>OX637641.1:20041765-21241765 GCA_951802225.1 Euspilapteryx auroguttella | reverse complement strand
GTTGCCTAAAGTGGGCACTTTAGTTTCGCAAAAGATTTTTCTTTTAAGATCATTATCCTAAAAGCTACACAGCAGAGCTAGCTCACTTAAAAATTCTAAGCCAGATTATCTAGGGAGTCAAAGACGCATATTTTTTATTTCGGCCATAGTTTAGAAGATATAAATCCTTTATCGAAGTGGCGCCAGTATCGCACAGTTTCGCCCCTTAAATGACTTTCTGTGTATTCCTAGGTATCATCAAGCGCTATAGGAAGCGGTATAACCCTAACAGCTCCAAGTTTAGGGCTCCTAACTCAGCCGGAGCCATTGCCCCCGCCCGCCGCCCCCGCGCCCTCCCCTGCGACGCCTGTGCCCATACAGCCGCAGCAGACAACTAGTGATGAGAAAAATAGCAGTAATGTATGTTGATTTTATAGGTGGATTGTTTGGCTTTTTTTCAGTATCATGTGTATAATTCATGTGAAATAATATTATACCTTCTAAACCATGGCCGAAATGATTAATGTTGGATAATGATGCACTAAATAATCTAGCTTTGAATTTTAAGGCGCTGGTCTGTAGCTCCAGTATATAAAGATCTAATAAATATATACGCTTTGTTGCTAAAAGTGGCCACTTTAGGCAACAAACAGTATATTCCCTTGGTTTTGAACCTGAAAGCTACACTACAGAGTACCTAACACAAAATTATTACATTATCTCATTACCAAGTTTTTTTTTTTTTCGAGATAGGCGCTAGTATCGTGGGTTGTGTGATCTTTAATTTGAGATAAAAGAGAAAAAATCTCTTACAAAAAAAAAAGTAAAAAGCTTTGTTTGTTGTTTTTTTTAACGAAACACTAAATATTCTTATATACATTATCTGTTTTGATTACCCAGGCGCCTCAAGTTCAACAGATAGCGTCTCAGCCTCAGCCGTCGCAGGTGCCGGAGCCCCCGGCGGAGTCCCCGGCCTCCGCTGCCGTCCCCGACGCCGCCGCTAGCAATACATGTAAGTTTAGGACTCTCATGGCGTTCGTTAGGGAGCTCCGTGGGTTACTGATTAAAATTTATCTATATTTTGAGAAATCATTGTAGTTCTTTTTTTTTTTTTGAACCATCTACAAAATCTACATTGTTTCCGAGCGGAAATGGTGAAAAAGCCGCGTTCATCCTTTAGTTAATAACTTAAGTCATAACAAAGTAAATTAATTAAATATAATGAATTACCATGACTGAAAAATATAATAACTTCTAGATTTTTAATTTTTTTTTTTTCTACTGTGGTATTTTTGTTAACTGAAAAATATTCCGACAATAATATAATTTATTTTTACAAAAAAGGAACCCATTAACTGACAGATACAACATCTGAGCACTTACTCTTTTATGGAGTCGGTTTAAATAGGTACTAAAACCTTCTCCTGAATGTAACAAAATACTTATCTGAAAACCACATCAAAATCGGTTCTGCCAAAAGCGAGAGAATCGCGGACAAACATACATATATACATACAGATCAAACTAATAACCTCCTTTTTTAAACTTTAAAAAAGGAGGTTATTCAAAATTTGAAGTACATTAAAAAAACACGATACATTATTAATATTATAATTTGAGCGAATTGTGTGTTTGTTTACAGTACCCCAAGCGGAGCAGGCCAGGCAGGCGACGAAGCCGGAGGCGCCAGCGGAGACTCCGCCGGCGTCTAGCGGAGCCCCACAGACCACCACTGTCGCACCACAGGTCAACAAAAATATATATTAAAAAAAATTGTAAAAAATACAAAGTATTTTTTTTTTCACTATTGTAAAAGGTTTTCGCTACTGAGCTAGCCAAAAACATGTATTGTAATTATGGAGATATTTGTTTAAACTACCGTTGAAAAGACATTTTAACCTAATTAACTCATAAAATTTCTTTATGCCTGTTCAATTGGCTAACGATTAACTATATGAAAAAAAAAACAACAAGACTTCTTTTGTGTAAATTGTAACTAAACGTATTTCTTTTTTGACTATTTTTTTTTATAATAGGTATATCCAAATCAAATCAAATAATTCTTTATTCAATATAGGATACAAGATATCACTCATTGAAAGTCAATTAGACTACATCTAATCTAATCGCTATTGATACCTTATTTGGTAAAGTATCCTATACTGTGAGAGGCGAGGTAGTTCAGGGTTCCCACCAATTGGCTCAGACAAACAAATGTTTGGCTTGCCTTACGACAATAGTCTTTATTATTCTATGCTTATCTCGATAGGTATTATAGACAGTGTTAACTAACAGTAATTCCTTATCGCAGGCAATAACGACGGTAGCATCCTCAACGTCCACCGTATCCTCAGCGACAATGACAACTCCCGTTCCCGCTCCCGCTCCCGCTCCCGCTCCCGCCCCCGCCCCCGCTACCAGTTCCGCTCCCGCTCCGCTCGTGAATCCGCTGCCGTCTCTGCCTCCGGTGCCGCTGTTCAAAAGTACTGCGTGCGCGCCGAAGCATTTTGCTCAGACGCAGAACGGTAAGTCCTATTTCCTGAAACATGATACTAGGTACAGTGGCGGACTAGGAGGCCGTAACAGTTTTGTCTATGGTTTCGTCAGCCCTAGACTGTATTGCCGAAGAACAAGAGCTATTTTGCAATAGAGAAAAACTGGAAGTTTTACGCCGACCGTGTCCGCCACTGTAGATAGTTTTTCAATCTAGGATAGGGAGCTAATTTTTTAATGATTTCAAACATAGAAATTTATGTAGTTTTGTCTACACGAAGGCTGAAGTACTAGCTTACTATACTAGCTTGTGTATCCCGGGTCAAAGATATGATAACTTTTCGAGCGAACGATCAGGGCCCTTAGTCTCATCGCGCAAAACGTAACTATCGAATAAAAGTAGAGTAGAAACAGTACGTTAATCGCAAGAAAATAAACATTTGGTGGTCTTCGCTATAACTATAGCAGATCGCAACAGATTGGAATTGACAAAAAAGGGTAGTCTGCTCCTTAATTTTTTTTATTTTTTTTTTATTATTATGGTCCACAAAACCGATGGAAATTACAATTTCCTGCAAATTTTACAAGTAATAGGTAGAACAATACATAATACCATCTGCTAGAAGCGGACACAACATGCGGTAAGGTAAACAACACACTTAACTTAATATTATAAATAAAAACATTGCGTGAAAACTACACAAATACACTAAGATCTGACAATATTAGATTTAACAATTTTTCTTATCTGGGATTTAGCGGAGGCTAGAGAACCATGAAAAATATCATGCTTTGTACAAATATGATTGTACGATGAACACATGCGATAGATGGGACCGTGTTGACCTAAGTTAGTTTTACATACTGGAAGGCATAAGGTCTTTCGATTTATTAGGCGACTGGACGGACGAGGAATTGAAAACTTAATTTTTTCCAGAAAACTTGAATTGTCTATAAAACCATTAGTTATTTTAAACATGTAAATTAAATCGTTAGCCTTTCTTCGTACTGATAAGGGTGTCATTTGATAGTGATCAAGTCTTTCAGAATAAGATTTCAAATCACGACATTTATAATTGTTGTAAGTGATAAGATATAGAAATCGCTTTTGTATTCTTTCAAGACGATCAGAGTGTACACTGTAAACAGGATTCCAGACTGGTGAGCAATATTCAAGTATACTTCTAATTTGACTGTTGTATAAAACAATGGCTAGATAGGGGTTCCTAAGTATTGATACTTGTCTCGCGATGAAGCCAGCTAATTTTGATGCTCTTTTTATAATGTAATCGTAGTGAGCTCTGAAACTAAGTTTACTATCAAGAACAACCCCAAGGTCCCTGACCTGATTCACTTCTTTCAACTTTGTGCCATTTACGAAGTAGTTATAAATCTCGGGCTTCCTTTTACGATGAAATTTTATATGAAGACATTTCGATACATTAAGTAACATGCCATTTCGAGAGCACCAATTACAAACTTTATCAATATCTGCTTGTAATGCGACCGTATCAAAATCACTGTGAATAGTTCGGTATAATTTTAAGTCATCTGCGTATAACTTATAACTTGATGAAAGTGAGCCAACCAGGTCATTAATAAAAATCAGAAAGAATAAGGGGCCAAGATGTGAGCCTTGAGGCACACCACACGGTATATAAGCCGAAGCAGATTTATACCCAAAAATAGAGACTAATTGTGATCTATTTTTCAAATACGACTCACACCATCTAAGCAACGATCCATGTATTCCCATGTAAGAAAGTTTAGAAATTAGTAATTCATGGTTTACCAAATCAAACGCTTTAGCAAAGTCAGTATATATTGCATGAACTTGATGATTTCGGTCTACTGCTTCTATTATATCAGTTACATAATCAATAAGGTTAGACGTAGTCGATCGCTTCGGAATAAAACCATGTTGATGAGGATCTATGCGACATTTAACATGAGCCAGAATTTGTTTTTGAGCAATTGATTCAAGAATCTTACCACATGTTGACAGTATTGAAATTGGGCGATACTTACTTACATCATTCAATTCATTAGATTTGGGTACTGGAGTAAGATGGGCAACCTTCCAAGTCTGCGGAAAGACACCTGTTTTAAAAGAGACATTAAACATATAAGCAAGGGGCTTACATAAATTGTCAGCACATTTTTTATAAAAAATTGCCGGTACACCATCTGGACCTGGTCCCTTAGACTCATCAAGATGTATCAAACATTTTTGAACTTCAATTTCGTTAGTCGTACATTCACTAAAAATTAAAGGTATATCACATGACTCGGATACCAAATCCTGCAACTGTCCTGCTTTAAGATAAACTGATTGAAAATGTTCCAAGAACAGGTCACAAACCGCCTGCGCCCCTGTAACTGTTTTCTGATTGAGATATACTTTTTTTGGTATACTAACGCTATTTGATTTTTGTTGTTTAATGAACTTCCAAATCAATTTGGGATTTTTTTTAAAATTTTCCGCAGCATTATCTTTGAATTTCTTTAAACATTCTTTAATCATCAGGTCACATCTTGCTCGCAGAATATCATAGGTTAATTTATCTCTTAGGTTATTATATTTTTTGTATCTATTATGAACCTTAGCCTTCTCTTTTATAACTTTAATGAGTGATCTACTAAACCATATAGGGTACCCATAGTCTTGTGATTTACTCGTCGGTGTATATTTATAAATAATTGGCATTAATAACTTATAAAAAGAGTCAACAATGTGATTGACCGATGAAAGTTTATTCCATTCTAATTCCCAATTTATCTGCGATAACTCATTATTCATACCCACATAATCAGCTATGAAAAAATTTAAATACTCAGAATTCACGGGCTTGATGTATTTTTGATTAGAAGAAAAAACTACAGTTATATCTAGAGCTGGGTGATAGGGGTCTAAAGCTACAAGAGGGTCTCTACACTCTGAAATTAATATGTTATTAATGCTAGTGCTTAAAACAAGATCAAGAATTCTCTGATCACAATTAACAACATCATTGTACTGAAGTAAGTGATTAAATGACATCGCATCAAGAAGAATATTTTCGATTTCTGTATTTACTAAACAAGGAGATAGGCTACTATTATCTTTCTCTCTAGACCATATTATATCACGTGAGTTAAAATCACCAATTATCATTGCATGGTTTTTAACTGGTATATATTTATTGATTATTTTGGTAGTATTTGACCAAAATATTTTCATATTATCTTTACTGACTGGAGAACGAATATAGACCCCACATATATGGACAGTAATTGCACTGTTGAGTTTAAGTGATACCCACAAATCTTCGCTAGACAATTCCCATTTACTCCGCCTGACTACCTCAATATTCTTTTTTGTAGCTATTAAAACCCCACCTCCATCTTTTTTTATATTAGCCCATAAAGTAGTATCCCGATCTCTTCTAAATATGTTATAACGATCATCTAGAAGTTCGTGATCAAACACAGTCCCATTTAAATAAGTTTCTGTTAAAATTATGACATCATAATCATTAGTTAAGGCCGAAATTAGAAAATCGTTAGTCTTGGTTCTCAAGCCTCTTGTATTTTGATAATATATTTTAATGGTGAATTTTAACAAATAAAAACAATCGGAAGGTATAACGCGAGGAATTAAGACAAATCAATTAATGTTCTTAAGAGTATTCAAAAAGGCTTCACTCTTTACAAGTTGTACAGCAGAGTCAGGGTTTTTCTGAATAAAAACTTTTCCTTTACGGACCCAGACAAACTCAGTTATTTGACTTCGCAAAAGCTCTAGTGGCGGCATGTAGTTGCTTATCTAGCGGTGACAGATGTTCAGTAACGTAAATAGGCTGTTTATTGCCAGCTATGCCAATGTGAGATGTGTTCAGTTTGTCGCTAGAATTCTTCTTATTAAACATCTTAACCGAAGCCAGAAAGTTATCACGAATGCGAGTCGAGAAGAATTTTACAACAACATTGCGAGGACGCTTGGATTCTGTGTTGAACTTTGAGACTCGGTGATAGTCTACAATGATATTGTCAGATATATTGTATGATACTGTGTTCGCGATTTGTTGAATAATAGTAAGCAAATTCTCATTCTTATGCTCTGGAATACATTGAATTTCCAAGTTGCAGTCCCTGGAAATTTGATCCATCTGCTTTAATTTTTCGTCCATAGCTTGGACTTGATCACGTAAACGATAGTTCTCGCACGACAGCTCCTTAATATCTTTCCTTTGGCTTTCAACAATGCCATTTTCATCATCATGCCAGTCAGATAAAAATTTTACTGATTTTATCACGTCATCCATTTCCTCCCGCATTGTAGATACTCTTGCACATAAACTCTGAACTTCGCGCTGAATAGTAGACATAGTATTGCTAAATTTATCCAGTACTGTTTGTTGGTTCTCAAACTGTTTATTCATGTCGTTGCGAAGACTACGAATTTCAGAAATAATAGTTTCTTGGAATGACTTGTCAGGAGAATTAATCACCTTAGGTGCGACATCCGATGGTTTCAGAGAGTGAGTAGCTGGAGAGACATTCATAAGGTTAGGCTTTAGGCAGCAGTCGGGACATATCCACTTAGAGCGGGATGAATTCTCCTCAATATTTACGCATTCTTGATGAAACGTTATGTAGCAATGGGAGCATTTTACGCGTTTCTGCGTCACAAGAACATTGCTTTTGCACACATTGCACACTCCCATGATTCGGGAGAATAGAAGTAAAAAAAAAACTAGGATGCGAGATTCGATCCGCCGGTCCTTGGTTTGCGTATCGCGCCTTATACCACTAGGCTACGGAGACAGTGGTCGGCCGCTCGAAAACAGCGTACAGTTATCACTCAGTAAAATCGAATATTTTTGAGATGTAGGTAGATTACAATTTTATGGATAGCAAAGCAACATTTGCTAGGTATTTAAAGACCTAAATAGGCACTTCCACTAAACACTGAGTTGTTTTTTTATGACACAAAGTTGAGTTTAATCTTATTTAATAAGTGTAGAAATTCACGTTCACGATCAAGCACTATTGACACAGTAAATAATTTAAATGTGAGATCGCTGTGGTACTCATGCACAGAGTGTGAATTCTTAATAATATAATGTTATGATTACGTTCGACTGACATTATATATGTCAATAATGATTGATATTAAGTGACAGTTGCACTACGCCCGTACCAATTTCGTCTAATAAAACAGGATTCACTATTTAGGTAAAAAATCCCAGATTATTCTATAGCTTGCTATTCATATTCTATTGCTATACTATAATGATCTATCAAAGTTACGAGACTCGCAATTTTTGACACAATCGTAATAGAGTAATAGTAGAATAATAAGAGAATAGAAGTATAATCGTAAGTTTAAGAGACTAGAGTCCCAGGACAGCGCATTTTTCATTTATACCGCAAAATCTTTTTTTTTTGTCCTAGTCGGTTTTTTTTTTATAAAAAGGATCCTATGTCCGTCCTGTGACTCTAAGCTACCTAAACTTATACAATATCGATCCATTATATGTCTATTCTGCCAGCCATATCGATTCTGCAGTTTCGACGTCCCAGCGTAAAACGTAGACAGACGAAAAAAAAGTATCATTTGCATCGAATTTTTTAGGAATATTCATAATATGAAATAGTTTATTTTTATTTTTATGCAAGTTATAATAAATAGCACATTTCGTGATGAATTTGTTATGAAATATATTATCCTAAACCGTTTAGTCTACATTTGACAGATTCTGCTTTTGACACCATGGTTTTGTATGGACAGATTCTACATACGACAGACTCTACATATGACGGATTCTACTAATGACAGATTTCCTTTCTTATGAAAAATAATCAAAAGTTTTCTTGTCTCTTCCTACTCATTGGAAAAAACCTTGCATGCGAAAAGGAGAACAATGTTGTATAACTAAACTATTAATTTTTTTTAAGAGACAAGAAAGCTAAAAAACTAAAATCTTTTGATTAATTTGCATAAGTGAGGAAATCTGTCAAAAGTAGAATCCGTAATATGTAGAATCTGTCACAAGTAGAATCTGTCGTATGTAGAATCTGTCCATACAAAACCATGGTGCCAAAAACAGAATCTGTCAAATGCAGACTAAAAGTCCTGAACAAGTATTTTTCCTACAGACAAGGGTCTGCCAAAGGCGATGGTGAAGCCGAACATTCTAACGCACGTCATCGAAGGCTACGTCATACAAGAAGCCGCCGAGCCCTTTGCCGTGAGTACTCAAGACAACCTTCATAATACACCATTTCAACTGTACTTTTGTTAAGAGGCACAGCTAAAGTAGCGCCACCCGCGAAAAAAATTAATCTATACCAATATTATAAAGAGGAAAGATTTGTTTGTTTGAAACGAATATGCTCCGTAAATACTGAACCGATTTGAAAAATTCTTTCACTAGTAGGAAGCTACATTATCCCCGAGTGACATAGGCTATATTAGATTTTCAAAATAATTAGGGATCCTTACTAAAACTCGAATAATGTAGCTCAAGGTGCATTTTTTTCGTTGTTTGCATATTTTGACAGTTGGTGGTTTGTTGTTGTTGTTTGTTATTTTAAATTAGCCCATTCTGGACAGTCAAAAGAACATAGTCTATAAAGCCAAGTGTTTAGTAGTATCTTAAATTCTGTGGCGTAACCGAAGTTCGCCGTTTCAGCTAGTATCTTGTAAACTAAAACAAATATCAAAAGTGCGAAACAGTATTCCACTAGATAATGCTGCCTAGTATTTTTAGGGCACTTTTGTATAGCTTTTAGGTTAAAGATCAAAGAAAACTACTGAATGTTGCCAAAAGTGGCCGTTTTTTAGCAACACTTTGTAGCTTTCTTTGGTCTCTCAACCTAAAAGCTATACAACAGTGCCCTAAAAATACTAGGCTACATTATCAAGTGGAATACTGTTTCACAATTTTGAAATTTGCCTTAGTTTAATAGATATTAATTATTTTCGCGTGTGGCGCTACTTTAAGTACAATAATAAATAAGTAAGAACTTGGAAAAATGGAAACTTATTCTAGTAATTATTGACGGCAGGTTAACCGACCGCTGCGGGAGTGGGTGTCAGCAGATAAAGAGCAGGACAAGGAAAACAAGCTGCCCACAGAGGAGCCGCCGCGTGAGTAGTCGCTATGACGCGAAATTCAATTATTTTTTTTGCGTTTTCTATTTATTCTGGCGAAAGTATTCATCTATACCAATATTATAAGAGGAAAGATTTTCATCTATACCAATATTATAAAGAGGAAAGATTTGTTTGTTTGTTTGTAACGAATAGGCTCCGAAATACTGAACCGATTTGAAAAATTATTTCACTGGTAGGAAGCTCCATTAACTCCGAGTGTCATAGGCTATATTAGATTTTCAAAAAAAATTAGGGATCCTTACCTAAACTCAAATAATGTAACGCAAGGTGCAATATTTTTTCCATTGTTTACATATTTTGACAGGTGGTTTGTTGTTGTTGTTTGTTTTTTATTCGGCCATTCTGGGCAGTCAAAAGTCAGTCATTCTGGGCAGTCAGTCTATAGAGCCAAGTCTTTTTAGTATCTTATATTCTATGGCGTAACGAAGTAAGAGCCGGGAAAGCTCGTTTTTTATAAAATTTTAATGAATTCGCGTATGTAAAAAACCATCTCCCACATTGTAATACAACGTTTTTGGACGACAGACCTACTGATTTTGTCGTATAGTTGATGGTATAGAAGATTAATAAAGAATTATTATACACAGGTAAGAAGCAGATACTCGAAGGCGGAGCTAGCTTGTCGCGCATCTCATCTAGCAACGATGGTGAGTTCTAACATTATGAAAATACGTAATTAATTTGTAAATATTCCTAATGATACCGGTGAGATAGGTGCTCGATCAATCCTCTGAAAGACGACAATCTTTCAACTTGAACACCGCTACAGATTGTTGCCAAAAGTGGCCGTTTTTAGCAACACTTTGTAGCTTTCTTTGGTTTAAACTGAAAAGCTATACAACAGTAACAGTTTTCTAAAAATACTAGACTACATTATCTAGTGTCATACTGTGTCACATTTTTGAAATAAGCCTTAGTTCAGAAGTTTTTTTTTTTTTGCGAATGCCGCTAGCATCGCTGTAAACTTAAACCTAAAAGCTATACAACAGTGCCCTAAAAATACTAGGCTACATTATACTGGAATACTGTTTCACATTTTTTATTGTTGTTAGCATAAAATCGGCTAAACGTGGGTCCGGCTCTTGAGCTGGTACATCTGCCTAACCCTTCGGGGAATAAAAGGCGTGATATTATGTATGTATGTATTTTTTATTGTTTCGCCTTAGTTTAAAAGATATTAAGTTTTTTCGCAGGTGGCGCTACTTTAGCTATGCCTCTAAGTTGTAACAAAAATAATAATAAAGAAAAATGTTTTGTCAACCAGAAACGAGTCAGAACCAGTTAGGCAGTATAAAGTCGGAGCCAGCGGGCGCCGCCACCGCAGCCCCGGCCTCCTCCAGCGATGCGCCTGCGCTGCCCAACGCTAACAAATGGACTGTAAGTACTTCTGTGGTACTAGGGTTACCTATCCTGTGTAACTACCTACTTAGATAATATTGTATACCTGACCGTTTCAAGAGGTGACAAAATCAAAAATCAATAATGATTTATTCAATACTAGAGGCTGCCCCGCGGTTTTTCCCGCGCAGATTTCTCATAAACACAAAAATCCCGTTTTTTTACCGTTCCCGTGGGAATTTAGGGAAATCCCTTCTTAGTGCTCACCTACACTCCCCAAGGAACCCACGTGCCAATTTTCAGCTTTCTACGCCCAGTAGTTTCGGCTCTGCGTTGTCTGTCAGTCAGTCAGTCAGTAACGGAAGAGTTTTATATATATTGATAGGATACAAGATAACACTTATTGAAAGTCAATTAGACTAAATCTAATGTAATCGCTATTGATACCTTATTTGGTAAAGTATCCTATACTGTGAGAGCCGAGGTAGTTCAGGGTGCCCACCAATTGGCTCAGCCAAACAAATGTTTGCCTTGACTTATGACAATGCCCCCCAAACGAGCCCTCCTCTGTCAAATAATTCTACTCCCTTTCGCAATGATTTTACAGCGTAGAGAAGAAGGGGGGAACAAACTCTACTTTACAATTTGTCTCTCTTAAAATATTTGTATGAACGACACACTTCTTTCGCTTCTTCTACAGTAATAAGCCTTTTCGTACACGCACGTCGGTTTCGTGAACTCTTCACGCGGCCTTTCCTCAGGACGTCACCAATTTGGTCGGTGAACGTTCGCTGTGGCCTACCTCTTCCAGTCGTACCTTCCTTAGGCTATCAATTTATAATTATATTGTGAAAATTTAATAAATTGTTCGAGTTAATAATAATAATTTGACAAAAAAAAAAACTATTAACTCAAACTTCACACCACCCTACTACCACGGTAAAGAAAATGAACAGTAGAACATCTTCGTTCAAACGGCCGAAACGCGAGTAAGTACTTACGCGCTCGAATCTCAGCATACCTCGGCCTACAATCAGTCGAGGGTGCTACGCAGTTACTTGCGGCCGATGCGTGTCGCTCCCATGAATATATTACGCGCGCATTTTATTGCCTTATTTTATTCAATACTCTTCACATTAAAATGATGTTTATTTTAATTACTGTGTAACTGAACAAAGAACACCCATAAAATAGTACAAAAAATGGGGCCGGTTGTTTTAAGATTAAATTCGAAAATGTTATAAAGTAAAATTATACAAAACGTCAATTTTACAAGCAAGAGCATAATACATTTATTATGAAACTAGTCGACCCGACGAACTTCGTACCACTTAACCTATTCCTATTTTGTGCATGTATTATACTTATAAACCTTCCTCTTGAATCACTCTATCTATTAAAAAAAACTGCATCGAAATCCGTTGCGTATTTTTAAAGTTTTAAGCATACATAGGGACAGACGCGGGAAGCGACTTCATTTTATACTATGTATTGATTATAAGCCAAGTAACAAGAGTGACAGTCAGTAGGCAGCCCTATCGCGCGCTTTTCTACCGGCCGGGCTCGAGCGGGTCTAGGTAACTATTTCAAGGAGGCTGCCGAGACAACTCACTGTTCTTATCTACATTGTGCTACTCTCGTACCCAGGTATCGGAGGTATGCGAGTTCATCCGCAACATCCCAGGCTGTGCCTCGTACGCGGACGAGTTCCTTCTCCAGGAGGTGGATGGGGAAGCCCTGCTCCTCATCAGGCCTGAGCACCTCGTGATGGCACTGTCCATGAAGCTGGGGCCTGCCTTGAAGATTGTCGCCTGTATTGACGCGCTGAGGCCTGAGGATCATCAGCAGGATTGAGGTGAGCTTTGTGAAACTTTACCTTGTATCCTAGCAATACATAGTCTATACCAATATTATAAAGAGGAAAGATTTGTTTGTTTGTAACGAATAGGCTCCGGAAATACTGAACCGATTTAAAAAATTCTTTCACTGGTCGTAAGCTACACTATCCCCGAGTGTCATAGGCTATATTAGATTTTCAAAAAATTTAGGGATCCTTACTTAAACTCAAATAATGTAACCCAAGATGCAATATTTTTTCCGTTGTTTACATATTTTGAAAGGTGGTTTGTTGTTTTTGTTTGTTTTTTTATTCGCCCATTCTGGGTAGTCAAAAGAACATAGTCTATCTATAGACTTAGAGCCAAGTCTTTAGAAGTATCTATATTCTATGGCGTAACGAAGTAAGCCGGGATAGCTCGTTATATAAAATAAAGTCGCTTCCCGCGTCTGTCCCTATGTATGCTTTAAGATTTTAAACTATGCAACGGATTTTGATACTTTTTTTGATAGATAGGTTTATACTATGTATTGGTGAGATACAGTTTTTACCTAGGCTCGCAGTATTATGCGTTATTTACCATTATTTAATAATAATAACACATCACACTCAGAGCCCCTAACTAGGAAGAACCTGTATCTAGGGTGCCCGAAACACACACAGAAACGAACATTACACCCAGACCGGAAACAAACATCGATATTCGTCATATCAATATTCGCCCTGCCCGGGAATGGAACCCGGTTGCACACGCTTACTCAGTCCACATCACTGCCAACTGAGCCACGGAGCAGTCTAAAATGTATTTACTCATTTGTATAACTTTTTTTTTTCTTGACCACAGGGTACCTGTAAGGTGCTCGTTTTTCGCACCAGATGGCGTCCCAGCTGGCGGCAGAATATCCTGTTATATAGTACCCATTATAAATTAATTATAAATGTAACTTTAGCTGTACTTTATTTAGGGAACGGCCAGGCACTCTGTGCTGTTATTGGCAACGTTATAAAATTTCGACCAATCAGAGGAGAGAGTAGGCGAATATGCGCAAAAGTGGAAAGAGATTTTCTCCCGTCCTATAATTTGTAAGCGTAGAGGAAATTGCAGCATCGGAAACCAAATTGCGTTTCTCGATTTGCTATTACCATACGTGATGTATAGCAGAACTTACTGACCCGGAAAAAAACAAGGAATTTTTTCTTTTGTAATTATTTTGTGTTTAACTTAATTCCATATTGCCCAAGCAATAATATATATATATATACGTTACTAAATATAGAGTTACGATAAACACAAACAAATAATTATTAAGAGCCAGTTTACAACGATTCTAGCGCCATTCGCGAAAAAAATTAATATCTTCTAAACTAAGGCAAATATCAAAAATGTGGCACAGTATGACACTAGATAATCTTGCTTAATATTTTTTGAGCACAGTAAAGTGGTCCTAACTTAAAAGAACAAAATTATACACAGATTGTTGCTAAAAGTGGCCACTTTTAGCAACACTTTGTAGCTTTCTTTGGTCTTCAACTTAAAAACTACAACAGTGTCCTAAAAATACTAGGCTACATTATCTAGTGTCATACTGTGCCACATTTTTGAAATAAGCCTTAGTTTAGAAGATATTATTTTTTTTCGCGAATGCCGCTAGCATCGCTGTAAACTGGCTCTTAAAATGGCGACAAATAATTCCAGTTTTAGCCACCGGGTCAAATAAGTTGGTACTGTAGGAACATGTCTGCGAGTTGTAAGTCGCCTTTTCCTCTGTATTGAGTCAAATGTATCGTCAGTTGTTTTGGTGTTTTTTTTATTTTAATAGGTCGTTCCTTCTCGTCGTTAGTTCCGCCTATCTAGGATTATTGCTGATGCTTTGAATTGAATTCTTTCTGATCTTAGGACCTTGAAGAACATTTAATTTTAGCTTAAAATTACTTAATTAAATCTAGGAATACCTTTTGGGTTTTAATGTTAATGAAAATAAAAGATAATTCTTCGTCAAAATCAAATAAATCTTTATACAATATAGGATACAAGATATCACTTATTGAAAGTCAATTAGACTATTTACGCTAACTTGTATTGAAACCTTATTTGGTAAAGTATCCTATACTGTGAGAGCCGAGGTAGTTCAGGGTGCCCACCAATAAAATTCGATTTTAAAACATGAAACTGCCCCGTAGGGTAAAATTTTTTAATTAGCTTTTTTTTCGTCGTATAATGCATGTTTAAAAATTGTTTTTCTCTTTTGAATGTTTGTTGTTATTTGTAATTTGAAATGACAAAAATTTAGATTTAATTTTAATGCATGTAAATAAGTATGTAATTTTAATTTTTAATTAGGTTCTTTTTAACAGTTTTATTGTAACGATTTTAAATAATTGTTTTTAAATTGTCTAGAGACATCGGGCTGGGTTCGGTTTTGTGTTAGTTGTTGTATATTTTTAACAATAATATAGTTTAAAACATTTTTAGTTTTTTAATATAACTGCTGAGCTCATCATAATAATTTGTACAGTATTAAAATTGGTAAAATTTTCAATTGTTTGACCCTAAAAATGCCTGAAGAGAAGAATTGTAGTATTAAATAAGTTTCTAGTATTGTGGGGGTAATTGTATAATTTTTTTTAACTACTAATTTTTAAGATTTCCTAGTCTTTTTGGTTGCGGTTGAACGTCTCATGTAGTATAGTTGTTTAGAATGCAGAGTATGATTGTGCGACTCATATAACATTGCCAAAACAAAAGCTGTATCAAAATGTGACAGCCCGTATCACAATTTAACCTGGGTATCTATTGCCGTTCAAAATGAAAATAAGAATGAGAAACATTTTGGCATGTGATAAGTATACAATGCGGGGAGGAGAATCATTTCGTCTGTACAAGAGATTCAGCTGTGAACCCGCAATGTATACTTATCACATGTCAAAAATGTTTCTCATTCTTATTTTCATTGAGACTGCCCCGTGGCTCAGTTGGCAGTGATGTGGACTGAGTAAGCGTGAGCACCCGGGTTCGATTCCTGGGCGGGGCGAATATTGATATGATGAATATCGATGTTTGTTTCCGGTCTGGGTGTGATGTTCGTCTCTGTGTGTGTTTCGGGCGCCCTAGATACAGGTTCTTCCTAATTAGGGGCTCTGAGTGTGATGTGTTATTATTATTATTATGTTTCTCAATACTCTTCGGTATCACGGGATGGAGCCCGGTCCTTTGAGAGGCGTGCGAGGGGACGAATCCAACTCGTAGAGGCCCTTTCGAGAGTTTTGATATAATGTATATGGATCACCAACCAGGCACCGTCACTAAATGCACAAATAGATCATGCACCCAGAGGCGGCACCCAGCAGGTGATAGGAACTATTGTAAAATGGATGACAAGAAATGGTTTATGGGGGTGAACTGTTTAATGGACCGGTTAACTGGTGCTATGGAGTGAAATAAAATTATTATTATTATTATTATTATTGAGATCGTCAATAACCGAACTGCTCTTTAAATTCTTTGGCACAGAGATTAGATCCGTTGGCTATGTTGACTTAGTTTGAAAAACTGTTTGGGACCCTGTACCAGGCTTTGCAATAGAGATCAGTGTATATTGTTATTCGTCGTAATGTAGTGATTCCTCGATTATCCACAGATTTATTTTACAACGAGCTGTCCCGGCTTACTTCGTTACGCCATAGAATATAAGATACTACTAAAGACTTGGCTCTTTAGACTATGTTCTTTTGACATAGAATGGGCGAGTAAAAAAACAAACAACAACAACAACAAACTACCTGTCAAAATATGTAAACAACGGAAAAAATATTGCACCTTGGGTTACATTATTTGAGTTTAGGTAAGGATCCCTAATTTTTTTGTAAATCTAATATAGCCTATGACACTCGGGGATAGTGTAGCTTCATACCAGTGAAAGAATTTTTCAAATCGGTTCATTACTTCCGGAGCCTATTCGTTACAAACAAACAAACAAACAAATCTTTCCATAATATTAGTATAGACAATCGCTTCCCGTCTCTTTGAATATTGCTAATTATTTTGTCAGGTAGAATACATGTTAAGGACTATTTTTGCATATAAATAAAGACATTGCTTCAGAGTCGCACGCTTAGGTTTGCATGCGATCGGTACTAATTTTTTTTTATGTCTTATGTCTATAGGTTTACGGTATATTTTGTAAGCGATCTTGTTTTACATTTTAATTTCAACATCTAAAGCAAGCCCGCTGTTTAATTGTACGTTGATACTTTATGCTGTCTCTTTTTATTCCCTAAAAAGAGACAGCATAAGTCGTTTTTATGATATTTCAGCTTTGGGGCTTTTTTAATCAGGATCGCCTTTTTTTTTAGGATTCCAATCGAGTATGTATTCAATTTAAACGTTTCTATGGTGCTACTGATATTATTATTATTAACGAATATTTTTCCTAATGTTATTTTAATTGTATTATTGTAATATTTTAAGTACTTCAAGCTGTTTCATTAATTAAGTTAATTTAATGAAAGCTCTTACTTTTGTTAATTTTTTTAATGCTCTTTCTTTTGACAATTTTGAAGTTAGTGTAGCAATTTTTTAAGTAACACTTGAATTAATGCTAAATTGTATTCAACGAGTGTTCGAGAAATGATAGTTAGATCGTAAGGAACTCATTTTAGGCGCTGTATATAATAACTTTAAGTCTATCTGTGGGGGGGGGGCTATGTCCATGATGATTTGATGATGATGTTATAATAGTAGAGAGAAAAATAATAATGTAGTTTTTAAATGAGGTAGATTTTTTAAGCTGATTGTATAACGTTATTAATAAGCGTGAAGTTTCGCAGTCGACCGTACCTACTTAATTAAACTTAGTGTAAATAATATTTTAGATAGTGAAACCAAAAAGGGTCTTTAGTTTTTAATCTTATCGTAATTATAAACTCACAATAGTTTCGTATTAGTAAAACATTGTTGTAGTTTTAAATTCATGATGTCGCAACAGACTTATGTAAAGTTTTGATGTTTTTATTGAATAAGTAAGATTAATGTATACTAATCTGTGTCTCGTCCAGTAGAGCTAGAGTGCGCACTAGATAATTCTTCGCGTGGTCAAAATATGAACCAATTTGCAATCAGCCGTTTGCTTTGAATGGCGGGTGAATACATATACAGTGGCGCCACCAACGTAGGCTTATCTAGCGCGGATTTTAGACGCTGATTTATTGTTTTTAAAATATCACATGTTGTGGCCACTGGTTGTGCTAATAATTAATAGTATGCTCTAGGCTGCGTAGTTTTTTTAGCAGACCATACTTTCTGGAAAGCGTTAGTGGTTTTTGTTTATTGTTAGTCAAAAGCGGCGAGTGTAGTGTCCCTTTCTTTTAATATTTGAACGACAAAAATTGAATTACAGATAAAGAAATTAAAAATTGAAACTTTTTAGTATTTCTTATTTTCTTTCTATAAGCGCTTTTAGTACTAGATTCTGTAGAATCTGTTACGTTATCTTAAAGTTCGCGCTTTAAGACCATTTCTTATATTATTATTTTTTAGTTTCAAATTTTTAGTTCTATTTTATCGTATAAGCCGCGCACGTAAAGAGACGATTTAAATATGGCGGCCGAACTCATGCTATCTCGCGTATATCAGTATGAGGGAAGAGTTAAGAAGACGGACAGCCCATACAACGGCCGCCATTTTAAAATCATTTCTTTATGTGCACCCTAAGGAGCCCTCTTTTTTGTCGTTTAAATAGTTTTAGGGTTCTTCTCTCGCTGGTCACTTCATTTTGGGGACTAACCCATGATTTGATACTAACAGTCGCTAAATTGTATTAAGAATATGAAAATTAAAATAAAAGCAAATTGAGACTGAACACTTCTTTTATTTAAAAAATAAGGTACATTTGCTAGCTTACGTTTCTAATGTTTTGCAATTAAACCCGCTTTTGGGTTAAAATTTCAGTTGCTTACAGCTAAATTTCTAATGGAAAATCTTCGAGTAAGTACTTAAGGGTAGTAAGAAAGAAATAAAATATTTAGAAACGGAAAACTGTCACAAATAAAAAAAATAAAAGTAAGGAAGGACATACTTACTTGGATTAACAAAAACTAAAAACAAAATAAAAATTGAAACAAAGTATAACAAAAACGAGTTTTATTTGTGTTGCAGCTGCCGTAAAATGGTACTGACTCATCATGTGATGAAGATTTCCGCCGGCAGTGCTGATATTCAGTCAGTGAGCCGCAAGCGTAGAAATCCTTTCAAATACATTGTCATTGTCATACTAGAAGTGTACCCTCCTGGGGTTAATCTAAATTAAGTCAATTTTGACCTGTTTACTTAACATTTTCGGGAATATGGTATACCTAAGAGCTCCTCTTCGCATTAGGCCGCAAGCAGAGCGGCATTCGCTCTTGCATTCTATAAAAGGGAAATCGGCCACAACTTTATGCAAGGCAAACGTATACTGCTCAATAGTTTAGTTTCGCACCGTGTAAGACCTAAGTTTAGATAGAAACTTAGGGCTTGATAAATCTATACCAATATTATAAAGAGGAAATATTTGTTTGTTTGTTTGTAACGAATAGGCTCCGGAAATACTGAACCGATTTGAAAAATTCTTTCACTGATAGGAAGCTACATTAACCCCGAGTGTCATAGGCTATATTAGATTTTCACAAAAATTAGGGATCCTTGCCTAAACTCGAATAATGTAACCCAATGTGCAATATTTTTTCCGTTGTTTACATATTTTGACAGGTGGTTTGTTGTTGTTGTTTGTTTTTAATTCGGCCATTCTGGGCGGTCAAAAGAACATAGTCTATAGAGCCAAGTCTTTAGAAGTATCTTTATTCTATAGCGTAACGAAGTAAGCCGGGATAGCTCGTAATTAATATCTTCTAAACCACGGTGCGAAACTAGCTCCTGTTCCGATAAATAATTAAAACCATGGCCGAAATAAAAAATATGCGTCTGACTCCCTAGATAAATTTGCTTAGATTTTTTAAGACCCTGTTGTGTAGCTCGAAGTGGCGCTAGTATATTGAACACTTGCTTGCGGCCTAATGGTTGTTCCCAACGAGTACCACCAAAATCTGTATCACTGATACTTCTTTAAAAAAAATCCCAACCAGTGCTACTTACCACCGAGTATCAGTGGTACCTACAGGTTTTGGTGCTATTTGTTAGGAACAATCTCGGCCTAATATGAAGGAGTTATAAATGTAGCTGCAAAGGGTCAATCTAAACCACCTTAATTTTGAAAGTTTTTAAATATTAATTAATCAGCGCAATTTTAGGTCATCGGCTGCATATAATGTATCTAGGTTATTAAAATGTCGTGTAAAGGTCACACGAACTCTGAAAAGAAATCGTCAGAGTTAGCTTCGTAGGCGTAGGGCTTCCTTCCTTTTCCCTTGTTCGGGTGTAGCGTCTTCAACTTGTGCCCGTCTAGAAATTTCTGCAAACAAATAAGCCGTTTATTCTTACTAGTAATAAAGGTTGTTTTTGTTTGGTTGACTTAAGGGGTTGGGGGATGGTCTTAATACTTTAGTTAGGGAAATGTAAAATAATTTAATTTTTACAAAAAAAAAGAAACCCGCCTTAAATAAACTGACACATACATCAACTGAGCACTTTCTCTTTTTCGAAGTCGGTTCAAGTAGGTACTAAAACCTTCTTCTGAATGTAACAAATACTTAGGTATCTAAAAACCGCATCACAATCGGTTCTACCAAACGCGAGATAATCGCGAACAAACATACATACAGGTTAAACTGATAACCTCCTTTTTTGAAGTCGGTTAAAAATAGTTTTGTTCCCTACAGTTGAAAATAAAGTGATAAGGGTGTAGTCTGGTGAAAAATTCATGTTCAGGTATTTGGACTAGTTTATTGATACCTCTGATACCTATATAGGTAAGTACAGGTTTTTTTTTTAAGTTTTTAATAATGAAACGAGTGATTCAATTAACTGCACTTAACCATTTTCCCTATATTTATCCGACTTAAAAAATTAGGTTTGACCTGTATGTATGTTTGTCCGCGATTATCTCGAGATAGGCAAAACCGATTTTGATGCGGTTTTCACAGAAGTATTTGTTACAAAATAAGGTTTTAGTACCTATTTTAACCGACTTCAAAAGAGGAACTTCTCAGTTTACGTATGTGTAAATTTAAAGAAGGCGGGTCTCTTTTTGTAAAAAATAAATTATCTGGTATGGTAAGCTGTATAACTCTCGAAATGTATTAATTAGGCACCGACTTATTAGTAACATCCTTTAAAAATTCGGTCAAAATAGAAAGGTGGTCAGACGACCTGGTAAATCTACGTGGGTACACAGGATGAGGTTCGCTCAAGACCGGTCGCTGCGGCGTTCTGTAAGTGAAGCCTATGTCCAGAGGGCCTATAACGCCGTTTTTGCAATATTGCTTTTGGTCCTCAAAGTGTCAAAGTCAATACAAAATAAACGCAAAGAGGACGCAAAGATTGAGGCCCTCAGCAGTGGACGTATGATGATGATGATAACTCACCCGTGCCTGTTCGTAGTCGGCAGGGCGCGTTGCGGGAAGAGGTCGTAGCATCATGCGCGTGCGCGCTAAAGGGCTGTTTGGGCCCTTGAAGGACACCCAGTACATTGCCTGGGAATGAGCGTTGTCGTCGCCTGATAGCACGTAGCGGCCGTTAAGATTACTGGAATTTAGATTTCAGTTATGTTAGCAATTATTAATATTAGGCTATTTCCTAGGCAGTTCTTTCAAACGCCTTTAAATACAACTTTACACGAGAAAATAAATAAGATTTTCTTGAATTTTCTAATGATTCGCTCAATAAGTATTCTTTTTTTTGTCATAAAAATCTTCTCCACACGAACACAATAATAAAGATTTAGCAAAATTGGTCCAGCCGTTCACGCGTGATGCCGTGACCAAGGAAAATAGGCATTCATTTCTCAGGCGTCCCGGTGCAGTATACATATTATCAGAGAGAAGGTAAATCACTCATAATATATAATGTATTTTTTCTCTCTCCAGAAATGTCAGATTTCAACACGACACAACCCTAAACCTTTCTCTCATTTTAAGCAAAGATTTTTAAGCGTAGCGTTTCCCCACCTTACTGATTTTAAGACCCAAATACTTATATTAATCAAAATTGTTGCGTGTTAACCTACCTCATGCTCAAAGGACGTCATAATGCGGACCTCTGACACCGGTATCAAAGTGTGCGAGTCCCCATAGGAATGTATGTGAGATACTTACTCCGCAGCAGTTGTCTCCGAGACTCGAATCTCCTGTGCGTCTTGTAGTGAAACAAGGGCCAGGCCAATGAATCGCGTGAACCAAATGTCTAAACTGTCACCTCTTGTCGCATTCCTTGTACCACCAAGCTCCCCCATGCTCCGCGCTGCACGCTCCCTCAGCCCAGGCATCGTTGTCGACGTCCGGCGTCGAAAACTTCTGACCCGCGTGGTAAGACAGCGAATCGCCTGGGGGAAAGTTGCGGTTTTGTATGGAACCTCATATGGGACATTGGTTACATGTGCCCTAGTTGAGTCAGGGGTCAAGAGGGCACGCCCTGCAGTACCGGGCCGAAGAATAGGACTGAGGTATCCCCTGCCTGTCGTAAGAGGCGACTAAGAGGGGACCCCGGGGTCGTTGGGTGGGTGCACGAGGCGGGGGCCTCGTGTAGTCATATAACGGCCCCGAGAAGGACGGCGGAACGCGGTGTCCCGTTTCCGCCGTCGAGCGTAGGAAGAGCCATCCGCGCTCAGGGGAGACTACCTTCACCTGTCCCTCCGTGAAGAGGCTACACAGCCAATGCTGGGGGGGGGGGGGGTCGCGGAGAATTCCACAGGCTTACCCGCGACCCTCCTGCTATCAGCCGAGAAGGACACCGGCGGGGGTTTATTGGGTGCGACCCCCACATAACCCTGCGGCTCCCCCCGGGGCTGCAGGGTACTCGTTAGGAGTATCCCCGCCTTAAAAAAAAATAGGGGGTCAAGAAGGCTATTTATGCAATACTAAGCGCTAATCGTGAAAAAAAAAAATTCTTGAACAGGGCCGTAATAAAAAATGTGACTTGATAATCTTGTTTACATTTTTTAAGACTTTTTTACGTCGTTTAAAGACCTAAATGAAAAATCTACTGATTGTTAACCTAAAGTTGCCTCTTTTACCAACAATTGGTAGATTTCTTATATCTTTAACCTGAAAACACAAGAATATCTAGTGCACTATAGGATCATATTTTTGATAAAAGCCACGGTTAAGAATTTCTTTCGAGATTGAATGCTATTATGCGAGGCTATTATGAATGAAATAAGTTAAAATTAGTTTTTAAGATTACCAGGGTTTACGCTATTTTGAAAGTTTTGCTCGAACGATTCTATTCTATACACTAACTTATGTCGCGTTTATTTTAATTTTGCCTTACCAGCAGTGCCATAATAAGTGCCCAGGGTGCTGATCCTGTACCCTTCGTGCTCGGGGCCGATCGTGAACACGGAGTAGCCGGCGAAGGCCTCGTGTCCCAGCGGCGTCTCCACTTCCACACGCAGTTCGTATAGCTTCTGCAAACATTCATAGAAAACTTTAATGTATACAATACTAGCGAACTTCGTACCGCCTAACCTAATAAACCTTCTTGAATCAATCTATTAAAGAAAACGCATAAAAATCAGTTGCATAGTTTAATTTACGCATACAATAGGGACAGACGCGGGAAGCGACTTTGTTTTATGCGATGTATTGACACTTTATTTTAATCTGCAGCCATAAAGACGTCCACTTTCGGATATAGGCCTCCCCACAGAGCACCACAAGGTCAAATGCGGAGGGAATTTGCCGTATTCGCCTCGCTTGGCAGGCGAGTAAGTAGGTAAGTAAGTATGCGATTGTAGTATGTATGAGTTTAGATTTTTTATGAAGGACGCTGTTGCCCGTCCTTCGGAAATTCTCATAGCCTCGCTTTTTACGACAACCACAGGAGGAGATGCTGTGGTGGTATACTGTACCGCCTCACGACAGTAGAAATATATAGGTGGCAATAGACATTTGTCAGGGCCTCTCCAGGCGACCATTTTCGTAAGGCAAGGCAAACATTTGTTTGCCTGAGCCAAATGGTGGGCGCCCTGAACTACCTCGCCTCTAGCAGTATAGGATACATTACCAAATAGGGTATCAATAGCAGTTAGATTAGATGTAAGTAGTCTAATTGACTTTCAATAAGTGATATCTTGTATCCTATGTTGAATAAATATTTTTTTTATGTTTAATAGAATAACACTACTTATACTCCATCTTCCCCTCGTTGAAATACTTCAAAAGCCATCGGCAATCGTCCGCAAAGCGTGGCGACAACGACAATGTGTGTGGTGTTGTGGCAATTTGTGGGTAAGATCTACGTCCTACAGAGGTCAGCTTGAGATTGTAATGAAGATAAATTACAAGACCTGATCAGTGAGATAGTGCAGCTTGTCCAGCCCGAGCCAGAATTCTCCGGCCAAGTTGCCGAAGCCGTGCTTGTAGTCCGCCCACGACTTGTAGAAGTCCTGAGAACCGTCGAAACGGTTTTGGAACACCTGGATTGAAAGAAAATTATATTGGCTATTTTGCTCAAAGTTTCGGATGATGTTTGTAACTGTTTCTTTTCAAAGCATTAAGAGCGGTAAGGTCCTTTGCCAATTTTCAACTAAATCCTCTCAACTAAAAATCCCGATAAATGGCAAAATTACTGTATCTGTCTGTGTTTTACGCTTTCTGTATGTGTTATGTTAGATCCTAGTGTATAACTGACCATCTATTGTAATGTAACTCATATTCTGGCAAATAAATTTATTTCATTTCATTTCATTTCACGCCTAAACTGCTGAAACTAAGTATTTCAATGAAAATTTGCAGGTAGGTTGATCAAGTCGGACATAGGATACTTTTTATCCCGCAAAATCTCTCTTTAATGTCCTTACAATAATATATCTAAATATGGTGTTACGTTAAACACCAAACAGAACCAGATCAAAGAAAACATGTTTCAGTATTAGTATACGTACTGCCGTCACATCTCGTTTTACCATAAAAACGTTTTCTATAAATGAATATACGCACCGTCCACCCCCCACCAGCGACGGTGAGGTCGCAAAGAACATAGAAGGAGTCCATTTCCTCCGGCCTGATCTTGTAAATTCCGGAGACGTTGAAGCCTTGCATCTGGATTTCCAGGCAGTCGGTGGGGTATCTTTCGCTGCGGTCACGACGGCCACTTCTATAGGAATTTTATTTTTACTGGAAGTAGCGAAACAGTAGCAAAATTTCCTAATTTGGCTCGGATCATCACCAGAGTTAGTATTCTTTTATTTAAATAAATAAAAAAGCATGAAAAATAATCGAGCCTAAAATGTTATCGAGTGGCGACCGCGCAGAACCCCGCAAAGTGGTCTGCTGCTTCCGGTTAGTGTTCGCTCGCCACACGAGTAAGTACTTTAAGTATAGCCCGATTTCACAACTTCCAGATGAATCCCATATCACACTAATATGGTAAAAGCGAAATTTTGTGTATGTCTGGCACTTCTTCACGTCTAAACGGCTGGAGAAATTTCAATGAAATTTGGTATGAAATGAAGCTAGCTGACACCCTAGATTCACACATACGCTACTTTTTAGTGCGGTAATATGAAAATGAAATGTAATAAACCGAGAAGAATCTTTAAACTTACTTGCAATCACATTTCCTGTAGCGTTGCTCCTGCAACGTCCGCCGGAACTCGTTGATGAGCGCCGTCGCATCGATACCACGAGGGTCAGCACCGTCCGACCTGTGGGCAGTGCTTAAGAGTTATCATCAGATTACAAGTAAGTAGACATCTTACTTCACAAACCAAAAGAAAACTGAGTTCAGAAATTATCAGAGAATCATATCAGCAAATCGGAGATCGGTGAAAGATTTTTAAGGATCGTACAATGCGTTTTCGTCTTGCGATGAGTTTAAACATACAGATTTCTTCAGAGTGTCCATAATATAGCTCTCAAAACGCAGAAATGGCGTTGCTTTGTGATGGCGGCTGGGGAACAATAGGTACAGTGGCGGACACGGTCGGCGTAACTCTTTCGGTTTTTCTGTATTGCAAAATAGCTCTTGTTCTTTGGTAATACAGTCTAGGGCTGACGAAACACATAGACAAATCTGTTACGGCCTCCTAGTCCGCCCTGTACCACTCAATATTAAGTGTCTAAATGCGATTATGCTGGGAATTTCCCAATACCAGGCATCAGCCTTCCGGAAGACGCAAAAGGGGTCGCCCGAAGGCAACCTGGCGCCGGTCTACGCTCCAAGCTGTTGCTCAAGACCGCCAAAATTGGAGGAAAATTCTTGAAGCCCTAAGGGAATACGAGCCTGAAGGGATAACAGGAAAAGAAGAAGAAGGCATCAGTCAGCGGTCTTCGTCGAAAAATTTAAACAGCCATACTTACTGGGATCGCCAACTCGCCTGCTAGCTTAATTACGGCAAAACCCTACCACAATGTTCATTCTTGTGGTGATCGGTAGGGGAGGTCTTTGTTCAGCAGTGGACGTCTAATAGTTTGAATTCATCGCAAGACGAAAGAAAGCACAGAACGCGGGCGCGGCGAACTCAAACGTATGAAACCATAATGGAGTGCCCAATAATGTAAATTCTTTGTAAAATTCCTCACTTAGTAGCGATGATCCTGTTGTACTGCCGCGTCTTGACTTCGGACATGGTTGCGAGGATGGAGTCCACACCAGCCAGCACGTTCTTGACGCTGCCTTCGATCGTCTCCAGTTTGTTGTCCAAAAATGTAGGATAGGAGTGACCTGGTGGTTTAACACAAATGATCAATACATAGTTTTTAACGAAGTCGCTTCCCGCGTCTGTCCCCGTGAATGCTTAAACCATTAAAACTACGCATCGGATTTTGATGCGGTTTTTTTTTAAATAGAGTGATTCAAGAGAAAGGTTTTTAAGTATAATAAATGCACAACATAGCAATGGGTTATGCGGTACGAAGTTCGCCGGGTCGACTAGTTTAATGTGTATTGTCCATGAACGCATCACCATTGACTCATTCAGAGTAACATAGCGTTCCTACCTAGTTCTACTTTTTTTAGTATTACAGTCGAGAGCAACCTACAAATTACGATACCTAGACGTATTTTACGGATCTTTACTAGATTTTTTGACGAGCCACTGACGCTACGTCCGTCGGTGCCGCTTCGTAGACACTGTCTTGCTTGTTTTTACACAAGTTACAAGAAGCTTTTGTCTTCAATCGTCAATTCTCGAAAGCGTGAGCATTAATTAGATATACCCTACGGTTTTCGTGGACACTGGACAAGTATTGCTGAGTGGTGATACGTTAAAATAATTGTACAGTCACGGACTAGGAGGCCGTAACAGATTTGTCTATGGTTTCGTCAGCCCTAGACTGTATAGCCAAAGAACAAGAGCTATTTTGCAATACAGAAAAACCGAAAGTGTTACGCCGATCGTGTCCGCCACTGTACAATGCCTCTGCGGTCTTGAGCGCAAGATCGTTTTTTCATTGCGAGTGTAGAAAACCTTCTTAGGAGGCGAAACAAACATGTACCCTAAAGTAAAGCGAATAAATTTCGCAATATGTAGCGGTGTCTGTTAAATAAATTATACCATCGATAGGCCTGTTGCCTGCCTGCTCCAGTAGAAACTTCAAGTGTCCGATGTCCGATCGGATCCCGTTCAGCATCTGCTCTGTCTTCTCGGAGACCACGCGCGGCGTCATTCCCTCAGCTTTGACAAACTTCATCATGTTGTCCAAAAACTTCATTATCCCATCCGTCTTTTCGTGCACTTCGATATCGAGTCGGTTAAGACGGTAGTCTATACTGTCGACTTTCTTTAGATACTTCTCGCTAGACATTATTGAGCCTAGGAGTTTTTCTATGACGGCATCGTCGTGGGGCGACGAGGCGCGGACGGTGCTGCGTGTGCTGTTCGTCCCCTTGTTGTTTGTTAGTACGGCATCTGCTAGTTTTCCCTCGAAGTCTTCCCGCCAGTGAATCAGATCGCCCTCTTCCTTTCGCCGAGCTGAAACCGACGTCGCCAGCACCACTGCAGCCACAAGGAGTTGCCAGCCAGCCATGTCCACGAGTTAGCAGCTAATCTGCGCCCGCGCTCAAACAACGCACGAATTACTTCTGGCTGCATGTTTTATTTGTCCGACCAAACGAGAACAATCGAAGATGTCTCATAGATGACAAATTAGTCTAACAATGAAACTGTTTTCTAATCGTGTGTTTAGTTCAACTGTTTAAAAGTACAATGAAAGTAAATTGACAATGTTTATCAGAACGACTAAGTAGCTTTTAAATTTTAATGTAATTATACTACATAGTATAAACAAAGTCGCTTCCCGCTGTCCCTAATGCTATAATGCTTAGAACTACGAGTATACCTTCTAACGGAATATGCGGTTTTTGTTAATGTTCTTCAAGAGGAAGATTTGTATCGATCAAATTGCATATTAATAAAAATATCAAAGACCTACCACTGAGACTTCGCTGCGTATGCTCTCCCACTCGTTGGACGACGTTATGCAGTAGTCCATCCAGGTCCTTCCGAATGCGCCGCAAAGCTGCCTCCACAGCCGAAGCCTCGGAGCGCCCAGTGCCGCCCGAAGCCCCGGCCCGCACCTGCCGCAGTATCTCTGAAGCATAGTTCATAATCTTGCTGCTTCGCTCAGTGAAGCTCACTTCAAGGTTGTTCAGTTTACGCTCCACTGTTTCAATGAGCTTGAGGTACCGCTCACTGGCTACCAACGTTTCTACAAACTTGTCTAGGACAGCTTCTGGTTTTCCGCTGCGAGCAGGCGACGGAGTCACGCCTTCTTCGCTCGAATCATCGGACGAAGAGGAGTCATCGAGCTTGGCTGACACAGCGCCAGCCAGCGCCAATAGCACGACCTGAATTAACAACATTTCACGACACTGTTAGCTGGGCAAGTGTCGCCCGTGTCGGACAGGAATCCCTTTTAGTAATCTGAGAATACACCGACCTCGTAACTTGCTGTAAAAATAATTGATCAATCCCTCCATTGTTTTAAACAGCTTGGTATTAAAACAGTAATAATATACTTGCTTAATTCTTTTAATATGTTTAAAAGTTGATCAATGAGTTAGTAAGTGCGGTGTTTTTAAAACATTGCTTGGCCATTACTTTGCTACCTTTGTATTACAATTATCTCACGGTTATTCATTCAGGGAGTCTGCACAAAGGGATTTATTCATCTACTAAGCAAGTAAGTATACCTAATAGTACCAGACCTAAGTTAAAATCACTACATATTATAGAAAACAGTCTCTTCCCGCTGCCTGTCTGTGTCTGTATGTAAGTAGGTATGCCATCCCAAGAACTTTAAAACTACGCAACGGATTTTGATGCGTTTTTTCAGTAAGTACTTACCAGCAAGATAGAGAGTGATGAGCCAACAGGAGATTTATACATAACAATTCGACCTAGCGAACTTCGTACCGCCTTAACTATTACTATGCGGTGCATGTTAGAAATAAATAAACCTTCCTCTTGAATCACTCTATCTATTAAAAAAAACGCATCAATATCCGTTGCGTATTTTCAAAGATATAGGTAAGCGGTAAGCATACAGGCAGACGCGGGAAGCGACTATGTATTAATTAATAATGCTATGTATTAACTAAAAAATAAATTTGCATGCAATGGCCATTGCCATGGAGACCTTGTCGCTAAAAGGGATTTCTTCCAGGCAACCCATTACCTAAGTAATGTAAGTAAGTACCTATCTAAATAACTGTCCAAAGAAAAGATTGCATGCAGTAATTTCATCCGTTGAAACTCACAATATATTAGTACAGTGGCGGACTAGGCCGTAACAGATTTGTCTATGGTTTCGTCAGCCCTAGATTGTATTACCCAAGAACAAGAGCTATTTTGCAATACAGAAAAACCGGAAGTGTTACGCCGCCGTGTCCGCCACTGTACGTACCTCCCTACTAACTGTACAGGAGAAAGAGCAATGGGACTTCAATCTATGGGCATGGGCATATGGGACATTATCAGTGGTTGGTATTTGCACCACAGTAAGCAGTGATGTTAACCAGTGACTGGAGGTCGGTTCGATTCCCAGCTAGGGCGAAATTGGTTTGGAATTGATGTAAAGTTTACGTTGTAAACAATCAATTCAATCATCAATACGACACATTATCAATCAATCAGTCAATTCTTCGCCGCCGCCGCTAGGCCGCTAGTTTTAAGGACCGACCGACAACAACTTTTGGCTAACTAAACAGAAACCCGTTAAAAGTTATTTTACCCATAAAAGAAATATAGCAAAATGTTCAAGGTAAGACAATTGTTTATGTTAATTAAAAACCTGGAAATTTTCGGTTATAAGTTAGGTCGGAATCATTTTTGAGGTTAAGTTATTCAGTACAAAGTTCAAATTTCTTATCGTTATCAGTTCTATAGTTCACCACCAAAAAAAACTAAAAAAGTAGAAAAAGCTTAGGAAGGAACCTCAATCTCTGTTCACTTTATAATATCCATTTTCCGGCCCAGCTGAGCTGTTGGAGTATCCAATCCATTCCATGCCTCATCCTACAGTTTGCTGATGATCTCGGGTAACTCTAATAAATGTGGGAGAAATGTACGATGGCTCCAAACACGCGCGCTTAGTGCCTACACTTATCTACCTACAGAATTTATTTTAGTGTCAAGCCGGCTACTCGCTGACTGCCAGCGCTGTCATCAATATTACATGATATTGTCTGCACTGATTGCTACTTCCCATTATTAACCCTCTTGTATTTAATGTAGGGCGGACGAAAAGCCGCCAAGGTCGTCGGCTCACAAAGCATCATGGCAGTGCGCAAAAAAAAATTTTTTTATATGTTTGCAAAATGCAAAAAACTTGCTCTACCTTAAAAAACACTTCCTAGAATTACATACAGCGAAATTTGGTTATCAGCGTCGCACTAAGTAAAAGTAAAAAAAAAACTAAAACCAGCCTTTATGTATTTTGTTCCTTTAAAGTTCTTGATCTTCCTGTGCATGCACAAAGCTGAGTTTGCATGCATTTGAGGGTAGATCAACGCTCGAAGGTTAAAATTAAAATATCCAAATAAGCATTCAATTGCAGGGTCTGGTAGGTCTGGTGACGGGAGGTGGAGCGGGCCTGGGTCGCGCCACAGTGGAGCATCTTCTGAAGCTGGGCGGCCGTGTAGTCATATGTGATCTGCCTTCCAGCAAAGGGCAGGAGTTGGCCAAGCAGCTCGGAGAGAACGCTGCCTTCGTTCCTGTTGATGTAAGTCTGACAGAGATTTGATCAGATTCATAACATTGATGTCAGTGGGATCATAGGGAGTAGAATCATTTGACAGAGGAGGGCTCGTTTGGGGGCCTCTCCAGGCGACTATTATCGTAAGGCAAGGCAAACATTTGTTTGCCTGAGCCAATTGGTGGGCACCCTGAACTACCTCGCCTCTCACAGTATAGGATACTTTACCAAATAAGGTATCAATAGCGATTAGATGTATAGTCTAATTGACTTTCATTATGTGATATCTTGTATCCTATATTGAATAAAGAATTTGACTTTGACTTTGACTTTGAGGGGTAGATAGAAGCACTTTATTGCAATCAAAAAACTTAACATTATTAAAATTCTCACAAATGAATACATTGATAGCAATGAGCGGCCTTATTGCTTAGAGCCATTTCTTCCAGGCAACCTCCATTACCACAAACTAACTGTGCTGAAAAAACTGGCTATGCCACCTGAGAGCACACCAACAGTTTCAATAATTTGTCAGTTTCAAATTGCAGCTATTTATGGCCAGGATTTTAATATTATTCATTAGGGTGCATTCACTTACAGAGCTGGTAACAAACGTTTGTTCGAAAAATGTATAGAAAATACCTGCGCGGACATAGACGCTTGTTCCAGCGCGAATGTCAGCGCAGGCATTTTCTATACATTTTTCGAACCAGAGCGCCAACAAGCGCTTTTTACAGCTTTGTACAGTGGCGGACTAGGAGGCCGTAACAGATTTGTCTATGGTTTCGTCAGCCCTAGACTCTATTAGCAAAGAACAAGAGCTATTTTACAATAAAGAAAAAACGGAAGTGTTACTCCGACCGTGTCCGCGCCACTGTACGTGAATGCAAATTTTTGAGAATAATGTATAGCCTGTGTTCGTCTGGGATAATGTAGAATTTTAACAGTGAAATAATTTTTCAAATAATAAGTCAAATAGTTTTTGGGCCTATTCCATTCAAATAAACTATTAATGGTCTTGTGCACCCTAAGACTGTGTTACTGAAGCACAAGAACTATTTTGCAGTACAGAAAAACCGCAAGTGTTACGCCGTCATGGACCGCCACTGTACCACCCTATCAAATATTTTTCTGTTATATTTTTCGTTATATAAGTTATATTATAACAGGTAACATCAGAGAAGGATGTAACAACAGCGCTTCAAGCGACTCGTGACAAGTTTGGTCGTTTAGACGTGGTGGTGAACTGCGCAGGAGTGGCCAGCGCTAGCCGAGTCTACAACTTCAAGAAGGACCTGCCTTTTGATCTGGAGCTCTTCAAGCAGACTATTAATGTGAGTTGAATGATTTGGGGTAGTATTATGGCCGCATTTGCAATATTACTTTTCATCCGCTTTTGACTGCTCCGTGGCTCAGTTGGCAGTGATGTGGACTGAGTAAGCGTGTGCACCCGGGTTCGATTCCCGGGCGGGGCAAATGTTGATATGATGAATATCGATGTTTGTTTCCGGTCTGGGTGTGATGTTCGTCTCTGTGTGTGTTTCGGGTACCCTAGATACAGGTTCTTCCTAGTTAGGGGCTCTGAGTGTGATGTGTTATTATTATTATTATCCTCCTGGAGTGTCAAAGTGAATACAAAAAAAACGTAAAGCGGACGAAAAGTAATATTGCAAAAGCGGCCGTAATAGGCCCTCTGGTGGCTAATTCTCTTTAGCAGAGCTATTGCTATTTTGTTAAACATCCTTTGAATTTCCATTTAACATCAGCAAAACTCCTAAAAAATACTGTATACAAACTTTTTTTTATTTTTATTTAAAAGCCATAAACCTATAACTATAATCCGTACTACTTATATCATACTAATATTATAAATATCAATACATAGTATAAAACAAAGTCGCTTCCCGCGTCTGTCCCGATGTATGCTTATATCATTAAAACTATGCAAAGGATTTTGTTGCGGTTTATACTTATAAACCTTCCTCTTGAATCACTCTATCTATTAAAAAAAATTGCATTAAAATTCGTTGCGTATTATTTAAGATTTAAGCATACATAGGGACAGACGCGGGAAGCGACTTCATTTTATACTATGTACTAGAGGCTGCCCTGCGGTTTCACTCGCGCAGATTTCTCATAAACACAAAAACCCATTTTATTCCCGTTCCCATGGGAATTTCGGGAAATCCTTTCTTAGTGCTCACCTACACTCCCTAAGGAACCTACATGCAAAATTTCAGCCCGCTACGCCCCGTAGTTTCGGCTCTGCGTTGTCTGTCAGTCAGTCAGTCAGTCAGTAACGGAAGAGTTTTATATATATTGATTAATTGATTTCTGCAGGTAAACCTAATAGGTACATTCAACGTGATCAGGCTGGCTGCGGGCGTGATCGGCAAGAACGCGCCCGACGCGGAGGGCCAGCGCGGCGTCATCGTTAACACTGCCAGCATAGCCGCTTTTGATGGACAGGTCTGATCTGACTACCCTCCTATCCTAGCTAAGCTATACTAAAACTTTGTTTACCTGAGCCAATTGGTGGGCACCCTGAACTACCTCGTCTCTCGCAGTATAGGATACTTTACTAAATAAGGTATCAATATTAATTAGACTAGTCTAATTGACTTTCAATAAGAGATATCTTGTATCCTGTATTGAATAAATCATTTTTTACTTTACTACTTTAACGGAAAAAAAATGTTGGATACAATTTTTTTAAAGTTCCGGTTCTTACTCGCCCCTAATAACCAACCATATTAACTTTACTAATTTAATAATAATTTCTGTTAAGTAGATCGGTCAAGCTGCCTACTCGGCGTCTAAAGCAGGAGTGGTGGGGCTCACACTGCCAGTTGCCCGCGACTTAGCCAAGCAGGGCATCCGGGTCGTCACCATCGCTCCCGGTAAGTTTCCCCCCAGGACACTTAAAATTACCAATACCACACACACAAACAAGGGAACAGCCAACAATAAACTGACGCATACATGTACTGAGAACTTCCTCTTTTTTGTAAATCGGTAAAACCACAAAACATATCCCGAATGTAACAAAATTACACTTCTGAATACAGCATCAAAATCGGTTTAGCCAAACGAGAGAAAATCGCGCGCAAACATAAAGCGCAGGTCAAACTTGAGAACCTCCTGTTTTTGAAGTCGGTTAAAAAAAAGTTATTCCTTTTTTTCCCAGGTCTCTTTCGCACGGACATGCTAGCCAAGCTGCCGGAGCCGGCGATCCAGGCCTTGGAAGCAGATGTCCCTTTCCCGCCAAGACTTGGCCAGCCCAAAGAGTTCGCTCTCTTGGTGCAGAGTATTATTGAAAATACCATGTTGAACGGCGAAACGATCCGACTCGACGCCAGCTTGAGGCTTAAGTAATTATTGTATTGAATGGGGTTAAAAAGTAGCCGTCTTATTCATAAAGATGCAGTAGATTTTAGGTAGCGTTACTGGAGGTCTACATCTCTGGTTTGTTGTATGGTAAATACCTGACATCCAGTCTAAATTGGCATACGTCAAATAACTAAAATGTTCTTTAACTTTTTATGAATAAGACGGTAGATGTATAACTGATCAGGGGTGTTATTCTGGGTCATCGAGATTTTTACCGTGTTATTCATATAGATACAGTCGATTTGAAGTAGCATTACTGGAAGTCTACTTCTCTGGTTTGTTGCATGGTAAATACGTGACATCCAGTCTAAATTGACATACGTCAAATAACTAAAATGCTCTTTAACTTTTGATGAATAACAGGGTTATAGTTAAGCGCCAGACAAACAGCGGGTGAAATTGAAATGTTTATACATTTTCCTTAATTCGTATTTTAGTATATTGATCGCAATGAAGATTTCTTCTAGGCACGTAGTTTAGTGTATTATGATAATGCCTTGAAGAAATAGCTTTGACGCTTTTATTTTACAATAGCGGTCTAGGACGGCGTAAAAGATTTGTCTATGGTCTCATGTGTCATACAAATACAGTCGTATTACCAAAGAACAAGAGCTATTTTGCAATACAGAAAAACCTGAAGTGTTACGCCGTCCTAGACCGCCACTGTATTATTTTGTATTTTCTGTTTACTTCAAAACCGCTGTGTGAGTGGCACTCAACTATCAAACTAAAATGATTTCAGAATGTTTTTTCTATACCAATATTATAAAGAGGAAATATTTGTTTGTTTGTAACGAATAGGCTCCGGAAATACTGAACCGATTTGAAAAATTCTTTTACTGTTAAGAAGCTAAATTAACCCCGAGTGTCATAGGCTATATTAGATTTTCAAAAAAAATTAGGGATCCTTACATAAACTCAAATAATGTAACCCAAGGTGCAATATTTTTTCCGTTGTTTACATATTTTGACAGGTGGTTTGTTGTTGTTGTTTGTTTTTAATTCAGCCATTCTGGGCAGTCAAAAGAATATAGTCTATAAAGCCAAGTCTTTTGTAGTATCTTATATTCTTTGGCGTAACGAAGTAAGCCGGGAAAGCTCGTACATAATAAAAATAGTAGGTACCTTGTTTATAAGTTGGAATTGTAGTTATCTAACAAGAATCATACATTACATAAGCCAGCATTTATTATTATATATAATTCTACGGGTGTATAAATGTACAGAAATGTTTTAATAAAATGTTATTTTGTATAAGTTATAATTTTTATTTGGGGTTGCAGAACGTTTTAAGTTTTATATAGTTTTAGGTTGATTAAGCAAACCTCAAAACCACTCCGCTCAGGTGTAGAAAAATCAAAACCACTCCACTCAGGTGTAGAAAAAAGAAACGGTGTTAAAATTATTATTTTTATTATAAATAATCATCATTAAATATTACAATAGCATTGTAAAACAATTGATTGGATGAAAAGATAAAATGTAAAATATTACACATTGTAGATAGTAAAAGTTGTAAAGTAAGGAGGTATACAATAAATAGTAGTCTAAAAACACAGCATAAAAAAAATTTACAACTAAATAATTTAATTGTAAGTTTGACATTTAGATAAAAGGCATAAAAGATATATTGCTTATACATTAACCTCTGAGATGCGCAGATGCTCTCAAAACAATTCTGTAAAAGACTATCTAACACCAAGAATTATTACGTAATAAATATATTTGACACAATATCTATCTAGGTGCTAGTGAAATCCTGAAGGGCCATGAGCGAGGGAATCGCTGCAATGTCATCGTCGTGCTCTACGTATTTCTACACTCTCTTAGCATGTGTCTACACACGGTGATGACACACCTCATACACTTCATAGAAAAAAGCGCGTTGCTTCGCGCACAGCCGAAATTCGTATACGTACACGCGTATCATGCTTGTGTGAGTGAGATGAGACGTGCGTCGCTGCTTTATTTGTACTGAGCGGTAACTGAGGGGTAACCGAGCGCGGGGCGCACTTGCTGAGGGAGGCAGGGAGTGCCCATACTGTATGTAGTACTAATTATCGTACTGTGGCGATGATATCACGGCGATTCTCTCGCTCGTGGACACGGCCTCTGAGAGTTCCAAGTAGGGCTTGAACTATTTCGTTAAAGAAAATGATGTCTTAACATATAAAAAGTGTCTCTAAAACATTGCTTTTCATTAACTATTTATTGTAAAAAAAAAAATGATTCAGTTGCAAATTTATACATAAAAAAATAGCGTAAACCATAAAATAGCCTCAGCTAAATTGTATTTATATAAAAACGATTAACATTAATTATTGTATAATAATTGTAATAAACTCCATTCAGTCCATATTATACTCTATTTATTAGGTAGTAAGATCGCCATTTGTTTATTCTATTGCCACGTGAAGCGGAGAAAATGTTGCTGTGAAGAATTGACTATAATACGTAAATACAGGGTGTTAAATGGTATTAAATTAATGAAGTTATTCGGCTATTAAAATCTCTAAAATATAAAAAAAAAACCGTATATACAATGACCCGATCACCAGATTACACTCATGATTTGAACATGTAAGCTGAGCTCAATCACTCCTTTAATTTATTCCTGACTTATTAGGAACATCCTGTATAAAATATAATAAAAAAAAAAATTAAAACATTAAATTCTTAGTGCATTACTTTTTACAGCATTCGTTAAAATTTCATTTATATTTTAAAGTTTTTACTCTTTAGAAAAGAAACTAGTATTTACAATTAAAAAAAACCACATTTTTAACTTATAAAAAGTTTCATTATAGCAATAATACACAAAAAAAAAGGTAAAAAATACCTAATTTTATACAGGTAAGTTTTCTAAAAAATCCATACTGTATACAGAAAAATAACAGTTTCATACATATATAATGTACCGCATGGGAGCAATGCAAAATAAGTATTTAGAAATAAGTTTGTCGAACAAGAATCCTTAAATATTATATGCAATATACATAATATTTAAATATTATATCAATTTTAAATTCTTATTCAGACTGACTTTTTTAGTATTGTTTCTTTTGCATGGACCACGACCGACAACTTATAAATAACATATTAAATAGGGCCCATGAAAGGGCCTAAAAAAATTTAAGCAAGATTATCTAGGGAGCCAAAGACGCATATTTTTTATTTCAGCAATGTTTTGGAAGATATTAATTATTTATCGAAGTGGCGTTAGCATCGTACTCTTGAATTGTTATTCTCTCAATATTTTCCCTCATTTATTTCGGACTTATTAGAAAAACTTCACAACGAGACCTGATTACGAAAGGAGATTGCTATTTCATTAGTTATTTATAGAAAAAAACTTTAAACTAACACTTATAAAATTTTACAAATTTATTTATTACCACAAGCTGATATGATCCGGTAGCCCAAAAGTACTCGTTAACTCCTATAGTAATCCCAATGTTATCGTAATGTCGTCTCTTTTCTTTCTATTCACAAAAAAAAAGAGGCAAGACAATAAAAGTTTATCAAGAGAATTACTATATAAAAAGTTAAGAGAAATAATAGGGCTTTAAAGTTAACATCGAAGCATATTACTAATTTTTGTTCAACACTAGCCCTTATGCAGTATGTATTAAGGTAGTAGGACGGGTATGTGTGAACTTGTATACAGATAGCAGATAGTTATTCCTATTTCACTCAAAAACACAGTTTTTTTTTGTAATTCAGTTATTTAAACTAGGGTTGTCCTCACTTTGCATCAATTTAATCTCGATTTTTTACTTTAATACTTTACATTTAATACGCCGATTTATTATTAAAATTATTTAAAATTTCATTCTCTGTAAATATATACATAAATATATCAGTCTCACTCAACGGCCCGTACACTGCTCAACTAACTGCAAATCGACTGCACCGTCGAATTGCAGTTTCGTTCAGTTGCATTCAAAACTGCAACATTCTCAAGTCTATAAAATATACCTTTTACTCTCAATAAAACTAAAAAAAAAACCTATCTACATAGATTTTCGATTACGCTTCTAGTAATCGAAAATGTACCTTGTATCTATATAATAAGAGTTCAGAGTCCACCGCACGGCTGACTAAAACAAAATCTATCTACGTAGACATTCGAATACAAGTATAGCAATCGAAAATGTACCTTGTCTATATACAATTAGAGCTCAGAGTCGCTCGCTAGGCTGCCCGGTGGGGCAGCGGGGTGGCGGGGCTAGTTGAACAGCACAGAGCTCGGGTCTTCGTTGTCCATTTGTTTGACGTGTCTGAGGACGTCCTTCTTTGTTATAACTCCTAGGAGACGGCTGGAAAAAAAGAATAATGCTGAAGATTCGACTAAAAATGAGAAGGCAAAGTTTTGAATAATTGTGGCTTGAAATAGAAAAGATTGGTGGTAACTCTCGCTATGGCGCGAAATTCAAATTTTTTCGTGTTTTTTATTTCAATGAATTCGCGTATGTAAAAAACTATTTGCCACATTGTAATACAACGTTTTTGAAAGACAGACCTAGTGATTTTGTGCCTAAGGACATAAAGGCCAAAAATCAAGTTAGGTCCTTAGACACAAAATTAGTAGGTCTGTCTTCGAAAAACGTTGTATTACAATGTGGGAAATGGTTTTTTACATACGAGAATTCATTAAAACTTTATTAAAAATAATTACTTTCGCCAGAATAATTAAAAAACGCGAAAATTTTTGAATTTCGCGCCATACCGTGACTTACCGCCTTAATTAAAACACACAAAAAAAACTGATTATATTAACATATCGTTATAAAATAGAAGTATTAAGAGCCAGTTTACAGCGATGCTAGCACTATTTAGGAAAAAAATATAATATCTTCTAAACTAAGGCAAATATCAAAAATGTGGCACAGTATGACACTAGATAATGTAGCCTAGTATTTTCAGGGCACTGTGGTATAGATTTTAGGTTAAGGACCAAAGAAAGGGCCACTTTTAAAAACAATCTGTGTATAATTTTGTTCTTTTTAGCTACTACTTTACTGTGCTCAAAAAATACAAAGCAAGATTATCTAGTTTCATACTGTGCCACATTTTTGATACTTGCCTTAGTTTAGAAGATATATTTTTTTTCGACAATGGCGCTAGCATCGCGGTAAACTGGCTCTTAACACAATCTCCACTAATAATATAAAGAGGAAAGATTTGATTGTTTTACAGCTTAAACCCGAAACTCCTGGACCGATTTGAAAAAATCTTTCACCATTAGAATCCTTATTCTTCATTATCACTGATGAACTTAGGCTATAGAATATTGTCAAAAATGTATAATAATAATAATAATAACACATCACACTCAGAGCCCCTAACTAGGAGGAACCTGTATCAATAGGAAGAACCTGTATCAACAGAGACGTACATCACACCCAGACCGGAAACAAATATCGAAAATGTATAATAATAATAATAATAACACATCACACTCAGAGCCCCTAACTAGGAGGAACCTGTATCAATAGGAAGAACCTGTATCAACAGAGACGTACATCACACCCAGACCGGAAACAAATATCGATATTCATCATATCAATATTCGCCCGCCCAGGAATCGAACCCGGGTGTGATGTGTTACTGATAAGATGGTAATAAATTAGAGGGAGATTCAGCCATACCCAACAACTTTCCCAAAGCAACATGGGTCAAAATCTCAAAAGAAAAATCAGCCGTCTCGTACATTGACCCCGTCAGCTGATCGAACCAATGTATGGAACAGCTATTCTTTTTTTTGAGATTTCGACCAATCTTCCTTTGGGAAAGTTGTTAGTTATGGTGAGCAGAATCCCTCCTTTGATTTATTACCGCCTTGTCAGAAACACACACATTGTAAACCTTGTCAATTAAAAAAAAAAAAAACATACCCATTATGAGTAACGAGGGTCTGCCTCAGTCCGAGCTTGCGGAACATATCAACAACTGTTTCCATAGGGGTTTGATCTGTCACAGTGATGGGTGCCATGTCGAGTATCCTGTGTAAGTGCAGCGGCGGGGCGGAGGCGTGCGCGTGCGCAGGGCCGCCCGCGGAGCCCGCGAATATCACCAGCGATTGGCCCGTTATACCTTCCACCATGCGACGGGCGTTCGCTTTTGAGAGAGAAAGTTGGGATTAATATTTGGTCTAATCTTAAGGCGGTAACTCTCGCTGTGGCGCGAAATTCAAATTTATTCACGTTTTTTAATTAATCTGGCGAAAGTATAACAATGTGGCAGATAATGTTTTACATACAAGAATTCATTAACACTTTATTAAAAATATATACTTTCGTCATAGTAAATAAAAAAACGAGAAAAAATTTTAATCTCGCGCCATACCGAGAGTTACCACTCGCTTAAAGGATATTATGTTTTTAATATATTCGAGTTTAGTTTTTACTAGTCGCACAATAAGTGATGCCATGTATCTTTCTTTTACTAAATCAATTAATTTTTATTCTTTTTAGATTTTATTTAAAAAAAAAAAATGTTATTCTCTGAAGCAGTTAGTACATAACTAGTTATATCTACAACATATAACAGATACACAATAATGATAGGAATCAACCGTTTACTATCATTCAACAAAAGACTTAAAACTTATTTAATACTTATTCTATAATATCTCACTCACCTATAGCTAGATTGAGGTCTCGTCTCAGCACGAACCCGACTAGATACTGCGACTCGCGAGAGACAACAACAGGGTACCCGTTGTGCTCCGTCTCTTTCATCAGCGTCTCCAGATCGTCCACCGTCATGGAGTCCTGGGTTATCACTGATAACGTCTCGTTGCGTCTGTTTTATAAAATAAAAAAAAAAAGTTATATTAAGAGCCATAACACAGCTAAAGTAGCGCCACCCGAGAAAAAAATTAATATCATCTAAACTAAGGCACATATAAAAAATGTGAAACAGTATTCCCCTAGATAATGCAGCCAAGTATTTTTAGGGCATTGTTGTATAGCTTTTAGGTTAAAGACTACAGAAAGCTACTGATTGTTGCCAAAAGTGGCCGTTTTTAGCAACAATCAGTAGCTTTCTGTGGTCTTTAACCTAAAAGCTATACAACAGTAAAAAAAAATTTTTCTACGGTGGCGCTACTTTAGCTGTGCTATGCCTCTTAACTATTTTGCTGTGATTTGTCAATATCCATAATACGTCACAATGTTGGCCTCTATTAGGAATCGAACCCGGTCGAATTTATGTTTTATACTATAGAAATAAAAATTACAGGTTGCCACGGCGAACTTCTAAGTTTACAGAATAACCCTTATTCATTAAAAGTTAAAGAGCATTTTAGTTATTTGACGTATGTCAATTTAGACTGGATGTCAAATATTTACCATACAACAAACCAGAGAAGTAGACCTCCAGTAACGGTACTTAAAATATACTGTATCTATAAGAATAAGACGGTAAGTATTTATTATTATGCTACTCTGAATTAATAAAGATATTAATTATTTATCTAAAGTGGCGCTAGTATCGCGTCACACGCACCCGTTCGCCCCTTAAAGCGGTTAAAAGTTACCTCTAGTCGTATAACAAAAATTTATTACAAAAGAAAAACTACTTACTTAGGCTGCATAACATCAGCAGCAAGTGAGGTGAACTGAAACTCGTCCTTGGAATCCAGGAACGGATATCCGTTAAGGGCTATATGGGCATCGTAGACCCCCTGACGACCTAGGGCGTCTCCGACCCACTTGGATGCCATAGCAGCAGCCATTAGTGGCACTATGTACCGCACTCCGCCCGTCAGCTCGAACATTATCACCACCAGGGACACTGTCGAAGAAAGTAGAATAGATGGTTCGTTGAAATATCCTTTGACGCTACAGAGAACCAATCAGAATAAGAGTTTACCAGCAAGCAATAATCTAGCCAATCAGAGTTTAGGCAGGTTTCAAATTTTTCAATTATACTAGGTTTTTTTTTGCAAAAAAAAACTGCTTCATGTCAGGATGATTGAAAAAAGTAATGCTTATATCAAATTATCCGGGTTTTCACAAAATCCCTAGTTTTTTTTTGCAAAAAACCTAATTATCAAATCTTACTACGACACGTACAAAGTAAGATACAAGAGTACATTATTCATTACAAGATTGAATTTGCATGCAATGGGAGGCCTTATCGCTGAAAACGATTTCTCCCAGGCAACCCACAAAATAATTATTAGATTAAAACTATTTTGCTCATGTTTTTTTTTTTTTTTGCTTATAAACCTTCCCCTTGTATCACTCTATCTATAAAAAAAAAACCGCATCAATATCCGTTGCATAGTTTTAAAGATTTAAGCATACATAGGGACAGACGCGGGAAGCGACTTTATTTTATACTATGCATTGATGATGATATTGATTATTTGCCTGAGGTGAGATTATTTGAGTAATTCTTGCTTGGTCGTCTCCTCTCTTTTTTCCCCTCAACATTTAAGGTGGTAACTCTCGGTATGGCACGAAATTCAAAATTTTTCGCGTTTTTTATTTATTATGGCGAAAGTATTCATTTTTAATAAAGTTTAAATGAATTCGCGTATGTAAAAAACCATTTCCCACATTGTAATACAACGTTTTTTGAAGACAGACCTACTGATTTTGTGTCTTAGGACATAAAGGCCTAAAATCAAGTTATGTCCTTAGACACAAAATCAGTAGGTCTGTCTTAAAAAAACGTTGTATAACAATGTGGGAAATGGTTTTTTACATACGCGAATTCATTAAAACTTTATTAAAAATGAATACTTTCGCCGTAATAAATAAAAAACGCGAAAAAATTTGAATTTCGCGCCATACCGTGAGTTACCGCCTTAAGCCTAGCTAGCCGAATCCTAGCGCTTTTTATACAGTAAGCCATTAGGCTCTAGAAGCTAGCCATAGAAAAAAAACAACAACCCAAATGGGACGCTTTAGAAATAATAGTAGACTATGTACGAGGGTGCTCTTGTTAAACAGCACCCGAAGTAAAGTTACTTTACACCCACCAAAGTTTTACATTCTGCTTTTCATTACATCTTTTGGAAGATGATTTACCAAAGATTCTGCTTTTCATTATATTTTTGGAAGATGGTTTAAGGTGGTTACTCTCGGTATAGCGCGAAATTCAAAATTTTTCGCGTTTTTAATAATTCTGGCGAAAGTATTCATTTTTAATAAAGTTTAAATGAATTTACGTATGTGAATACCCAATTTCCCACATTGTTATACGTTTTTTGAAAGACAGACCTACTGATTTTGTGTCTAAGGACATAACTTGACTAAAAGGCCAAAAATGATGTTATCTTTCTTTGGTGTTTAATTTAAAAGCTATACAACAGTGCCCTAAAAATGCTAGACTACATTATCTAGTGTCATACTGTGCCATATCTTTGATATTTGCTTTAGTTTAGAAGACATACATTTTTTTCGCGAATGGCGGTAAACTGGCTCTTAAAACACAAAATTAGACGGTTTGGTAACACAATGCTAAGAAAAGAAAAAGCCACATAAAAGACGATTCAGTAAAAAATCGTGTATAGTAACCCTCTTATTCATAAAAAGTTAAAGAGCATTTTAGTTATTTGACGCATGTCAATTTAGACTGGATGTCACGTATTTACCACACAACAAACCAGAGAAGTAGACCTCCAGTAAAGCTACTTAAAATCTACTGTATCTTTATGAATAACAGGGTATTATAAAAAATAAGATTACACACCATGCCCTATATTAATTATGTAACAGATAAGCAATATATAAGTAAATAAAATAGTTTATAGACTGTACTCGCTGCTACAGATAAACAATTAAGTTTTCGTTAGCAGCTAAACGCATGTAACTTTTGTACTTTTTAAATTGTTTTGAATGAATAAATAAATAAATAAAAATAAAAAAAGAGTGTACCAGTCATTCTGGTGACCCCCCCCAGTACGGCCGCGGCGCCCACCATGGCGTACAGTCCGGGCGTGATGCAGTCCTCGCCCGTCGAGCACTCTCCGCTGAACAGCCAGATCTTTGGATAGTTGTAGGCTAGTTGCTCCACGCCTGGTTTGTGGGAAGGAGAAGGGGATTTGTTAAATCTATACCAATATTATAAAGAGGAAAGATTTGTTTGTTTGTAACGAATAGGCTCCGGAAATACTGAACCGATTTGAAAAATTCTTTCACTGGTAGGAAGCTACATTAACCCCGAGTGTCATAGGCTATATTAGATTTTCAAAAAAATTTGGGATCCTTACCTAAACTCAAATAATGTAACCCAAGGTGCAATATTTTTTCCGTTGTTTACATATTTTGACAGGTGGTTTGTTGTTGTTGTTTGTTTTTTATTCGGCCATTCTGGGCAGTCAAAAGAACATAGTCTATAGAGCCAAGTCTTTTGTAGTATATTATATTTTATGGCGTCACGAAGTAAGCTAGGAAAGTTCGTATAGTATAACTAGAAATAGTCGACCTGGCGAAATTCGTACTGCCTAACCTATTACTATGTTGTGCATGTATTATACTTATAAACGTTCCTCTTGAATCGCTCTATTTATTAAACCCGCATCTAAATCGGTTGCGTAGTTTAAAAGATTTAAGCATACGTAAGGACAGACGCGGGAAGAGACTTTGTTTAATACTATGTATTGATATTAAGTCTAATCTATAACACTTTGTGAATTATATTACTCACCGATGCCGACGATTCTACCAGCGATGGCGCCCAAGGCTAGACTGGGTATGAACAAGCCGCACGGGACCTGTTTACAAAATAATAGAAGGTATAATACGTATAAAACGGTACATAATTAAAAAAAATCTAGCATAAAACTTTTTGAACGCAAGACAAAGCAGCAATAATATTAATAAAAACCTTATTTTCTTATAAAAGTTAAGTTTTATAGGTACATCTATACCAATATTATGAAAAGGAAAGATTTGTTTGTTTGTTTGTAACGAATAGGCTCCGGAAATACTGAACCGATTTGAAAAATTCTTTCACTGGTAGGAAGCTAGATTAACCCCAAGTGTCATAGGCTATATTAGATTTTCAAAAAAATTAGGGATCCTTACCTAAACTCAAATAATGTAACCCAAGGTGCGATGCTTTATTATTATTATTATTTTAATTTAATGGAATTGACTCCACTTTAGTGGAGTATTTTGCCAATGTCAAGTTCACAAATTAGCTTATAGGGTGGGCTTAAAGCCCGGCAACGTTGTACGGTTATTATAAGTTTATTGGATTATTGTTTTAAAGCCCGCTAACAAAACACGTGGTTTCGGAACCAACGTTAAAACAATAATCCGTGCAATGCTTTTTCCGTTGTTTACATATTTTGACAGGTGGTTTGTTGTTGTTGTTTGTTTTTTTATTCGCCCACTCTGGGCAGTCAAAAGAACATAGTCTATAGAGTCAAGTCTTTGGTAGCATCTTATATTCTATGGCCTAACGAAGTAATCCGGGAAAGCTCGTAAATTATAAACGTTTGTTTCATATAGTTTAATATTATTGTATGATGATTTTAGTGTACAGTTTGTTTGTGTTCATCGAAGAAAAGATTCAACTCACCATACACAACAACTTTCCCAAAGCTACGTGGAATGAAATCTTAAAAAAATACATTGACCCCGTCAGCAGATTAATAAATCATTGTATGGAACAGCAAATTTTATTTAAAATTTTGACAAAGTCGACTTAAAAAAACACTATCAAATGTCGTGCTATTCGTGCGAGACTAAAACTGAAATAAATTCACGTAGGTACAGTGGCGGACTAAGAGGCCGTAACAGATTTGTCTATGGTTTCGTCAGCCCTAGACTGTATTACCAAAGAACAAGAGCTATTTTGCAATACAGAAAAACCGGAAGTGTTACGCCGACCGTGTCCGCCACTGTACCATCGACTACACTTTCAAACAAATTCGTTTGAACCAAAATGTTATCCCAAAATGGCCAAAACAATTTAATTGAGAATGTGGCACTTACGAACATCTGGTTGCTGTAAAAATAAATAATGGGACACATCTAGAGCTTTCACGTTATTAGTGGTAGAATAAAATTGGTGGGCGGTTGACCAGTGCAAAGGAATATGGCCCTTAGGGTGTAAAGGCGTTTCGAATGCCGATCGTACCTTGATACCAAAAGTGAAGACAGTCATAGCCAGCTTGAGCAGTAGCGCCACGAGCAATAGCCAAATGGCGCGGTACACGCCCGGCCCGGCCGCCGCCTTCTCTATCGCCGAGTTTACGTCAGTAAAGTTACGATTGTAGTCGCTGAAATATTATAAAATTCTGTGAAAACGATACTAGCGCCAATCGCCAAAATTATAATTTGTTAACTATTAAACGAAAGGGAGTAGAATCATTTGACAGAGGAGTGCTCGTTTGGGGGCGTCTCCAGGCGACTATTGTCGTAAGGCAAGGCAAACATTTGTTCGCCTGAGCCAATTGGTGGGCACCCTGAACTACCTCGGCTCTCACAGTATAGGATACTTTAACAAATAAGGTATCAATAGCGATTAGATTAGATGTAGTCTAATTGACTTTTAATAAGTGATATCTTGTATCCTATATTGAATAAAGAATTATTTGAATTTGAATCTGAAAAAAACTTGACACGTTGACTTTTCCATTTATATATAGATTAATTTCATATTAAAGACTAGCTGTCCCGGCAAACTATACGTATCGCCCTACTATTTTATATGAAAAATATTTTTTATTTTTACTTTTTTCTCACCTTTTAAACCTTCCTTGGACTACTACGAACATTTAAAAACCAAAATCTGCTATAACGACCCGGCCGCTCTCGACTTTTAGCGAGACTAACGAACGATGATTCATCATCAATACATAGTATAAAATAAAGTCGCTTTCCGCGTCTGTCCCTAAATATGCTTAAATCTTTAAATTTTCGCAACCGATTTTTTAAATAGATAAAGCGATTCTAGAGAAAGGTTTATAAGTATTATACATGCAAAAATAGTAATAGGTTAGGCGGTACGAAGTTCGCCGGGTCGACTAGTTTTTTTTATATACATATATAGTAGAATATATAAGCAGATAGTCTTATTAAATTCTTACCACAGCGGATCAGAATTCGAAATCCCGCACTGGTTGAACAGCAGATAGATAAGCTGGCTCGTGTTCATCCTAGTGTAGGGATTGGGGTACGCGATGACAGCTGTCACCAGTGTCACCACCAGCACTTCCGTCACCGGATACTGGCCGAGCTTCGAGTACTTCCGGTAACGGCACCAGTATATGTTCGCCTTTATGAAGATCGTCGCTATGCAGCCCTGGTGGAAGGAACATTGATTATTTTTAAATCTATATTTAAAAAAAATTACTAACCATTTCTTTTTTTACAAAAAAAAGAACCGCCTTCAATAAATTTACACATACATAAATTGAGAACTTCCTCTTTTCTCAAGTCGGTTAAAATAGGTATACTAAAACCTTCTCCTGAAAGTAACAAATACTTTTGGGAAAACCGCATCAAAATTGGTTCAGTCAAACTGCGCGGACAAACAAACATACATAAAATTAAATCTATACCAATATACAGATATATATTGGTATAGATTCATTACTAGCTGACCCTGCAAACTTCGTACCTTCTTAGAAAAAAGTTTATATGGGAAAATTTCGATTTAATTCTTACTATTCTTCCTTGCCAATTTTTATCTTTTCTCACCTTCCCCAGAACTACGACAAATATTTCAAAACCAAATCAAAAATAGTATAAATAATAGTACTAGTTGACCCGACAGACATTGTCTGTCCTGCCTTAAACTGACTGAAAGGGACTGACAGTTATGTCTAACGTCAATGCACAAAGATAAAAATGAAACTGAAACGCTTTCTATGGGAATTTTTTTAAGTTTATACCTAATATCTTTCAATTTTTCCATATTTCTCACCTTTAGAACCTTCCCTGGACTACTACGAACATTTCAAAACCAAAACACCTTAATCAGCCTAGCCGTTCTCGAATTTAAGCGAGACAAACGAACAGCAATAGATTTTTATAATACAGAACATTATGGCGAAAATAACTCTTTGTGGGGGAGGCGCCTACGTCCAGCAGTAGCCTTCTTTGAGCTGAGATGAAGCTTACTTTTTTTTTTTTTTTTATTTTGGCAACATACAGTCATATGGTAACAACGAGAAAAACAAAAAAAACTTAACTAACAAATAGACCTAGAGAGCCGATAAAGTTTTACAAAAAAAAGTAATCTTAAAAACTAGAGAAATTGTTGAGAAACAAACGCGAAAGTAAAATGAAGTGGTTTTAAACAATCCATGTTAAATTATGAGACATCGGTATGCAGAATACGTGCTTACAACCTAGGATTAATAATTATTTTGGTTTACATTTTGTAGCATTTAACAATTTTACTTTTAAATGAAACTATGTGGTCATTAAATAAGTCGATGTTAGAAGCAGACAATTCAGTGTTGTAAACATTTAAAGTGCGGTATATAAAACTATTTTTTGTGTAGTTTTTCTTATAGTTGCGATTTGTATTAATAACAATAAACCAACAGAGACTCACCCCGATAATGCCGAGGCCCACAAAAGGTATCAGCTCGAAGAATATCCACGGCTTGTTGTATTCAACGAAGAACAGTACAGAGTGCTCGTTCCCAAAGGGATTAATTGAGCGAAGGATGAAGGCGGCTATCAGGGCGCAGAAAAACGACCGCCAGAGGGTCTTCAGCGGAAAGTAGTAGGAGACCTGTGAAAAAAAAAAAAACTTAATACCACATAATCGATAATTTCTTTTTTATAAAAAAGGAACCCGCCTTTAATAAACTGACACACGCATAAACTGAGAACTTACTCTTTTCCGAAGTCGGTTAAATTAGGTACTAAAACCTTCTCCTGAATGTAACGAATACTTTTCTGAAAACCGCATCAAAATCGGTGCAGCCAAACTCGAGATAATCGCGGACAAACATACAAACATACATACATACAGGTTAAACTGATAACCTCCTTTTTTGAAGTCGGTTAAAAAGAGTAAGACTGTGTCTCCAGTAGGCGAACCGTTAGCGCCCGACTGAGTTTGCGGCGTATTGGTTTTAGAAATCGTTTTGCTAGTTACTTAACTTTAAGCAGTTTGCAGTGTTACGTGCGAGAGTATACAGCGTGGGCGTAAATCTACTCCGCTTCGGATGCTGCTACAACCCTCTGTTTTTTTTTTTTTAATTTTAAACCAATAAAGTTGCCCTTGTAACCCTTGAAACTCTCACAGGGTTGGGTTTTCATAAAAAAAAAAATGTTGAATAACTCTTTTAATTTATCACCGTGCCGTCAGAAACATTCTGGGGATCTATTGCCGTTCTTAATGAAAATTATGAATGAAAAACAATTTGTGATAAGTATACATTGCGCGTATATAGAAGAATAATTTTGTCCAATCAAGATTATTAATCTGTAAACCCGCAATGTATACTGATCACGTGTCAAATGTTGCTCATTCTTATTTTCATTGTGAACGGCAATAGCCTAAACGTGTTATTCATAAAGATACAGTAGATTTTAAGTAGCGTTACTGGAGGTCTACTCCTCTGGTTTGTTGTATGGTAAACACGTGACATCCAGTCTAAACTGGCATACGTCAAATAACTAAAATGCTCTTTAACTTTTTATGAATAAGAGGGTAACAGAATAAGTTTACCTCCTCTAAACTGAAGAGTACGCCGCCTATGGGCGCCCCGAAGGCGACGGAAACGCCTGCGGCCGCCGCCGCCGACAAGATCTCTCGTTTCTTCGCCTCGTTGCGGCCGTACTTTGGAAACAGGTACGACAGAATGTTGCCTGTTGGAAATAAATAAAACATAACTGCCGACTGCTCCGTAGCTCAGTTGGCAGTGATGTGGACTGAGTAAGCGTGTGCGCCCGGGTTCGATTCCCGGGCGGGGCGAATATTGATATGATGAATATCGATGTTTGTTTCCGGTATGGGTGTGATGTTCGTCTCTGTATATGTTTCGGGCACCCTAGATACAGGTTCTACCTAGTTAGGAGCTCTGAGTGTGATGTGTTATTTATTTATTTATTTATAAACATAATTTAATGCCTTTTATTCCTCGAAGGATTAGGCAGAGGTACCAGCTCAAGAGCCGGACCCACGTAATAAAAGTAAATTTAAAGTTGTGATTATTATTTTTGTATATACTATCTATATTATTGAAATAACACCGTAACAAATTTCGAAGCATACAACATAAGGATGTTAGGCAGTTCTCCTCATCAACCAGAACGGAGCTGATATTCTTCAAATGGCTGACCAAGTTACCCCTCCGTTTTGCGTCAAGGGTTAGAAATAATCAAATTTATATACATTTTTTTTTTAATTTATATTTTATAAATATTGAACTCTTCAAAGTGTGTGATTTCTTTAAATAAAAAAAAGAAATTATTAAGTTTTTTGTCCATCCTGTAAAGTAGAGAAAACGCTTATTCGCGGTTTTGCATTATACACGACCATATTCATATTAGAAGGTATAGAATAAAGACACCAATTTACAAAAGAACGACTACAATATTTTTCTTCAATAGAGCCCTTTTTTTACTCACCAAGGCAGCTAGCAATATGCACCATGGGCCCTTCCTTGCCCAGGGAAAGTCCCGAGGACACCGACAGTATGAGACCGACGCACTTGATCACCAGCGTCCACTTGCCAAGGTAGCCCCGGATTATGAACCTGTACAAATTTCATCTTTAATAGTTCAGTAGAGAAACTTTACCCTGGTAATATTTGTATCTATCATTTAATACACTTGAGTGACCCTTGAGTGGGGTGAAAGTTTGCGTAAAAGCAAATATTTTAAACCATTGGTAAGTACAACATTTTTGATATTTGCCATGATTTAGATTAGAATGTTCACTTTTTTTTTCTGTATGAGCCTTTAAGAGAACAGTATAGCAACGCAAAAATATTAAGAAAAACTCATGCTGTCGCCCTCTAACCGCAACCACGCGACAGAGAGAGAGAGCTAATTTTTTGAAATTTGTGCTAGAGGGATAAACTTATTTCACTATTTAAATCTTAGCAAATCAAAACGATTTGGATTTTATTAACACTATAAAAAAACTAGGTTTATACTTTTCCCTTTTTTGTTTAAATATGCATTGGCTTCGTAAAACAAAAAAACTTTTTCCGAGCAATTTTTTGATTACAAAATCACTGAATTTCGTGGGCCTAAGAGTCTGAATGTACAGCGAATTTTGAAGTTTTAAAAAACGAACAGTATTATATTGTTAGTATATTTAGTAACATACTAAAATATTATGGCGATTGGAAAATAAAAAGTAGTGGAAAAACGTCGTCTTTTTGTAGGGACGCGTTCGGGGTGTACGGTCCTCCCTCTGATCACATCTCATCCACTCACCCGCTAAGTATAGTCTTGATCTCAGGTATACCGGAGCCGCAAGCGTAGGGCGCGAACATGCGCACGAGTGACGCAGAGAGGGCGGCAAACGTCAGCGCCCACAGAATGTAGAATAGGTAGGAAACTATGTATGCGCCGGCGCCGTCGCGGGACGAGCCGAACACCTGCGGCCATGTCAGCCACTGTCGAGAAAGATTAACCGTATTATTCATAAAGATACAGTAGATTTTAAGTAGCTTTACTGGATGTCTACTTCTCTGGTTTGTTGTATGGTAAATATGTGACATCCAGTCTAAATTGACATAGGTCAAATAACTAAAATGCTCTTTAACTTTTTATGAATAACAGGGTAAGGCTTTTTCTAGATGCGAAAATCAATATACATAGTATAAAACAAAGTCGCTTCCCGCGTCTGTCCCTATGTATACTTATATCTTTAAAACTATCTAACGGATATTAATGCGGTTTTTTGTATTCGATACAGTGATTCAAGAGGAAGGTTTATAAGAAAAAAGCATGCACAAAATATCTAAAAGTTAGGCGGTACGAAGTTCGCCGGGTCCACTAGTAATAGTTATAAATATCACACTCAGATTTTGATGCGGTTTTTTTTAATAAATAGAGTGATTCAAGAGGAAGGTTTATAAGAATAAAACATGCACAAAATATTTAAAAGTTAGGCGGTACGAAGTTCGCCGGGTCCACTAGTAATAGTTATAAATATCACACTCAAGAGCCCCTTAGTAGGAATAACTTGTATCTAGTCTAGGGTGAACGAAACTCATACAGAACAATAAACCCAGAACGGGACACAAACAGCGATAATCATAACAATGTTCGCCCCGGAATCGAACCTGGTGCTCCCGCAATACAGACCACATCCACTGCCAAATTAATGAGTCACTGGACCAGTCAAAATCAAGGACTTTACATAGTTACAATTTCCTTAAATTAACAAATAGATTGGTTGCTAAGGAGGGCCTTATATATTTGAATTTTACTGAAATAAAAGTATACTATGTCCGTGTCTCGTGGTTAGAAAATACCAATTTTCATCTCAATCAATTCATAAGTTTAGGCGTGATTGAGTAACACGAACAGGAAAGAGTTACTTTCGCATAGGCGTGAGCGTGTGCACCCGGGTTCGATTCCCGGGCGAGGCGATTAATTGATATGACGAATATTTTTGTTTTCGGTCTGGGTGTAATGTTCGTCTCTGTGTGTGTTTCGGGTACCCTAGATACAGGTTCTTCCTAGTTAGGGGCTCTGAGTGCGATGTGTTATAGGGATTGTGATCAATAACTTAGATAGAACTTAATAATAAAATCCATAGCCTAAATATTTTAATGTATAATTTGACTTTTCGTCATAGAGACAAAATATTATTATTTGACATAAATAAATTCATTAGGAACTTTTATATACACGTAGATAAAATATATCTAAAATCTAGTTGTAGGAGACATCTTGCTAGTCTTTTAGCGTACAATATAAGTGACCCAACCACTATTGTGGGTAAGTCGATAGATTTAGTTAAGGACCCGACGGTTAGTAGTAATTCTAACAAACATTTACAAACAAGGAGTTCTTTAAACTTCATAGCCAGACAACAGAGAAGCAGCCTTGTACACTTAGTCTAATTCACCAGAACATAAATCGCTTCTCTGGCAAAATTTTAGAAATTGAAATTTTCCTAGAAGATTTTAAATGTGATATTCTTTGTCTGACAGAAACATGGTTACAACCACACAAAATGAACTTTAGTCTCCTAGATTTTAAAGTAACAAGTGTATTTAACAGGAATCTCTCAAATGGAGGTGGTTGCCTTATATTAACTAGGAATATTAATAAAGTTAAAGAGCGAAAGGACTTTGTCAAACTTTCAGTTGAAAGCACCTGTGAGGTTGCGTGTGCAGAGCTAGACCGCTATATAATTCTATGTGTGTACCGTCCTCCCATTTCTTCCAACTTCGATAATTTTGTAACTGCAATGGAAGACGTACTGGGTAAAGTAAGCTGTTCAAATAAAGCAGTAGTCATTTGTGGAGATTTCAATGTTGACTTACTTACAGACACGACCCAAAGGACCACTCTATTAGGCCTATTCCAGTCTTTTAATTTTAAGTTTTTGTTCAACGAACCCACTAGAATAGCGGGTACGTCTGCAACTTGTTTAGATAACATAGCAATGAACGGTAATTACTTCAAAAAATCATTGTTAACTTCTTTAAGGTCAGATCATAAGGGTCTAAATGTTTTATTGTACACAGTTGAACAAGAAAAAGAGAACTCGTTAGTTTATAGGCCAATGAACCAAAGTCGTATGGAAAGATTTTATCATAGTCTTCAGATGCGCCTTGCCTTGCTGAGCTTTGAGGCAGATGATCCCAATACACTATATCAAGAGTTATTTTCCGCGATACGGATTGAATTCGATCTTATATTTAAATTCAAAAAAGTTTGCAGTAATAAAAATTCAAATTTTAGTACTTGGGCGACGCCGGGAATTAGGAAAAGCAGAGATGCCCTATATGAGTTATATGATAGGAAAACTTTTGATCAAGACCCTTCATTTCTTGAACATGTTAGGAGTTATTCTAAATTGTTTAAGATAGTTTGCACCAAAGCTAAATCTATTAATTTAAATAATAAAATTAGAAATTCGAAAAATAAAAGTAAAACTGTCTGGCGTATTATTAATAAAGAAACTGGTAAAGCTAACGGTAAGGAAAGCATTCAAGCTTTAAACTTAAATGGTAAAGTCGTAACAGATAAGTCGGAAATTGCGAATGAATTCGAATCATTCTTTGCTAACATCCCATTTCAAACCACTAAAGACCTTAACGCATCTGCCAGCGCCGCGGAATCTATACTTGAGGAACATGTTGACATCGCCCCGCCTCCACTCACGTTTCGCCATGTTGGACCGCAATGCATTATTAAGATATTTAAGGAACTCAATTTAAAAAAGACAGAAGACTTATGGGGGATATCAATTAAAGTACTTCAACCTGTTATAACACTAATAGCGCCTCATCTAGCATTAATTTTTAACTCTTGTATCGAAAAAGGCATTTTTCCAAATTTATTGAAGTACAGCAAAATCATTCCAATTTTTAAATCTGGAAATACCGAAAACCCCACTGATTATAGACCAATCGCGGTTCTTCCAGCCTTAAGTAAAATATTTGAAAAACTTATTCTTGCACAATTAGCGTCTCACTTCTCAGTCAATAACTTCCTACACAAAAATCAATTTGGTTTTAGGAAAGGGCGGTCTACCTTAGACGCAGGTCACAAACTCATCAGCGATGTCTATGGAGCCTGGGAGGATTCTCACGATGCTATTGGGGTTTTCTGTAACCTCTCGAAGGCTTTTGACTGCGTTGATCATGAGACTTTGCTACTTAAATTACAGCACTATGGCTTAATTGATAAATCACTTGATCTACTTGCCTCTTATCTTACTGATCGCGACCAACGAGTGGACGTGGGTGGTGCGGTGTCTGCAGGTTGTCCTATCAAGATTGGTGTACCTCAGGGATCGATATTGGGCCCTTTCCTGTTCCTAGTCTACATAAATGATCTCCCTTACATGTTAGATAAACTTACTGATGTTGTCCTCTTTGCGGACGACACCTCTTTAACATTTAAAGTTAAACGAGGTGACTCCCTCAACTTAGATATAAACAAAACATTAGTGGAGATTTCTCAATGGTTTACTTCTAATAATTTACTTTTGAACGCAAAGAAAACTAATTGCATTAAGTTTTCCTTGCCAAATGTGACTGCTTATGATACAGACATACATTTGGACAATAACAAGCTTAATCTGGTAAATCAAACTGTATTCCTTGGTATCACTCTAGATTCGAAACTTCAGTGGGGCCCCCATATCTCAAATCTTGCGGCAAGGCTCAGTTCGGCTGCGTATGCAATCTGGAAAATCAGAAAATTAACTGATGTGTCTACCGCGAGACTTGTGTATTTCAGTTACTTTCATAGCTTAATGACCTATGGCTTGCTTCTATGGGGAAGAGCTGCAGATATTAACGTCATTTTTATACTACAAAAACGCGCAATTAGAAACATTTATCAGCTTAAAGCTCGCGAGTCCCTCAGACAAAAATTCAAAGAAATTGATATTTTGACGCTTCCGTCCCAGTACGTCTTTGAAATTATTATGTATACTCGTAAAAACTTACATATGTTTGATAAAAAATGTGATAAAATTAAAGACCTTAGAACGCGTAGCAAAAACAAACTAAGTATTCCACAGAACAGACTAAAACGGACAAACAAATGCTTTATAGGAAACGAAGTAAGATTTTATAACAAGATCCCAGAAGAGATTTTGATCCTGAATGATAATGAGTTTAAAACTCGTATCAAAAAAGGTTTGATTAAGAAAGCTTATTACAATGTTGATGATTATGAAAACGACAAAGACGCATGGAAGTAGTCTAGCTCTGCACGATATATTCATTATTTCATGTATGTACTTTAAATCTTATTAATTTATGTTCTTTGTATTGTAAATTGAATTGTAATGTCACATATATAAGAACAAAAAAAAAAAAAAAAAAAAAAGGAAAAATTGTAAAGTAGAGTTTGTTACCCCTTTCTTCTCTACGCTGTAAAATCATTGCGAAAGGGAGTAGAATCATTTGACAGAGGAGGGCTCGTTTGGGGGCGTCTCCAGGCGACCATTGTCGTAAGGCAAGGCAAACATTGTTTGCCTGAGCCAATTAGTGGGCACCCTGAACTACCTCGCCTCTATCAGTATAGGATACTTTACGAAATAAGGTATCAATATTAATTAGATTAGTCTAATTGACTTTCAATAAGCGATATCTTGTATCCTGTATTGAATAAATCATTTTTTACTTTTTTTTACTTTTTTAGATTTACAGCCGTGCCTGGAGCGCAGATAAGAAAAAAAGGAAGAAAACAACATGTAACAACAAAATATAAAATTTCGCTACTGCTACAAACATTATAAATTATTTGTTTAATAACATTTTTAAAATAAAGTATCATCAAATTAGATTATATAAAACAAAAACGCTTTGTTGCGAAAAAAAAACCAAAAAATACAAAACAATAAAAGTGCAGTAATCATTTATTTTTTTTACAAAAAACGAACCCGCCTTCAATAAACACACACATACATTAACAGAGCACTTCCTCTTTTTTGAAGTCGGTTAAAATAGCTACTAAAACCTTCCCCTGAATGTAACAAATATTTATTTGAAAACCGCATCAAAATCGTTCCAGACAAACGCGAGATAACCGCGGACAAACATACATACATACAGATCAAACTGATAACCTTTTTTTTTTAAGTTTAATATGAGAGATTCGCTCAATACAATTTCTCTTATAACGAAGGACGCTACTGTCCGTCTTCCGGTTGTTCCCTTAGTCGCCCTTTACGACACCCGAGGGGAAGATGGGGTGGTGGTGATTCTATGTCGACACCAAAACACAGCGTATAATCAATAATACCACGCATCAAAACATCTACGTCATTGAGAAATTTATGATATTACTAGCTGAAAAGGCGAACTTCGTTACGCCACAGAGTTTAAGATACAACTAAATTACATGGCTCTATGGACTATGTTCTTTTGACTGTCCAGAATGGGCTAATTAAAAATACAACACGACAAGAACAAACCACCACCTGTCAAAATATGTAAACAACTGAAAAAAATGCACCTTGGGCTATTATTCGAGTTAAAGAAAGGATCCCTAATTATTTTGAAAATTTAATATAGCCTATGTCAATCGGGGATAGTGTACCTTTCTACCAGTGCAATAATTTTTCAAATCGGTTCAGTATTTACGGAGCCTATTCGTTACAAACAGACAAATCTTGCCTCTTTACAATATTGGTATAGATATGAAGAGCATCATCATCATCAGCCTGTAAGATTCCACTGCTGGACAAAGGCCTCTTCCTTTCGAACGCCATGCACCACTGTCAAGTAAGTCTCTTGCAATTTCGCAATGCGTTTTTTATTTAAAAAAAAAGGACGGCTCAATGACTCCGACACCACGCTACTGTTGTCAATCAGTCACGATAATGATTTATGTATCGGTATTAAAAAAAAAAACTCGCTAATTTCGCCAAGTAAATTCGCCAGTAAAAAAAAATCATAGAATAGTCTTTTGTTTCTAAACCGTCTCATTTTCCTTATTTCTTCTTTTCTTTTTTTCTTTAAGAGGCATAGCACAGCTAAAGTAGCGCCACCCGAGAAAAAAAAAATCTTCTAAACTAAGGCAAATATCAAAAATGTGAAACAGTATTCCCCTGGATAATGCAGCCTAGTATTTTACGCTGCATTATCCAGGGGATTAATGTTTCACATTTTTGATATTTGCCTTAGTTTAGAAGATTTTTTTTTTCTCGGGTGGCGCTACTTTAGCTGTGCTATGGCTCTTAAATTGGTTTAGTGTGACTAGTGTGTCAATAGACAGAGGCCTCCTTCAAGTTTTCTATTTCAAGGTAATCTTTTGTTGCAAGAGGGTAATTGTCATACTCCACCGCAATGACAAACAGTATTGGGAGAGGATAGAAAGCTCAGCAACCAATCAAAAAGGATTTACCTGCGAGCAATTCCCATGATCGAACGTCGTCTCGTTACTGGACCAACAGCACTGTTCCCGATTAAACCAGAACGCCTGCGGGCATATTCCGAACTTGAGGTCTGTCATCCACGAGGCTCCAATGTCTATGACGCCAGCCACCACGCCTGTGCACACGCCAACTAGTAGCACGCACACCCAGCCTGACCACGCGTCGTGAGCACCCTGCATTGATAGATAGATAGACTCTTTATTACAATCAATAAACTAACCCTGTTATTCATAAAAAGTTAAAGGGCATTTTAGTTATTTGTCATTATGTCAATTTTGACTGGATGTCACGTAGTTACCATACAACAAACCAGAGAAGTAGACCTCCAGTAAAGCTACTTAAAATGAACTGTATCTTTATGAATAAAACGGTAAAAATATTACAATATTAAAACATTGATTGATTGATTGATTGATGGTTCAGTTAATGATTTAAGTGCTTACACGGTGTAAAACAAGCGCCACTTTTGATAAATCATAATAACTTCTAAACCACGACCGAAATAAAAAATATACGTCTTTGACTACCTAGATAATCTGGCTTAGAATTTTCAAGGACCTGTTGCTTTCAGGTTCAAAATCTAAGAAATAAACCGTTTGTTGCCTAAATTGGCCACTTTAGTTTCATAACGCGGTCTTTTTCTTTGATTTTGAACCTAAAAGCTACACAACAAGGCGTTAAAAATTCTAAGCAAGATTATCTAGGGAGTCAAAGGCGGATATTTTTGATTTTGTCCATAGTTTAAAAAATATCAATTATTTATCGAAATGGCGCTAGTTTCGCACCGTTTCGACCCTTAAATTACAACCACCTTTTTTTAAAAAAAAAAAGATATACATATTCATTTATTAGTGCTTTCTTAAGGTACATAAAAAAAAAGATGTTACAAAAACAGAATAGTATCACATAAGCTACCTTAAATCCTCAATCAATACATAGTATAAAATAAAGTCACTTCCCGCGTCTGTCCCTATGTATGCTTAAATCTTTAAAACTACGGAACGGATTTTGATGCGGTTTGTTTTTTTTTTATAGATAGAGTGATTCAAGAGGAAGGTTTATATGTATAATAAATGCACCAAATACTAATAAAAGTTAGGCGGTACGAAGTCCGCTGGGTCGACTAGTAAGATATAATCGAAGATGACCTTATCAGTAACACCCTGTATAACTATAACTAGGTCACTCTCATAATAATAATTAAACATAAATGTTCTAATATTTTCTTTCACCAACATTCCAGAGAATCTATTATCGTCTCTCCGACCTTGATAATCGGTTCAATTCACGTTCAAATACCGAAGTCATGTCGACGAACCCAGTCGCTGTCAGATCATGTTACGTTACGTACTACGTGATAGTAGATAGTAGGTAATTAATTCTATTAAGAAGGTAAACATGTATTTTGCTCTTAAAGAGTTAGCGTTTGAGATATTAGCATTAATATTTGTGTTTTTTGTACAAATTGTAAAGTAAAGTTTGTTACCCCTTTGTTCTCTACGCTGTAAAATCATTGCTAAAGGGAGTAGAATCATTTGACAGAGGAGGGCTCGTTTGCGGGCGTCTCCAGGCGACCATTGTCGTAAGGCAAGCCAAACATTTGTTTGCCTGAGCCAATTGGCACCCTGAACTACCTCGCCTCTCGCAGTATAGGATACTTTACCAAATAAGGTATCAATGATGATTAGATTACTCGAATTGACTTTCAAAAAGTGATATCTTGTATCCTATATTGAATGATCATTTTTGACTTTTGATCAATCTCAGCCGAAAGTCGTCCACAATTTGGACATAGGCTGTGCACATCGCCAAACCGGTCGCTTTTGAGCGACCCTCATGCAGTGTACTCCCGCAGCCTTCACCAGGTCGTCTGACCACCTTGTGGGGGAGACATGACAGCCCCATGTATCGTAGCTCAAATCAATATATATAAAACTCTTTCGTTACTGACTGACTGACTGACTGACAGACAACGCAGAGCCGAAACTACTGGGCGTACAAAGCTGAAATTTGGCATGCAGGTTCCTTAGGGAGTGTAGGTGAGAGCACTTAGAAAGGATTTCCCGAAATTTCCACGGGAACGGGAAAAAACGGGATTTTTGTGTTTATGAGAAATCTGCGCGGGAAAAACCGCGGGGCAGCCTCTAGTTTAATATAATTGAGCATGATGTAAGTCCAGGTTTTTAAGTTTTCTTTATTGACCCGAGTGGTGCCCATTTCTGCTTTAGCAGTTCATAATTTTCTTGGAAACAAGACATAGTCGCCTCAAGACGGGTCGGTGTTGCGATGGTGGGGGACGTTTATGAACCCGCCTTCAGCCTTCAACTGACACATACGTCAACTGAGCACTTCCTCTTTTTCTAATTCGGTTAAAATATGTACTAAAACCTTCTCCTGAATGTAACAAATACTTATCTGAAAACCGCATCAAAATCGGTTCAGCCAAACGCGAGATAATCACGGAAAAACATACAAACATACATACATACATACAGGTCAAAATGATAACCTCCTTTTTTGAAGTCGGTTAAAAAGAAATTCAACTCACTTTGATAAGGTCCCATATAGAGTCTTGCCGCTTTTTGACTATGTACCGGTGTCGCATCCGATCGCGAGCGATGTCTCGCTGCCAGTCGATGGTGTGGAAGTCATCGTACTGCCCGATGCCCGGGATGTCGTCCGTATCGCCTGTGTGGTAAGGTTCAGCATTGAGTGGCAAGTTCGATAAGTTATAATAATAATAACCCCCCAGTCCCCTAATAGGAAGAACCTGTATCTAGAGTGCCTACAACTTATACAGAGACGCACATTACACCCAGACCGGAAACAAAGATCGATATTCATAATAACAATATTCGCCCCGACGGAAATCGAACCCAGGTGTTCACGCATCTCAGTCCACATCACTGCCAACTGAGCTACAGAGCAGTAAAAGATGGGCTAAGTAGTTTTAAATCTCTCAAATTAAATCGAGGCCCTGTATAATTACGCGTGAGCGACTGGTCCGATTTTATTTTTAAATCAATACCTATTGCCTTTTCTTAGTAATTAATTCAACCCTCAGTCAACAAGAAATAAATAGAAAAAAAAAGAGAATAAATCTCGACGCGGTAAAAAGCCAATTGTTTTTGTTTACAAAACACTTTTCGTCAAATAAAAACAGTTACATAAAACGGCGAGGTTTACGAAAAATAAAACAATTAACAAGATTCTCGTAATTCTATATTGAGTATAAGAATCTTACAATAATACTTTTAACGTTCAGTGTTTTGTTAAATTGTTTCTCTTATTTATCTATACTATCAGTGAGTCGATGAACGTGACTAGGACGAGAGACGACAACTTTACTGTCTAGTGTCTACATCATACAAATACCTGGCATTGATCCAGCCTTTGTATAATAACATTTGTTTACACAGCTTTTTGAAGACCAAAATCATTATTAAAACAATTATCAATAATATAGATAATACTATTGTAAATTTAAATATAATATTTTAACTCATTCCACTCCTAAGTAATTTGAAAAAGGAAATAAGTCTAAATTCAAATGTCGAAAATAATAATACAAAAAAAACTTACCCTGCATCCCGGAAAAGACGATTGCGTCCCCTGAAACGTAATTAAACAATCAGGGTCACTCGAGGCAATATTTTTTCACAAAATTCTAGCTCTCACAACATTTTAATTCATACAAAATCGTACTATACTATAATCGTATAACTATGTTTAAGTGTATTTTAGTGCACAATCGGAAAACAAATGAAAACACAGTATCATCGGTCGAGGTTGCATGAAATGTAAATTTGGGTGACTTGTGTGGAATGTAATGTATTAAACGTCAACTCAGTGTCAGTCAAGCTGGGGACGTCACGCGGTATTGCCAGTGATGAAAATTTAGCAGGCACGGTAGTTTTTTTTTAATATTTCGGTAAAAAATTAGGAAACTACTTTTATTCTTGAAATTTTAAATAGGATGGGGTTATAACAAGTTACTCTGTGAGGATTATCACGAATAAATTAGACTTGGTTTAAATAATTAGACTAGGTGTAAGTCTTCACATCGTGCCATAAATAAAATAAAATAAGATAAAAAAGTATGATGATGATGATCTGTAAAATTGTAAATTGGCAGATGTGAATTAAAACAATTTTTGATTGAATTTACTATTGCTAACAAAAACAAACTATGTAATTAGGGAATAATAACATTACCTACATCATCTTGCACAAGAAACTCCTGCTCCTCCATTAAAAATTAAAAAAAAGTTATCTCAGAAGCTTAACTAAGATAAAGAATGTAGTAAACAACCACGAAATACAAATATCGCTCAAAACTTCGAAAGTACTAAATCTTAAAAGGTAATTAAAACTATTGATAACACCGTTTCAGCTATAAAACTCAATTTTTTATACAACTTAGTACTATTTCAACTCTTTCACTGTTTTAATACTAGAAATCTTAATAACAAGAACCGGGTCAATCCAAGTCGCGCAGACTACTGAGTGATTCATCGATTGCCGAGATATTGGTTATCTAATCAATTTGTATTTGCTACAGTTACGTCACACCTCGGACACTTGATAGAAAAAATAGCGTTGCTTCGCGCACAGCCGAAACTCGTGTACGTGCACGCGTATCATGCTTGTGTGAGTGAGATGAGACGTGCGTCGCTGCTTTATTTGTAGTGAGCGGTAACTGAGAGGTAGCCGAGCGCGGAGACCCACTTGCTGAGGGAGGCAGGGAGTGCCCATACTGTATGTAGTACTATTTATTATACTGTGGTTATGTAGTATCTATAGAATATCTAAATGATTCTTAAGGAACAAATAAACAAAAGTATAATAAGAAAGTTGTTGTCGCTTAAATAAATGGTAAACAAGACTTAATTTAGTAACACCTTGTTTTTTAAGGAAAACCTTTGAGCGAATGAAATGTTTTAATAGGAAAAATAAATACAATGTTAATCTTAGCATTATTTTAGAAATAGAATGTTGTTATTACGTCACCATCACAGCCGAAAGACGTCCACTGCTAGACATATGCCTCGCCAAACCGCCTGCCTAGCGTGGCGATTCGATTACGAAAAACCCGATCGTTGTGGCTATCTGTGTGGCCTTCTCTGCTAAATTATGATTACCTCTTCATTTAAATTACTAAAAAATCTACTTACATTCAACTAATTCTTTTTACAGTTTAAAGTGATAAGAAAATGTTTCAGTCACGCAATGGTCACGCAATAATTTGATGTTTGACACAAAAAAGACTTTTAATACAACACAATCTATTCTAGATCAAGTGAAGCGAAACTTAAAATATTATTATAAACTTTTGATTTTACTTGGATCAGTTTTTTAAGGCATTATTTCGTAGTCCTAAATAATCTACTCACTAATTATTCCCAATAGTTTAGGCTGGCATTCAGTCAGTCTCTAGCGGCACTACCACAAAAAGAGATAAACCTGGCTTAATCACTAGACTACGTTTAAATCACTAATGCCCGTAATCCAACTCGGTGTAAACTGCTTCACTAGTTTAAGCTGCATCTGTCACTTTCTTTCTCATAATAGTCAAAAAGCGTTAGCCGCAGCTTAAGAGCCAGTTTACAGCGATGCTAGCGCCATTCGCGAAAAAATGAATATCTTCTAAACTAAGGCAAATATCAAAAATGTGGCACAGTTGACCTAATGGTCAAAAATCGCGAGTCTAGTAACCTTAGAATGTAATGTTATCTGTAGAATGATGATACAATCAAAATTTCGAGAATCGCAATTGTTGACCCAATCGTACGAGAATCGCAATAGAAGTATTGTCGTAATAGAATAGAAGTTTGATCGTTACGATAATACTTCTATCGCGATTCTATTACGATTGGGTCAACAATTGCGATTCTCGAAATTTTGATGGTATCATCATTCTTCTAGTCTTACAAGATCAAAGTTACTAGACTCGCGATTTTTGACCCAATCGTAATAGAGTAATAAGTTTAATCGTTAATTATTACTCTATTACGATTGGGTCAAAAATGGGTTAATGGGGTTTAATCGAGAAGTTTAATCGTAAGTTTATGAGACTAAGGCCCCAGATTATCCTGTTTAAAGCCGTCTCATTCTCAATCAAGCACATGCTCCACTGTCTTGGAGTCGGAACTCGACTGTATATATCAATTTGGAGCAGAGAACTGTTTAAAGTTACATTTTGTCAATTTGAAGTGCTACTCCGAACTTAGACTTTACTTTGAATGTCAGCCTCAGACTTTAGAAGATACCAATTTTCGTGATTAGCGCTCTAGTATAGCTGTTTTATGTAATAGGTCCTATTTAAGAGAGTTTTTAGTACATTTCGCCTCACTTTAATCAAACATAGAGTCTTACCGGTAGAAGTACTGAAGTACTGAGCGATGTAGGCTTGAAATGAGAAAGAATAAGTCACTTCATTAAAATTGTATGTTTCTAATACCCGACAAAAAATTGTGACTATAGCCGTCACAAAATAACAAGCCAGTTGACAGGGGGCCTAAAATGTAATTTCTTGACCTGTAGGTAAAATGTAACTGAACTCCACTAAATTGTCTCGATACATATATTTTTTTCTTTTTGTTCTTTTGTTACTGACAATTTAATATAAAAAAAAAAATTATACTGACTGTAACCGTCTTATTTTTATCTTTTTTCTCTCTACTACAATGCTATGTGCACATATTTTGGCTATGGGACTAGATTAATAATTTAACAATGTTAGTATAATAAGTAGTATAAGAATATTATTCTACTGTCTATTGTGCAATGTCTGCATAGCTGTTTGTGTACTTATGAATAAATAAATGAATGTAACAAAAAAATTATCTATACCAAAAATATAAAGAGGAAAGATTTGTTTGTAACGAATAGGCTCCGGAAATGCTGAATCGATTTGAAAAATTATTTCACTGGTAGGAAGCTACATTAACCCCGAGTGTCATAGGCTATATTAGATTTTCAAAAAAAATAGGGATCCTTACCTAAACTCAAATAATGTAACCCAAGATGCAATCTTTTTTCCGTTCTTTACGTTCTTTACATATTTTGACAGGTTGTTTGTTGTTGTTGTTTGTTTCTTATTCGGCCATTCTGGGCAGTCAAAAGAACATAGTCTATAGAGCCATAGTCTTTTGTAGTATCTTATATTCTATGGCGTAACGAAGTAAGCCAAGAAAGCTCGTTATTAATAACCTAGCTAGGGTGTCTAGGCGATTAACATTTTTTTATTTAATGTTACAATTTACGTCGTAGAATTTTTAGACCAGTTTAAATTCTATTATTCTATCCTAGGTTTCTATCCTATCGGTATGTTTGCTGCGCTTAGCCTGGACCGGAAGCATGACGGAAAATTTGTCGAATTTTTCGTATCTCTATCTGTCACTTTTGTCGACCGTCTCCATACATTTTCCCGCATTTAAATGTCAAATGCGATCAAAAGTGACAGAAAGATTCGACAAATGGTCCGTCATGCTGCGGTCTCACTCACAAACCGACAAAATGTCTATCGCTAACTATAGTGATACGACTAACAGGTTACTTTCAAGTTTCTATAACTTTAGCGAGCGACTAATTAGCATTATAGAACGAGTTATATATTTAGCCAGAGCCAGCAAGTCAACCTAACTTTAACAATAGCCTTTCTGAAGTACGCATTAAAATAGTAGTAGAGTAGTAAGTCGATTTGCTGTCCTTCTAGCTTAGTATAACAAGATTAGCGGTATCAAAATAACCGCTGTCTTACGAATATATCAGGTTACATATAGAATAAATAACAACCTAAGATATATAGAATAAAAAACAAACTAAGTATTCCACAGAACAGACTAAAACGGACAAACAAATGCTTTATAGGAAACGAAGTAAGATTTTATAACAAGATCCCAGAAGAGATTTTGATCCTGAATGATAATGAGTTTAAAACTCGTATCAAAAAAGGTTTGATTAAGAAAGCTTATTACAATGTTGATGACTATGAAAACGACAAAGACGCATGGAAGTAGTCTAGCTCTGCACGATATTTTCATTATTTCATGTATGTACTTTAAATCTTATTAATTTATGTTCTTTGTACTGTAAATTGAATTGTAATGTCACATATATAAGAACAAAAAAAAAAAAAAAAAGAGAGAGAAATTGTAAAGTAGAGTTTGTTACCCCTTTCTTCTCTACGCTGTAAAATCATTGCGAAAGGGAGTAGAATCATTTGACAGAGGAGGGCTCGTTTGGGGGCGTCTCCAGGCGACCATTGTCGTAAGGCAAGGCAAACATTGTTTGCCTGAGCCAATTAGTGGGCACCCTGAACTACCTCGCCTCTATCAGTATAGGATACTTTACGAAATAAGGTATCAATATTAATTAGATTAGTCTAATTGACTTTCAATAAGCGATATCTTGTATCCTGTATTGAATAAATCATTTTTTACTTTTTTACTTTTTTACTAATACATACGACGGATACTCCTTTCTAACCATTTTTGGCTATATAAATACAAGCAACTTTTTTTTTCTATTTACACATGTTCTCCGTAGTATTCTCAAAACTAAGTCTTGTACTAAGTTCATACTTATGCAAAATGCAGTAGGTTACCGATATTAGATTGCCGGAAATTCAATTATTTCTAATTTTAATATGCGTAGTTAAGAGGCCACACGGTGCGAAAGTAGCGCCACTTCTGATAAATAATTATATCTTCTAACTAAACCATGGCAAAATAAAAAATATGCGTCATTGCGCCCTAACAAATCTTGCTTACAACTAGTTTGCTTTTCTTAGTTTCGCACCGTGTGGCTTTTTTGCCTTACGAAATCCTGGCAATCTTTAACTATAATACTTAGAAGATAATGAAAAATAATTGAACTTACAGTTAGCGTCCCCAGAAGCGGCTCTCCCTCCGGGGTGCTCGTACAGAGTGAAGGTCCCGTGGCTGGTCGGCGTGGAGTCCCCGCTCAGGGCTCCCGTGATGTCCACCGTGTCGTCATCCGACGGCGGTGGGACTGCGGAGCCCTGCGCCGCGCCCGCCCGCCCGTTCGACGGTGCACCCTGAATAGTAGGATTTCCTTCAAGATTTTGTAACTTCTGACTTCTATTTGTACTGATTAAAGACTATATACTTCGATGTCATATTATATACTGAAGTCGCTTCCCGCGTCTGTCCCTATGTATGCTAAATTCTTTAAAACTACGAAACGGATTTTGATGCGGTCTTTTTTAACAGATAAAGTGATTGAAGAGGAAGGTTTATAGTATAAAAACATGCACAAAATACCAATAGGTTAGGCGGTACGAAGTCCGCCGGGTCGACTAGTATTATATATTGCCCACACGTCAGCGACCAGTGTAAAATAGTTATAGTATCTAAGTAGTTGAATATTATATATGTATATGTGTTTTAATTATTAATTTAATAAGGTATGTATAATATGGACCTATTGCTTATGCTATTTAAAATCCACTAATGTAAATATTGCATCGAATAAATGATTACATATTATTTTTATTTAATCAAAATAATTTGTCTAGGATTTTAGGAAACATAGGTAACAAATTTTCAGATAAGAACTCTGACCTAAAAAAAACTAGCCCATAGAATATTTGTAAAATTTTCAAAATAGCACGTAGGCTATGATTACGAAAATTGTAAAAACTTTATTAAATGTTTATCGTGAAAGCTAGTAGTGTATTTTAAATTCTAAGATTGAGCGTCTCAGCCTTCTGGCTTTGAGGAAAATAATCCACTTTTCTCTGATACAGATCGCAGGCATCTCTCGGAAATAAGGAAACTGAATTGCCGCTTATAAAACACGAGTTGCGACTAAATACCTATTTCTTTTTTATAATACTTTTTCTCTTGATGAAAATCGAGATGTTTTGTCTGTTGGGCATCTTGTTTTGATATTACGTAAACTGTACAAAAATATTTTAGGAAAATAAGGCACCAATTTCTTTGTCTTGCTTTGGCTTGCGTCTGATTAAAAAAAGCGAATTGTTTGGTGTGATTTCGTATATAAGCATACTTACTTAAAAAGAAACTAAATAGAACCAATTTACAAATCGAAACCTGGTAAAATTAACAAAATTGAAAGACCAAAACATTCGCAATTTTTCCACAAACGCAAAAATATCAAAATTACTTACATACGCCTCACTCCTATAAAAAGACAGGATGTCTTCTGTAAGTAACACGGTGTTTTACGCAATTAAAGGCGAATTTTGAATGGAAAATGCACTAAAATCACTTGCAATTGAAAGGAATATTCCGGAAGGGTGGCGAGCGCTTTGCCGCCGGACTTTAGGCCGTGTGCTGTGTCGATCGATCAATAAACGCGGGCACACATTACGCAAGTTTGCAATGTGGAACGATCCTTACTTGTTTGAACTTGGCTTGTGGGGCAAAAATAGGGGGTTTTTTGTTAGCGAATAAATAAGTAAGGCGGTTTTAGGTGTTATTAAAGTATTGTATTTACGTTGTGAATAAAAGTTTGCATAATAATTATATTTGTGCTAAGTTTAGTAGACAAAAAAAGGGTTTTAGTACATTTTAATTAAAGGTTCCCTAATAAAACTTATAAGGTAAAATATTACCGAAAGATGGCGCCCTCTTTTAAAAAAAAGTTTTATTGTTCAAGAAGCCATATATACAAGTTTTGCCCCGATAAATCCCTAAATTAATTGTAAACACATTTAAATAAAACAAAAAGTTAAAAAACAAAATCTTTTTATTGTTACAAAAACTAAACTTCTAACATTCTCAACACCAAAACTTTACTCATCTTCACCGAGCACATTCAACGCATTATTGAAATTCCTTTTCCTGCCTCGTCGGTTGTCCTCCGCGGCTCGAGCAAGAGCCTCGATCCTCGCCTCATCCACCAGCCACTTATCATGGCACTGTAGACACTTCCTGTACACCACATAGTAGACTGCGAGTAGAACTATCAGCACTACCAGAGCTATAACTGATAAGACTAGATTCTCATCGTGTTTGTACGAATCGTGGTCTTCAACTGTCGATGAGTTTTCGTGGTTGGAGTCTCCAAATTTAATGCGAACTGTTGTCTCATTCTCGCCATCGTTCATTTTTATTTTCCAGGTACTCATTAGCGTTGTCTTGTTAGTTATAGATATGTTCTTCTAGAATATTCGGGTCGTTTTAAGCTTTGATAGGAGTTTTGTATATTTTTAAACGAATCACACCGATGGTACTGCACTGAAGAAACTACTGGTTTAACTTGTTTATTCCTTTTATTATATCCCTCAGAGAAGTAACATGACGTTAGCTCCAAGATGCTTCAAGTTTTAAAGTGTTTTTTTTATTTTATTGTTATGATAAAAATACTTTCGAATAAATTAACCTTGCTCATACGTACATTGTTGCAACAATGTATTTCAGATACAAAACACTACCAAGACCTGAAGAAGCGGTTATCTTGATACAAAATCATGAGTAGCAAACTAAGATAAATATCAAAATGGAAATGGCTATTCAGGAAGGAATGAGATAAAGCCGTGGCACTGAGGTGTTCATACAAAGACTTTAGTTTATTTTGTTTAAGCACACTTTTCTTTTTTATTTTCTACACTAATATTATAAAGATGAAAGATCTGATTGTTTGTTTGAATCGAATAGGCTCCGAAACTACTGGACGTACTTAATAAAAATTATTTTAACATTGCAATCCTACATTATCATTCATCCTTGATATAAAGAATACTCTTAACATTCGGATAAACACTAATCTCACTAATATTATAAAGTATAGTGTGTTTGTGAGTGTGTACCGACCAGACAGACGGAAAAACGGATATGCAAGACTTATTAATAATTAGAGGCAATTTTAGCATTTTGTGCAAGGAACATGAAAAAAATATTTTTCCATGTAAAATTATTCTTGGAATTCTATGAAAGAGCGAAATCGTCTCTTTGTTGCAACACTTTTGTTGCCTGAAGCTCTATTGTTAGCTCGTGATCCCAATCAAACACTATTGAGTGTTGTGAAGAAAACCTAAGTATCGCCTTACTTACAATATAGGTTACATTTTTATTATATCAAATAGGTATTAGGTATAGTTCAGCGGATGTACAAATTAATTAGTGTTTAAGAATACTATTACAACGATAATATCAACATTTCCGAAAAACATCTTCTAAACCCTATGGAAATTTAAGTATGTGATCCTGTCCTGTATGACACTAGATAATATTGTGAAGTATTTTTAGCGCTCAAACAGACGACGGCACCCCGCGCCGCCCGCCGCCAACACTGTTCACACACGCCGCCGCGCCGCCGCCGCGCAATCAATGCAAATTATTAATAACTAGTCGACCCGGCGAACTTCGTACCGCCTAACCTATTACTATTTTGTGCATGTATTATACTTATAAACCTTCCTCTTGAATCACTCTATCTATTAAAAAAACCGCATCAAAATCCATTGCATATTTTTAAAGATAAAAGCATACATAGGGACAGACGCGGGAAACGACTTCATTTTATACTATGTATTGATGATGATATAATATAAATAAATAATAACACATCACACTCAGAGCCCCTAACTAGGAAGAACCTGTATCTAGTGTGCCCGAAACACAGAGACGAACATCACACCCAGACCGGAAACAAACATCGATATTCATCATATCAATATTCGCCCCGCCCAGGAATCGAACCCGGGTGCACACGCTTACTCAGTCCACATCACTGCCAACTGAGCCACGGAGCAGTCATTTTATCGTTCCACTGTACTACATTACTAGTTCTGGAGGCCTATTACGGCCACAATTGCAACATAGCTTTTCGTCCTGTGTAGTGAGTCCTGAGTGTAAAAGGCAATACAAAAAAAAACGCAGAGGACGCAAAGCAATATTGCAAAAGCGGTTGTAAAAGGGCCTCTGAAAATTGCACGTGACGGCAGCGGGGCGCGGCGGCGGCGGCCAGGCCGCGGCATGTGTGATGTGAACAGTGTTGCGGCGCGGCGGCGGTGCTGTGGCGGTATCGTCTGCTGACTTGAGCGCTTAGGGCACGTTGTGTAGCTTATAGGTTCTATTCAACATTATTCCGTAATCGCACGTTCAGGACACACCTGGGACATGTTGTCTATACCAATATTATAAAGAGGAAAGTTTTGTTTATTTCTTTGTAACGAATAGGCTCCGAAAATACTGAACCAATTTAAAAAAATCTTCCACTGGTAGGAAGCTACACTATCCCCGAGTGACATAGGCTATATTTAATTTTCAAAAAATTTAGGAATCCTTACTTAAACTCAAATAATGTAACCCAAGGTGCAATATTTTCGCCGTTGTTTACATATTTTGACAGGGGGTTTGTTGTTGATTTTTGTTTTTTATTCGCCCAATTCTGGGCAGTAAAAAGAACATTGTCTATAGAGCCAAGTCTTTAGAAGTATGTATATTCTATGGCGTAACGAAGTAAGCCGGGAAAGCTCGTATGAAATAAACTACCACTACTTGTCTAACTATTATACTCGACCGAGTAGTCTCCAAACACTAACTGTCAACCTGTGTACAACATTTTTGCCACTTTCCTCCCTCTGCCTTTGATATAAAAAAAGTATTTTATTGTGTTCTGTAACTTATATGTGTACTGCGTTCTAAAAGGCCCAACTTATAAAAAAAATACCTTTTTATAAACCGACTGGTACGTTGAGCCCATCTTTTTTCCTGAAGCCTTCAACGGGAATCGCTCCATGTCACCAAATCACTGTAAGTAAAAAAATATATTAGAAAGGTTACCTGGGGGCCAAGTTTCTTAACTAAAAACGAGTGACTCGTAATTGTCTTGTTAGCGACTTAGTTAACCATTGCTGTTTTCTTTGAGCATGCAACAGAACCTTACCTTTGTTAAAGCGGCAATGGTTAACGAAATCGCTAACAAGACAATTACGAGTCACTCGTTTTTAGTTAAGAAACTTGGCCCCCTGACCAGTGACCACCAGCTGAGCTGTTAGAGAATCATTTGACAGAGGAGGGCTCGTTTGGGGGCGTCTCCAGGCGACCATTGTCGTAAGGCAAGGCAAACATTGTTTGCCAGAGCCAATTAGTGGGCACCCTGAACTACCTCGCCTCTATCAGTATAGGATACTTTACGAAATAAGGTATCAATATTAATTAGATTAGTCTAATTGACTTTCAATAAGCGATATCTTGTATCCTGTATTGAATAAATCATTTTTTACTTTACTTTTACTAGAGCATCCAGGCCTCATTCTGCAGTTTTCTGATGAGCTAGATGGCTTTAAAAAATGTGGGGAAATAAAAAAATTAGCCTCCGAAATCGTGAAAGTAACTTTTTTCTTCTTCATCTGTAGTGATTAGATATCAAAAGAAGAGAAAAAAGTAATAATTATGGGTAATAGATTGTTAACTCCACTGGACTGGAATCCAGACCATTTAATTAATTAATTGATAAAGAATTATAATTAGTAGGGACGAAAATATGCAGTAGATGTAGTAATTAGTTGATTGCAATGACAGCCACTTCATTAATGTTTAGAACATATTTTATTTCTTTTTTACTTGCTAGCATGCAAACTTTTTTTTTGTGAATTAGGCAGTTTAAGACGATATACGCGAAATAAATCAAACGACCGAGGATCAAAGGTTGTCCTTTTCCCTCAAACATACTGAGGGAAAAGGACAGTCATATGTCTGTCGCCCACATCGGTTACTACATTTTATTCGAAAAAGTAATAAATATTAAATAGCTTTTTAATTATAATGTTTAAATCAAATTTAAATTACCAGAATTTAATTTACTTTATTATCATTATTCCTATGTAGTTTCAACAAAAACTAGTTAGTAATTTCGAAGAACTAGCTATTCCCGTTTTTTGGAATGGTTATCTTTGACGAAATAATGTATCGAGGTTTTTTGATTCCACAAGTGTTTTTCAATTATAAAAAACTTTGTTATATCCTCAAAAACGTAATGTTAAAATTCCAGATCTTTACCTCTAATAGATTAAGAGAATTACTATTAGCCTTAAAAACTCATATAGTGTCTTAAGTGCTTATTATTGAGTTGAGTTGCCTGTATTAGGATTGCTAGTGGGTGTATGGTATGGCCACAAAAAAGAGACAGAATTTTTATCTTTTAACAACAAAGACTTGCAATTTTAGTAAGTACTTATTTATGTTTTTAACAAATTGCATTAATATTTTGCAATCATCTTCTCTCTTTCTTCTTTTACTGACTGACTGACAGACAATGCAGAGCCGAAACTATTGGGCGTAGCAGGTCGAAATTTTGCATGTGGGTTTCTTGGGAAGTGTAGGTTAGCCAGCACTAAGGAATAATTTCCAAAAATTCCCATGGGAACGGAAAATGATTTTTGTTTTTATGAGAAATCTGCACAAGTGAAACTGCAGGGCAGCCTCTAGTGATGCAATAAAAAGCAAAACCTTCTTGCTCATCTATAATTTTGCAATTTGTATGGAATTTGGTACAGATCTCAACTACATGCTTTGAGAGGATTAAGTTACCCTAAACCTTTATCTGCATTATGTTAGTCTCATTCTAGAGGCCACTCTCAGCTATGGAGGCCAAGCTTAAGATGAGACTAATATAGAGGCATTTAAAATTGTCAACTTATTGAATGGCAAGTCAACTTGTGTTTCATTACTTACTTTTATCTTAATTTTCTGTACTAGATAGATTAACAGAATATCATTTGTTTATTTTATATGTTAGAGATAGGTTCAATAGGGACCCTGGCCTGTATGGGGACAAAATATTAAAAAAAAAACGAAACACAACTTTAAACTAGGCTATTAAAATCTTCCAAATTCAAATTATAGTATGTTGGTACAGTGGCGGACACTTACGGCGTAACACTTATGTTTTTTTTTATTGCAAAATAGCTCTTATTCTTTTGTATTACAGACTAAGGCGTACAAGACCATACACAAAAGTGTAACGCCGTCCGAGTCCGCCACTTTACCTATAATTGAGATGTAATGGTCATACAGTATGCGGTCATACAATAATTACGCCGAGTACCTATAATAGCACAAATAGATATAGCACGAATGAAAATAAGTAGAAACGACGAAAAGAAACTCGTGCTGATTTACAGACAATGACCTGCGCCTGCGACGCCCCCCAGAGGTTAGAAAATTTAAAAAGACCACGAAATCCCTTCTGATGTAAATTATCTAAAAGCATGGATTGTGCATCAATTTAGGTCCATTGATAACCATTATTTCGCAGACACGCAGCTATGTAGAGCTGAAATTAGTAGCGGAAAAATGCAATTATTACGTAGGTATGCAATTCGTATACAAAACAAAACTTACTCAAAATGAAGGGAGCATTTTCTGCTACCACAACGATTTGGGCGTGGGGCACTTGTATTTTGTACAGCACAGTAAATTTAATTTAATTAAGTTTAATCTGATGGCATTAATTTTTAGTTATTTCTGTAGAGAAACCCGAAAATCTCGACAAAATATTTTTTTGCGTTTGCCTTTGCCACAATCAGTCAGACGAGAAGAAGCAGTGTTGCCAACCTAAATTTTAAAAGATAAATTATATCTGATATCTGAACAAGCTTAGAAGGAGCTAGAATTTCTTAGAAAAAGGAGCTGAGCGTCTTTATGTTTTTTTTGAATTGACTTTGACACTTTTGCGGCGGTAGCATGACCGACAATTGGTCGAATTTGTCGTATCTATCTGTCACTCTTTGTCGATCATCTTCATACATTTTCCCGCATTGAAATGTCAAAAGCGATTAAAAGTGACAAAAAGATTCGACAAATGGTCCGTCATACTGCGGGGGCTGCAGGACGAAAAAAGCAATTATTGCAAATGTGGCCGTAATAGCGCCTCTGAACACTATTTGAGTACATTTTGGCTATGAAAACGAATATTTTAATAGTAATGAATTAAGGAAATATGTAAAATAATAAAATAAATTCTTCTTATTCATAAATATAATATAAGTACCTAAGTAATTATTTTAAAACTTATTTTGCACAATCTTACTATGATTATTATTACTATTCATGCAGTGAAAAATAAATATTACGAACTAAAGCAACGCGAACTTACCCTTGACACTGAATTAGTGACTTTATCACTTTTCACGAGGTAATAATAATGGCGAGATGGAGGAGGTTGCCCAAGACAGGAGCAAGTGGCGAGCTTTACTGAGAGCCCTATGTCCCTGATGAGGGATAAGAGGACATCATCATCATCATCATCAATAATAATGCTATTTACAGCTCTAAAATTAAAAAAAAAAATTGAGCTAAGCCCAATTCTTTCGAGCTATACATGACGATTTAGAGCTATATCTAGCTCTAAAAACTCCGAGTTGGCAACACTGAGAATCTGTGCACCAAACATGTAAAGAGCCAGAGAAAAGGTAAATGACTACAGCTTGGCACAAAAATCTAGAAAATAATGAGGGCGCCACTTTGTACGTTTAATTTGTTTGTAATAATCGTATTTTACTATGTTTTAATCATCTATCATCAACATCACAGCATCATGCATGAATATGGCTCACTCAACTCAAATATTTATTTATCTGGACCACCAAAACCAATACCATTATACCAATAATAAAGAGGAAAGTAGCGCCATCTCGTAGCAAGTCCCTAGAACACTAACTGTACGAACATAGACAATTTTACAATTTTTTTAACACTAAATAGGCCGCACAGATTAGTAAACTGGCAATGACCAAACTTTTTAAAACTTTTCATTTCTTTCAAAAACTTTCTTGTAAACAAATTAGCCAGCCAACTAAATTTTAGTAAAATTCATAGTAATAGGAATGGAAAATACTCGTCACCCAACAGAACCTCGTAGCAATGTACCTAAATTCGCTGGCTACAACCCAGACAAGTATGTTAATAATAAATATCCCCCCAAAACAGCAACTTTGAAACAACCGTGTCCTTTGGTTTAACTGTCCTATTTATTTACAGCTACATCCTTGATAATGTATCCTTGACTGTGAAGACTGACGAAGCACTCACCCCTGGCCGTCCTCCGTGTCTGACGCAGGCTACCATCGGCAAATTCCTGCAGCCATGCACTCGGGAACTTGCAGAAGTACCACCGAGGTTGATTTTGTACTTGGCTTAGTAGGTACACTCCGCAAGTCCGCAACCCAAAAACAAATGTTATTAGAGGTTTTGGGGGGAAATGAAAAGAAGATGTCGGGCTTTTGTTTCTTAGTTTTCTAAATTAGTTTTTCGTGGCTATTATTGTGCTAGTGTGGTGGAATTAGTGTTATAATGTGCCCTTTATGGAAGACTGTGTAGCGAAATGAGAAATAAAGGAAGGCGCTCCCGAATAATTCTGATCGATGTCCCTCGAAAAGTTCCGTGTGAACATTGGAATGCGAGACCACCCTCGCATTTCAATGGGTTAGGTTAGGAACCTAGGTTAAAGAAAACAAAGAATAAACTAGAAGACTTGATTAAAGAAATAAACTACTGAAGACTTGGCTGTATGGACTAAGTTCCTTTGCCTGCCCAGAATGTGCGAATTTAAAAAACAAATGTTATAAAACAAGGCTTTATAGGATAAAATAAACGTTATTTTTTGGTAGTTCCGACATAACGACCCACTGACCAGAGTTTTGCCTTGAGGCGGCTTAGAGAAACCTTCTTTCCAATAACCTAAGTTAACATCAATACATGGTATTAAACAAAGTCGCTTCCTGCCCTCGTCTGTCCCTATTGTATGATTTTATATTTAAGTAAAACTATGCAACAGATTTTGATTCGGTATATTTTAAAGGATAGAGTGAATCAAGTGGAAGATTTATATGTAAATTATGCACAACATAGTAATAGGTTCGCCGTGTCGACTAGTATGTACTTTATATAGGTAACTTATGAGGCGAACGGGTGCGATTCTAGCGCCACTTCGATAAAGAATTACCGTCTTATTCATAAAGATACAGTAGATTTTAAGTAGCCTTACTGGAGATCTACTTCTCTGGTTTGTTGTATGGTAAATACGTGACATCCAGTCTAAATTGACATACGTCAAATAACTAAAATGCTCTTTAACTTTTTATGAATAAGAGGGTTAATATCTTCCAAACCACGGCCGAAATTAAAAATATGCGACTTTGACTCCCTATATTAAAACTGTGAGCCAATGACATTTAATTTCATGACACGATAGTCTTGCTTATTATTTGAAAACTAGTCGACCCGGCGAACTTCGTACTGCCTAACCTATTACAATGTTGTGCATGTATTATACTTGAGTGTACTAGTTTCAATACCCGCATTGTCCATGTTTACTACTTTCGAGATATCCCTAAATTTCTTATTGTGCGTAGCAGAAGTACATTGTGGTAATGATTTAATGCGAAATCAATTAGGATTTCTGTAGGTAAACTAAATACGTTGTTAAAATGTGTATATTCGAACAAAAAATTGTATAAAAGCAGAAAAACATATGGACATTGCTGAATTTGAAACCCTCAGATGGACTTTGTGGTTTTGGATGCAGAAGAACAGAAACTTTGTTGGTTTTGAAGCAAAGCGTTTGCATAATAGTTGGACTAACCAATATCGATACTTTTAGTTACCAATAACAGTTACCTACTGATTAACTGCCTACTTTCCTAAATCTGCGCGTAAAACAATAAACCTGGATAATATCAAGCCCTGATTTCTATATTTTAATTTTTATTACAATATTAATTATTTTAATCGTGCAAAGTTCTATATTTATTAGTAAAAATTAGATATTTGTATTAAGAAAATTAAATCACTAATAGTTTTGATTCTTCTTGCTTTTCACATATTGATTCGTCAGGGGCCTCTTGGTCTTCATAATAATTTTGTCATACTACAGAAATAAAAAGTATCAAAACTTTTCAACCCACTGGAACTTACCGTTGTTTTTTGACGCGATTTTTCTTCCAATTAGCTGGATTTCTAATCCGTTTTCGCGCATGCTTATTATCTACAACTTTGGGGTAATACTTCATTAATCAAAATTTTCGAAATTTATGCGCGAATTTTAACTTTTACCACTTTAAAATTGTTAAAAACTGCAAGCAATTTTATCACAACAACGTACAATCCGCCATACTGCACGTCGTAACATGATTGGCTGTGGCGGACTTTGCGCATCTTGAAACAAACAGCGATGGACAATGCTGACTTTGTTGAATAGAAAAGATTTTAACTGTTGTTTTCTATAAGACTTTGCGGTTTTAGGTACATTTGAATGATATGAAACGGTTTCATTTTTATTTTATTTTTAAAAACCATAGAGAAGTCATTTTACCTATTTTATGGACATTGCGGTTTTTGATACTAGTAGACTCACTTATAAACCTTCCTCTTGAATCACTCTCATCAAAATCTGTTGCATAATATTAAAGATTTAAGCAAACATAGTGACAGACGCGGGAAGCGACTTTATTTTATACTATGTATTGATGATGATGGTTTTACAGGTTTTTTTTTTTATCCTACCTATGTGGCTTCTTAATGGAGACCCGATAAATTCCATAATTAACGCATGTTTTTGTTTTTGACTTCAAAAAAGGAGGTTATCAGTTTGACCTGTTTGTATGTATTGTATGTATGTTATGCATGTTTGTTCGCGATTATCTTGCGTTTGGCTGAACCGATTTTGATGCGGTTTTCAGATAAGTATGTATTTGTTACATTCAGGAGAAGGTTTTGGTAAAAAGAGGATGTGCTCAGTTGTTGCATGTGTGAGTTTATTGAAGGGGTTATTCCGATAGTCTCCAAAACCTTTGATGTCCAAAATTTTGCCGCCCCATACAACGTTTCCTATTAGTCTCCAAAACACTTTTTTGGTAAAGGTATGTACAAAAAAAAAAATTTCATACAACTATTCCTTTTAGTCTCCAGGTAAGTTTTACTATGTAGAGACAACAACAAAAGTTTAGCAATTTTAATAAAACGTAGTTTTTTAGTATAATTAGTTTTAATAAATATTTGACATATGAACTATCGATCGTGAACTTCACAAAAAAATAATACATATGACTGTTAAAATTTGCTTAGGTAAGGGAATAAAATTTTCACATAAACAACAATCAGAAGCACTATTTACTATGCTAAATATAACGATGGGGGAAATTAGGTGACTACCTTTTAATTAAACATTTAATAAATTTCTAAACACTTCTTGCACATTTTCTATACTGTAATACTTAGCTTATCATAATTAATAACCAAACTTACTTGAGTTGAATGCATATTTAAACGGCGTGATTGTGCTAGGTCCTGCGCCTGAATTTAAACTTTCTTCTATTATGCACTGACACAGTGACACTAGCCTAATCTCTCCTCAAGTCAAAGATACCGATATCAAGTCAAGATGATTAGAAAAAATAGAGTACCACTTGCACTCATTTTTTTAATATTAAATAACGGTACGGACTACCGAGCAGCGCTCTGTGATTGGTTTAATAAGCGCACGGCTATTGTTTCCGTAAAACTTAGTACCTAGTTGTAGTCGTAGCCGCCCCTTATCAGGTAGCTGAGAGTTTGTAAGGTTTTTGACAACGAGTGCAAATATTTTTTAAATGTAGGCGATAATCTTGTATTGGTTACTATATTTTTATTTTGTAATGCTGTTAACACTGGTTTTTCTTGCTTGTTTTGCTGTCGATACCATCTTTGCCTGTTAATATTTTGGAGACTATAGGAAATGGAAAGTAATTAAATAAGAATAAGAATAAATCAGCTTGGAGACTAAATGGAAATAAAAAAAAATGATTTTTGGAGACTAATGGAATAACCCTATTGAAGGCGGGTTCCTTTTTTGTAAAAAAGAAATTATTACTTACCAATAATAGCACTCTGTTTTCAGACCAACAATATCAGAGCTTCCAGATGCAGTGATTGATCGAATGGTTTTACGAGACAAGGCGTTTTGGGTGGACAAACCCGGAGCCAACGCTTATACCCTCCATGACGCCTACTACAACTATGGGATGACAACGCAACAGGTTTTACCTAGTAAGGGTGACGCCAAGCTGCCTCCGTAGCTCAGTAGCGTAGCGCGTTACGCTACGGCACGGAAGGTTGTGGGTTCGATCCCCGCAGAAAACACCACATATTGATTTCTTACAAAAATCACGTTGTGGTTGTTTTCGGTTGGATAGGACATTGCAGGCTTGAATCACCTGATTGTCCGAAAAGTAAGATGATTCCGTGCTTCGGAAGGCACGTTCAGCCGTTGGTCCTGGCCGCAGTAGTGGTCGTTATAACCGCGGCGATAAGCTGGCCCCTTGTCACGTTGGTAATAAAGCATAAACTCGGCTAAACGTGGGTCCGGCTCTCAAGCTGGTGCCTCTGCCTAACCCTCCGGGGAATAAAAGGCGTGAGATTATGTATGGGTGACGCCACATGGTGCAAAACTAGCTCCACTTTGATAAATAATTGCCGAAATCAAAAATATGCGTCTTTGACTCTCTTGATAACTTGCTTTGTGCGATTAGGTACTAGGCTCTGTTATTTAGATTAATAATCTTAGAAATTGTTTTTATGTAACTAAAGTGGCCACTTTAGGCAACAAACGGTTTATCCTTAGATTTTGAACATGAAAGCTACACAACAGGGCCTTAAAATATATGTTTCTTTGTATTGTAAATTTTATTGAAATGTCACAAAAGAACAAAAAAAAAGAGAGATAAATTGTAAAGTAGAGTTTGTTACCCCTTTCTTCTCTACGCTGTAAAATCATTGCGAAAGGGAGTAGAATCATTTGACAGAGGAGTGCTCGTTTGGGGGCGTCTCCAGGCGACTATTGTCGTAAGGCAAGGCAAACATTCGTTTGCCTGAGCCAATTGGTACCCTGAACAACCTCGCCTCTATCAGTATAGGATACTTTACGCAATAAGGTATCAATAACAATTAGATTAGTCTAATTGACTTTCAATAAGCGATATCTTGTATCCTGTATTGAATAAATCATTTTTACTTTTACTTTTACTTTAAGTACTTTACTTATCTATTTTGTTTGAAGCTCGTCAGGCAGTATTCCCTCGGTCGTACCAATACGACGTGGACTGTGTTACCTACCGCAGACGCAGGGCCTGCGATGGCATGAAGACTGGAGCTAAGGTAAATGAAACCTTTGTACTAAGCGAAATTTTTCGATTTTAAACCAAGGCAATTATAAAAAGACCTAGTTGACCCAGCGAACTTCGTACCGCCTAACCTTTTACTATTTTGTGCATGTATTAAACTTATAAATCTTCCTCTTGAATTGCTCTATCTATTACAAAAAACCGCATCAAAATCCGTAGCGTAGTTTTAAAGATTTAAGCATACATAGGGGCAGACGCGGAAAGCAACTTTATTTTATACTATGTATTGATGATGATTTGATCCTGCATGACACGAGATAATAGTACATTTCTACTATTTTCTTAAAGCATAGTTAAATAACTTCTTGTCACGGCAACTCCATCTGGGTCCAACTGGATAACTTTGGGAACGAATTACTGATACCTATCCTATAGGTCATATAGTTTGCGTTACCAGTTGTGTCCAGTGGCATGTGACTTGTTGTCAACGAAAATACTTGTAAAGCTCGCTAGATAATATATAATAATAACACACAATAACACATCACACTCAGAGCCCCTAACTAGGAAGAACCTGTATCTAGGGTGCCCGAAACACACACAGAGAGACGAACATCACACCCAGACCGGAAAACAGATATTGATATTCATCATATCAATATTCGCTCCGCCCGGGAATCGAACCCGGGTGCACACGCTTACTCAGTCCACATCACTGCCAACTGAGCCACGGAGCAGTCAAAGTTAGTAAGTTATAAGCAAAGGATAAGTTTACGCGCGACTAGTATATGGTATACGTACAAACTTCCGTCATTCAAAACACATGCCCTAAAACCAGGCGTGCACTAGCGGCCAGGGCCCTTAGTCTCATCGCGCAAAACGTAACTATCGAATAAAAGTAGAGTAGAAACAGTACGTTAATCGCAGAATATACACATTTGGTAGTCTCGTAATCAATTTTGCTATAACTATAGCAGTAGTATCGCAATAGATTGGAATTGACCAAAAAGGGTAGTCTGCTCCATAATAAGATAATGTTATGATTACGTCCGACTGACATTATATATGTCAATATTGATTGATATTAAGTGACAGTTGCACTACGCCCGTCCGGATTCACAACATAAAACAGGATTCACTATTTAGGTAAAAAAATCCCAGATTATTCTACAGCTTGCTATTCATATTCTATTGCTATACTATAATGATCGATCAAAGTTACGAGACTCGCAATTTTTGACACAATCGTAATAGAGTAATAGTAGAATAATAATAGAATAGAAGTTTAATCGTAAGTTTAAGAGACTAGAGTCCCAGGTCGCGGCGGCCAGCGAAATGTATGGGGCGCGCGATCAATAGCGATTTCCTAACAATATATTTCTCGCTGGCCGCTGCGACCTGAGTTGCTATTACGGCCGCTTTAGCAATATTGCTTTGCGTCCTCTGCGTTTTTTTTTTTTTGTTTTGACTTTGACACTTGGAGGACGAAAAGCGATATTGCAAAAGCGGCCGTAATAGGCCCTCTGGCCGAGAGTACGCGCCTGGCCCAAGGCTAATTGGTTAATATAGATTTTTTTAACCACGCGCAGAACCCGTGTACAGATTGATAAAAGATCGGTTATCCCGTATGTATTATAACTACTTAAGCATAAACTCGGCTAAATGTGGGTCCGGCTCTTGAGCTGGTACCTCTGCCTAACTCTCCGGGGAATAAAAGGCGTGAGATTATGTCTATGTATGTATACTACACTCAAAAAAACAAAAAGGTCCACGTAAATTGTATCAATGTAAACTGATGGCCTGAATTGACGCAAAATTGCGCGTGTAGACATCTCTTAATAGGAAAAAGCAATATTTTTTTGAAGTTTCAAATTTGTCGTCCTTATGGTTCTAAGGAGTTGCCAGCCCACTGCCGTGATTGCAGCAAACTGGACGTTCCTCCGCTCACACCGTTCCAGCTAGCCTGGGCTGAAGACCCTGGGCAGAAGCGCTGGCGATACTACCCTGATCTCACTGGTCATCTTACTGACGAAGAGATCCAAGCTTCTATGCGAGAGTAAGTTTTTTTTTCTATTATTTTGAATTACAGTAACCTTTCAAAAACGCGTCATCATTGTCTCTAAGGCGCTTCTCTCATTACAACCAAAAAGGTACGATACGAAATGCAGAAACTAAAATGTTATATAATTTTTTTTAATCTCAGCTGAAAGTCGTCTACTGCTGGACTTAGCCCCCCCCCCCCCTCCACAAATCGCCACACCAACCGGTCTTTAGCCACCCTCGTGCCTCGCGAACCTTCACCAGGTCGACCAATCACCTTGTGAGGGGTATGCCTACTGTGCGTCTTACGGTGCGCGGTCGTCAATAAAGAACTTTTTGGCCCCAGCAGCCCAGTGACCATCTCTTCTTCCAGCTAGTACAGTGGCGGTCTAGGTCGCCTTAACACTTCCGGTTGTTCTGTAATGCATAATAGCTCTTGTTCTTTGGCAATACAGTATAGGGCTTACGAAACCATAGACAAATCTGTTACGGCCTCCTAGACCGCCACTGTAGCCTGCGCATTGCAACTTAAAGTTTTAATTTTTTTTGGGATATGTGGGTCTTCCGCGGATTTAATCTTTTTTGAATGGATCACGCGGGAAAACTCAGAGCATTGCCCTTTCCATTGCTCTTTGAGTTATTTTGGAGCTTTCTTATTAGGTCCATAGTTAGCCTGTCTTGATTCCGTCCGCAAGTCATCAGTCAGTTGTTTTTAACTATAATTAATCTTTGCGAAAGGGAGTAGAATCATTTGACAGAGGAGGGCTCGTTTGGGGGCCTCTCCAGGCGACTATTGTCGTAAGGCAAGGCAAACATTTGTTTACCTGAGCCCTGAGCCAATTGGTGGGCACCCTGAACTACCTCGCCTCTCACAGTATAGGATACTTTACCAAATAAGGTATCAATAGCAATTAGATTAGATGTAGTCTAATTGACTTTCAATAAGTGATATCTTGTATCCTATATTGAATAAAGAATTTGACTTTGACTTTGATTAATTTGATGGTTTTGCTTTACAGGGTTGGTCTTCCGTTCAAGCATGAAGCCTGTACCTGGTACAATAAGCACTACCCTTCCACTAAATATAACGTCATTATGAGAAAGTTTTCTAAATAAATCATGATTAATCAATTTCATTGTTTAAATTTTATAATATTGGATAAAAAAATACATAATTCAATTAAATAGGTAATGTAGAGAATATAAATATTGGGATTGAGGGAAAAAAGTAGCATTAGGTACTTATGTCTTTATCAGGCTTTAGAGTTTGGACTATCTCTGTAACAAATTTAAATCGGTTCAGTAGTTTTGGCGTGAATGCGAGGCAAACAGACATAGTTCCTTTGATCTCCTACTCTCCCAGAGAGATGGGAGATCGCTATACTCTTCTCTGTCTGCTTAATAATTATCTCTGCCACTTTTGCCAAAATTCTATAAATCACTGCCACTGTCACGTGCCAAAAAATCCTCTTTCACAAATTCATTTGTTTATTTATTATCCAAATTCACAAGTACCTAACAGCAACTTTTCAAAAATAAAATAACCCAAAAATAAAGTCCCCGAACCATGGCGGAGGCGAAGAATGAGGATGGGCTGTTCCTACTGGAGGCGCTGGTAGACAAGGTTGTGTTCACGAAGGCGCCATGCTTCCCTGACAAGGACTTTAGGACATGTGTCAGCCTGCAGTGCCGAGCTGTAGAGCCGCTGGAGATCTGCGACGATGCCCCGTCTACCGTACCCCACACACCCTCGCCCAACGTCAAACACTTCAACAATGGCAAATCCTGCCTCTTCTCCCTCAAACAGCACGAGATAGAAGAAGCCATGACCAGCTTTCCCATCAAGATGTCAGTGTACAAGGCTCTGCCCTGCGGCTGTCTTCCAACCAAGATTGTCATCGGAGAAGCCCTCATCGATATGACTAAGGAGTTTGTTCGTGCAAGGCAAAAGTTCTTTGAGGATCCAGCCGCTATTAGCTATGAAGCCTTGAAAGACACTTTCACGATATCGACTCCTGACAGCGATGATGCAGGAGAAGTCGCCATGTTTCTGCGTATAACCTGTTTTGGTAGCATGATCATTACTAGGTTCCAAGGATCTGGAGTTCCTCCGGCACTAGGCACGTCAGGCGGGGCGGATGTGATGAAGCAATCTCAGAACGCACCTCGGGAGCTCGCGAGTCGTGATACTAAGTGCGTTTGTGGTGCTGCTCACACCAAAAAGGAAGACGAAGCTCCGATACCTTGCGCTAGAACGGCCAGCAAGCCGGGTTTCATCGTCTGCCCGACTACTGGTAAAAGAGTTCCATCTTCGGATAGTCATAACTTTCACTAACAGGTCTTTAACTTTATTATCTCTGTTACAGCAGTTTACCAAGCAAAAACGACACCTTCTGCGCAAGGCAGCCCGGTTGCATCCACGCAAGGCTCTGTAACCAAACACGAAACACCGTGCCCTAATTCAGCCACTGCCGGAGGAAAAGACGCTTGCCCTAGAGGTATAATGATTACCGGCTATAAAAAAGGTCTAGGTTATACTTAATTAGTTACTTTTAGTAAGTACTTAAATATTTTCTTGTTTCAGCGGTGGACCCTTACAACAGCATGCCGTGCTTGGAGCCCGATGATCCGTGCTTCTGCTGTGGCCCCAAAGCACCGCCGAAACAACAAATGTTGTGCCGTAACACTGACCAGTATTGCCTTCATGTGCCAAAAGGTGATTTGAAATTTTATTACAAACGTCTGCATTAAAATTTGAGGCAGAATAAAGTAAGCCGAGAATCAAATTTTAATGCAGACTACAATACTTTCATCTTTCTATTTATAACTCCCAATTTACCTACTCCCCCCTTCATGCCCTTTGATAGGATAAACATTTGATATTGTACATTAAACAACCGAGTGCATGAGACATTTGTTGTGTCAGGTCGCACTAAACAGTTCGAGGAGATAGGAACCAACCTCAACGGGAATGAGCTAAAGATCAAAGTGCCAGCGAGCGCGTCGATTATAAAGAAGATCAGTCAAACGCACTGTGCCATGCAGAGGCCCTACGTGAAGGGCGAAGGAGGTACGGGAGCTGGAGGTGGCGGGCCTTGCGCGCCGCCTTGTGGCAAGAACCAGATCAGCATGGGGCTGCCGTGTGAAGACATTTGCTGCCGCGGCGCGCGCCCTCAAACCACTCAGTTCACCTGCACTACCGAAGGCTGTACTCAAGCCTCCAAGCATGGACAGCAGGCTGCCTTAGCCCGCGGAGAAAAGGCCAAAGCCGAGCTCGTCAACAATAACGTCTTCGTACTCAAGGTCGCTAAGACCGCCATGCAGGGGGACAGGAAGTGTAAACTGGAACTAGAGCTTGTCACGCCAAAAGGCCCTGATAAAGACGTTCCAGTGGAAAAGATCACGCGGAGGATGCAGTGCGATCCGGATTGCGACTGCAATAGACTAAAAAAGCCGCAGAAGAAGAAGAAATTGTATTGATTGTGATGTGATATCTATGATCAGTGTTGTGCGTGCGTGATGTTTTCTTATTCATTAAAAACACTTCCAAAATCTATATATTAAACAAAATAATTATCTAAACGCGACCACTTTTAGTCTAGAAACCGTTTACTTAGTAATGTCAATTAATAGGGGAGTATCTTTAAGTAGACGCACTATAGAATATCTGACACGATCCCTAAATTGCGCAGATTGCTGCCCGACGGGGAACAGGGTCGTGTTCCAGATCCCAACAGACTCCTGCGGCACGGGGCACAAGCAGCGAGCACACTTCAACTTCTCGTCCGATGGAGTTGGCGATCTGGCTCGGGAGGAGCCTGGTCTGCCTACCCCAACAGTCCCAGGGCAAGGCGTTGTGTACGACTTTCCGAAGCAGGTGATCAAACTGCGCATTGGGAAGACTGTGGAGATGCCAGGACGCAAGTCTCGCTTCGAGTATCAGTTCATAACGCCTGTAGCGTCCCACAAGCGGGTTGTGCCTACAACGGACACTCGTACGGCGCAGTGCATGCCTACTTGTACGCCTTGCTGTCGTCCCTGCTAGTCAGTGATTTGTATGTGATTTTCGTGTTCATTAAAATTGATTTTTAATGTATTCGCTGGTTTAATTTATACTAAGTCTATATGGGAGTCAGAATCAGAAAAATACGGGTTATTAGAGTGCTTGTTATTTACTAGTATTTAGACAATTTTTATAACAAGAGGGCGAGAAATAAATTACATATTTTTAGGTAGATTTGTAGAAACTAGAGCTAAAAATAAATTCTCAACCCGTCGTGTCGTAGGTGGACCGAGGCAACTTCCGCTATGCCAAGAGCTGACTGAAGAAGAGAAGTTGGATCTGAGGATGAGCTGCAGCAGCACAGAAGATTCCTTTCTGAGCGACGTGTTCGGCACCACCTCCGTCACCACTTCACTTTTTGACCTCGACGCTATACAGCTGCCTTCAACGGTTTCGCTAACCCATAGCACCAAGAATCGAAGCGTTAGATTTCCCGACGACAGTCTATACACCCAGAAGCCGAACTGGATACCACAACGAGATACTACTGTTTACATGACATTGTTGAATGAGTTCTGCCGCCTTCGCCAATCGGGGACCCAGGCTACAGCTTCCGTAAACAAATGCTTGCAGGCATACTGCAAGCAGGCGCCTCAAAGCAGCCGCGGAGGCGCCAGCGCAGTCCCATCCAGCACAGACTTGTGGTCAAACTATACCCGGTCCACAGTGCCTGCTAGCACGTATGGAGCGTCACACCTCAAATATGCTGACGTGTACTTTTTCGGAAGAAGTAATGATGACCCAGGTAAAAACAGAGAACAAAAGTCTAACGTGCGAGCTGGGCACGTCTCCAGCACTAGAGGAGAACACCACAAATACAAACCTTCAAAAGAAGCTCAGACATTAGCTTCAAGAGCATCATCAACCGGCACTAGCACAGTAAAGAGCGTCAGCATCAAAGAAAATAAGGCATGCCATTCGAAGCCGTGTCCCGGTCGGTCTTCCAAGAATGGGATCTCTGCCACGGTATCGCACATCCGCATCGGGCCTCGCGGAAGCATAGGCCCGTGTCCCGTGCACGGCAAGGAGCCATGCTGTGGCTCTCCAGCGCCGCCAAATGAGAATGAGGCGCTCGTCAAAGTAACAACTGGAGCCAATCCCCGCAGAGGAGTATTTGAGATAGTAATACGCAGAATTACGGGAGCACCTTTAGCGAAAAACGAGCTGATGTTAGAATGGACTCCACCACCGTCGAGAGGGCCACCGTGTGGCGCGCCCTGCGGTCCACCATGCTTACCGCCCTCTTGCCGTCCATCCAAGTGCAGGGTGGTCGGTTGCCGCTCCTGCAAGATAAAGTGCTGTAAGAGACCCTGTAAAAAGCCGTGCGCAATTCCATGCAAACCATCACCATGCAAGAAGTGCTGCAAGCCACCGCGCTGCGGGAAGCCGTGCGGGCAACCCGCGCCATGCAGGTCGTGTGGACCGTGCGGGAAATGCCGTGCGTGCTCGCCGCCGCCGTGTCCGCCGTCGCCGTGTTGTGGAGGTCCTTGTTCGAGCGTGCCGTGCTTGCGGCCGTGCCCTGTTGGACGCAAGAAGCCGCGCCGCTGTCGCAGCCAGCCGCGGGTACGGGCACACAGGAAGCGATCATCGCCGTGCCATAACCGTTCGCCGTCGTGCCCGGTGGTGCGGTGCCGCAGCACGCCCGCACCGTGCGGCGGCTGCCCGCCGGCCTGCCCGCCGCCGCTGTGCCCGCCGCGCCGCTGCTGCTCAGTGTCTCCTTGCAAACCACTCTCACGCTGCTCTTCGTGTTGCAAGTGAAATAAAACCAAACCAAGCCAATGTAATTATTTTGGTAAAACATGATCTTAAAAAATATAAAAATCCAAAAAAATTGCAATATATGTGTTTGAATTCAATCAAAAGTGGGCGGATCTTGGCATCTAGGTCTAGGTATGGCAACGATGGGAAGAAAACACTTCAAACAATTAGAAAATTTTATTAGCCAAACAAGTAGGGAAAATAACTTCACGAAACACAATTTGATAGCCAATCTGCTCTGGTGCCTTCATCGTTTCTTCCCAGGCTTCCTGGTGCAGCAGCAGGGACATGGGGCGGGGTCACACTGCGTCTCTCGCGTGTCCACTCGCCCAGGTGGTTTCTTCTCCGGACCTTTAGGTGTCACCAGTTCCAACTCCATCTTGCAACGACGGTCGCCGTTCGCTCCGACTTTCGCTACCTAGAGGAATAGAAGACTTTTAAAAATTCAGTTTACAAGATGAGCGAGCTCGACCTTGATTGAGCGGATGATTAAACCAAAACAGTAAACATGGAGCCCTAGGCTAGGGTAATAAAAAATTGGTGACCAGAAGGATAGAGCGAAGCCTACAAATATGCGAAAGGTGTTTTCACTTAGGTAAGGAGGATCAATTTAGGGTTTGCTGCGGTTTACGCGCTATTCTAAAGTTAGGTAAAATATATTTTTCCAAAGGAAGCAGAGCTTAGATACCTGTGTACAGTTTAGAGGTAGTATTCCAGAGAATATCTGGCGAATAACTATCGAGAAGATAACAATGTCTTCTCGACAGATGTGCATTGCATGGGCCTGTGTATTCTTTAAAACCAGAAAAAAATCTAGGAGATGGAATTGCTTAAAGAAATAGGTAACCTTGAGAACAAATACATCTTTCCTAGGATGCAGAACTTTCTGAGCAGCCCCGGGGTCTGGCACGTTGGTCGGTACCAAGTTACATATCCAAGGGCATGGGGCACCCTTCACCCTTTTCGCCTTACTCTTGCCAGATTTGTTCGACATTCGCTCTTGTACCTGGGTACCTAAAGACTTGGTGGCAGATGGGACTTTGATTGGAGATGCTGGGGAGGCGGTACCGCTTTTTTGGGGCATGATGCGATACGTGGCGTTTACTGGAATTTAGAAAATTTTGATAGGATTTTCAAGTTTTGTTTGATTTGATAGGTAGGTAGGTACCCACTGTGATTTTATGTTGTTGTCTTGTTGATGTTCTGAGGATGTAATGCGAGTTGTGGTTTGACATGTTTCTGTCAGTCTGTTTTAAATTTTAAACAACGTTTCCCCACCTCACTGGTTTTAAATGTTGGTTCATCGTTGGCTGGTTGATTGGGCTTGGGAATTTGGAAAGAAGGACCCTTGAAGGACCTCGTAGGTAAGGTAGGATGAAAATGGCAAGTATAGTAGATAGAGGTAGTTAAAAGTGATGATGATGCATGATGAGAAAAGATTATAGTTATAATATTAAATGCTATAAAATCTCGAAATCGGAAAGATTCAGATTCGGTTCGGGAGAAAAGAGAGGCAATCTCTATGGGAGCCTTTGTTTAATAGGACAGGGTAGGTAGACCTAGAACCATTGCTCACGGAGGGTAGCAGTAGGACTGTAAGACACAGGGCTCTAGTAAACCAACGCTGCGGAAGCGAACACGTAACAATACCCTACCGAAAAGGACGCAACTTTACGTCTAGCGTAGCGTAGTGCTAAAGTGCAGTTTTTTCCGCTTCTGCGGAAACGTCAGTGGAATAGCGGCCCTAACGTTGGGACGGTTATGAAAACTAATATTCGTAAGCTTCTTGGTCCTACTTATCCAATCGTGACGTGAGCTGACGTATCCAACTACTATAAAAGTCTGTGGAGTTCTGATTGACTTCTATCATGTCAACGTCACTCCTAAATTGGCCTGTGAGTAAACAAAATTTTTGTGTGAGCGACTAAATTTTTCAGAAAAATTCTAGTTTTTAATGTAGCCACGTCACCAGCAAACAACCAAGAAGTTCCCATTAAAACTCATACGTAATTATACCACGTCGTTTTTCTAGAAGTTGATTCAGCATGGGCCAGTCAGAGAAGGGCGGGTCTCTTCGGAAAGCGAAGAAACCATACGAAGAAATTGGTGCCATTTTTAATGGGAATGAGGTAAGTCGCAGGGGTGATATTTTAAGAATTAAACCACAACTTTACACTGAATCAATAGAATAGACCAACCTAAAACGACCCACGTTATGTTAATTCAGTCTATTACATTACAAAACGAGTAGGTTTTTTTATAGTTGGACCTAAGCTGCCTTACTTTCCTCAGCTGATTAGCTGTCCATTAGTTCACCACACTATTCAAGATAGTAATTAATATCACAATCTGACAAGAGTACTAACCTAGAATCTTCGTATTCTTCGGTTAGAATAGAATAGAATAGAAACACTATTGCATACAAAGTAAGACACAAAAAGTGGGTAAGTACAATTGAAATTAACGGTGCAGACAATTTGAATTTGCATGCAATGGGCGGCCACATCGCTAAAAACAACCGTTACTTTATTCATACTTAATGTCAGAAGACTGTAAATTATCATAAAAAAATGTAAGTAGGTCTTACTAGTAAAATTAAAGCAAAGTCGAATTACAGGTAAAGATTCGCGTACCGAAAAGCACTTCGAAACCACCCAAGCTGACGCCCTCTCAGCTGAAGTTGCAAGAAAAGTGTACCTGTGATGATGGAGACTCGGTCTGCTCCGAGACCTGCGGCATGCCTGGCACAGGGGGAGGACCTGATAACAAGCTTAACTTCCAGGTGAAGTTATAGTAGCTAAGCGAGTCACTGGTTACCGCCCATCATGACGGCAATTTGTGAAATTCGATGCATTTACATAAACCGAGCAATTTTTTTTATTCTTCAAGCATTCTTTCTTGATATTTTAGTACTAACACAACAACGAAAGAATACTCTACGTCTGCACCGTTACAGGCATACCATGTTTCACTCTGTAGCACCAATTGACCGGTCAATTTAACATCTCACTCCCATGACACGTGGGCTACATTTCGTGATCAATAAAATAAAAAATAAAGTTTTTTGTTTGGAACAGAAACACACAATCACAAAAAAATAAATGTTGAAGACGATTATTGTTTGTTGAACTTTTTTGATGGCGATGATTAATAATGATAATAAAAATAACGCATCAAACTCAGAGCCCTGGTATCACACTCTGAGCCCTCAGTGACTAGTAAGAACCTATTTCTAAGATGCCCGAAACATATATAGAGACGAACATCACACCCAGACCGGAAACAAACATCGATATTCATCATATTTTATAATCAATATAATACCTACCTGATTAAAAACCAGTGCCAAATTGCCTTCCAAGTTCCACTTTACAAAATCAAATGAATGGTGAACCCACCAGCTCTGCATAATCTCCTATCACCCTTACAAAACTAAAACTGCGTCAAAATTCACTAGGTATGTCTCTAAGTTTAAATTTTACGTTGCAACTAACCCAAATGAACTATCCCATCCAGATCCCAGACGACATTTGCGAGGCTCTAACAAACCGCACCGGTCTCAACTCGGAGCTGATATACAGCAAGCAAGAGGCACATGACACTATGTGTGATATTTGCAACGTGACACCTGCCAACGCTCCCCGAGGTGTCCAGGCGCAGAAGCATTTGCACCCGGACAAGGATGTATTTGTGCTCAAGATCGGCAAGCAGACTGATGAGCCGAACCGCACTGGGAATATTGAGGTTTCTTCTTTTTTCATTGACATTTTCGACCAGAAATGTGAAAATGCGAGAAATTGGTTTTTAAGCAGAACCAACGAAATCAGTTTTATTGTTAAATTAAGTGATTCTATTGGTTGTTAAATCATATTCCTTGCCTCTGATCTCGGCTGGAAAAGAAGCCTTAAGTCGCTGGAACAGCAAATTCGTTTTTTTAAGCAATCGTCTAATAATTATTATCAGACACTCAGACAGATCAAAGTTAAGAGAGATCTTAGATCGTGTTCTTCTACTAAACCTTGATCTATCTTCTTTTATTAACAGTCGTACACAAATAGGTGCATACTTAGTTCTTATAAAACTCTAAAGTGTATCCGCTACACATATTTGTAGTAAAGAAATCACACAACAGTTGTAGGGAACTAGTAACGAAGTTAATTTGTCTGGTCGTAGACGAACTCACGTTCTCAAGTCTCCAAATATTTAATTTGTTCTGCATCTTGTTATCACTCGGAATTTCATTAATATGACAATAGCATTGCTATCTTTGTGTTCGTCATATAACAAAAATGATTTGACTAGATTTATCCAGTGTTTAATCATAAAAACAAGCGTTTCTAATATTAGGTGGAACTGGTGACACCTAGAGCTCCGGGCAAAGCCCATCCGGCTGCCCACGCTTGCAAGCAGATCCAGTGTGAGGAAGGGGACTTGCCCTGCTGTGCTCCATGCCGTGCCTGCCGCGTCCCCTTGCCAAAGAAACGGAAGCCCAGGAGGAAAACATGCTGCTCATGAGGTTGCAAAATATACCTGCAGTTGTACCCATTTTTGGTGGGTCTTTTTAGAATTTTGTGGTATAGGTATATTATAGCCCCAGATGGTATTAAAGTAAAATCATCTTAGCCAAGAGATGTCCACTGCTGGATATAGGCCTCGCCCAAAGATCGCCACAAGGACAGTACAACCTTTTATGAAGCTGAAAAGCCTATTTATAATTAACTAGAGGCTGCCCCGCGGTTTCACCCGCACAGATTTCTTATAAACACAAAAATCCAGTTTTTTCCCGTTCCCATGGGAACTTCGGGAAATCCTTTTTTAGTGCTCACCTACACTCCCTAAGGAATCTACATGCAAAATTTCAGCCCGCTACGGCCAGTAGATTCGGCTCTGCGTTGTCTGTCAGTCAGTCAGTAACGGAACAGTTTTATATACATTGATTTTTTCATTTTCAGATTTGTTCGAGATAAACCCTATTCAAGTTATCTACTTACATAAGTATTTAAAAAAATAGATTTAATTAAACTTTTAATTAGCTTGTTGGTTGTTAGCAAATTTTCTTTGTAGCAAATGATTGATTGATTTGTCTGTATTCAAACATTCCATAGCGGAGTCGGAGCCCATTGATTCACCTACTGTAACTTTTCATACATTTTATTTAAAATATAATAATCGTTTTCCAAAAGCTTTGGTTTATTTGAATGGAATTTTTAGGCCTTATATTTTCAAACGAAAGATAAATTATGTATAAGTTTCAATAATTAAAATAGGTGTCATAAAAAGCCGTTTTAAATGCTAGATGGACTAACTATTGTGTCAGGTCACACACTCTACGTTCTAGTTTCAGTGGAATTAGCTGACGCAATCGCATTGGACCAGTCAGTCATACTCAGTCAGCATAAATGCACACCTACAAGAAATACGGATAGAAATAGAATCACGCAAACATTATAAGAAAATGCTTATTTTTTATTTCGTCAAATTGATCCTAAATTTTATAAATGAACTAGTCGACACGGCAAACTTTGTACCGCCTTAACTAATTCTATTTTGTGCATTTAATATACTTATAAACCTTCCTCTTTATCTAATAAATAAAACTGCATCAAAATCTGTTGCATAGTTTTAAAGATATAAGCATACATAGGGACAGACGCGGGAAGCTACTTTGTTTTATACTATGTACTAGAGGCTGCCCCGCGGGTTTTCCCGCGCAGATTTCTCATAAACACAAAAATCCCGTTTTTTCCCGTTCCTGTGGGAATTTCGGAAAATCCCTTCTTAGTGCTCACCTACACTCCCTAAGGAACCCACGTGCCAATTTTCAGCTTTCTACGCCCAGTAGTTTCGGCTCTGCGTTGTCTGTCAGTCAGTCAGTCAGTCAGTCAGTCAGTCAGTCAGTCAGTCAGTAACGGAAGAGTTTTATATATATTGATTGATTTACACAATTACCACCATCCTAAGTACTTACAAAAAAATTACAAGTGTACAATAATATGTGTAAAATTCCGAGATAGGTAGGTAGAGAGAGAGAGAGAGAGCAGTTTACCTTGTTCCCTTATTCTATGGGTAGGTACATGAGTATTCCTTATTTAGGAACACTATACTTCCTTGCAATAAATCAGCAATTATATTCGTAACTAGTCAACACGGCTAACTTCGTACCGCATAACCTATAACTATTTTGTGCACGTGTTATATCAATATATATAAAACTCTTCCGTTACTGACTGACTGACTGACTGACTGACTGACTGACTGACTGACTGACTGACTGACTGACTGACTGACTGACTGACTGACTGACTGACGACTGACTGACTGACTGACTGACTGACTGACTGACTGACTGACTGACTGACTGACTGACTGACTGACTGACTGACTGACTGACAGACAACGCAGAGCCGAAACTACTGGGCGTAGCGGGCTGAAATTTTGCATGTAGGTTCCTTAGTAAGTGTAGGTGAGCACTAAGAAGGGATTTCCCGAAATTCCCACGGAAGCGGGAAAAAACAGGAATTTTGTGTTTATGAGAAATCTGCGCGGGAAAAACCGCGGGGCAGCCTCTAGTGTACTTATAAACCTTCCTTTTGAATCACTCTATCTCACTAAAATGACCAAAATCAAGTTAATTTGTCCTTAGACACAAAATCAGTAGGTCTGTCTTCCAAAAACGTTGGATTACAATGTGGGAGATGGTTTTTTACATACGCGAATTCATTAAAAATGAATACTTTCGCCAGAATATAAAAAAAAAAACGCGAAAAGATTTGAATCTCGCGCCATACCGAGGTTACCACCTTATAATATACGATACGGTGGTAACGTTATTATCAAAGATCGGTATTCACGTTACGCAACACCATAAAGAACCAACCTGATTAAAGCATTAAACGCACAGCTTATCGTAATACGTTTGTTAAACACGTGTCTAATGATGGCTACCGTTACGCCTACCCTTATCGAATGACGGTAGCATTGCATACACGCTGGAATTTAATCAATGCTACAGAAACTGTTTTTTTTTAGTTGGAATTCTAGTGCGGAAATTTGTTTTCGATCTGATCTTAAACTTATAACCCTATATAACATAATGTTATCAATACCTTTACATAGTAAAAGGTTAGGCGGTATACATTATACAGGCGGTTTTTACTGCTCTGTGGCTCAGTTGGCAGTGATGTGGACTGAGTAAGGTTCACCAGCACCCGGGTTCGATTCCTGGGCGGGGCGAATATTCATCGATGTTTACTTCCAGTCTGGGTGTGATGTTCGTCTCTGTTTGTGTTTCAGGCGCTCTAGATACAGGTTCTTCCTAGTTAGGGGCTCTGAGTGTGATGTGTTATTATTATAACAGTACTCCCAAATTAATATTGCGCATGCAGATTTTCGCTAATTGTCGTTTTTCCGGAAACACCCGAATATTTTTTTTTGTTTGGAGAATGATTTACCAGAAAAAAAACTATTTTCAAAAAACTACAAATTCTGCAGTTCGATACTATTCTGTATGTATACTTACATCAGAAATCTTCAAGGATAGGACTAGAAAACAACGTTTTACTAGCCCACCTTTACCACAGCTTAATAAAGAGTACTAGTACGTACTTTGCAAACCCCATTTGCCCATTATTGCCCAAGTTTGATGTTTGCATGTTTGCAAATGGTAGAGGTAGATCAATGAACTGTAAACAAGACAATGTTCGCCTCTAACTATGTTACCTAAAAGAATAAAGGTTGCAAAACGCAAAAAAAACTTAGCCTAAGTAATAAAAGAGTTATAAAAGTTTACTCAACAAATTTTGTCATTGTTGTTCTATTTCAGATTCAACGTCTTTCGCTTCGTGGTCTAAATTAGGCAATTGCCGCGTGATTTATTTTAAAGTATTATTTCTACACTTTATTGTTGTTTACTTGTAAATGTTGAAACGAAACAAAATTCGTGAAGCCAAGTAAAAAAAGAATTTACCTTTGTTCTTAATTTGGAAATGTAATATTTACCGAAACTACTCAGTTTCGCTTTAATTTAATTACTTAACCCCTTAGCAGCCGCGTCGGGAACAGGTGCCTGTAAAATAAATATATAAAAATTGGGGGGTATAAAAGCCAAGTGCTTTAAAGGTATTAATAATGTATTATAGGATGATCAAACGAGCTCACCTGAGTGAAGTTCGATCATTATTGTACGAAGGCTTTGTATGAAGATGTATATTGTTAAACATGCAGCTTCTCCGAGTTGCTTGGCACCTTACGCGCTTTAAATCCTTCCCTATACTAAAAAAAAAAACTACAATATTGATTGTCTATGGTCTAGCTGTCAAACGTCATTCTTTAGAGCCATAACGAGCTTGACTCACAACTTGGGTTACTTACAAATTGTAAAGGGCGGGCGGGACAATATACATCTTCATACAAAGCCTTCGTACAATAATGATCGAACTTCACTCAGGTGAGCTCGTTTGATCATCCTATTGTACATCGGCTTTGTATTCGATGTATATTGTTAAACATGCAGATGTTCAGAGCCAATAATAATATCTTAAAATAAAAGTTGTGAGGCTTCTATCGAAGATAACCCCTTCTAATATAGGAAAGGACAAACAGATTTGTTTGAAAACTTAATTAAGTTGTTTTATATATCCTTAGTAAAGGAATATGAAAATTAATTAAAACTTAAAAGAAAATTTAATAAAGTTAAAATGTAATACCTATTTAGTATCAAAACGGCGTATTAATACCGCTTCTTAACTAAAACAAAAAGATATCACATGAATAGAGTTGTATGTGAACCTCTACATAGTTCAAGACCTACTGGTTTAGTCAACTGTCTGTCTAATGACACACCTTTTTGGTGGTTGCTAGATAGCTTGTGTTTGTCCTGCAAACACCTTAATTTTCAAATTTAAAATTAAATTATTCTACATAGGATACAAGGTATTTCTTATTTCAAGTCTCATATCATTATATTTATTAATATAGTATCCTATTCGCAAGAGGCGCAGGCAAAAACAGTCCCCAAAAGGACAGACCAGTCCGCATAGCAAAACATTGTACGTAGCTACGTCATGCTACACGAGCCAGGCAGCACCCTGCCGCGGCACGCCTTCGATCAGACCCATCATCGAAGCCAATGATGGAAGCCGCCAGGAGACGCACTCAAAAAATATCATCTTATTTAAAAGATTCTACTCCCTTTTTACCCCAAAATAGCAAAATATTTTTGGTCCAGCGTCCTATTGTTGATGAGGTCACAGATTTGTGTCGTTTTTTGAAAGAATTAACAATGGGTTTTTTACGAAGTTTTACAGAACAGAAGTTTTTTCACGTTCAAAAGCTTTGATTAATTTAATTCGGTTTACAAAAACTCTAAAACTCAATGTCTTAACAATATCAGTGTAACTTTATGTATATTGAAGTCTGTATTTATTTAGTTCTAGTACTTTACTTTTTTAAAGTGAATACTTGTTCTGTGTAGCAGTAGCTACTTAAAGCTTGTAACATGACTAGTAAGTTAATACTTGTTCTGTGTAGCAGTAGCTACTTAAAGCTAGTAACATGACTAGTAAGTTAATACTTGTTCTGTGTAGCAGTAACTACTTAAAGCTAGTAACATGACTAGTAAGTTAATACTTGTTCTGTGTAGCAGTAGCTACTTAAAGCTAGTAACATGACTAGTAAGTTAATACTTGTTCTGTGTAGCAGTAACTACTTAAAGCTAGTAACATGACTAGTAAGTCAATATTTGTTCTGTGTAGCAGTAGCTACTTAAAGCTAGTAACATGTTTTTTGGTTTAAATTATCATTAGGATACTATTCTTTTAACTGTCATTCACATTCAATACTTTAATCATATCTCATGTAATATTATATTTATTTATAAATAAATAAACAATGACATTAATATGGCAATGGTGGTAGGTCTTCATAATACAATCATCATCCCCTATTTTAGAGCCACCATTCAACATAAAATCAAATTTATAAAAATTTGAAGCACCTGAATTAAAATTCTTAGGAGGAATGACCATTTATATGGAACAAAAAACAAAAAATGGATCATTGTTATTTTTATTATTGTATTGAGTTTGCTCAATGCTCACCGCTGAGGACTCAATTATAATTTCTACAAATGACAGTAGTAGTACTGATATTTTAAGCTGGTATTGCTAGAGCATATCTCTTGTTTCTATATTATCTGACAATGAAGCAGGTCTCTGAAAGGTGAAGATAATAATTAAGAAAGGTTTCTTTCAGGTATAATTAAGAAAGGTTTCTTTCGTGTTGCAAAAAACCAAAAAATAATCCATAACAGAGAACCAAAGTTGTGATGACCATCATTATGCTAGTAACATAATTAACACTAGATACAGTAAATCAACATTCCAGGATTTTTGTTCCAGTTTCCAAAATTCACCCATGCATAGCAAGAAGCTGGACAAGCTTCTACTAATGTTACATATGAAGTGTCAAAAGTAAGTAAATTGCGAAAGTTTTTTGGTTTAGCTGGGCATAAGAATTCAAGATGTTTGACTAATTGAATCATTGTAATAATGAAAAGAGTTATTAAAAACTTGCATCTAAAGAAGCGAAAAGAAAAGGTTTGTCAGAATCATAGCAAGTAGAAATCAATCCTCTCTGCCCACCCCTATGGAAACAGGCGTAGCGATAAGTATGTTTGTATGTATGTATGTACATATCAATGTACATATTATATGAACATTTATAGAAAGTGTTTGGTCTAAACAGCTTGTAAGTACTCAAAAAACACACAACTGTTACTAATACCCCTCGCTGGCTCAAAAAACTTGGTACACATTTGTACACAAATTCCATGTATTACATTCTAATGCTGTGAGCGTAGCAAATATGAGGGTAAATGTGATAATTAGATGTGATAATTTTTGTTAACTCTTCATGCATTCGCATTTGTCTGTACATAATATGTATTTGCATAAAATTATACTTTTTCATATATTTGTAGAATAGATTTAAAAATTTACAAAATAAAGGCTTTATTGATGTAAGAAAGCTAAAAACCACTTTCCTTATTTAAAGTGAAACTGTACACATCCATAAGAATGTGTCTGGAACTCATGTAAATGTAAAAATCATAATCTTAAATGATTTAAACCTCTAAATGTCCTGCGCAATAAACTGTACATAGTTTTATGCGTTTGAGGGTAAAAGTATAAATTCGACGTGTAAAAATACCACTGTTATAAACTGATGAAATATTTCAAATAAAATAAACCATGATCACCATTTTTGGTACTTAGACATGATTTTTATATAACTGACTGGCTTGATTAAGTCACACTTTTAACAATCCGATTAAATTTTTGACTATATCCATTACTTAATTTATTTAAAGATGGTACTGTGGGCAATGTTAAAATATTTTAAATGGTTTTAATTTAACCATAATACTGTGTTCTTGAATAAATTTTCAGAGTATTGATGGTACTCTGGGCAACGTTAAAATATTTTAAATGGTTTTAATTTAAACATATTACTGAGTTCTTGGACAGATTTTAAGATTCTATTGAATGAGAAGGTGTAGTTATACCCTTAACATACATAACCCAAAATAAACAAAGTATCACACAGATTTTTCCTTTAGCTTAGGAAAAAAGTGGAAATAAGCTTGCCACCATGGCTTACCTCTATTTGTCAGAAGGAAAATGCCGCTTAGACAGGGCTGCGTCTGGGTCGTTAGGCTGTTGCCTGCAAAACCCTATGGTGGTTCTAGTATTGGTAGTTCCTGGCTACCAGGGGTTTCATGGGTTTTCTCCATACAAAAGTGCAAACCAGTATGGTAGTAATGGGATGGCCTGATAAAGTTTTCCCATTCAGGGTTTGCAGGTGGCTTTTTGCATATTGATTTTTTGCATTGTGTTGACTAAATTGTCATTGTTGCAATCTTTTGTTGAAGATCATGGCCAAAATAAGGAACTCGTCCCGCAGTACATCATTGACTAGATTCAAAGAATGGTTTCTCTAGATTAGACATGGTAAAATTTATTCTTGCTTTTGTTTGAATAGAATGCAAGACAGCAAAGATCCTGACTGCATCGCAGTGGGGATATAAGTTTCAGCTGGTCTATGTTTTAACTCGCTGTTAGTGTTGCAAGAATTTTCCCATAGCATGGAGTTCCAAAACAAATTGATTTTGTTTAGTTTAAATTCCCTTATCCACAAGGTATACTTGGTTTTCTGGGAAAAGCTCTTCCAAAAGTGAAGTTTGAGCTTATTTCTTTGGGCCAAATTAAGGTTGTTGGGGAAATAGGTATCTCCCTCAGTGTCACTGATTGAACCTGAATGTTATGCCTACCTGTGTGGTAGTACATTGGTAGTATTAACTTGCTACGGAGAAGATAAGTTATCTCCATCCTTTGTTCTATTGGCATTTGTGCCTCATGTTGATTGTGATTCATTTGAGTAAATCTTTGTGATTTGACACTTAAGAAATTGTAGAGCACATCCATGTATCTCGTACACAGCCTGTGTCTTGTTCAGAAGACAAAAAATATTTTGCCGCCAAAATGTCTGCGCATAGCGTGCGCGTGCCACGCCCATATCAAACCAAAAAACGGCATGTTTGCCTACGAGCACGTCGGTATATCTCGTATACCACCCGTGTCAATGTGAAAGGGCTTGTTTGTAAAGGCATGCGCCAACAAACACGTCGGTATATCGCGTATACCACCCGTGTCATTAGAAAGGGCTTGTTTGCCCACATTGTGTCATATGAGGTAATATTGGTGCGTAACCAATGTAATTTTTAATTATACCTGAAGAATTCTCATCCTGCAGATCAGAAAATTTCCGAACGTCCTTGTTGCAGGCTTTTTATTTCCCTGCATTTCACAATTTTCGGAACTTGTTTCGATATATTTCGAGTTTCCTGTCCTTTGACTTATGTTTGTGTACACATTTTCGTGTAGTTTTGCTGTTATTTTCACTTATTTTATAAAACGAAACTATTTTTTACTAAAAAACAAAGCGCCGGCACCACGCGAACACAAAGAATGACGTTTGACAGCTAGACCATAGACAATCAATATTGTAGTTTTTTTTTTTAGTATAGGGAAGGATTTAAAGCGCGTAAGGTGCCAAGCAACTCGGAGAAGCTGCATGTTTAACAATATACATCGAATACAAAGCCGATGTACAATTAATATTGTTTATTAGATCAAATAATATGTAAGTAGGTATACTTCCCTCGTACAACTCTACATATAAACACTGAACAGAACATTTCAAGATATTTAAGCATCCATCTAAAATTAAATGCAAAAACTGCACTATTAGAGCATTAGAGCTAGCTATTATAGAAATGGTTTCCAGCGAAACATGCATTTAAGAATTTCAGCCGCATAGCTGGGCGGGCTGCGCGCGCACATTAAACCAACCGAATTGCGAAGTCCCTCATCTCTGCTGGCAAAAGTTGACGCGGCGAGGAATTTAAATCGGTCGGGTTTTTTCAAAGCCGGTGCCTGACGCAACACTTGGGTCGTCTTGCCACGGGGCGATCGGTCGGCCCGCTTGGCTTGGCTTGCACGTTGGATTTTTGGCTTTGCCGCTCATTCCGTGGTGAACCGTCGCGCGGCCAACTTGCGACGAATACCGCAGTTCTGCTGGTAATTAAAGCAGCACGTGGCGCGGGCCGGCCTCCGTCAAATAACCTATAAAACCTTTTATAGATAAAGTGCTAAAACGTTGCTGAGTAAACCGCCAGGTGAGTCGCAAACAATTATTTTTTCAGCGTAATTTTTTAAGTTTTTTTTTTGTGTTGCTTCAAGTACAAATTTGATAGATACCTACGACACTTTACAATACACGTACCGTCTTATTCATAAAGATACAGTAGATTTTAAGTAGCGTTACTGGAGATCTTCTTCTCTGGTTTGTTGTATGGTAAATACGTGACATCCAGTCTAAATTGACATACGTCAAATTACTAAAGTGCTCTTTAACTTTTTATGAATAACAAGGGTATGATTTAAATAGCTGAGCGATAAGGAAATATGTACTGGTTTTTAATAAATTACACTTTAATTACTATTGACATTATCAGTTAGGGTGTTAAGTATTTTAAAATCGGTTATTTAATTAAATATAATTAAAAACATTTATAAAACAATTCACTTTACCGACCCAGAGAATTGAAATATAGGTATGTATTTTTTTAATTTAAAGTATATATGTAGGTACTTACTTAGTAAGTATATAAAATTCTTACTTACATGAAAAACCTTTTTTTTTTCTACCTACTGCAGTTTTTTTTTCTTTACGTTCTTAATGTCTGGTTCTTGTATGGGTAACAAATACTTTATTTGCACTCGAGTTAAATATACCTAGTTTTTATATTGTTTCAGCGACTTTATAACCTACTTGACACAAGGTCAAGGCATAATCTATATATTTTATGAAATATATAGGTATTATATCATTAACTATATTAGGTTGTCCATTGTTTCAATTATACTTAACCGATTTATGGCCAGCGAACCACATCGTAAGTGTTAATAGTTAGTATAAAATAAACCAAGGTGGGTTTAAAAAAAAAAACTTACTTAGTTCTTTATTTCTGAATGTAAAATAAAATAATACACAAAAAGATAACATAAGAACTTAAATTAATAAAAAAAAGGTAGGTAGGTACAGTCACGGACTAGGAGGCCGTAACATATTTGTCTATGGTTTCGTCAGCCCTAGACTGTATTAGGTACCAAAGAACAAGAGCTAATTTGCAATACAGAAAACCGTAAGTGTTACGCCGTCCTAGACCGCCACTGTACCTACGTACTTTGTTTTTTTTTTATTGGATTTAATTAACACTCGCGACTCTATTACTACTTAATGAATAATTAGGTCATAGGTACATAGCACATTTACTGCCGAGGCCTGAAAAGTAGGCTATATGCTATTGTAGGGCAAGTAGAGTTTGAACATTAATAATTTACAAGTCTGGCAATACCTTATTTCCGCTGTGGCTTGTACAGTGGCGGACACGATCGGCGTAACACTTCCGGTTTTTCTGTATTGCAAAATAGCTCTTGTTCTCTGGTAATACAGTCTAGGGCTGACGTGACCATAGACAAATCTGTTACGGCCTCCTAGTCCGTGACTGTACATACACAGTGCCTTTCCGAAATACACCTATGCAACATAAATTATAACAAGAATATTTTCTGTTTTTGATTTCGATTTTATAGGCATTGGGTGTACCTAACTTATGTTTGCGCACTTCACCAAATTCGGCCAAGCAAAGGACAAAGTATCAAACAATCCAAGTTTCAAAAACACTAACCTAAATACCCAATGGAATTGGTATGCAAGTTTACGTTCGCGATTAAAGAGACAAATTTAAATTTACATATACAACTTTTCTGGATAAGTCTTCATCATCAGCTTTTAAGAGCCCACTGCTGTACATAGGCCTCTTCTCTCGGACGCCACGCACCACGGTCCTGCGCCAGTCTTATCTACTGCCTACCTTCACTATGTCGTCAGACCATCGGGCTGGTAGTGGTGGATAAGTACTTTTATTTAACTTTTCTAAGGAACATTATCAATATCATCAATACATAGTATAAAATGAAGTCGCTTCCCGCGTCTGTCCCTATGTATGCTTAAATCTTAAAAAATACGCAACGGATTATGATGCGGTTTTTTTAAATAGATAGAATGATTCAAGAGGAATGTTTATAAGTATAATACATGGGTGATTATCAGGAACCGAGTTTTAGGTCTGTCCAAGCTTATATCTCTATAACTGTTGTCTTTTGAATACTGTTTTTTTTTTGTACAATAAGTAAGTCGGTAGGTTCTTAGAGCATCACATAATTCAGTACAATATATTACAGGATTTTCACAATGTTTTTTTGAAGATGAAAATTCTAAGTTCTTTGGCGCGTCCATAACTTACTTTTTTATTTCTGATATTTCTAAATGACCGAAATAACAAATTACAAATGCTATATAAATGTATTACATTATAAATACATCTGAGGAAATTGTGATTTAATTTTGGTTAATTATTTACTAGGATTTTTGGCTTACGACCCCAAAAAGTTCTGTCCGTCAAAAAATTCTAATTTCTTTGGCGCGACAAAACCATTGATCTTACACTGCTTTAACGAGACGCACCTCTGTCTATTGACCACTCCCCGCTCTAGCTAGTCCCCCGCCAACAAATACAGGAAGCAGAGTTGCCTCGGGTATCACGGCGACAAATTAAAATTTATTTTCATCTCACCTGTGGACTTTGGTCCAGTAAGTGTCTAATTTCTTCGATATCCCTTTTTGTGTTAATATTTACAATCATTTAATTCTCAATTTTTGTGTGAATTGTTTTATTAAAATTATATGCACGTGGCAATAAGAGGTTTTATTAGCGCTAATGCTTTTTTTTTAAATAAAAAAATTACAAGATTTCTAATTTCTTTGTCCCTAATTTCGTTGTATTTCTTTGGCATTTTTCGCCAAAGAAATTAGTTTTAATCCAAAGAAATTAGATTCAGTACAAATAAATTATAAAACTTATGTCAAGTCGAGTATTATAAATATAACTTCATGTACAAATATAGTAAACCTTAACCAACAAGGGCTTTCGATGGAAGTTTTTTTATATTTGTTGATTCTGCTCATATTTTTATTAAAAATTTCAAGATGTAAAATGAAATGTGCGCTTAAAATTTATAATCGCCTGATCGAGAAGCAACATTCAAGACAGTAATTTAGGAAGGAAAAAACGAACTAAAAAAGAAAGACTTAAAATAGACGAAGTATGTTTTATTAATTGGAATGACAACATAACAAGCCTGCGTAATCAAATATTGAATATCGCCGTTATCTTTAAGGAAACACCTGGTCATAAGAAAAGACTTATAATTTAACATAAACACAAATATTTTGATTATGCATGTTTAAAATACCAATAATTAAAGTTAATTTGAAACAAACCTTTTTTTGTTTTTATTATCTGCCGCTTGTTTGTTGCAGATATTAAAAACTTGCTTGTTATAAAATTTAAAACTAATTTCTTTGAACACGATTATAATTTCTGTGGCAATATTTCCAATTTTATTATGGGCAATTCTAAGATCTTTGGCAGTTTCTCTAATTTCATTGGACAAAAATCTAATTTCTTTGGGCAAAATCTAATTTCTTTGGGGGAATCTAATTTCTTTGGCAGTCATATTTTAGAACACTAAAACTTCGAAATGGCTCGATCAATTTTAGGGCGAAACACATTATTTTGTAGGTTTTGACTACGTCTACAATGTATGTTATTTTTTGTAGAGTAAATATTAAAAAAAAATGCGCCAAAGAAATTAGTCATTTTAAGCCATTTTCTGATAATCACCCACATGCACAAACAAGTAATAGGTTAAGCGGTACGAAGTTCGCCGGGTCGACTAGTTTTTATATAACTGTCAATAAGTATTCATTCAATACCATGTTCCGCATGTTCGTGAGAAATTACTTTGTGCCCTATACCTTCCTTGAAGTCACTGGCTGGCACAGTTGTAAACTAATACCTACATAATTAACAATGCCAAAGGTCGGTTATCGGCCCTGGGTTAAATTTCGTCATTAAAAATTGTGTTTTCTTAAAACCGTCATGTAGAGTGGCGGTCTCGGAGGCCGTAACAGATTTGTCTATGTTTTCGTCAGACCTAGATGTAATGCCAAAGAACAAGAGCTATTTTGCAATACAGAAAAAGCGGAAGTGTTACGCCGACCGTGTCCGCCACTGTACAGTGGCGGTCTAAGGATGCCGTAATAGATTTGTCTATGTTTTCGTCAGCCCTAGACTGTAATGCCAAAGAACAAGAGCTATTTTGCAATACAGAAAAACCGGAAGTGTTACGGCGACCTAGACCGCCACTGTACTACGCCTTGAAAAAATCCTTAGATCATAAAAAAGCTAATATTACAGTATTCTTTTTTTGAAAAACGAAAACAGTTTTTAAACAAACCTCTTTTCGACACAGCTTGAAATGACCGATCGATATTTTTAAGCGAAATTAAAATCGTAATTGCAACGTCGTCGTTTTTGTATTGCAAAATCACGACCATTAAAGTAATTGATACTGCGGACTCAGTCGTGCCTATCAAAATTGCCTACTTTGGTGAAAAGAAATAGCCAAGTGCGTGTCAAGCCACGCTCAATCAAGGGTTCTGAGCGCCATCGATTTTCGAAAAGATGGCGAGATTTAAATTTAAATGATCACATGGTTAGATTGGACTTTTTGCTTGTATTGCTGTGATCCGATTGGACGGACCCGATTTATCTGATCACCAACGTAAACGTAACAGATGGAACTAAGAATTTTTATGTCATTTATAAAGTAACTAGTCGACCCGGCGAACTTCGTACCGCCTTACCTATTGTTATTTTGTGCTTTATATTATACTTATAAACCTTCCTCTTTAATCACTTAAGCTTTTAAAAAAAACCGCACCAAAATCCGTTGCATAGTTTTAAAGATATAAGCATACATAGGGACAGACGCGGGAAGCAACTTTGTTTCATACTTACTATGTATTGATGATGATAATGAAATGTCATGATATTTTTCTGTGTGTGTATGGTAATTTAATACTGAAACTTCTGTAGTTCTTAATAAAAATCGAAAGTGACATAAACAGCTAGTCCTACTTATCATAACTATACATTTTTCTTCCTTGTTTGTCTAAAGCAGACTACAAAAACTTTTATCAATACATAGTTAAACAAAGTCGCTTCCCGCGTCTGTCAATATGTATGCTTAAATCTTTAAAACTACGCAACGGATTTTGATGCGGTTTTTTTTTAATAGATAGAGTGATTCAAGAGGAAGTTTTATAAGTATAATACGTGCACAAAATACTTTATTATGGGTTAGGCGGTACGAAGTTCGCCGGGTCGACTATAGTTGTAGATAAATAAACAAAATATTTTCTTGTCTGCTGTCCAAAAGTGGGCTTACAATCAATCAGAAATCGTTTGTGTCAATTATAAATTAAATTGAAGGCCAATTAAGGCCCAGACAGGATCAATTTTAACCATATTTTAACTGATATGCGTGTATACTATATGTTACTAGTTAATTGACCCTTTAACTCGATATTTATAGTCTTTTAAAGGTCACTGAACCGACAGTCAGAATAGAACAGAGGACTATTTATATTTACCGTTACAGACAGACAACTTGATTTTGTTGCTCTTATTAGTTTTTTTACGTTCCTATTGTTAAGGGGGCCTACGCCTAGCAACGAACTAGAACCACTCGCGAAAAAAAATCTCTTTCGAGCTAATTTTTTTTTTTTTCGCGGGTGGCACTACTTTAGGTGTGCTGTGCTTGGGGCCTACTTTATCGTTACTAGCGCCAATAGCGAGAGTCATTATTCTCTTCTAAACTATGGCAAATATTAATAAAGATATCCTTTAAGGCGGTAACTCACGGTATGGCGCGAAATTGAAATTTTTTCACGTTTTTTAATTATTTTTCGGAAAGTATTCATTTTTAATAAAGTTTAAATGAATTCGCGTACGTAAAAACCTATTTCCCACATTGTGATATATCGTTTTTGAAACACAGAGTAACAGATTTTGTGTATATTCAAGGAACTTGTTTTTTTGGCCTTTTACCCCTTAGACAGAAAATCTGTGGGTCTGTCTTCCAAAAACGTATTGCAATGTGGGAGATGGTTTTTTACATACGCGAATTCTTTTAAACTTAATTAAAAATGTATACTTTCGCCAGAATAAATAAAAAACACGAAAAAATTTGAATTTCGCGCCATAGCGAGAGTTGCCACCTTAAGACACTTTATTATTATCTTGCTTAGTATTTTTGACCGACGAAAAAAAAGGAGGAGGTAATCAGTTCGACACGTATATTTCTTTTTTTAGGATACTAACAAAAGTGCAGGTCCGGTCCACTATCTCCGGATGGTCAGTAAATAAAGTAGAAAAATATTTCTACGTAAGTATTTAGTAATTAAGTATTTACTAAACTCATAAATCACAGTGAATTAGGCGCATTGTTCGAGTCGAGTCATATCTTATCATTTCTTTAAGCATTTGCACTAAAATCTTAAGTGCCTATAGGTATTTGAATGTATCTTTCTCTTTGTCTCTCTGCAACTGTATTTTAGGGTGAAAGTGTTACTATTATCGAAGTAGTGCTTATTAATTTACATTCTACTCTATGTAAACAGTTGTTAATTGTTTATTTATAAAAATGTATGTATATTGTAACAAGTGTTATCTCCGCGTAAGGCTACGTGCGTGATCGGTTGACCGCCAATCGTATTACTTATCAAAGCAGTTATTTTTCATTTTATTTGTTGTTTTCATCATTTAATAAAATACCATTGTATTTAGGCCTCATTTAGGGAGACGCGGCGAGTTGCGCGGGGCGTCGGAGAACGCGGGCACTGCCGGGCGCCGACGCGTCTACGATATCGAACATAGGCCTATGTTTTGATTTTGATCTTGAAGCGTTGAACGACGCAGGCATCGCCGGCGGCACCTGCATTGACTGTGCTAACGCGTCTACGTAAACGGTCTCATACATTGCTATACGTTTGATTTAACCGCAGCACGCCCCGCACGACGCCTCGCGCAACTCCCCGCTTGCCTTTAAATGAGGCTTTAGAAAGTTAAAATTAAAATTTTTAGGTTATTCTTCTCGGTACGTATCTTTACCTCGCCTCGTCAGATGGGCGCTGAGCCTTATATTTATTCTCAAGACCAAAATGAATTTAGTGCACAATGAAACCGGAAACAAAGGAAGAAAGAAAGTTTATTAATACGATCGCATTCTTAATTTAAATATTATAAATGTTGTGGGCAAATTGCCCGACTGTGAGAGCGCGATCTTGTCTCGTGAGATTACGTTTAGTTCGTCGGCTTGGCTCGTAAGATATCGGCCGATACTACACGTGGGCACAGTATAATAAATAGTACTACATACAATATGGGCACTAGAGAAGAAAAAGAAGTATGGGCAAGGGGCAATTCCTGCCTCCCTCAGCAAGTGCGGCTCCCCCGCTCTCGGTTACCTTTCAGTTACCGCTCAGTCAAAAGTTTAAAAGTCAAAATTTATTTATTTAATATAGGTATCTGTACATTAAAAGGTATCTTTGTAGGATACAAGATATCTTTTAATGAAAGTAAATTAGACTAATCTAATTGGTATTGATACCTTATTTGGTAAAGTATCCTATATACTGCGAGAGGCGAGGTAAGTAATTCAGGGTGCCCAGGTGATGTTACAAAGTAATATCACTTCACAGGAAGAACTGCGTTGCATCACTTTGTCGGGTACCGCTTTGCATGTCTTTTTAGTTCTCCAAATTTTTTCTATCATGATTTTTATTAAAATGTTATCATTTATATAAACTGATAAACTTATTATTCGCGCACAGTGATTCCTTTTGATACGAGTATATTGATATTTTATTATCAAAGGTCATACACCGTTTTATCATTCGTTGAATGTTTGTTTTGCGGTTTCAAGTAGTTTAACTTCCTAACTATGTAGTTTCTAGCTATAATATAATGTAGGTACTTAAAAACAATAAAATGGTATACTTACTTAGATTACAGTAAATTTATTAAAGCCGCCTCCGTAGCTCAGTAGCGTAGCGCGTTTCGCCACGGCACGGAAGGTTGTGGGTTCGATCCCCGCAGAAAACACCACATATTGATTTCTCACAAAAATCACGTTGTGGTTGTTTTCGGTTGGATAGGACATTGCAGGCTTGAATCACCTGATTGTCCGAAAAAGTAAGATGATTCCGTGCTTCGGAAGGCACGTTAAGCCGTTGGTCCCGGCCGCAGTAGTGGTCGTTATAACCGCGGCGACAAGCTGGCCCCTTGTCACGTTGGTAATAAAGCATAAACTCGGCTAGACGTGGGTCCGGCTCTCAAGCCGGTGCCTCTGCCTAACCCTCCGGGGAATAAAAGGCGTGATATTATGTATGTATGTATTAAATAACAACATAATCTCACGCCTTTTAATCCCCGAAGGGATAGGCAGAGGCACCAGCTTAAGAGCCGGACCCACGTTTAGCCGAGTTTATGCTTTATTACCAACGTGACGCAGGGCCAGATTACAGCTTATAACGACCACTACTGCGGCCGGGACCAACGGCTTAACGTGCCTTCCGAAGCACAAATTTATAAATAACTTTATTTTAAAAAAAGGCTTTGCTTCTATTACTCTATAAATAAAAATTAATATAATTATAATAGACACATTATGCCTGGATACCTTATTTTTTAAGGTTGCAATTTTTTTGTTACCTATATAGCTAAAGTACCAAAACTTTACTTCTACTTTGGTGAAATTTTAATAGTTCAGACCCGTGGTTTAGACTTTCACAAAATGTTGTGCAATAAGATGATGAGTCTAACCTATTTACCTAGAGATCCAAGGTCAGGCGGCTACAGAAAAAGATATTCATTATGTAACATGGACTCAACATCTCATTTATACTAAGTGTAAAACGAGAGAGTTAAGAGAGAGATGAGAGAGATAAGAAGCTGTAAGACGAAAAAAAAAATATAACACCTCCCCTTGCAGTCAATACTGTAATTATATTTTTATCCCATCCACTCGAAAAGTAGACTTTTTTATTACTGTTCTCTAGTTGTAAAGTTCCTCATTATTTACATGCGGTTTATACATAACATAACATAATCTCACGCCTTTTATTCCCCGAAGGGTTAGGAAGAGGCACCAGCTCAAGAGCCGGACCCACATTTTCAAAATTCGCAATAGATTAACCGTCTTATTCATAAACAGTTAAAGAGCATTTTAGTTATTTGACGTATGTCAATTTATATACTGGATGTCACGTATTTACCATACAACAAACCAGAGAAGTAGACCTCCAGTAACGATACTTAAAATCTACTGTATCTTTATGAATAACACGGTTTTTGACTTTAGCCGTATCGGCTCTACCACAAAAAGAGTTAAACCGGGTCTAAATCAATAGACTAGGTTTAAATCACTAGTTCGTCATACAAATTGGCGATTTTAGACCGGTCTAACTTTTTTGTGGTAAGGGGGATAGGGCCCAAAATACAGAGATTTTGTAAAAAAAAAGAAAATATTGTCGTATAAAGTTGGTTTGTTTTACGAAACCAATGCATTTTAAAAAAACGTATAAATCTAGATTATTTAATGCTAAAGCGATGGACATCAAAATCATAGTGACTTGCTAAGATAGGTGGTAATAATTTCTTTTTTACAAAAAGAGACCCGCCTTCAACCAACTGACACATACATAAACTGAAAACTTCTCTTTTTTGAAGTCGTTTAAATAGGTACTAAAACCTTCTCCTGAATGTAACGAATATATATCTGAAAATCATCAAAATCGGTTCAGCCAAACGCGAGATTATCGCGGACAAACATACATACATACATATATACATACATACATACATACATACAGGTCAAACTGATAACCTCCTTTTTTGAAGTCGGTTAAAAACGTTTTCCCTCGAAACGCAAATTTCATTAAAAAATTAGCTCTCTCTCTCCATCGTACGGTTGCTGTTCGGGGGCGACAGCATGAGTTTTTCTAAATATTTATTCGTTCATAACAGTCTTCTTAAGTTTGATATCCGCTGGCCATAATCAAATACTGTTTATTTATTTATTTACTCTAACCGAATCTAATTTCCTAAGAAGATATACAAGCACAGCAGTCTGTCTGCCTGTCTGGTATACTAAATACTAAGTAATTACCGCATCCCGCCTAATCACTTCGTCCACAAAGTTCGGCTTCCGTTGCTCGAGTCAGCTCTAATCATATCAACCGAGTTTGTGAATCAGCGTCTAGTTTCCGACTAGATAGTATTTCACTAATTATATTTCGTTTTTTTTGTTATAAGATACCTACCTATTTCAATATCATTTTTTATCTATACCAAACCAATATTATAAAGAGAAAAGATTTGATTGTGATATGAGACACTGTGAAAGTACTGAACCGATTTGAAATATTATTTCATTGGTTGGGAAGCTACACTATCCCCATAATCAATCATCAATCAATACATAGTATAAAACAAAGTCTGTCTATATGTATGCTCAAATCTTTAGAACTATGCATTCGATTTTGATGCGGTTTTTTTAATAGATAGCTTGATTGAAGAAAAAGGTTTTTATTTATAATAGGTACATGCACCACATAGTAATGTCCCTATGTATGCTTAAATCTTTAAAACTATGCATTAGATTTTGATGCGACGTTTTTTTAATGGATAGCTTGATTCTAGAGGAAAGTTTAATAAAGTTAGTATAGTTAGTTAGTTTAGTATAATACAAACACAAAATAATAAAAGGTTAGCCAGTACGCTAGTATTTCTAACGATACAAGAAAAGCGAATTTTATTATTTCTTACTTTTATATTTCGAACAAAAACAAAATACATCAGACCTAAAATACATCAATATCCATAAGAACTTTTCAGTTATCGGCGTCCTATAATTTACAATCATACCCATTGTCTAACATACATATTGACATAGCAACTAGATTGTTTTATGGTCGCTGTCGCTGATAAAAATCATAAACCATTATCAAACGAGGGCGGACGATCGACCCTTAGTAAACCATTATTAAAAATCATATTTTACTTGACAACCGTCGAGTTATTATTCGGGTATATCTGTCGAACGCTTCAACAGCACCCTAAATAAATAATGACCCTTACCTTACCTACTAAAACAGAACTTTTCGGTACTGTATGTGGGCGGCAATCAGGCCCTTATTTTGGTGTCCTTATTTTTTTTAACAAAAAGAGCCCGATTTCAATAAATTTACACATTGAATTAATATTTAATAACATTAACTGAGCACTTCCTCTTTTCACAAGTCGGTTAAAATAGGAACTAAAACCTTCTCCTGATTGCAAATACTATTGTGAACCGCATCAAAATCGGTTCAGCGAAACTCGAGATAATCGCGGACAAACATAAACATACATGTCAATCTGATAACCTCCCTTTTGGAAGAGGCATAGCACAGCTAAAGTAGCGCCACCCAAAAAAAATATCTTCAAATAACAAAAATGTGAAACAGATATTTGCCTTAGTTTAGAAGATATTAATTTTTTCTCGAGTAGCGCTACGTTAGCTGTGCTATGGCTCTTAATAAGATGAAATCTATTTGTAAAAATCCTACCGAACTTTGATTGCGGAAGGTCATGTATGTAACGATGTAGCTGAAAAGTCGTGACAGACGTATTTCAACGTAAATTTAGTAACAAATTAACACGCCCTGCCCTCCTCAAAATTACTCCCCGATGTCCTAAGGTCCAGCCCACATTACACATCGCGTAACGACTTCTTGATAGCATTTTTAAACGTGAACTTTTTCATTGTCAATTTTTGACACGCATTGGTTAGCGTAGCGGCGGTTTCCTTACTCTGAGCATTGGTTACTAGAATTTAGAAAAGTGAGATGGGGAAACGCTACATCAATCAATATATATAAAACTCGTTACTGACTGACTGACTGACTGACTGACTGACTGACTGACTGACTGACTGACTGACTGACTGACTGACTGACTGACTGACTGACTGACTGACTGACTGACTGACTGACTGACTGACTGACTGACTGACTGACTGACTGACTGACTGACTGACTGACTGACTGACTGACTGACTGACTGACTGACTGACTGACTGACGGACTGACGGACTGACCGACCGACCGACCGACCGACCGACCGACCGACCGACCGACCGACCGACTGACTGGGGAGTGTAGGTGAGCACTAAGAAGGGATCTCCCGAAATTCCCACGGGAACGGGAAAAAACGGGAATTTTGTGTTTATGAGAAATCTGCGCGGGAAAAACCGCGGGGCAGCCTCTAGTACATAGTATAAAACAAAGTCGTTTCCTGCGTCTGTCCCTATGTATGCTTAAATCTTTAAAACCACACAACGGATTTTTATTAGTTTTTTTTAATAGATAGAGTGATTCAAGAAGGTTTATAAGTATAATACATGCACAAAATACTAATAGGTTAGGCGATACAAAGTTCGCTGGGTCGACTAGTCTGATTATAGTTATAAAACTCATAAAATTGTCAGCTCGACTTGCAAGTAGATAATGTTGTTTATATTTTTTCTGTGGTTCTTGAGGTATTTTTTCCTTATTTATTTAAACTATTATTTTGTTCGTTGTTTGTTTGTCGTTCACACAGTGTGCGCAACAAAGTGCAACCTGATCAAACACACGACTTACACGACGTCAGAGTTATATGACGATATTCAATTGTGAATTGTGCATAAAAATCGTCAAAATCCGTTGCATAATTTTAATAGAGACAAACGCAGGAAAAGACTTTGTTTTATACTTAATTACGATAATATTATACTTCTATGGCGATTCTATTACGATTGGGTCAATAATTGCGATTCTCAAAATTTTGATAGTATCTTAATTCTACTAGTCTTACAAGATCAAAGTTACGAGACTCGCGATTTTTGATAATTTTAAGATTTAAGCACACATAGAGACAGACGCGGGAAGCGACTTTGTTTTATACTTACTATTTAATGATGACTTTAGCGTCCGCAATACAAAAACACTCAAAACCCTTAGGTCAGGGAGTGCATCGATTAAATCAAACGTATAGCAATGTATGAGACAGTTTACGGAGACGCGTTGGCACAGTCAATGCGGGCACCACTGCGGGCGACGGTACCCGCGTCGTGCAACGCTTCAAGATCAAAACAGGCATGTGTTCGATATATGCGTGGGCGCCCGCCGCGGGGCGCCTGCACGACGACGCCCCGCGCAACGCGCAGTGTCTCCCTAAATGAGGCCTTATATAGGTTGAAATTGAATGAAAAATGGTGTTCGAAACATATATATAGACTTAACAGAGCCAGACACAGGAAAAAAACCTCGATTATCATAGCAGTTAACAATGATTAAATTTTGTCCCAATAAATCTGAAACCGGAAATAGAAAAAAAAATAGCTCTGTGATATTTCTGATAATGGTGAGCTAAATTACTCCTTAATGTAAGCAGACTTGTTTCTAACATTGCGTTTATTTATTGACCAGTTTGCTTCAGCACGACTAGAATAAGTGTTATGAGTTTGCGTCATTATATTTTCTATCTTCCATTGTTTAAATACATATTTCTGCACCTGAGCTAACTTGTTTACATTAAAGCATTTACTGCTTAAAGCTGCTTAATGTACAGTTTCCATGGTAATTATTGAACAAAGTTACTTACATATGGTTTTTATTACATTGTTCTTAACACATTCCGGGACACAGTTTAATCTTAAGATATTGTGATATGACACCTCGAAATCTCATATAAAATTTTCATACGTCCATGGCCGTTATGTCATATCACATAAGATTTTCAATAGTAAGCAAAAAATCCACCAAACCAACTAGGTTGAGCGTGTTGTGACACCCAGTTCAAATTGTTATATTTTTGTATGGCGTTTTAACGGCCACAGGCGGTCTGCCATATCATGTACCTATAATAAGGTATATGATGACAATTTAAAGCCTTCTAAGGTTTGTTATGACACCTACTAACACAGAAATGTGTGCGATACGACACCTGATCACGTGCTCCATACTAATTGTATGAAACTAAAACGGCTGTCGACGGTCTGTCCGCTAGGAGCACCTAAAGTCGACCGCCCACAGCCGTACTGTCAATTTACACGCATACAAGATTACGTCGACTCGACAGGCGGAGTGTCCCGGAAAGTGTTAAAAGTTAAGTTAATTTTTACAGTGTTATTCATAATGATACAGTAGATTTAAGGTATCTTTACGGAGGTCTACTTCTCTAGTTTGTTTTATGGTAAACTAGTCGACCCGGCGAACTTCGTACCTCCTAAACTTTTACTGTCTTGTGCATGTATTATACTTATAAACCTTCCTCTTGAATCACATCTATTTAAAAAAAGCGCATCGAAACCCGTTGCATAGTTATAAAGATACATAGGGACAGACGCGGGAAGCGACTTTGTTTTATACTATGAATTGTTAAGTAGCCAGACATACAGACTTACACACATAATCATTCAAATGTGGAGCTCATTTTAAATTAACGTAGACGATACAATAGCAATGCGCAAGCGCATGGCGCAAGTCATCAGGTCAAACAAAACATTTTCTACTTGCATATAAGTACTTACAAATACTACTACAAATATACTCAATAATTACTAAAAAAACAAAATTAATCAACACATAGTATAAAACAAAGTCGCTTCCCGCGTCTCTCCCTATGTATGCTTAAATCTTGAAAACTATGTACCGGTTTATGATGCGGTTTTTTTTAAAAGATAGAGTTATTCCATAGGAAGGTTTTTATATGTGTCATACATGCACAAAATAATAACATGTAGGGGGGGTACGAAGTTCGCCGTGTCGACTAAGGTTTAATAATTTCGCTATCTACAAATGGCGGTCAGAACGGCGTAACAGATAAGTTCTATAGTCTCGTGCGGCCTAGACTGTATTACCGAGGAACAAGAGCTATTTTTCAATACAGTAAAACCGAAAGTGTTACGACGACCTAGACCGCCACTATACCTAACGGTACTTATATTATTGTAATTTAATTGATGCGATTGTACTTACCTAGATCTTATTGGGTGCGACAAATATAAAATTAAAAGTAAAAAAAAAACTATTGAAATTTTAAGTTACGTAACTTAAGGTTACGTCCTAGTTAAGGTAACTTAAGGTAACTACAATGGTAACTCTCGGTATGGCGCGAAATTCAAATTTTTTAGTGTTTTTTATTTATTCTAGCGAAAGTGTAAATCTATACCAATATTTTAAAGAGGAAAGATTTGTTTGTTTGTTTGAAATACTGAACCGATTTGAAAAATTATTTCACTGGTAGGAAGCTACACTATCCCGGAGTGACATAGGTTATATTCGATTTTCAAAATAATTTGGGATCCTTACTTAAAATCGAATAATGTAGCCCAATCTACATTTTTTACCCGTTGTTTACATATTTTGACAGCTGGTTTGTTGTGATTGTTTATTTTTTATTTGCCCATTCTGGGCAGGCAAAAGAACATAGTCTTTAGAGCCAGTCTTTGAGTAGTATCTTATATTCTATGGCGTAACGAAGTAAGCCGGGACAGCTCGTTTTTAATAAAGTTTAAATGAATTCGCATCTCATGTTATCCATTGCTGTTTTCTTTGGGCGTGCAACCGAAATTGCCTATGTTAAAGCGGCAATGGTTTACGAAGTTGCTAAGAAGACAATTATACGATACGAGTCGATCGTTTTTAAAGTTAGTTTTTCCCACAGAACAAGGAAGATGCTCTCTCTCTCTAAATAGAAATCGCGAGTGGGCGGAGCCCGCGTGCCTATCATTAGATCTGCAGTGCCTATTCGTAGTTTTTGACAGATTTGATAAGCTTAGTTGCTTTATGCTTCTTGTAAACAAACCACCAGGAAAAATATGAAAAAAAAACCACTGAAATGCCATATTGTGCTGTGTTGGAATGCAAAAATTAAAGTTGGGGACTTAAAAGTACTAATTATGCCGTATCATTACATCGGTAAGTAATATTTCACTGTATTTTTAAATAAATTTGAAATTATACATGAACAAGAAAACAAAACCATAAGTGAGAAAATGAAAACACCCTAATTACGGAGCAGTAAAATTGAATTTTCATTGAAGCCTGTGAGTCCTGTGACTGTGACTGTACCTTCTTAGCGTTCTTCTTTATCGATGGTATTAGACTCATGACTTTTTCTAGAACATTTTGACAACAGTATAATGGAAATCAGTTAGAGATTGCTCAACATGATGAAAATCTATCGATAATAATAATTTTCAGTGAAAAAAAAATAGGTATTCGCTTCGACTTGAAAACCTCTACCTTTTTTCGGTTTAAAATGTGATTTACTTTTAAGTTAAATTCTTGAATACGAATGAAATTATATGAATCTTTCAACTTAGACTCTTGCGTATGAATGAAATTATATTAGCATCATCATTATATTACAATAATGTTGTAATATGTAAAAAATAAAGTCGCTTTCCGCATCAGTCCTTAGGTATGTTTAAATCTTTAAAAATACAGCGGATTTTAATGCGGATTTTTTTAATAGATTCAAGAGGAAGGTTTATAAGTATAAAACATGCACGTTCTAATAATAGGTTAGGCGGTACGAAGTTTGCCGGGTCGACTAGTATTGTATAAAGACAAGTCGTCACTCTTATAGTGTGCTATATTTTATTTTTCTTTTCATTTATTTACAGCCTGTGTTACTGGATCACCTTGGGCCAAGCTCAGAACCTAATACACTTAAGCATAAACTTGAAGTAGGAGCCATCATGAAAGCTTCTTAAGCTAAGAGGAGTTTCAATAAACAATACCTAGAGAAGAAAAAATGCTAAATATTATGTATTAAAAAACCAAGATTAGTTAAGAGTTTAAGGCAAGTAATAAATAAGCAAGTACTTCGATATTGAATAAGATAAAATAATATAAATATAAAACTTACTTGTTTTATTGGTCTATCAACCCCATCCACCTAAATTGTTTACTTTGGTTAAAATAAAGCTTCATTTAAAGTACAGTACTTACTCCAAAATTAATAATGCGCATGCAGATTCGGCTAATTGTCGATTTCACGGAAACACCTAAATAAAAAATCATAATTCTACTAAATTACGCATGCAGAAAATGCACTTAACCTCCTTAAATACATATCGTCTTCCGTCGCTTGGGAATACGACCGTTGTCTAACAGTGACGAAGATTTCTATGCGCATTATAACTTTTGCAGTACTGTAGGTATATACAATTTTATAACTAAACACATTTTTATTTCTGAATCTCTATTTATGCGAAGCATAACTGTTGAATACAAAACGACATTGGAAATAAAAAAAATTAAACTGTACACTAAAATAAACTTTGTTCTATGAGCGACTGGTTTTTTCATATGATAATACCAATACATCGCCAATCACCAAGAAGGCCGTTTGCGTAGAATACCCATAGTTTTTCGTAAAAAAAGTAATTGTTAACTGTAGCCATAATGAAAGAAAGTAGTATATCGATAGGTTTTGCTCATCGACAAACTTTCTCCCGCAATATGTACATCCCTAATTTTTCGACGTAGCCACCTAGTGTTTAGTAGCGGTAGTACAAAAGCTGTAGTTACATCTAGCGTCGAATAGTAAAACTAGGAACAATGCGCGAGGATTTTAAAGCAAAGAGGATGTATAGCTTTCTACCATGTCTTTGGAAAAACCTAATTTCATTCTTTAATCATATGTATGACATCATTATCTTAAGTATTTCATAATTGTTATTTGATTTTGATCTTTGTTTATTTGTAAAAAAAGGTTCATAGTCTACTTCAAAGTTTTGTGATGTAGATCTTTTCGGCTTTGTCGTTAATCACCAATGGTAGCTTGGATTTCATAGTGAGCGTTTGGTTTATATGTGTGAGTTTGGACACACTGGTTTTAGTACTAAAAGCTCATGATGCTATTTCTATTGTATTCTCTTGTTCTGTGGTTTTTCCGATACACGTGTTTCTTGTTATACCTACTTTAGTATGTTTTTGTTACATAAGGGTTAAAGGTCGACTTCCGTTCTGATAAGTGATAACTTATTCACCTCTTTCAAAGACATCTTAGACGCGAGAATTGCAAATTTCTACTCACAATACAAAGAAAAAACTTAAAATTAGAAGAAGGCAGGTGGTAGGTAAATACTTTTATTTAGTTTTAAAGGTTCAGGATATTATTTATTTTATTATTTTACTAGTCGACCCGGCGAACTTTGTATCGACTAAACTATAAGTATTTTTTGCATGTATTATACTTATTATAAACCTTCCTCTTGAATCACTCTATGTTTATAAAAAAAACCGCATCAAAATCCGTTGCGTAGTTTTAATGATTTAAGCATCATACATAGGGACAGACGCGGAAAGCGACTTTGTTTTATACTATGCATTGATAGTAGATTGTTATGCTAATCGAGCTGGGTTGTACTTCTGTTTTGTTTGTTGGACTATTTTGTTACACATTCGCTTGCCTGCCATTTTTTTATAGTTTACTTGTTCCTGTATTAAATAAATTATATTTTCATTTAAATTTTTTTATTGCAAAATATTTTTATATACATTCTGCTGCAAAGTCCATTTAGACGTTATTTAAACGTGTTGTAGGTACAATTCATCACAGTTTACTCTATCACTAAGTAAATCACAAAGCCACCCTTGCGACCCAACCTTCAAGCTAAATCCTATCGATTTTGCATTGACCGCGCGCGACCCACGACCCTGTGTTTGTAAAAGAATTGATAGAAGAAGAATAGGTCTACGGTATGCCCTGCCTGTCGGTAAGAGGCGACTAAAAGGGGTCTTTGGGGTCGTGGGTGTGAAGGGCGGGGGCCCGACACACTCATCAAACGGCCCTGAGATGGGCGGTGGCACAGCTTGTGGCACTGTGCCGCTGCAGCTCCAAAGGCGAGCCGGGGAGGGAACAATATGCCGTCCCCGAGCATGAAGCTGATAGTAGCTGAGCGTGGGAAGACTTCGGAAGCTATAATGTGTGGTTCCCGGGGTTCTTCCCAAATGCGCCAAGACGGCCGCCGGGGGGTTTTAGTGGGTGCGAGCCCCACATACCCCCGACGCTCCCCTGAGCGTCGGTAAATGCGATAGGCATTTACCCTTGTTAAAAAAAAAGGATAAAAGTATGAAGTTCTAATAAATACCGTCTTTGAACATTTGCAACTTTAATATCGTTGTAAGGCTAAAACTTTTTCATTATAAAAACAAATTTAAAATTCTTCAAATACTGCAGTAAGTAATTAGATTGTTATCATTAGAACTTTTACCGTCTTACATTGTAATTTTTTGAAATTATTTAGCGTATGTTTATCATTGGTTAATGTAGGATTCCTAGCAAATTCTAATGGTTATTAATTTCTTTTTTACAAAAAAGGAACCCGCCTTCAATAAACTGACACATACATCAACTGAGCACATTCTCTTTTACGAAGTCGGTTAACATAGGTACTTAAACCTTCTCCTGAATGTAACAAATACTTATCTCAAAACCACATCAAAATAGGTTCAGCCAAACGCGAGATAATCGCGGACAAACATAAATACATACAAACTGAGAATCTCCTTTTTGAAGTCAGCTAAAAAGAAATTCAAATCGGTCAAGTAGTTTGGAGTCAATTCTTTCAAAACAAACAAAGAAATATTTCCTCCAGTTAATAGTCGTGTATAGATTCCGCATCGGTGACCTAGGCTCCGTCACCTATACCTAGTCAGGCAGGTCGAATAATGCATACTTAAACATAGTACCTATAAATTGATCGTAAATAATTGATTTCCTACCCATACCTAGCCTTCCATTACGTTTGTACACGGATTGTCAATAGAGCAAGATTAATCTGAAATAAGCCTCTATGACATACATCTAGCATCACTAGCCTCAAGAGTGACAAACTCAGAAAGTCAGAAAATCATGCGTGTAATTATCTCGTAATTTGTCGTGTTCGTTCGGTAAGTCGGTAAGTATAATAAAGGTGACATGAAAACGCCTGCAAAGTGATAAAACTAAATAAGTAAGCGGGATTATATTTAAATGACCTCATATCCCGCTTACAGAGCCGTGCAATAGAGTAAAGAGAGAGAGTAGAGTAGTGTAGAGTTCAATTTGTTTGTACTTTGAACTTAACAATGTACTTTTGTATCTTTCTTTTTATGCAACAAAGTGTTTTCTATTATATTTTAAACTAGAGATTTAGCGCAGATTTCTCTTTAACACAAAAATCCCGTTTTTTCCCGTTCCCATGGGAATTTCGGGAAATTATTCTTGAGTGCTTCCCCTACACTCCCCAAGTCCCCAGTCAGTCAGTCAGTCAGTAACGGAAGAGACTTATATATATATATTGATTGATTTGTCACTTTGTGAGCGTTGTCACCTTAGTCGTGCTCTTGATGTTTGTGCAGCGCTGTGTGGGCCGTCGCATTGCATTTTAATCAGCATGTCGTTACGTTAATGACCAGACATATATTTAACCTAGCATTTACCTATGAAACAACTCTATACTAACGATAAGGTTGTCTTTTATCACTTTACTGTTGTTGTAGGTACTTGTTAAGAGCCAGTTGACAGCGATGCTAGCGTTATTCTCAAAAAAAATATATTATATCTTCTAAACTAAGGCGAATATCAAAAATGTGCCACAGTATGACACTAGATAATGTTGCAAGTAGTCCCAAGTAAAAAGAACAAAATAATCCACAGATTGTTGCCAAAAGTAGCCAGTTTTAGCAACACTTTGTAGCTTTCTTTGGTCTTTAACCTAAAAGCTATTTAACAGTCCCCTCAAAATACTAGGCTACACTAGTGTCATACTGTAGCACATTTTTGATATTTGCCTTAGTTTAGAAGATATAATTTTTTTCGAGAATGGCGCTATCGTCGCTGTAAGTATTTGAGTACAGTTAGTTAATGTAGGTAGGTTATCTAAGTACAGAAAGCGTTTTTCAAGTAATTCATCATTAACGACTTATCCATTTGTTACAGATAACAAACTACTCTTTGGACTCGAGAGCTGCATAATACTTTAAAAAAAATGGTAAGTGCACAATTTATTCAATACAAAAGTATAGTTTCTCAAAAAAATCAGTTTCAACTAGTCTACCGACGTTATTATGGTAAAAAGCATCACACTCAAAATCCCAACAAAAATTTAGATTTTTTAAAGCGGTAACTCTCGGTATGGCGCGTAATACAAATATTTTTTCGCTTTTTTTAATTAATCTGGCGAAAATATATTCATTTTTAATAAAGTTTAAATGAATTCGCGCATGTAAAAAAAAACCATCTCCCACATTGTGATATATCGTTTTTGAAAGACAGAGTTATAGTATATTCAAAGAACTTGATTTTGGAGTTCGGAGATGCACTCGAAAGGGTCAAGTTTAACTTTAAATCGGTCTCAGCTCCGCTCCAAATTGATACACACAGTACCAATTTAAGGCAGTAAAGCCTGTGCTCGACGGAGTACGAGACGGCTCAAGCCAGGAAAATCTGTGCTCGGGAACGACTTGTACGAGTATCATACTCGAGCGAGTTAACTCCAATTGCCGTTGTCTGTGATTTTTTTGTGAAAAGCGCACTCGTATAACGCTTGTGGGTCACTGCTGGCATTGACTGAAAATCAGCGCTGTCGGTGCAGCAAACCTTCAGCACATGCTGAGTCATTGCCATTTTACGGCAGCTGCAACACACAAAACTTGTTTTTATGTTTTTTACTTTGTTTAAAATAGTTTTACTTAATTTTTTGATTTCCTTTGTTTTCCTTTTTATTCTTGGTTTATTTTGTTTTGTTTTTATTAATATTTTGTATGTGTGTGTTCTGCTGTAAATAAATACTTTCTTACTTTCTTTCAAACACTGACTTTGAATGTCAGCCTTAGTATCCTAGGTCTTGCACACTTTACAAAATTATCTAGTGCCTTAAAGGAATATATATGCCATAGTTTATTACCTAGAGGCGGCATGGTCGACCTAGGAAGCGGTGGAGCGATAAGCTGGGAGCGCACGCTAAGACCTGGTGGAAATGTGCCCAGGATCGGGAGAAGTGGAGAAAGGGGAAGAAGTACTGCCCAGCAGTGGGACGATATAATACGCTGAAAATAATAATAATAAGTTTATCAACTACTTTTTTTTTTTCCCAAATGGCGCTATAGTATCGGTATATTTCATTGAGCAAAAGTAGCTTCTAAATAGCATACGGCACAGTGAGCGTATGTTAATTCCAAAATGTTTGAAAAAAACGTTATAACGTAAATGTATTGTGTATACGGTTCATTAACGTTCATCTTCAAGCAAGCATCCTTGACACAGTTCGCACCAAGTGTCTTATCAGTGCTTTACGTTATTACCTGCACTGCATTAGTAAATAATGAATCTAGGGCATAAGGTTTAAGGTATAAACCTACAATAAAAGAGGGACATTCCAATCAAGGCTTGAGACTGCTGAAAATACCTTATTAGATTTACTACTTTTCTGGTCGACACGGAGCGGAATATCGATTTCGTTTTTCAAGAAGATACTACTAAGATAAGTAAACACCGAAACTATCGGCGAAAAAAAAACCCTCTAAAGCATGGCATACCTACAAAAATGATCTTGTCTGACACTAGATATTCTAAGCGATTTCATAGTATTTTTAAGGCATTAGTTAGTACTGTAATGAACTGGAATTAAGTCCTTATTTTATAGACCGAAATAATCGACTAATTCTTGTTTAAAGTGTCTACTGTTATTCTTAAATTATAAGGTTTCCTAGCTATAAAAAATAATACATAATTAATTTATTCATAATCATCAATATCATCACCTATACATAGTATAAAACAAAGTCGCTTCCCGCGTCTGTCCATATGTATGCTTAAATATTTAAAACTACTTAACGGATTTTGATGCGCTATTTTTTAATAGATAAAGTGATTCAAGAGGAAGGTTTATAAGTATAATACATGCACAAAACAGTAATAGGTTATGCGTAACGAAGTTCGCCGGCTCGACTAGTAATTACAAAAGTGACATAATGGTATTAAGTTTATCGCCAAAAACAACCTGAAAGTGACGCGTGTTCATCCGATCATCCCCTAAAGCTCGTCACGTTGAATCACCTCCTACGAATCGGGAATGACGTCAATGCTTGAATAGACAGGTACTGTTTAGGCCCATCGCACACCTGGGGAGGCGCGGCGAAGGCAGCTAGAGGATAATGTTCTCTGACTTCCATCGCGTGGCCTTGCTTTTGGGTAGCTTAGAATAGTTTTCGATTGAAAACCTTTTTTTCCAATGCGCCAAAGAATTTCGAACTAGTATATGATATAGTCTCAGTATCTCCGATACAGCGATCGAAATCACGTATTTTCACAAGCACGAACTTTATGAAAATTTACCGAATTTCCGTTTTTGCAATGCTCTAAGGCACAATATCAAAGTCAATCCATCGAAAAAACAATTCCGCTATTTCCGCGTTATTTTGCAATACCTGTGAATCTACCATTTACTCTAGCTCGCTCATTCGATATCGCAGTGTGTGATATGATATAAGCCGCGCACAAAAAGAAACGATTCGAAAATAACGGCCGAACTCATGCTATCTCGCGTATATTAGTATGAGGGAAGAGTTAAGAAGAGAGACAGCCCGACAGCCCATACAACGGCCGCTATTTTCAAATCGTTTCTTTATGTACACAGGTTATACCTATGTCTTTTTTGTACCTACTATATAATAGAGCGTGCATGTTAAAATGGAACTGAGTGACCTAAGACTGCAATGAGCAGAGATCAATGGAAGCATAAGCTGGGGAGGCCTTTGCCCATCAGTGGGACACTTAAAGAGGCTATGTAAAAAAGTAACAACAAAAACACAACATAATATCACGCCTTTTATTCCCCGAAGGGTTAGGCAGAGGTACCTGCTCAAGAGCCGGACCCGGTAAAAAAGTAAAAATCAGAGAATTTGAGCCCCAATGTGCGCTGACCTTAGGATATTTGCATATTAGCACATGCAAAGTGGTGCGTAGGTATCATTAATATAGCACGGACACGTGAGTAATAAGAGTTTATTTCTGCCTAGTTTAAGGGTACTTCTATAGGGCGCCACGTCATTTTATCCAGCTTTCAGAACTAAACCTTAATTAGTGCAAAATTGCTAGAAAAAGGGTCTATTTTTACCCAATTAGAAGGTAATATCTTTTAAGTGTACTTACTTACTTACATTGTGTTTGTATTGCAAAACACATTTTCCTAAATCAAAGCGACTAAAAAGCTATTTCCACTAATAAGTAGTACTAAAGTACTATTTCAAAGGAACCGGTACTCGCCCCGAGACCTAATTAAATAATGACTAGACTAATTAGTCCGTCCGTCCGTCTGTCTAAGGCACACTTCTCCGAAACAGCTTAACAAATCTTAACAAAATGTTTGCAACGATAATCATATGGCCTATTATTTTTTTCTAATAAAATTAATGTATATTTTCTTAATTCAGGAATCAAATGGAGGCGTGGCGCCTGCGCAGGAGTTGGAGACCTTCCTGCCGCAGGATGGCAAGAAGGAAGTCATCATCACCAAGTGAGTTTTTGAATAATTTAGCAATTGCTTTTGCCGCCAATTTTACGATATTTGAATTATATTTCATAGTTATTCTGCTACGGGGCGGAGACAAATCCAAAAATTCCCTAAGTTTTATATGGTTTAACCTTGGTTTAACTAAACCAACTTTGTTTTGAACTCATGACCTTACATACCTAAGTACTTTCTTTTCTACATTTTTATTTTTTTATAATAATGTCGGTTTTGGTGAATTACTTTATACTCTATTCAATTCTATTATTTCTTATTATATTTACTACTAGTGGGCGCCCCACAGCGTCGCCAGCGCATTTTCCCTTAAAACATCATATTCCCAATTTTCCCGTCGGAATTTAGGGATAAAAAGTAGCCTAAGTCCTTTCTCAGATTCTAGATTATCCCTATTCCAAATTTCATTCAAATCGGTTTATTAGATTTCTCGTGAAAGCAAGACAGACACACAGATAGACAGACAGAGTTACTTTCGCATGGAAGTATGGATTGAAGGAATTAGAATACTTGAAACTATGTTATCGAGTCCTTTTCGTTTCTTTCCTACATCTCTATTGTCCTTTTAGGTAACAAGACATTTAAGTATTCGGGTTTTCTTGTTTACCTCCAAATACTTGATAACTACATACTTACTGCATATTTCTGTACGTAAAGGTCATGTTAAACTAGTTCTGTCCTTTAAATTAACAGTACAAACGAAAGTGAAGGGACTATATTTTTACTTTTTTCATACTTTACGAATCTGAAGTAGGAAGTGAGCGAATCTAGTAAAGTTAAGGCGGTAAGTCACGGTATGGCGCGAAATTCAAATTTTTTCGCGTTTTTTAATTATTCTGGCGAAAGTATTCATTTTTAATAAAGTTTTAATGAATTCGCGTATGTAAAAAACCATTTCCCACATTGTAATACAACGTTTTTCGAAGACAGACCTACTAATTTTTATGTCTAAGGATCTAACTTGATTTTTGGCCTTTATGTCCTTAGGCACAAAATCAGTAGGTCTGTCTTCTAAAAACGTTGTATTACAATGTGGGAAATGGTTTTTTACATACGCGAATTCATTAAAACTTTATTAGAAATGAATACTTTCGCCAGAATAATAAAAAAAACGCGAAAAAATTTGAATTTCGCGCCATACCGAGAGTTACCACCTTAAAAATGAAAATTCTTACCAAACTAGTAGGCTACGGAACAAGATCAGTCAAACTAAGTCTGAGCGCACATCTGGCAAGGTGCGGCGAAGATCACAGAGGAAAACAATTGAAACTGGGCTCTAAATTGTAAAGCAAAGAGTTCAAAATAAGTTTTAATTAGCTAACAAAAGAAACGGTACTCTTCTGTATAACAACAACGTTAGATGTGAGCTGTGCCTACCGTTGTATATAGTAACGTATACTATTTTTATTTATGTTCAATACTACGTTCTTCTAATCTAAACTTACACTTTCGAGGAAAAACAATAATTATTACATTATAAGTTAAGTTCTTGGAACTCTGCGTTAGATTTAAGTTAGTTTTTATGATATTCCAGGGGGGCAAGTTTCTTAACTAAAAACGAGTGACTCGTAATTGTATTGTTAGCGATTTGATTAACCATTGCCGCTTTAACAAAGGTAATTTCTGTTGCACGCTCAAAGAAAACAGCAATGGTTACCTAAGTCGCTAACAAGACAATTACGAGTCACTCGTTTTTAGTTAAGAAACTTGGCCCCCAGTGCCCTTACAGGGTTCATGTGCTGCTCATACATTTTTAGAACACCTTTTGTACCTACCACATGAAGGAAAATAAACCATCCCATTCTATTCTATTCTACTTAGTGAAGATGAATGGAAGTGTTTGAGAATGATGGTAGACACAAAGTAAGTTTTTTTTTCAAACCTGAACTCAGTTTTTTTTAACCTTTAAATTGAGTTTAAATTATATTAATAATTTGATTAAAATCTATTCCAGGTTCAACATGACAAAAGACCCGGAGCAGGCTGGCGGAGAATACGACCCCTTCACTGAACGGAAAAATGACAATCCCACCTCGTGAGTACCTGCTTACCCTCTATTATCATCATCATTATCTCAGCCACAGGTGGACGTGAAAGAAATAAAATAAACCTAAATTACGATAGATGAAAAGACAGTTTTGTAGGGGGTAAGTACCTTTATTAGGATGTGGTCAAAATTTCAACACAATTTTAGTAGTGTCTTCTAAAAAAAAAAAAACGATGGACAGACAGACGGGCAAATTAAATAAGTGTTCTTTGTTTGACTTCAGAACTACGTAATAATATGTATGTATGCAAACAAATACCTAATGTAAATAAATAGTATTATGCGACTAGACTAGAACAGCGAAGCCCCAGTACGCACTTCCGTAGTCCGATACTTTGCCGCGTAATACACTGCGAAGAGAGTATTTTTAAAAGTAACTAGTTGACCCGGCGAACTTTGTACCGCCTAACCTATTACTATTTTGCTCCCTGTATTATACTTATAAACCTTCCTCTTGAATCACTCTCTATTAAAGAAAACCGCTTGAAAATCCGTTGCACAGTTTTAAAGATTTAAGGATAAGACGCGGGAAGCTACTTTGTTTTATACTATGTATTGATGATTGACTAGCTTTCCCGGCGAACTAAGTATTATTGCTGTACGATTTTAGGGCTTACTGTCAAAATCTCGAAAATTATATATCTCGCACGGGCTCAGAATTCAGAATACGGCCCCTGTTCAAGTTTCGTAAGCTTATTATTGGACAGGGTATAAATATAAACGCGGCAGCGGCCGTCGCGGAGGGCTATTCTTAATCCTAATTTAGTTAAACTCTGCTTAAATTTATACTTATACTAGGTGTGCCCCGCTTCGCCAGTGCAATTTCCATTCAAAAACCGCAAAATCAATTTTTTTCGGTCCAGGAGAAGATTTCGGGATAAAAAGTATCATAATGTAGATCATCGTCTGGTGGTTCATTTCTACTTATGTACCTATTAATTCTCAGCTATATCGGTTCAGTTTCAGTAGTTAAGGCGTGAATGCATAATACAAACAGACAGTGACAAAAGACAGTTTCGCATTCATAATATAAACTAGTCGACCCGGCGAATTTCGCATCGCTTTTAACCTGTTACTATGTGGTGAATTATACAAACATACATATAAACCTTCCTTTGAAATCACTATTAAAAAAAACGCATCAAAATCCGATGCAAAGTTTTAAAGATAGACGCGGGAAGCGACTTAGTTTTATACGTATATTGATGATATTGATTGTAAGAATGAATGACAGTGTAACAGTGCAGCTGCTCCTGTACATATTGCAGCTCAAAATCAATTCAGTATCGCTGTGGTATGAGTAAAACTATTAACTTGTATGAAAAAAAAATGAGAATTTGAGCCCTGGGTAATTTTTCTGACTGGTCACCCTACTCCCGCAGCAACATGGACACCCTGACCCATTTGCTGAAGGCGTCCCTTGGCACCGGCATCCTGGCGATGCCGAAAGCCTTCAAGTGCGCTGGTTTAGCCACGGGAATACTCTTCATGGTCGTGGTCGCTGTCGTCTGTACCCACTGCTCGTATGTACTGGTGAGTTGGAATGTCGTTTGTTATAAGTTGCAACATTTCTTTGAGTGTCAAAGCCAATACAAAAAAACGCAAGAGTCGCAAAGCAATATTCCAAAAGCGGGCGTAATACAGGGAGTACACTTTAAGTATCGTTGCTTCTAGCGTTTACATTTCTAAGAGTTCATAATATTTACCGTGCGGTTGAGGCATAGCACACCATTACCCCATCTCGTCCCAAGGATGTCGTAAAAAGACTAGGGTCACCCGAAGGACTGGTGTCTTCGTTGATAATCTTCAAATGGCAAAAAAAAACCTACTTTTGGTGTGTCGATCTAAAGGCCCAACCCATGACCAACAGTGGACTTCTACCGGCTAAAATAATGATAGGTTTATTGAAAAAAAGTTGACTAAGATGATCACCTACGAAACTGTGTGTTCTTGATATATTCGCCGCGCTTCGCTTCGCCAGTTGTTCTTTAAGCCTAAAAAGATAAGGCGAGCGTGTGTGGTAGGTATAATTGTTTTTAAATAACTTACCACTTAAGGCATTGAGTGTCCTCTATTCAATTAATGCGAATTCTTTAAAAATGCTTTTATGACAGTATCAAGTTGCGCAAAGCGAAATTTCATACTTTATCAGCAACCTACTTAGCAAAATTGTAATGTCATCTGGGTCCTTAGTCTCATCGCGCTAAACGTAACTATCGAATAAAAGTAGAGTAGAAACAGTACGATATAGCAAGAAAATACACATTTGGTAGTCTCGTAATCAATTTTGCTATAACTATAGCAGTAGTATCGCAACAGATTGGAATCGACCAAAAAGGGTAGTCTGCTCCATAATAAGATAATGTTATGATTACGTTCGACTGACATTATATATGTCAATAATGATTGATATTAAGTGACAGTTGCACTACGCCCGTTTCAATTTAGTCTAATAAAACAGGATTCACTATTTATGTAAAAAAATCCCAGATTATTCTATAGCTTGCTATTCATATTATATTGCTATACTATAATGATCGATCAAAGTTACGAGACTCGCAATTTTTGATACAATCATAATAGAGTAATAGTAGAATAATAATAGAATAGAAGTTTAATCGTAAGTTTAAGAGACTAGAGTCCCTGATCATTGACTTAGAAGCTACTTAGAAGACAGCCGGGTTACTTGACAAAGGCTGATTCGAAAAATTTGTAGAATATAACTGGGCGCACAAAGACGCTCCAGCGAGAATGTCTGCGCAGTTATTTTCTATACATTTTTCGAACCAGCGCGAACAAGCGCTTGTTACATACCAGCTTTGTACGTGAATGCACCCTTGATCTAAATTTGTCCTAGACGGACAAGAAGGGCTACGGACCTACGTACGAAGCATCGTACGGGTAAAACAATTTAGCAGATAGAATACTACCTATCTATACTAATATTATAAAGAGGAAAGATTTGTTTGTTTGTTTGTTTGTTTGTAACGAATAGGCTCCGGAAATACTGAACCGATTTGAAAAATTCTTTCACTGGTAGGAAGCTACATTAACCCCGAGTGTCATAGGCTATATTAGATTTTCAAAAAAATTTGGGATCCTTACCTAAACTCAAATAATGTAACCCAAGGTGCAATATTTTTTCCGTTGTTTACATATTTTGACAGGTGGTTTGTTGTTGTTGTTTGTTTTTTTATCAAGACCATTCTGGGCAGGCAAAAGAACATAGTCTATAGAGCCAAGTCTTTTGTTGTATCTTATATTCTATGGCGTAACGAAGTAAGCCGGGAAAGCTCGTAGGTAATAAATTGATATGAAAATCTTTATTTTAAAAGTAAGTTTTTTTTAAAAAAGTAATCTGAAACCTGCTCAATCAATATATATAAAACTCTTCCGTTACTGACTGACTGACTGACTGACAACGCAGAGCCGAAACTACTGGGCGTAGCGGGCTGAAATTTTGCATGTAGGTTCCTTAGGGAGTGTAGGTGAGCACTAAGAAAGGATTTCCCAAAATTCCCACGGGAACGGGAAAAAACGGGATTTTTGTGTTAAGGAGAAATATGCGCGGGTGATACTGCGGGGCAGCCTCTAGTTAGATATAATTTGTAAGCAGAGCCAATGCGCGTGCATAAACCTTGCAATGCAGATCTCCATTTTAATCAGTATAGTAGCGTTGGTAAATTGAATATGTTTTCATAACATAATCTATATTATTAGTAAGTACTATAATATAGTAAAATAAATTGTTAACCCATACAAGGTTATGATTTATCTTTGCAAAACATGTGCCTTATCATAACAAACGTGATACGTATGATATGAATATTGTATATTGTACCATATAACAGGACTGCATGAAAACTCTAAAAATGCGAATTTAATAATTAATGTTCTATTGAATACATAGGTACTTTTTTTAATAGTTTTCTTTGCTTTGCGAAACAGTGCTGGTAATTCCAAAAACAACTAACTAAACTACTAAACTTGCAAAGTAAGGCATATAACTGCTCCATTGCTCATATTAAACTAAGCTTGCGTTAGTATTTTTAAAGCACTGCTGAAGGCTCTACCTACACTGTGTTAAAAGTTTTCTAGGGCCTGTCCTAGATGACCCTTGCTGGCTCAAGAAGGCCCGTAATATACATCTCCGTCGCATCTGTCACTTTCTTTCTAATATAAACAATAGGAGACAGTTGCAGTTTAAACTTCAAAAACAGTTTTAACTAAGATGTTTAATACGGGCATAGGTTATAAGAGCTTGATTAATTTATCTCTTAAATTAAAACAATGAGCTATACTTTACGCAATAAACATCTTGTTTATTAAAGTTTTTAAAATACCTTGTTAATGTTCTACTGATTATTTCAGGTGAAATGCTCTCACGTTCTCTACAGGAAGACGCGTCGGCCTACCATGAGTTTTCCGGAAGTGGCCGAGGCGGCACTTGAGAATGGACCGCAGAGTCTACGAGCTTGGGCTTCTACCTTTAGGTAATGATAAGACTTAGGTACCATAACCACTTTAAATAATGTGTGACGTCAGTTAAATCCATCGTCTAGATCAGAGGTTCCATGCCTTTTTTCTTTTATCTCTTTGAAAATTTTACTGTTCAGGGTGGACCCTATTTCTACTCTACCATATATATATATTCATATCCATATAACGAAAACTTAGATAACTTTTTGTCACGTCCACTTTAGACCCCTTCAGTCTCCCCTGAACTTCTCTCCAATATGATACCAAATTTTCGATTTCAATTAGCGGGTTCAGAGGTAAGGGTGCATTCACGTACAAAGCTGGTAAACAAGCGCTTGTTGCCAGCTTTTTACGTGAATACACCCTTAGGACAAATTATTAAGGTCATTAGCTTATTTGGTACAGTGTCGGACACGGTCGGCGTAACACTTCTGTATTGCAAAATAGCTCTTGTTCTTCTGTAATACAGTCTAGGGCTGACGAAACCATAGACAATTCTGTTACGGCCTCCTAGTCCGCCACTGTACCTACATTCAAATTTAGTTTAAATTAATCATTGTCTTTTTCAGGATCTTCATACTAGTGAGCCTGTTCCTAACCTACTTTGGTACCTGCTCAGTTTACACAGTAATCGTAGCAAAGAACATTCTGCAAGTGGTGGCCTACCACATGGGAGCCAAAGAGGAAGAGGTCGAGATCAGAATCTTCATCATAGCACTCTTACTACCGCTCATTTTAATAGCCTGGGTACGGAATCTTAAACACCTGGCTCCAGTGTCAATGGTAGCGAACGTCTTCATGGGCGTTGGTCTAGGAATAACCTTCTACTACCTTGTGGGAACAGGGGAGTTGGATTTTAGTAAAGTTAACATGGTCTCACCCATTGCGCAGTGGCCAGAGTTTTTCTCGCTATCAATTTTCGCTATAGAAGCTATTGGTGTGGTGATGCCTTTAGAGAATGCTATGAAGACGCCCAGGTCGATGCTTGGATTCTGCGGAGTGCTCAACAAAGGCATGTCTGGTGTGACCCTGGTTTATATCCTGCTGGGTTTCCTTGGCTACTTGAGATACAATGATGACGTTTTCGACTCCATTACGCTCAACTTGGAGATCAGTGAAATGTAAGTATATTGAACCTTTTATTTTACTCTATTGTTATACTGATAGTAACACCAATTGCAAACCTAAAGCAAATATCAAAAAAGTGATCAATAGCACAAGATAATCTTGATTAAAAATCATCATCTTAGGGCACATGTAGGATGTTTGCAGTCCTAAATTTTAGATTTTATTTTATTCGGCTCTATTATCTGTGTAATCTGCCCAAATATGTATTTATTTATGTAGAAGTTATTTATTTTAAAAAGTAGGTAAGTTCTTCATTTTCGTCCTTGCGAACCTTAATCTGATCTATGGAGAGACCTATATCCAGCAATGGAAGTCTTTCAGGCTGAGAAGAAGAAGGAGCATTTTCTAAGATGATCAGAAAAAGTTTTATTGAACTGTTGTGGATTTTCACGTATGGCACGCTCAATCCCAATCAACAGTGCAAGGCCTAAGTTCCTTTCGGGCCACCAGGGCGCTCGCCAGTACCGCCCTCTGGCGGACCAAATTGCGATACTGCCGAACGCGTGGCGGTCGGAACGCTAACACCACCCCAGCGGAACATAAAAATAGATATCTAATAATTTCTATTTTTTTAAAAAGAGACCCGCCTTCAAAATTGACATATACATTTTTTTTTTTTTTATTTATTCAAAACAATTTAAAAAGTACAAAAGTTACATTCGTTTAGCTGCTAACGAAAACTTAATTGTTTATCTGTAGCAGCGAGTACAGTCTATAAACTATTTATTTACTTATTGCTTATCTGTAACATAAATAACATGGTGTGTAATCTTATTTTTATAACCCGTTTTTTTTACATAAAACTGTGAACTCTCTATTTTCTAAAGTGGGTTAAAATAGATACTAAAACCTTCTCTTGAATGTAACAAATACTTTTGTGAAAACCGCATCCAATTCGGTTCAGCCAAACTCGAGATATTCGCGGTCAAACATACATACATACATACAGGTCAAACTGATAACCTCCTTTTTTGTAGTCGGTTAAAAAAACGAAGTAACAATCGGTACCTTTGTCCGCAGCCCCGCCCAGATCGTGAAGATAGCAATAGCCCTAGCAGTATTCTGCACATTTGGCCTCCAGTTCTTCGTCTGCGTGGACATCGCTTGGAACTGCATCAAAGACCGCTTCACGAAGCGTCCAGACCTCGCCGATTACGTCATGAGGACCATAATGGTTACTCTGTGTGTTTTATTAGCCGTCGCCGTTCCTACTATAGGTCCTTTCATGGGCGTTATAGGAGCCTTCTGCTTTTCCATTTTAGGACTAATCGCGCCAGCGTTTATCGAAATCGTCACCTATTGGGACATAGGTTTTGGTACTTGCCGCTTTCTTATATGGAAGAATGTGCTGGTTTTTCTTTTCGGTATGTTCGCGCTAGTTTTTGGTACTAAAGATGCTGTTATAGAAATTATTCGTGTCTACAGTTCGTAGGATGTCTTTCTTTTCTAATGTGGTGTGGTAGCTCAAGTGATCATACGCGTTTAGCCTGGCATCAGGGTCTTTATAGTCTCTTTAACTAACGATCGTAATAGAATATTAGAATAGAAGTTAAATTGTTAATATTCTATAACGATTGTGTCAAAAATTGCGAGTCTCGTAATCTTTGATCCTATAGGAATAGTATAGCAGTAGCAAGCTATCAAATAATCTGGTTTTTTTTTCTCTAAATAGATAATCCAGTTCTGTTAGACGATAATGTAACGCGCTTAGTGCAACTGTCATTGAATATCAGTCAATATTGACGTATATTAATGTAAGTCGAACGTAACTTAAGTAACATTATCGTAATAAGGAGCAGACCCTTACCCTTTTTGGTCAATTCCAATATATCGTGTAATGTTTTGTATCGTAACTGTTACATTGAATAAATATTTCATTCATTCATTCATATTGCGATACTACTGCTATATAGTTATAGCAAAATTGATTACGAGACTACTTACCAAATGTGTATTTTCTTGCGATTAACGTGATATTTCTAATCTACGATACGATAGTTGCTGTCTTGCGCGATGAGACTAAGGGCCCAGTTCAGTTTATCAGTCCAGCAAAATCATCAGTTTTCAACAAGTCCAAGATCAGTGGACTGGATTGAATATTCTGGCGTCAGTATGACCTTACTGAATGGACTGGTGCCAGGCTGCAGGTGTAAGGACCTCGTTGAGCTTTCTTAGTTCAATTTTGTTTTGTATTTAAATGTAAAATTATGAGTTGTGTGTATGTCGAAGTTAGGTGTCGCTCTAATTGGCTAACCCTATTATTCATACAAAGTTATGGAGCATTTTAGAGTCAATTTAGTTAGACTGGATGTCACGTATATTTACCATACAACAAACCAGAGAAGTAGACCTACAGTAAAGTTAATTAAAACCTACTGTATCTTCATTGCATAGTAAAATTTAAAGTCGCTTCCCGCGTCTGTCCCTAAGTAGGCTTAAATCTTTAAAACTACGCAACGGGTTTTAATGTTTTTTTTATAAATAGATAGAGTGATTCAAGAGGAAGGTTTGTAAGTATAATACATGAACAAAATACCAAAAGCTTAGGCGGTACGCAGTTCGCCGGGTCGACTAGTTATGAATAATTACGGTTAGATTGTTCAAATAAACGATTCGTTTTGGTCGTGCGATGAACTGCGATGACTTGAGACACACAGATTTATTGGGGTTGTTCCCAACGAGTACCTCCAAAATCTGTACCGCTGAAACTCTTTAAAAAAAAATCCCAACCAGTTCCACCACCATCCACCAAGTACCTATCAGTGGTACAGGTTTGATGATAAGCCTTTTTTTCGACGGCTTGCGATCAGTTACTAGGATACTCCATGGTAGTCCCTACTTTCATGGGGCGTTCTGAGGAAATCTCAATTTTTGAACCTTATTTGACGGATTTTGACTGGATTTGATCGGATCTCATCGCAAGACGAAATCGCATCGTGTCATCATAATATGATCTTAGCCAATTAGAACGACGCGTTAGCCATTATTGTTGTGTGTCGATGATTTCTGTTGCATTCCCCGGCCGTGACGGCTCTGGCTCAGCATGTAGTATGTATGGTGCTCGAGTGGGTACTTGTGTCGTTGTATCCATGTACAAAATGTTTATGCTATAAGTTATTAATGTCGTTTCTAGAGATTTTTTTTATGAATTAAGTACTTACTTACTTTTTTATTTATGAATTTATTAATTTGATTAAGATTTTTATTTTTATTTTAACATCGTTTTTTTTTTTTATTATGATAATTTTTCTTACTATCGATCTTACGACGGTGTCCGGTAGAAGAGGTTTAGGTTAGAAATAAAATTTTTGCATTTATTGCGTAATGTATATGCTAAATGTTAAGGAAATTCAGTAACAATATACAGACATTTAATAAGCCCACTTTTTCCTTAACGCTCAAAAAGGGCAGGCCTATAAAATAGGGTACTTACTTAGTTGTACTTAGGTAGTATATTTCCGTGTAGTAAAGAGTTTTATAATTACCTTCCGATTAATGCAATAGGTATTAGAATCCTTTGGATAAAATTTAATTGAAGCTATGGTAAGTATTTGAATTTCTGCCGTTTTTCAGCGTTAAGGAATAAGGGGCATGATGGCACTGCATCTTAATATATAAAAGTTTAATATTTATATTAAAACAAGTCCATTTAAAGACATCAATTATGTGATACGAAGGAAAAACAAAAAATATCATAACAGGGGCCTTAAAATTTTAAAAACATGTTTTTGAGATTTTAAGTAGTTATACAAACTGGAAAAGGATTTATCTTTTAAATACTTTATATTGATCGATATATACAAAAAAATGTAGATGTATTGAGGAGAAACTGGGTACGATTCTAGCTCTTAAGTAAATGTTGTTATAATCTAGTATTCCGTGCAAATGAACTACTTACTTAGCACGAGATCTGAATTATTATGGATTTTATAGAAAAGGGTTTTATACACCTACTTAGTATGTGATTGTTACACTGTATAACTTATTAAAAGTGATAACTTTCATAGTAAAATAGGTAGTGGTAGTTACTCTATTCCCTCGATAGATATTTAAATTTTTGTTGCAACAAAGCATTTTATCTTATTATTATTATTATACTTACTTATGTACCTATTTAAAAGAAAAACAAATTCGTAGGTACTACGCCTCGTGCTCCTTAGATAGAAAAGTTCCTAAGTATTTCCTGATATTATAACTTGTGCCAATAGAGAATACTTAAGCGCTTAAACAGACGACGCTGTTAACACGTGCCGCCGCCGCGCCGCCATCACGTGCGATCTTCAGCACTAGTAATGAATTAGGTACAGTGGCATACACGATCGGCGTAACACTTCCGGTTTTTCTGTATTGCAAAATAGCTCTTGTTCTTTGGTAATACAGTCTAGGGCTGACGAAACCATAGACAAATCTGTTACGGCCTCCTAGTCCGTGACTGTACTAACAAATAGTACAGTGGAACAACAAAATTTGAATTGCTGAGGTCCGGCGCCGGCGGCGCGTGTGTACAGTTTTGCAGCGCGGCGGCGGCGGTGCGGTGGCAGCGTCGTCTGCTGTTTGAGCCCTATTAATAGACACTGACGTCTGACAAACCCTCAGAATAAGTACTAAAGCTTTAGTCCTTATTCTGAGGACAAACCATAATTCCGTCGTGTGCTCTATTATTATTTTTTTTCTCTTTCTCTCTACTGGCGTAAGTTTAGTGTTGGGCTGCGTTTTGAGTTTTTGTAACCTCGTATATTTTGTATACAACTTGTTTTTTTTGTAATTAAACGCATAAGCATAAGCGCTTACTCACCACCACTGAGTATTTCAGAGAGGTAGGTAACAGAATATTTGCGTTAAAAAAACAATAAAAAAGCTTTAACAATATTAAACGATATTCATATGTTTTTCAATCATGGAAAATCTATCAGTTTAAATTTTTAGCGGCATTTATTTTTATTGCCACGCTTTCCTTTTCGATGACACGATATTATGTACAGTGGCGGACACGATCAGCGTAACACTTCCGGTTTTTTTGTATTTCAAAATAGCTCTTGTTCCCTGGACAGAACTGGAGAAAACAAGAGCTATTTTGCAATACAGAAAAACCGGAAATGTTACGCCGAACAAGACCGCACCGTGAATTCGAAAATAAGTACGTTCTTTTATTTTGCGTTTATTAAAAAAAACATGTTGTATTTAAAATAACCAAGGTAGGTGTTCGTGAAGGCAAGTGCGAAATAGAAACAAAGAATTAAATTAAATCATAATATTAAAATATTTAAATCATATTAATTATTAGATTAAGTTTATTGTAATTATTCTAATTTTATTGTAACTTACGATACTTGAAAATATAAAGGTACAAGCTGTGCTTTTTGAGTTTTAATATTTGATTTCATTAAGGGGCGAAACGGTGCGAAACTACTCCAAATAATTAATATCTTCTAAACCATGGCCGAAATCAAAAATATGCGCCTTGACTTCCTAGTTAATCTTGCTTAGAATTTTTAAGGCCTTGTTGTGTAGCTTTTAGGTTCAAAATCAAAGAAAAAAACCGTCTGTCATGAAACTAAAGTGGCCGCTTTAGGCAACAAACGGTTTTTTTACGATTTTCAACCTCAAAGCTACACAAGAAAAAGCAAGATTATCTAGGGAATCAAAAGTGCATATTTTTAATTCCAGACGTAATTTAGAAGATATCAATTATTTATCGAAGTGGCGCTAGAGAATATCAAACAAAGGCGTCCAACAACCCCACAAAATAAAAAGCAAAAAAAAGGGAATGAAAACATTTTATTACCTAATAATCGTTTACTACATGGTGACAGAAACCAACTCCAACCAACGGTACCGTAACATATCACTACCGAAGGCCTATTAAATTGACCATATCTATGTACATACACATAATATAGATACACAATGTGCCAGTTAAATTTAACCGATATTTTAACTCTATGCTATTAAAATACTCAATTTTTCGGCATTAGTTTCTAAGTTAGTTATAAATCTTTAAAGTATTTTTAGAGTTATTTAAACTGATTATTCTAACGCTATAGAACAGAACGGAATCCATTGAACTATACAGTTTCTTAGAGCATAGTGAACGTATACAAAAATAACAATATATATTAACTATACATATACGATGCATACCAATACTTTTATTTCTTCTAGCACCTCTGAGCAAACACTGTCAGTTTTACTGTATGTATCAATACATAGTATAAAACAAAGTCGCTTCCCGCGTCTGTCCCTATGTATGCTTAAATCTTTAAAATTATGCTTCGGATGTTGATGCGGTTTTTTTAAATAGAAAGAGTGATTCAAGAGGAAGATTTATAAGTTACATGCACAATAAAGTAATAGGTTATGCGGTACAAAGTTCGCAGGGTCGACTAGTGTATACTAAAAATTACTATTCTTTGTATCCTTTAAAATTATATTAAAAGTAGTACCTATGTTTGTTCAAGATACATAAGTAAATGCATTTTTCGAATAAGCAAAAAAATATTATTAGCACTCGTTATAAGCAAATCTTACACAGAAATCTTTCTTCAAACTCTACTCCGGTACAAAGTATTTATAGCGCGTACAATAAATTTTTCCCATCGCTCTAATACTAAAAACATTAAATATGGTTGATTAGAAATCAACTACAAACTTTAAATTAGTAAATGCCGATACAGAATACGGTACTTGTTCTAAAAAAAATGGCACAATAATTTATGAATTATTTTCACATCAAGTTTTGTTTTCTTCTTTGTACCTTTATGTTTAAATTTATATTCCTTTGCTTTTCGCTTATATTAGCGCTTCCTTGCTTTTATTACCATTACTTCTACCAGCGAAATGTTATACACATATTTTAACATATTTACATAACACAAATACATATTAATTATGTCCAGATCTGCAAAGAAATTCACATTTTTAAATCTTGTAAAACTGAGCTACACATCCTGTTTAAAGAATAAATATTCTATTTGTTGTTTGGTTTAGAAGATATACCTTTTCTTTCAAGATTGGCCTTTTAAAAATTCTCGGCATAATTTCGGGAAAATTACAATAAAACGTGTGATTTTTTTTTTTAAAGACTGCATTTTCTTCGCATACCTTAACATAGAGCCTTAAAACATAATATTAAAGTTTAACACCGCCTGACTATTCTTCTTTAGAGATTCTTAAAACTCTATACAATAGGTACATAATTTAAAAATAGACAGGAATCTTTAAATCTATTGAGTAAAAAATATCTAGAGAATAATTTAATTTAAAAATTAAATAAAAATAAAAACTTCTTGAAAATGGAATAGAGTCTTATAAACTACAGTATGGGTACCTAGATTGCGCACCAGATAAGTTTGCTCGCGACTGGTGGCGCCACTGTATACGTACTTCACCCCTCAATCAAATCAAATGGCTAATGCTCATTGGTTCATATTTTGACCACGCGGAAACTGATCTGGCGCTTACTTTACACCAGGTCTGGGGATCTATTGCCGTTCAAAATTATTAAAAAGAGAAATTGAATCATTTTGACATGTGTGATAAGTATACATTGCTGGTATATAATATAGGTGAATAATTTTGTCTACACAAGAGGTTCATCTGTAAACCCGCAATGTATACTTATCACATGTCAAAATGATTTTTATTCTTATGTTCATTGATACGGCAATAACCGGACTGGACGAGAACAAACTTATTCATTAACCCTATTATTCATAAAAAGTTAAAGAGCATTTTAGTTATTTGACATATGTCAATTTAGACTGGATGTCACGTGTTTACCATACAACAAACCAGAGAAGTAGACCTCCAGTAAAGCTACCTAAAATTTACTGTATCTTTATGAATAAGACGGTAAGTGTTCATCTATCTTCAAACTAGAAACTTCAATCACGCTATACAATAAAAGTAATACTTTTTTGATCTATTTTATTTTAATGTCACTTGTCCCGTTTTGAACTAAACGAGACACCAACATGTGCGGACTTAGCTAAAGAACCAAGTTTGTCATGTACCTAACCACCTACAATTTCTAAGCGGGTCTTTAATAAGATAATTTTTAAGAGCTCAATAAAAATTTAACGTTGATATACTTACCGTTGTATCGGCCCTTAAAATTGATTGATGCTTTAGTAAGAGCCAGTTTACAGCGATGCTAGCGCCATTCGCGAAAAAAATTATATCATCTAAACTAAGGCAAATATAAAAAATGTGGCACAGTACGACACAAGATATTCTTGCTTAGTATTTTTTGAGCACAGTAGAGTAGTCCTAAGTAAAAACAAAAAAAAAAAACACAGATTGTTGCCAAAAGTGGCCACTATTAGCAACACTTTGTAGCTTTCTTTGGTCCTAAACCTAAAAGCTATACAGAAGTGCGTTAAAAATACTAGGCTACATTATCTAGTGTCATACTGTGCCAAATTTTCGATATTTGCCTTAGTTTAGAAGATATACATTTTTTTCGAGAATGCCGCTAGCATCGCTGTAAACTGGCTCTTACTAAAGCATCAATCAATTTTAAGGGCCGATACAACGGTATATCAACGTTAAATTATTATTGAGCCCTTTAAAGCCACCGGGTGCTTTGTGACGCGATACTAGCGCCACTTTAGATAAATAATGAATATCTTCTAAACCATGACCGAATTCAAAAATATGCTTCAATGATGTTCTAGATAATCTTGCTGAGAGTTTTTAAGGCTCTGTTGTATAGCTTTCAGGTTAAAAATCTAAGGAATATACTGTTTGTTGCCTAAAGTTGCCACTTTTAGTTTCACAAACAAATATTTAGAAGATCATTAACCTGAAAGCTACACAACAGAGCCTTAAAATTCTAAGCAAGATTATCTAGGGCGTCATTGACGCATATTTTTCATTTCGGCCATGGTTTAGAAAATATAATTATTTTTCGGAAATGGCGCTAGTATGGCCCGATAAGTCCTATAATACATAACTTTACTTCAATATTACATTCACTCCGCTACATAGAGCAGTCTGACTGCCGTGCAACGTTATTTTATATTATTACTATGTAAAATTTGAGGCATAATAGGTAAGTATAATTTTTTTTTATTGCATTTCTCACTGCGGGTTGAGCGGCGAAGCGCGGGCTGGAGGTACCCAGGGCAAAATATAGATGGCACTTTTCAGGGAAAAATATAGATGGCGCTTTTCAAGATGGTATATTATTTTTCCGATTTTATTGAAAATAGAAATCTATACAAAGTCAGACGTTCTTAGTCGTAGCGTAGTCTATATCGATTAAGGGTTATTATGCCTTGTCTAGCAGAATCGTTTTAATTCACAGCCCACGCTAGCCAACACATCATACTTATTCAATACAATATAACTGTGAATTTCATGAAACTACATTATCAGAACCAGTATTAAAGCTTCTCACTATTGTTTAGTAAACAACTACCAAAACTGTATCTAATTAAAAGTTAATAATTTATTTTTACTTTGTATTTACGTCGTGGTGCGTCTACAACTCTACAAATGTTTGACCTAAGGGGCGAACGGGTGCGATACTAGCACCACTTCGATAAATAATAAACTTTAGAAAATATAATTTTTTATCGGAAGTAGCGATAGTTTCGCACCGTGTGGCCCCTTAAAAGAACAGTAAACTAAACCAAAACATATTAAATATTACCTAAAAAAAAATGGACACATAAATTTATAAATAAGGTCTGTCATATACACAACAAAAATACCAACGTGCTTACTGTATATAAACATTAGTTACACAAAAAAAACTAGGTACTTCTATTCTATGAACTTTAGAGATATCTCAGAAGAATGCTAAATATTGAAATTTGTGTCTAAATTCTATGGCAGAGGGTTCAATTTAAAGACTTTCAATCTAAAATTATTATTTCATACATTTTCTCATACTTAAACTTTCCATTGTTAACTTTCCGCTTTCTGGCGTTTGACATAACTATAAATCAGTTTAGCACAGGACAACGTATGTCCGGTCAACTGGTCAAATAACACAACACTCAGAGCCCCTAGCCAGGAAGAATCTGTATATAACTTTACTTACTAGATAGAAGCCGTTACGTTAAGCCGTTGGTCCCGGCCGCAGTAGTGGTCGCTATAACCGCGGCGACAAGCTGGCCCCGCCTCACGTTGGTAATAAAAGCATAAACTCGGCTAAATGTGGGTCCGGCTCTTGAGCTGGTACCTCTGCCTAACCCTTCGGGGAATAAAAGGCGTGAGATTATGTATGTATGTATGTACTATATAGAAGATTCAAGCTCCCTTACGGAACGGCAGCGATTACTTTTTCAACCCTGTGCCATAGGTGAGACAGTTTACCGCGATGCTAGCGCCATTTCGGAACAATAATTATATCTTCTAAACTAAGCCAAATATCAAAAATGTGGCACAGTATGACACTAGATAATCTTTCTTAGTATTTTTTGAGCACAGTAAAGTAATTCTAACTTAAAAGAACAAAGTTATACACAGATTGTTTCTAAAAGTGGCTACTTTTAGCAACACATTGTAGCTTTCTTTGGTATTTAATTTAAAAGCTATACAACAGTGCCCTAAAAATACTAGGCTACATTATCTAGTGTCATACCGTGCCACATTTTTGATATTTGGCTTAGTTTAGAAGATATTATTTTTTTCGCGAATGGCGCTAGCATCGCGGTAAACTGGTTCTTAAGAGATTAATTTAAATATTTATTCTCCCGAAATCTTGGCCATTATTTTGAATGTGGTAACATAAAGTTTACATCAAAAATGTTAACAATACATCATATACAATATGCAGTAACAAGTAAACGCAAATATCGTTGGAAAAGATTCATATTATTTGAGATTCAATTATTATTTATTATATTATAGTTTCTTATTTACATAATAAGTAGATTAAAAATATATTCGTGAGATTTCTTTTCTATAGGTCCATTTGTTTTAGTTAAGGCGGTAACTCTCGGTATGGCGCGAAATTCAAATTTTTTCGCGTTTTTTAATTATGTTGGCGAAAGTATTCTTTTTTAACAAAGTTTTTATGAATTCGCGTATGTAAAAACCATCTCCCACATTGTGATACAACGTTTTTGGAAGACAGACCTACTGATTTTGTGCCTTAGGACATAAAGGCCAAAAATCAAGTTATCTGTCTTCCAAAAACGTTGTATTACAATGTGGGAGATGGTTTTTTACATAATTTGTAAAAAACCATCTCTATTTTTAATAAAGTTTTAATGAATGTGCATTCATTAAAACTTTATTAAAAATGAATACTTTCGCCATAATAAATAATAAACGCGAAAATATTTAAATTTCGCGCCATACCGAGAGTTACCGCCTTAACAATTAAAAATACACACATTTAACATCAAACCGGAAAGAGATTAGTATAGCACAGCGAGCACCTAATCTAATAGAGGCGTTATGGCAATCCATAGTTCAATCGTTTATATCTGGTTCGAAGGACCACTTTCTGTAGCCTTTCGCCTTCTAAAGTTACCCACCGGTTAAGTAGGCACCGGTTGCGTAGTGACGCGATACTAGCGCCAATTTCGATAAATAATTATTATCTTCTAATTAATAACCATGGCCGTAATAAAAAATTTAAGTCAATGACGCCCTAGATAATCTTGCTTAGAATTTTTAAAGTTCTGTTGTGTAGCTTTTAGGATAATGATCTTAGAAATATACGGTTTTGAAACTAAAAGTGACCACTTTAGGCAACAAACAGTATATTCCTTAGATTGTGAACCTGAAAGCTACACAACAGAGTCCTCAAAATTTTAAGCAAGATTAGCTACGGCATCATTGACGCATATTTTTAATTGAGGCGACGGTATGGAAGATATTAATTATGTATCGCGTCACTACGCAAACGGTGGCCCTTTAACACAGTTTTTGATTTTGGTAACAAAACGAAAAGACGTCACGTCTCTATTAGGTTAGTTGCTCGCTGAAATAGCACAAAGAAAATACTGAATGTCGAGATAATATCGCAAAAAATATAAACATCGATCATTGTGTATAAATATATTATTTATATTAAATTGTTTGCACCATTCAAAAAACTGACTTTCTCTCAATATTCAAAGCCATATTGTCTTTGATTATAACATTTAAACTAGCAACTAAAACGAACATTAATACAAGAATATTTTGTTTAAATAAAATGAGAAAAGGAATGAGTATTAAATTAAATAAAGCCGTAGACTGTACATTTATTTTTAGAACCAGTAATTTACGTAGATTACGAAAATACACAAAATTTTATGATATTTGTTAAATATACATGCTTAGTGCCCTACTAAGGGACGCGCCCAACTGAACAGTGTCGCAACGAGCCCAGCCGATTAACAGGGACATTAAGGGCCAGTTTACAGCGATGCTAGCGCCATTCGCGAAAAAAATTATATCTTCGAAACTAAGGCAAATATCAAAAATGTGGCACAGTATGACACTAGATAATGTAGCCTAGTATTTTTAGGACACTGTTGTATAGTATTTAGGTTAAAGACCAAAGAAAGCTACAAAGTGGATAATTTTGTTCTTTTATCTTAGGACTTTTTAACTGTGCTCAAAAAAAAAACTAAGCAAGATTATCTAGTGTTATACTGTGCCACATTTTTGATATTTGCCTTCGTTTATATGAATTTTTTTTCGCGAATGGCGCTAGCATCGCTGTAAACTGGCTCTTACCAGCTAGAATTTGGAGTGGTAAGCCCAAAGTGCGGTGTGGCAAGCGGCAAGCGGCGGTCACATTCAGCGTAACACTTTTGTCTATGGCCTCGTGCACGCTAGACTAATAGCAAAGCAAAAGAGATTTTATTTAATACGTAGAATAACCGGAAGTATTACGCTGCTGTGTCCGTGACTGTACACACGTTAGTACATTTTTGAACGAATGTATGAACCAAACTACTACAGAGCCATTCCTCGCACTTATACCTGCTTGCTAAGCAATTAAGAGCTCTATTACATTGATACTAGCGCCAATATCTTCAAAAAGTACTGGTTTTAAAGAAGTTTTTTTTTTCGATCAGCTCTACTTCTAAAAGGCCGATACTAATCTTTTAAACAATGGCCGAAATCAAAAATATACGTCAATAATACACTAGAAAATCTTGCTTAGAATTCTTTAAGGCTTAGTGCTTCAAAAGTTTTTGTTTTTGAGATTTTTTTAAAGAATCTGAGACATACAAAATTGATGTCTTCATTCTGAAAAAAATATATGTGTTAGTTAAGGATCTAATCTAGTCATCATACTAAAGGGAAGATCTAATTAATTTTAGTTGATAGAAAAAAAATCTCAAAGTTACCCCTATTTGTTCCGTTTTTTCAATTTTATTTTTCAACCGCTGATTGTTTTTATTTGATTTTTAAACTGAAAATTGCATCACTTTACATTTTAGACATATCACTATAGTAAGAATTTATAAGTTTAACGAAACACAAAAAACCAGCAAAAACTAAAAAAAAAAACAACTGTTGTGTATCTTTCATGTTCAAAATCCAAGAAATAATACGGTTTTTCTATTAGCAACAAGGATAAGATTTCTATTAGTAACATAGATCGTTATTCTGAAATCTACAAAACAGCGCCTTAAAAAAATCTCAGCAAGATTATCTAGTACAGCGGCGGTCTAGGTAGGCGTAACACTTCCGGATTTTCTGTATTACAAAATAGCTCTTGTTCTTCAGTAAAACAGTCTAGGGCGCACGAGACCATAGACAAATCTGACATCTACATCATTGACAAAAAAAATTGATTTCGGCCGTGGCTTAGAAGATTTTTTTTTCGAAAGTGGCGCTAGAATCACCATTGGAACTCTCCTAAACAACACACATTTCAGTTCACTTGAGGTCGTACATATCTTCGACGTACCGGTGTTGGGTAATAATCCGTCCGGCGTCCACGACTGGTGTCAGTAGTTCTTCTGACGGGACCTGGATCCGGATACGGTTGTCAGATGGACCGGTACTGCCGTTTGTGTAAATACCTGGTAAGATAAAGATATTTGCTAAATTAAAGTGAATAAACTAACCCTGTTATTCATATAAAAAATTAAGGGGCATTTTAGTTATTTGACGTATGTCAATTAAGACTGGATGTCACGTATTTACAATACAAAAAATTAGAGAATTAGACCTCCAGTAAAGCTACTTAAAACCTACTGTATTTTTATGAATAATACGATTAACTCGCGGACTACTTAGCAATGAAAGATTAAATATTGTACTTTATTGCGGAGCACATAAGTACTATAAAAATGCTCTATTAATTCTATGGCACTGATTTGAGGAACAATCGCGTGCCATTTCACAATTGATTTGATGATTAAAAAAAAAAATTGTTTTGAATCATTGAACCATAGAATTTAACCAGTTTGCGCTAGGCTATTAAATTTCCATCGCTGGAGAAAAGTATCCTTAAAAGCACTAAACAAACATGCGTAAAAAAAAACAACACACACACACCTACATACCTAAGGTCACGGGTTTGTGCGGCTCCTCATACTTGTACTTGGTCGGGTGAAGGTGCGAAGTCGACCCAGCTATAGGGTTGTAAGAGACGTGAATGCGGACCACGTCCTCAGAGAGGGGTGAGACGGAGGGAGGGTGCGGTGTTGCGCGGGGGGTGGAATGAGCGGTCGACGGGGCGCGTTGGATACTCATACCGCAGTTGCCTGATCTGGAAATTAATTTGTAAATAAAAGCATTCTAATATCTAAGAACAATGTGTGTTGCCAGTAATGGGGACTAACGAATCGAATCTCTATAAACCATGGCCGAAATCATAAATATGTGTCAATGACGCCCTAGATTGCTTATATTTTTAAGGCTCTGTTGTGTAGCTTTTAGGATAACGATCTTTGAAATATTCGTTTGAGGAACTAAAAGAGGCCACTACTGTTTGTGGCCAAAACAGTATATTCCTTAGATTTTGAACCTGAAAACTATTGCTAAGATTTGTAAAGACGCATAGTTTTGGTTTCGGCCTGGTTTAGAAGATATTAATTATTTATCGGGAGTCGCGCTAGTTTCGCACCGTGTAAGCCCATAAATGCAATGGGCGGCTTTATCTAACAGGGTGGAGCGACAAATAAATGGTAGCGTCTACGAACAACAATACTCGAGTATTGTTGTTCGTAGGGTAGCGTACAACAATACTACATTGCTACAATACACGCTCAGTCCGGCGTAAGTACAGTCCATCAGTCCGGATTAAGAGCCAGTTTACAGCGACGCTAGCGCCATTCGCGAAAAAAACTAATATCTTCTAAACTAAGGCAAATATCAAAAATGTGGCACAGTATGACACTAGATAATGTAGCCTAGTATTTTAGGGCACTGTTGTATAGCTTTTAGGTTAAATACCAAAGAAAGCTACAAAGTGTTGTTAAAAGTGGCCACTTTTAGCAATAACCTGCGTATAATTTTGTTCTTCTAAGTTAGGACTACGTTACTGTTCTTAAAAAAATACTAATCAAGATTATCTAGTGTCATACTGTGCCACATTTTGGATATTTGCCTTAGTTTACAAGTTATAATTTTCTTTCGAAAATGGCGCTAGCATCGCGGTAAACTGGCTCTTAATACCACTGATCGAGTCCGCGCCAGCTTACTCTCCGCGCGTCTGGGGGCGCCACTGTATACGTACTTGACGTACTTTACCCGCCATTCAAAACATATTGTTACTTGACTGCCAGATTGTTTGATATTTTAGCCGCGCGCAGAGTAAGCTGGCAAGCATTCGAACATCATTTTCAATAACCGACGTCATTCCACCAATCTGCCGCTGACCACAAACGCACTTTCTTATAACTATAAGTTTGTCCTTATAGTTAGTTATAAGTAACAAGGCTAGCCAAATCAATATATATAAAACTCTTCCGTTACTGACTGACTGACTTTCTGGCTGACAGACAACGCAGAGCCTAAACTACTGGGCGTAGAAAGCTGAAAATTGGCACGTGGGTTCCTTGGGGAGTGTAGGTGAGCACTAAGAAGGGATTTCCCGAAATTCCCACGGGAACGGAAAAAAACGGGAATTTTGTGTTTATGAGAAATCTGCTCGGGAAAAACCGCGGGGCAGCCTCTGGTTAATAATAATATAAAAACTAGGTAGAAAACATTTGCAGTTACAATAGCATCTTATTTTTTTACGGCAAGCAAGTTAAATGGCACATAGGAAAGTATAGCCACTATTTTACTAAAGCCAAACGTCAAATTATGGGTCGTAAAATAATTAAAACATTGAGATCACTAGAGAGACATTATATGAATTTAGATTTTGATCACGATTACTATTATATACTCCTTATTTCAATGACTTAATTTTTATAGTATCCGATAATGGCGAGGAACCAACGTTAAGGCGGTAACTCTCGGTTTGGCGCGAAATTCAATTTTTTTCACGTTTTTAATTAATTTGGCGAAAGTATTCATTTTTAATAAAGTTTAAATGAATTCGCGTACGTAAAAACCTATTTCCCACATTGTGATATATCGTTTTTGAAAGACAGAGATACCGATTTTGTGTATATTCAAGGAACTTGTTTTTTGGCCTTTTACCCCTTAGACACAAAATCTGTAGGTCTGTCTTCCAAAAACGATGTATTGCAATGTGGGAGATGGTTTTTTACATACGCGAATTCATTTAAACTTTATTAAAAATGTATACTTTCCCTAGAATAAATAAAAAACACGAAAAAAAATTTGAATTTCGCGCCATACCGTGAGTTACCACCTTAAAACATAAAGTTAGTTACGGAACCACATGTTTTAGCTTTGTGAGCGATCTTAAAAACGATATCTATTAACTTTTAATAGCCATACAACATTTACTGGCTCTATGCTTACGGCCCACCGCCCTAACTTAGTTTAGAGTCAATCAAGTCTATTAAAAATCTATACCAATATTATAAAGAGGAAAGATTTGTTTGTTTGGAACGAATAGGCTCCGGAAATACTGAACCGATTTAAAAAATTATCTCACTGGTAGGAAGATACACCATTCCCCAGTGACAAAGGCTATATTATAAACACAAATAATGTAACCGAGATGTAACCCAAGGTGCAATATTTTTTTCGTTGTTTAAATATTTTGACAGGTGGTTTGTTTATTTACTCGCCCATTCTGGGCAGTGAAAAGAACATAGTCTATAGAGCCAAGTCTTTAGAAGTATCTATATTCTATGGCGTAAGTACCTAACGAAGTAAGCCGGGATAGCTCGTTAGATAATAATTTGACGTTTAGCCTTCTCAAAAGCGCCCTCTAGCCTATCCTCACCCAGCTGACCCGGTGCCGTCGTCACTGACATTGCTGTGAGTGTCCAACGAGTTGTCCGGTGCGTGTGAACGTCCGCTTGAGAACACGCTCAGATCTGCAGTGGATGTCACTGACGTGTCCGCTAGCGAACGTCTACTGCCTAGGGCGGAGGTTGAGTCTTCACAACGCGTCGCCGCCACGCCGCTGTGCTCTGTGGAGTACGTTTTTTTGATAAAAAGAAATTTTATTAAAAGTTTTGAGGGTAGTTTTGAATTGGAATAGAAGGATTATTAGGCTGGATGGATAGGTATTGAAGTCGGTTAACGGAAACATTCTAAAATTAAACTAGATATTAAAAGCGTTAAAAAGAGCATGCAATAGGAAAAAAAAAAGAAATAAAACTTACCTTGAAAATAATAATAAAAAAAACTGTAACGAACGTAACGCATCAGATGCAAATGGAAAACTTTGGTAACACTAGAATCTCTGCTCGACACAAAAACTTGGATTAAATCATTTACAATATTTATTTACATTATTATACACGGGAATGGTAAAATAAAACTCAATTATGAACAAAATAAACGTAATCGGTACTAAATTAGAATTACTAACACATATTTTTTTATAAAGTACCTATATTAGACTTAGGCTTAGGCACAGTTTGAAACTAAAAACTAGATAAAGCACACAAGTTATTCGCATTAAGAAAAACCGCTAAGTTTAGTAACTTAATGCCGTCTCTTTCTTCCAATGATATTCAAAGAGTAGGCAATATAGTTACGGTAGAATATGTCCTATGGCCATTATGTACTGACCATTTCAGGAGGTGACAATAGGGGTCATAAATCAATAAATATCTTGTATCTTGTCATCAATACATAGTATAAAACAAAGTCACGCGTCTGTCCCTATGCTAATAACTTTAAAACTATGCATCGGATTTTGATGAGTTTTTTTTTTAAGAATGAGTGATTCAAGAGGAAGGTTTATAAGGTACAGTGGCGGACACGATCGGCGTAACACTTCCGGTTTTTCTGTAATGCAAAATAGCTCTTGTTCTTTGGTTTTACAGTCTAGGGCTGACGAAACCATAGACAAATCTGTTACGGCCTCCTAGTCCTTGACTGTACATGCACTACACAGTTTAATAGGTAAAGCGGTACGAAGTTCGCCGGGTCGACTGGTTATTAAAAATACAGTGGGTATTACTAAACGCCAAACTAAACAAAGTAACTCTCCTAGGTAAAAATCAATGGTTCCTATTTTCTCTTCGATTTCGTCTCCTTGGTTTTACAAGATAGGAGAGTTCTGGCGACCATGGTCTGTTCTCCTGAGGAGGTGTCTTCGAATCTGGATCTTGAGGGGATCCTGGAGGTAAAAGGAAAGGGAAGTCTGGGTTATAGGGATAGGGATAGGTTTCCCTACTTTTTGGTGTAGTAAACATAAATTTATGTATGCTAGTTCAGCGAGCGCGTAACTATCCGAATAGGGGTGTGATTTTATATTACTTGCCATGCCATATCGTAGCGTTTGAAAGGGCATCTTACAAAAAAATATTATTCAACTTCAGGTTACGAACTCGCTGGTTCCGGCTCTAACATCAAACGTACCAAGGCATAGAAAAATCCGCCTCACACCACGATGGGCGGCAAAACTAAAAGAAATAAATTCACAATAAATTTGTAAGTAAATTTCATAACCGTTTATCTGTTTTTTATTTTCTCTACACTTATTAAATATGTACAATTAACATTCGCTGACCATTCAAGAACATTATCGTTACATCAATTACCTATCTACTTAAGAGCCAGTTTACAGCGATGCTAGCGCCATTCGCGAAAAAAAATAATATCTTCTAAACTAAGGCAAATATCCAAAATGTGGCACAGTATGACACTAGATAATGTAGCCTAGTATTTTTGGGGCACTGTTGTATAGCTTTTGAATTAAAGACCAAAGAAAGCTACAAAGTATTGCTAAAAGTGGCCACCTTTAGCAACAATTTGTGTATAATTTTGTTATTTTAAGTTACGACTACTTTACTGTGCTCAAAAAATACTAAGCAAGATTATCTAGTGTCATACTGTGCCACATTTTTGATATTTGCCTCAGTTCAGAAGATATAATTTTTTTTCGAGAATCGCGCTAGCATCGCGGTTAACTGTCTATTAAACATTAAAAAGTAACTGGCAGTAAGCCAATAAAATAAAGAAAAAAAAACAATGGCAGTATTATTTTCATTTCATAATGTAACCTAAAAATAAATATTAAGTAAAGCTTAATCAGAACCAGAGCCATTCCGTGTATGCCGATCGATGACAGAAAAGACCGCCCCTTTTTTCGTTTCCGGAGGGACCAGCCAGATCCAAAAAAAAGCAAGGATGACAGGAAAAGGGCCAAATACAATTCTCTACTAATGCAAAATAAGGTTCAACGTTCTGAAACATAATTCTAATAAGCTCTTGCCATTAGTAGGTGGCATGTCTCTTCGAGCATGGATATTTGCTATACTGGATTAGCCTAAGTCAAACTAACAGACAACTGTCTGGGGGTGGGTTTATTGGACTGGGCCGAGCAGAGATTCACGTGACACTGTTACGTTACGTTATAATAACCGAACTCTTAAAGAAAAACCTCTAAACTTTACTATTCAACCATTGAGCAAATTTATTTTATTATTATTCATAAAAAGTTAAACAGCATTTTAGTTATTTGACAATGTCAGTTTTGACTGGATGTCACGTATTTACCATACAACAACCAGAGAAGTAGACCTCCAGTAAAGCTACTGAAAATGTACTGTATCTTTATGAATAAGACGGTAAAAGTATTTCGATATCAATAAAAATTACAAAGATAACTACAATATTCAGGCATAAAGTTATTTAAATAAATTTTAATATAGCACCGACGTTTTATTTCGTATGTACATTTCCAGGTCGTGCATGTTAATCATATAGCATTATATTAAAATTATTAGTTAAAAGCTTAATAATTACAAAAACAAGGAAAATGTAAAAAAGCATTCAATAATTTAAATTTAGGCAAACGAAATCTGTTGCGTTCCGTTCGAGCATAAGAAATTTCAACATGCATAAATAAAATGACGAAACTTGAATCGAAGTGATTATGAATTTGAAATAGGTAAGTATAATAAAATCTACTTTACCTGTTAATACTAAAACTAGCGCAAAAGATGATATATTAATATAAATTTTATTAATAAATTAAATTATGTTACTGCGTCTTGATTATCGAGGCTTCCTCTACTATATTAAAGTTAATTATTTACACAATCGCTTTAGCACTAAAAGTAACTATATCAAACGATTTGACACTAGGAAGTTATTGGCTGACATTCGCTCTCGAGTCAATTTTGATCTCAGACAATTTATCTTGAAGTCGGAACTGTTTAACCTGCGCACATAAAGAATCGATCTCAAAATGGCGGCCGTTGTATGGGCTGTCTCTCTTCTTTACTCTTCCCTCATACTAATATACACGGTTCAAATCGTTTCTTTATCTGTGCGGCTCATATATATGAATTTGAAGCGGAAAACAATTTAAAGTTAAATTCTAACACACTTTGGAGTGCTACGACTTGACTGCGAATGTCAGCCATTGAGTCTAATCAAATACGGGTGGCCTGGAAGAAATCTCTCTAAGCAATAAGGCCGCCCATTGCAATCAATGTATAAATTTAAGAACATTTAATAGTGAGTGAGATAAGACGTGCGATCGACGCTGCTTTATTTGTACTGAGCGGTAACTGAGAGGTAACAGAGAGCGGGGGAGCCGCATTTGTTGAGGGAGGCAGGGAGTGCCCATACAGTATGTAGTACTATTTATTATACTGTGACTATAATACTATACTATAAAATAGTTACACCCAACGATTCAATCTTTTTTCGCGAGGACAAATTTCAAACTATTATTTTCCATTATTTTCTTAATCCTATACCTCGAGAACCAAGAAGCTGCCTCGTCCAATGTTAGTCATAAACCCACCTCCAAACCATACACACACACACACACACACACACGCACACACACTTACACACACACACGCCCACATGCGCGGGAGACCGTGATGCGTTCACAGATTCCTCGGAAAAATAGCATTTCCAAATATCCCCAATCATGTCGGTACTTCGGTTGGTTTGTCAAAGGTCAAAATCAAAAATAAGTTATTCAATATAGGACACAAGATATCACTTATTGAAGGTCAATTAGACTATTTAATCTAATTGATATTGATACCTTATTTGGTAAAGTATCCTACACTGCGAGAGGCGAGGTAGTTCAGGGTGCCCACCAAGTGGCTCAGACAAACAAATATTTGGTTACTTGTCTTGCATTTGTAAACGAACGTTTCTCACATTTGCGTTGTGACAATAAACAGTTATATATTTTCCCCTTGGTCACGATATCACTCGTGAACAACTGGACTATTTGCGCAAATTATTTTTTGGTTCTGTTTGCTCATGTCAGGAGATAATTCATAAGAAAGAGATACTTTTTTTTAAATGCAGGGAAAAACAATAAACTTTGATAGTTTCCTAGGTAAGCTGAAAACGCAATCACGTCTCCCATAAAAGATCTGAAAGCTTAAAAAAACGAAAATATACTTAGCTTATTAAAAAAACAATTTAAATAAAACTACTTCCTACAAAAAAATGCATAATTTTATCACGCTTTCAATTTCTGTAGCATCAAAAACATGCCCCGAATACAAGCATGGATTTAGCTCAAAACCAAAGCAGCGCCACTCTCAAAAAAAAAAACATAACATCAACGCTACTAAACCCGAATATTTTTAACTTTTTAACATTGGTATCAATTTCAAACGAGTTTTTTTGTTGTTATTATTACTTACGTTTTATGTACATAATAATTTTGAATGAGTGGCGCATCTGTTAAGTCCTTAACATAAAAAACTTAATTATTTATATAGACTTAATGGTAACTTTAGGTGTCTTTCTACAAGTTCCACCTATTATTATGCTATTACACTACACTAGGCCACTGGATAAAAAAAAAAGAGTTAATCAGCCTTTAAAACAAATCGTTGGCAAAACAATATTTTCGCTTCTGATATTTTATTAAATTCTCTCTCAATATCATTTACCTACTTAGATTATTCTAAGGAAGATAGTATTTGAGCCTTTGGCATAAATCATACAAATAATGAACTCTTTTATTTATAATAAATCTGGCAAGCACCCTTAGTAAATAATTAACATGCACCACAATACGATTTATGTAATTTTTTTTACAATTTTCCGTAAGAGGTACATACCTTCTACTTTATAAATAGTAGTTATTTTTAATATTATTACATCCAGTGTTATTTCAAAAAGAACTGTTTAACTAAATATCAATATTCGATGACTTTAAAATTAACGAAAAAAAAAACAGTACCAACCTACATAAGCGAATGTTCGAAATACAATTGAAATTGAACGAATTAAAAAAAAACTGAAAAAGCAGCCAGCAATTATTATTCTTTTTTGTAATAAAAAGCAGCCAGCATTTTTTTTTACACAATAGTGTTGTGCCGCTACAGTCTAGTCCAGTGGTCTGAGTCTAAGGACGAATCTAATGAGTCGAGCGACATAGTGTTACCTGACACAGTGTCGCTCTGTGAGACGCGAAGCTCCTGAAGCTCCATGGCTGCCTTCTCGCGCCTGTATCATAAACAAAAACAACTGTATAAGGTTTTTGCACATTTTTGCCTTTTTTTTTCGTGGTTTTCAATATTTCATAATATTCTTTAAGCAACAAAAAAAGATTTGATAAGATTTATCGGAGAAAACAGCATTTGAATTTGACAAACGGATAATAAAGTTGCGTCGTGCATCGTGCACAACAACAGACTTCACATTTCAAAATGGCGACAAATAGTTCCAGTTTTTGGCTAACGGGTAAAAAAAATGTGGTACAATATGGGTACAATAAGTAGAAGTATAATTGATACCACTATAAGGACAAAACTAGTTTAACATGGCCTTAAGAGAAGAAAACAAAGTCCTCACCTCAATATCACAGTGGCTCTGGCCTGCTTCTCAGTTTCAGAGAACTGATCGGCTCGTTGTCCAATCTTGGCCTTCTTGTCTGGCTCCACAAAGCACCCGAGCGGCCTTTGAGGCAGCTCACTCGGTGGCGGAGGGCCAGGGTAATCCAACCTTGCCCGCCTTAGCTCCTCCATCGACCGTTCCAATTGCATTATCACCACATCCTCCTCGAAGCCGAAGTCCTTATGAAGCTTTACCTGAAACGTGACAGCTTGTGACGCTCTCCTATTGGCTGCGTTTTGACCAGCTGTGCGAGGATGCGTTGCGAGGGATATGTTTGTTTGAACCAATAGAAACGCTCTATTGACTTATGCTCCGCTAAGTTTCCAGGGAAGCTGAGCGAGAAAAGTCAAATGAAGTGTTTCTTTCTATTCATCACCATCATCAACGTCCACTGCTGGACATAATTAGGTCTCCTCCACTTTTACTGCTCCGTAGCTCAGTTGGCAGTGATGTGGACTGAAAAGCAGTGCACCTGGGTTCGAGAACCGGCGGGCCGAACATTGTTATGATGAATATAGATGTTTGTTTCCCGTTCTGGGTGTAATATTCGTCTCTGTATGTTTCGGGCACTCTAAATACAGGTTCTTCCTAGTTAAGGGCTCTAAGTGTGATGTGTTATTATTATTATTTTCAACAAGAGCAAACATTGTGAAGGGAATTTGCCATAATCATCAAGCTCAGCAATCGCAGTAAAGCTAATCAAGTATTTCAACGAAGGACGCTGCTGCCCGTCATTCGGCTGTCCCTTGTCGCCTTTTACGATAACCACGGAAGTAGATGGGGTGGAGGCATTCAATGCTGCCACCACACGGCAGGTCTTGGTCTACCTATTGGTTCTGACAAATAAATCCCTTGCATAACGCATCCTCGCCCAGCTGCGGTGGAAACGCAGCCTTAACCCCAACAAAACCGTCGATTGAACCAAGCACGCACCTGAATATAATGCACGATGACGTCCATATCATTCAGCTTCATAATCTCCTTCTTGTGTAGTTTGAGGATCGTGTACGCCATGGCTGTGAGCACGCGCTCCCCATCCAAAAGATACGCGTCCCATACACGCAGACAGAGGCTGAACGGCACGCGCTCGACGAAGCAAACGAAGAACCACTTGAGCGAGTACAGAATCGCGTCTAAACCGAACTTGTCAAAGTGCTGCTTGAGCTTAGGCATAAACTTGACGAGTATACGGTCGTGGTGAGCCACGAAGCGGGCTAACTTGGGAAACCCTTCGACGTAGAGGCCGTGCATGGCGTACTTTGGGTCAGAAATGAGGACCGCAAGAGCCCAGAAGGCGTCTTCTTCGTCCATGTACATGAGGAGAACGCCGGCTAACCCTGACATGCCCTGGCAGTAGCCGACCTCCGAGTTATACATCCCGTAGGCACAGAGAACGTTGAACAGCGAGCATTGCTTCTCAGAGTACCGCTCGCGATAGAACTGGTGCTCTCTAAACTGTCGATTGACGTCGGAGTCTATCTGCCGCACGTCGGTGGACCAGCGCTTGGCTAGGCGAAGCATCTCGTGGTATTTCCCAGGATGTTTGTTCTTTATAGTGTTCACGTCGAGCAGTTTCCCCCAGACCTTGATACGAAGCGAGTTAGGGATGCCCTTATAGATGCGCCGGTGTAGTTTTTCCCTGGTGGCTGAAGAATCCCATTTGCTGAGCATTTTGACCCATTTCTTCTCCCGCTCCACCTCGATGTTGACCTTTTGAGGTGCCGTGCGCTGCGGCAGACGTTTGTCGTGGATGAATCCATACCTGGAACAAGACAGGTTAGGGTTATCAAAGAAGTCGCGGAGTTGAACATAACGATCGAAAGATCACCCGTGACCCTCTTGTTAACAGCCGAGATGGACACCGGCGGGGTTTTAGTGGGTGCGAGTCCCACATAACCCTGCGACTCCCTCCGGGGTCGCAAGGTACTCGTTAGGAGTTTCCCCGCCTTAAAAAAAGGGATATCAAAGAATCTGCTAATAATTTATTTTTTTACAAAAAGTGACCCGTCTTCAACAAACAGACAATACATAAACTGAGAACTTTCTCTTTTTCGAAGTCGGTCTAAATATCTTAAACCTTCTCCGGAATGTAACAAATACTTTTGTGATAACCGCAACAAAATCGGTTCTGCCAAACTCCAGATAATCGCGGACAAACATACATGTAAACTTATAACCTCCTTTTTTGAAGTCGGTTAAAAATGCTTCAAAATAACACAAGTAAAAAATTGATGTGGCACACATACATACATGCCCTTGCTAAATAAGTAAACGATAGTGATAACAGTTACACAAATGTGGCACAAATTAGCATAGAAATACTAGTTGATTTGCGAACTTTATGTCGACTGCACAGTTTTATGAATGTACCAACATCCACTGATGACAACGAGATACTAACTATTGATTCTCATCTCTGTAAATTATTCTTGTTTAAGTCTGAATTTACATATTGCTCCCCCTCACCTGTCAACCTGGATCTTATCGATATTCACAGTCTGGTAAACTGTATGTGGATTGACGTAAACGTTTACCATCTAATACCTAAATATAGGGATGAGACGAAATCGAAATACCGATAATATCGACATAATTTTGGTAAAAATATCGTTAATCATCTACTATAATATCGACTTCTTTATCTTCTACTATATCTATAAAAATGAATCGTGGTGTTCGTTAGTCTCGCTAAAACTCGCGAACGGCCGGGCCGATTTAGATGATTCTGTTTTCAAATGTTTGCAGTAGTCCAAGGAAGGTTTAAAATGTGGCAAGATATGGAAACATTGAGTGGGATAATATTGTACTTAAATCAATATTTTTTTATTTAAGTATTTATATTTGTTACTTCTTCATTTTTAAACGGCTGGAGAGATTATGGATTAACCCATAGGCTTTTTTTTTTTTCCTAATAAACTGCGGGTAATAAACCGCGGGGCACACCTAGTAATTGATAGTATTAAAGCTACAAATATAGTAGATATAACTATCAAAATCATAAATATTGTGATTTCATTATCTTAATAAAATTATCGACATACGAACTACCTGGCATCCCTACGTAAACATAGAACTACCCCAGTGGAAAATTAAACTGAAATAGTTTAAGACATTTTGTTAAGCAAAGTAAGTAACATTACAGCAATAATACAACACGCTGTATTGTTATTTAAGTGCTAACTTATTAAGTACCTACTAGTTGACCGACCGGCGAACTTCTTACCACCTAACCTATTACTATGTTGTGCATGTATATACATACATACATAGTATAAAACAAAGTCGCTTCCCGCGTCTGTCCCTATGTATGCTTATAACTTTAAAACTATGCAACGGATTTTAATGCGGTTTTCTTTAGTAGATAGAGTGATTCAAGAGGAAGGTTTATAAGGATAATACATGCACAAAATAGTTATAAGTTAGGCGGTACGAAGTTCGCCGGGTCGACTAGTATACATATAAACCTTCCTCTTGAATCACTCTATATATTAAAAAAAACCGCATCAAAATCCGATGCATACTTTTAAAGATTTAAAGCATACATAGGGACAGACGCGGGAAGTGACTTTGTTTTATACTATGTATTGAGATTTGTGTACAAATACCAATTCATAGTTATAAAATAAAAAACTAAATTAGTTTCCCCAGTAAGTTTTATATGATTTGAAGAATGCAGTCTACAAACAATAAAGAAAATGAAATTTAACTTATTTGAAGGTTTTATACTAATTAAATAATAAATTCGCTCTGCATGCTAGCATATTCAGTAACACAGGCAAGCTGCTAGCTTAGTATCCCTGCAAGACACCTACGGTCTTATTCATAAAGATACAGTAGATTTTAAGTAGCGTTACTGGAGGTCTACTTTGCTGGTTTGTTGTATGGTAAATACGTGACATCTAGTCTTAATTGACATACGTCAAATAACTAAAATGCTCTTTAACTTTTTATGAATAAGAGGGCTAGTGAATAAAAAGGTTTAAGAATGTTTGTGAGCAGCAAACTGTAAGCTTAGCGTCTATTTAGCTGTTTCCTAGGGCTATGATTGCACAGCAAGCCATTATTTGCCCTAAGCAAGGCGCCTACTTTTGCCTAAGTTCCCTTTGTTGCCTAAGACCTGCTTATACAACTTCTTATTGAGTGGGTTGCCTGGAAGAAATAGCTTTAAGCAATAAGGTCCCCTATTGCATGCAAATTCAATTTGTGTGTACTCTTAATTGGATAGCATACTTTTGTATCTCTTACTTTGTGTGCAATAAAGTTAATTCTGTTCTATTTCTTAAGCGGTTTACTTTGGAGGTTAGTTTATCTATTTATTTAGACTGAGACTAGCACTTCATAAAAAAAAAAATGTTTATTTGTTATTTGAGCACCCTCCATACAGGTTCTACAAAGACTGTTCAGGGCTCCCACCCCCCATTCGCACAGGAAACTTAGGTAGCCATAGAAGTCACCAAATGTAACCAAAAATCTTATGTTTAGAGACGCTGTCCCTGTTACCACAAAAAAAAGCTAGACCGGTCTAAATCGCCAGTTTGTATGACAAATTAATGTTTTAAACCTAGTGTAATGATTAAGACCAGGTTTAACTCGTTTTGTGGTAGAGCCGTGTGCCTTACAAGCATAGACCACAAACTTAGCCAATTCGCAGATAATTTAAAATAAAATCAAAAATGCGGAAAAAAGAATCAGCCAGGCAATAGAATTTATGAGGATAAACTAGCAAGAGAGAAAAATAATCAAAATTTATAGTATGAGTATTTAGACAGGATTAAATGCCTTGTTAACAAAAATTACTATCAATAAATAATGTGTGATGAAAATACAATTAAAAAAAAATAAGCTTAGCTCTCTCGTATGGTAAAAGGCAACTAGTCTATTACTTCGGTCCCGTTCGCATGGCGCTTACCTATCAGTTTTATGGTAGTCCTCGAACTCCGGGTCTTCCCAAGGGTCGATCTGCCCGACAAGGTTATCCCGGCCGCGCTCGTAACGCTGGAAGATCAGCTCCCTCTCCTCGGAGGCCCGCGATAAAAGAGCCTCCTCATTCATAACACCGCCTGAACGTGCCACATAACGAGTACAGCCCAGCGACCTACAAACTTGCGACCTACAGATTATACCTGTCCAGATGCTTTGAACACTCTTTAGAAACAAGCATTGCTACTCCCCAAGTTATCCTCGCTTTCTTTTACTATTCTAAACAAGCACGCCCCTAATTTATTTTAATTTACAAAAACAATTTACAACAACTAACAACCACACAACAAAACCAATGCACAGAATTAGAACTTTATTAAGTCTGTGGCACAGAACAATCGGAGACGACCATAGAGTAAGACGACGATGATAGAGAGATAACACAGATTAGAAATATTGAACTATTCATCATCATCATCATCATCAGCCTGTAAGAGCCCACTGCTGGACATAGGCCTCTTCTCTCGCACGCCATGCACCACGGTCCTGCGCCAGTCTGATCCACTGCCTACCGGCACCCTTCACTATGTCGTCAGACCATCGGGCTGGTGGTCTGCCTACTCCACGTCGTCCGTCTCTAGGCCACCACTCTGTGACCGCTGTCGTCCACCTGCCGTCTTTACGCCTGGCTAAGTGCTAACGTTACCTCTGCGTTAGAAATAAGGTTTTTAGTTTATTTATGTTAGTGTAGTTTTTTTTTAAGTTGTTGTTGTAAGGACTGTGTCCTAAATTGCTACACCCTTGCCGGGTTAGGTACTAAGTCAAAAGTTCCTTGTATGTACTTAATTTAAGACCTGTACAAACTTAGCGCAATAAATATCTTGTATCTTGTAAGTGTTTCGCCCACCTCCACCTCTCATACCCGTTATTCTTTTTCCGACATCAGTTACTTTGGTTCGTCGTCGGATTTCGGTGTTCGGTATACGGTCCATGAGTTTGATTCCGAGCATGGCACGCTCCATGGCTCTCTGTGCGGCTTTGATTTGGTGCATTGTGCTTTTGGTAAGCGTCCATGTCTCGGAACACTATGTGAGGGTAGGCAGAACACATTGGTCAAACACCCTGGACTTAAGGGTTTGCGGTATTTTAGACATAAAGACGTCCTCGAGTTTGCCGATGGAGAATTGAACTATTGGCAGAGATATTTTCTATGGTTTGAGATTCGTTTAGCGTAGCGTTGCGGTTGCGGGAAGCCGTTTTCTTGAAAAAGTTTTGTTGTTTTTTATTGGATTTTTTTTCAAGTTCGAGTTGGCATTGCATTGGCAATGGCAAGAGCAAGTTGGCAACACTGATTTTGATAAATAAAAAAGCGTCGTTGGACGTGTTGCGCTGCGCTGCGCTACCAAATATTTTTTTATTAATTTTTAATTGTTCCTGCTGCGTATCTATTTTCAAATCCGTAGATATAGTCAGCGGCCAAGGTCCTTAAATCGAACACCAGAGGAAACTACAGCTGCTAGAAAATGAATCCTATTTCACAAGTGAGTGCAAAGTGTTGTGTTGGCTCGACTTTGGAAAATATGGTGTAAACTTTGGACTCTACACTTAATACATGCCCCTTTGCAGAATTATCGTACTTTTGTAGTGTAAATTAATGCTTTTTACCGATTTATCTCCGTTAGATTCGATAGGACCAAAGTTTTCATTATAGTTTTTATGAAAAACACTTGCGTGGACTTTGCACTCTGGCTCAAAAGTTACACGCGCCGGTCATTGACACCCGAGTGATAACAAAACAACCCTTTCCTTACTAAACTAAGGCACTGAATTACAATACAATGTTAGTTAAAATGAGCCCTGTACCCAGCAGTGGACGGTTGTCGAATGTGATGATATATATCTCAGTTTCTAAGACATATAAAGTATACAGGATGTCCCAAAAAGTTACGTAGCTAGGAAGGGGGGTGATAGGGGTGATCACAATGGTTATCAGACAAATAAAAAAAAGTATCAAACAAAATCAAGGTGTAATATTTTTAGATTTTTTGTAAAGTCATTAATTTTTTTAATACCCAGAGGTGATTATTATTTTATTTTTCTTCTTTAAATAGGTAACTATACATATAACAGTTTGTAGTTGCTTCATTAGTGCCTTAACCATTAACAATTATTTCCGGACTTCCGGTGTCAAAGCCTTAGTTTGCTTTATAGGTTTATTCCTCCTAGTTCAATACTTAAGTTTATAACATATATGAATTTGATTTATGTTCCAGATTGCCCGCGCCACGCGTCCTATCTACCGTAAACTGTCCACAACCGCCTCAGTCGCCAGTGCCAAGCCCATCCCTCCTACAGGCTACTGCTTTGGTAAGTTAATTATATGAAGACCACTACATTGTCAGAATATAATGATTGCTGACCAAATGAAGGCTGCGCTTTTGTCTGTCCACATTCATCCCTATTCAGCTTAAATAGTTTCAGTTCTGCCAGCTATTTGAAATAATGAATGTATGAAACATTAAAGAGTTGCATCATATTACAAAAGATTTTAAAATTAAATAAAAACACTAGCTTATTAATACTAGCCAGTCCTAAATATAGAAGAAGATATAGAAGTTATGACATCAGTTATTGTAATTTCACAAAAAAAAAAATGAAATTTAGGTTTGTTGATGAACTTATTTATAAATTGTGTTAAATCTATTGATCCAGAATTGTAATCATTTATTACTAAGTACCTATGTAGATTTAAAGATAAATAGCCTAAAATCAATGAAAAAAAAATGTGTAGACAATATAAAATACAATTGAGGAAAATGTATAATTTTGATTCTTAATTTTAGAATGTAATATTACTGATAAACACTGTTTAGATAATTTTACTTCAGAGATAAGCAAGCAGTTAGTTCAGGGCAAAGGTATTATTAGATATCTAATTATATTTACTTGAAATCCCGTAACATTTCTTAAATTATTAAACCTACTACCTATGATATTTTTTATTTAATTTTTATCTGTTAATTTATTGTTACATGCCATTTTATTGTGCATGTAAGTAGATGGTAGTCACCTTGATGCGACTTTAACAGTACTTTGATGCTTTACCGTGAGGTTGTACTGTATATTACAGTAGGCTTACATAGGCTGTTATTTTATTTATTAAGTATTATAGGGTTGTTATTACAAATATTTTGAGTTTGAGTGTGATGTGTTTTAATATCAACCTTAAGTTCCTATAAATAAAGATGTTTATGTAGCTTCTTTGCTGCCCAAATAGCGGGCAAAGATCTTCCCTCAAGATCTTTCTAACCTGTGCCACCTCTGGCCAGTTCTCGAGATGGGTATCGACATCATCCAGCCATCTCCTAATTGCCATTTACTTTTTTATATCTCCCAGTAGTAACTGACTTCAGCAGACGCACGGCAGTTGCACTTGAGTAAACCAAATTTAAGTTATTCAGTAAAAAATGCAAAGTGATTGGTTTTACAGTTTCAATTACAGGAATACATTAAGTAATTACAATTGAATTACCTATGTGTTATTGAATCGGTTCCTGTTTATTCTGTTACAGTTAGAGGGGACTATGTGACAACCAAATTTTAACATATTATCAAACTCAATAAAACATAAGAACTAATAAAAAATTTATAATTCCAAAAAAAAAAATGTTTCCTCCAGACTTAACAGTTCTGCTTCCTCACCGTATCGCCGTAAAAACGGATATACAATTTATTATTTGATTCAGTTTAGCAGCAGCTATCTAATGTAGTTTTTATAACCTAGTACATTAGAGTATGTTAAAGCACCTAACCAAATGCGTAACGCTCACACATCAGCACCCTTTAGAGAATACGACAGTAATTTTTTTAGAACCACTTTAAAAAAAAAGGAAACAAACATACACACACACACATTTTCAGTTTAATAGAAACCTGACCTGAAATCCCATGTCCATTCCAGCACTAAGCGAGGAGCAAGCGGCCCTTCAAGAGTTGGCGCGTAAATTCGCACGCGAAGAGATCGTGCCAGTGGCGGCTCAGTACGACAAGACCGGGGAATACCCATGGCCCATCGTCAAGAAGGCATGGAGTGTTGGTCTGATGAACGGCCATGTGCCCGAGCATTGCGGTAATGTATTCCTTTTTGAGACTACTTGTAGTATAAATTAAGAGTTTCATTAGACAACTTTAAGCCTAAAATACCTTTTTAAGACTACTTGTATCCTAAAAGGTTTTAATTTTACTATACTTGTAGCCTAGAAAGGCTGTTGTTAGACCACCTGTAAGGTTTTATTATTCTGCAAAGCTAATTACTTTTTCCAGTGGTAAAAATTATTTTTTTTATTACAAGGATTTTTTACGAGCCTAAAAATACTTGAAATATTTTTTTTTAAATAAAAACCTAAAGGTTATATTTTAGGGCACTTGCAATGCTTTACAAATATTATTTTATATAATTATTTCTCTTAGGTTTGCTTTTACATAGATTGTAAAAATTTGTTTAATTGCTTTATCAGTATGCTACTCTGAGCTGCAAAATGACTGTAACCTTATAAACAGCTTTTTACTCCTTTCAATCCGAATTCCTTATTTAAATCAAGATTCCCTTTTTTATGGACGTATACGGTCCTTACAGGCGGATTAGGTCTAGGAGTCCTAGAGTCTTGCCTGGTGACACACGAACTGGCGTGGGGCTGCTCAGGCATTGCTGTCGCACTCATGATCACCGAAGTTGGCGTAAGGCAGATAACGATGGCAATAAGCATGCTGCTTTATACCCAAAGACCGGGTGTTAGGGGTTGTTTAGGGCAACATTTTAATGAAAAAGACGAGAAATGTTAGGAGGAAGAATGTATATTGAGTTTCACAATTCACCTTTGGTGGTGTTTTTAGATAATATATGTAGATTGCTAAAGCACCCTAAGAAAGGAGTTCCTTTTTTTAATCCATTGTCACAGCCTAAGAATCGGTAACTCTGACTTCGGAGTTGCGTGATACCTAGTGAGTTTTTAAAAAAAAACGGTCTGCGGGTGGTTCCACATTTTCAGGTGGTATCGGTAACTTCGGCGTGTTTGAGGAGTGCCTTTTGGGAGAGGAGCTGGCTTATGGGTGCTCCGGCATCGCCACAGCACTCAGCACAACGTCCAATCTGGGCGTGAGTCTATAAACTCTGTGACGTTCGTTGCGAAAATACAATTCCATAGTGCCAGTAGCTACATAGCATACTGTGACATTGTTACACTTACTCTGTATATTTCTCTTGTAGACAGTGCGAACCAGTTTACACCAAAAAAATAATTTCGTTTCGAGGCGCACAACAACCCAATCTGCAAACAAAAAATATTTTAATGAACTTTTGTTTCTTTTGAAAAATAAAAGAGATGATTTTAAAAAAACTATCTCCAGTATGTAGAGTACTTTCCTTTCAGGTGGCATAGCATTCCACCCTATAAAATTTGTTTCGCATTTCTACATCGAGAAGTCTTCAGCGTAACTTGCTAACTTGCAAATTACTCAGTAATTCGTTGTATCAACTCAGCAGGCCTAGTATTTTTGCTATGGATCGATATCCTTGCGTCTACGTTGCAGAGTTCTGAAAACTTCCGAATCATGCTTCGATCAATTGAATTTATGTTTATCATCGAGCATTTCGAATCCTATTCCATCTTTGTAATCATATTCTGCCTTTATCACATTCTGCCTTTATCACAATTTGATTATAGGGTTCCGTTATTGTTATCCAGTTCATAAATTTACTATAGTATCTTTCTCATCATTTCGGCTTTAACTCATTGCTTCGTTTTACGCTAATTATTTCTGCTCTGATTGGCACTTTTCATTTCTGTCCTCATAATAAACCACAGTGCACTGGAAACTGAAAGATATGTCTATAATTCATTACTACTATTGCCGTTCTCAGTGACTGTAAGAATAAAAAAACATCTTGACATGTGATAAGTATACATTGCAGAGAATATAGGCGAATATCTTTATCTATTCAAGAGATTCACCTCTATACCCTTAATGTATACTTATCACATCTCTAAATGTATTTTATTCTTATTGTCATTGAGAACGGCAATAGATTCCCTGGTTTTTTATTTAAGTAAAAGGATTTTGATAGGACAAGACTTATGCGGTTAGATTGAAGTTAACTAAATTGTGTGCGAATCTGACCTTTTTCTCATTTATTTTATTTCTCAGCTTGAAACTGTGGGTATATTGCCTATATGTCGATGCCTATAAAAATTAATAGAATTTTGAATTTTTGACATTGTGATACTATCCATCTCTCCGACATTGACATCAATCCATATTGTATGTCAAGCTATTCGTTTTCATATGCAATATAAGCCTACTGATCTTTCATTTCCCGTTTTATTAGAATTATCAAATGCTAACTTTTCTAAAAAAAACTGTTGCCTCTTGTTGGCTCAGACAATTAGCTGGTGCCTCTGCATAATCCTTCGGGGTATATTGGCGTGAGATTATTTATGATGTCTTTTTATAATGTGTTTAATTAATTAGAGTTCGATTGTGGCTCCGTAGCAGTTAGGTGACGATCGCATTACATTTTGTAAATACGCAACATCCGCTAAGCGTTTTCAGTGATAGATTGATTGAGTGACATTTGGAGGTGATTTGCAGGTGGTTTGGGAGACTACGGTGTTTTTGAAGAGTGCTTAGTCGGTGAGGAGATGGGCATAGCCTGTACCGGCATCTCGACGGCTGTTTTTGGCACTAACCTTGGCGTGAGTGGAGTGGGATCTTCCGTTCATCTCACTTTTGTATAATTTGTAGGCTGTGCAAGTGACTTTCTGCTATGGATTTGTATCCAAATCGAATTCGTCACAATTTTTATAAAATTAATTCGTCAGTTTTAAGTTCAAATACTTAGATAAAAAATACTTTAACTACGACATTAATGTTTTCTTGCTTAATTGTGGTTAAAAGAGGTTGACCCTTATAAAAAAATTTGCACTTTATCTGCTTTATCATTCAGCACCAGATATTATTGTCAATTACATCTTCATCCATTTCTCTGTTTAACTCAATCAACAGCTTTTCTCAGGGCAGGCGTTCACTAACAAGTTTTTGATATCAGCTCTGAAGGTCTGCAATATCAGTTAAACGCAAAACTTACTTTGCAAGATCCAGTATTAGATATAAGTTAGTTTGTCGTTTAATAGACAAAATAATAAAACGTACATTTGTGTATTTTCTTATGGCAGGTCAATTTTTTAAGAGCACTATTAGACCGACTCTAGTATAATAAAAGCTTTCTAAAATTTGGCCATATAATGTTATTAGGGCCAATCGCGAAAAAAAAATCTAAACCATGGAAAACGTCAAAAATGTGATAAAATACTGTATCTATAATATTGCTTAGTATTTTAAAGGCACTGTCTAGTAAGTGTTACTAAAAGTGCTACTTTAGATAGTTTTTTTTTTTAATTGTCTGTGGCTGTATCCCACTGCTGGGCAAAGACCTCCCCCTCCCGTTTCCACGTTTCTCTTTCCTGTGCCACCAGAGTCCAGTCGGATAAGTAGGAATCGATATCATCCCGCCATCTCCTTCTCGGCCGGCGACGCTTAGACAGTTATTAGTTGATTAAATATTAGCTTTAAAAATACTAAGCAAGTAAATCTAGTTCTAGTGTTTTACAGACTCACATGTTTGATCTTTGCCATTATTTTGATGTTTACATTTTTAGATGGCTCTTAAAATATGCTTTTATTTGCTGCTTTTCCATTCTATCATGAAACGATCAGGGAATAATAAGATGACGCATTTTTGTAACTTTTAAGGTAGTTTTAAATGCGCCACCTATTAGAAAATATTACAGCTACTCTCAGCGAACTTTGGTAGTTAAACCAGTTAAGAGGGCACCAACCGTGATACTAGCAACATACAATTTTTTATCGAGATTTTCTCTTCTATAGCGGTTGGAGCCGTCTTAAGATAGCCTTTAGAACAGTATGTCTACCTAAAGACTAAAGAATGCGGGTTCAAGCGTGATGGATGAATGACGTGGCGTATTACAGGTGGACTCGGGATGGGAGTTTTCGACGGGTGCCTCGTTGGCGAGGAGCTAGCTTACGGCTGCACCGGCATCAAGACTGCTATGGAAGCTAGCGGCTTGGGAGTGAGTGCGAACTCGCACTTATTGCACTCTTATAACTTGTTTAGCTTGGCAAGAAGGATTTGAATTAACTCTGGCTTACTTTACTATACGCCCTTGTTTTAAAATCTACTATTTTTGATCGTGGGACGTGTGCTGTTTCCAATATTTTTGTGAACCTTTTTTTTTATTGATTATAGAAAATGAAAAAGCCAAGCGTCTTTCTTGCCAAGTTATATTCATCAGATGGAAATCGTAAATAAATGCTTTACCTGTATGTAGTGTAGTATAGAGTTGTATTCTCTGTTTTCATAAACTAATTTTTAGTAACCACTTTCATTTTAAAATAAGTACTACATTACCTTAGCTACGGGACTGCAAAGATAATGCTGCATGTAGGCTGCATGTTTAAGGAGCTTAAAGAGGAACTCCTTTTGTTGATCTAGAGGTTCTAGAGCTTTTTATTGTAGAGGTTCCCAGTTTTGTTTTTTATTAAAGACCACTTTAAAAAAATTACTTGTAACGGTGGCACCCCTTGCTACATTTCTACCATAATCCGAGAGATTAGATAACTTTTTTTCACTTAGCAAACTACTGCTCTAGGTGAATGAAACCTATTCTAACAAATGCAAAGGACTGACCCTTAGAGCCCCTGAAATGATATTTGTAAATAGATATTTGGTTAAAAAAGCTTGTGATACTTATACGGTTTTGATTGTAGAGTGTGTATGCCAGCTGAGTCTGCTCGCGGTAAAAATACGAACCAAGACTTAGGGCTCGGATCGGACTCTAGCTTACTAATTATAATAGACATTGTACCTTAATCATTATTCATTTATTAATGACATCATAGCTTCAATCATTTCACTGCTTTCATCAGTTCATGTGCACAAACTTTACTGAAGTCACAAAATGTTTAATTAAATTAGTTTTTGGCAAGCTTTGTTTAGATTAGGCGTGTTATTCTTTTCCTAACTAATATTTTGTTTGATGAATACGAATCCATAGTAGAAAACTGAGGTATTGTTTTGTTTGCATGTTGCTTGAGATTTTGTTTTAATATTTTTTTAAAGCTTGCTTTTCTGTATATTGCTTTACAATAAAGGCGGATAGATCTGATGCGATACTGTACAAAACAAACTACTCCCCTTAATCCTTTTTTTTTTAAATCCAAACAGTTTTTTTGCTTTAAATGCAGTTAGATATTTAATTTAAAGTAATGAAAAAAACTTGTCTATTTAGGACATGTTCGACAAAAGGTCGTATCTTTAACAATTAGAAAATTTGACACTTATTTTATATTTTAGACATTATTCAACATGTATATATCAACAACATGAATTATATCAAAAAAAAAAATAGTTTGCCTTGAATAGTTTTGCCCAAGTTAGTCAAGACAGGTCGCCTCAGCATCCGCCTACCCTATTTGTAGTGACGTAGGTTAACCTCGCGTCGTGTTCCAGCAAACGCCGGTCATCATAGCTGGCAATAAGGAGCAACAGAAGAAATACCTTGGTCGCCTTATTGAGGAACCTTTAGTTGCTGTAAGTACTTGCCATAATAAAAAAAAATATAGAAAAAATATGACAGCGTCATGCGCTTTCGCTTAAAATGAAATTAATAATAATAATAATAACACATCACACTCAGAGCCCCTAACTAGGAAGAACCTGTATCTAGGGTGTGTCTCTGTAGACAAACATCACACCCAGACCGGAAACAAACATCGATATTCATCATATCAAAATTCGCCCCGCCCGGGAATCGAACCCGGGTGCACACGCTTACTCAGTCCACATCACTGTCGACTGAGCCACGGAGCAGTCGGAGAATTATCTGAGAGACGGTATGATGTTGGTCATGGTTTTTTAAAACTTGTTTCTGTTATTATTAGATTGAAAACAGTTTAAAATTATGCGTAGCGAAGTATGGATTTTTCAGAATCATGGCATTACTTTTTAACTCATTGCTAGGTGAATGAAGCGCGTCTCTAGGGGAAACGCACTGATTGGTTTGTTAAAATATAACTTTGACGCTACAAGAACCAATCAGAATAAGAGTTGACCAGGAAGCAATAATCTAGCCAATCAGAGTTAAGGCAGGTTTCAAAGTTTTCAATTTTACTAGGTTTTTTGCAAAAAAAACTGCTTTATTGTCAGGATGAATGAAAAAAAAGTAATGCTTATATCAAATTATCCGTGTTTTCGCAAAATCCCTACTTTTTTTTTTGCAAAAAACCTATAATTATCAAATCTTACTACGACATATACTGGGTGTTTCTGACAAGGCGGTAATAAATCAAAGGAGGGATTCTGCTCACCATAACTAATCCCTCTTTTGATTTATTACCGCCTTGTCAGAAACACCCTGTATATGGTTTGCCAGCAAGAAATACATTTTAATAAGGCCGCCCATTGCCCTTTTCTAATTCAAATGTTTGCTGTTTTTGTATTATTTATTGCCTGTTTTTATTTTATAATAAAGTAATAAAGATGTTCTTATCTTATCTTTTTGTTATAATGTAAAGGCATACTGCGTGACGGAGCCGGGCGCGGGCTCGGACGTCGCAGGGGTTAAGACGCGCGCGGAGAAGAAGGGCGACGAATGGATCCTCAACGGACAGAAGATGTGGATCACCAACGGGGGCGTGGCTAACTGGTAACAAATATATTTTTTTAATTCGTTTTCTTGGTCAAACAGACGCCTTACGCGGCGCTTGAGCGTCTACTTGCCAGTATAACCACACCTCGGACACTTCCTATTAAAAAGCGCGTTGCTTCGCGCACAGCCGAAACTCGTGTAAAAAGATTTATTCAATACTAGTCGACCCGGCAAACTTCGTACTGCCTAAGCTATAACTATATTGTGCATGTATTATACTTATAAACCTTCCTCTTAAATCACTCTATCTATTAAAAAAAACCTCATCAAAATCCATTGAATTTGTTTTAAATATTTAAGCATAAGAGACAGACGCGGGAAGAGACTTTATTTTATACTATGTATTGATTTATAGGATACAATTTAAGCTATCACTTAATTTAGTAGTTGGTACCTTTAATTTATTTAAGTATCCTATACTGTGAGAGGCGAGGTGATTAAGGGGCGCCCATCAAATGGCTCAGACAAACGAATGTGAAATCAACCTGTTTCCAGATGGACATACTAGTTCGGATAGTTGTAAAGACAGAAAAAGTAATATTTTAAATGTAATATTGAAGGTACTTTGTGCTGGCGCGCACAAACCCGGACCCTAAGGCTCCAGCTAGCAAGGCGTTCACCGGCTTCATCGTTGAAAGGGAGTGGGCCGGAGTCACGCCTGGCCGTAAGGTAACTTATATAAATTAACACTATTATTATTCAAATACCTACCTTTTTTTTTTTTTTTTGTAACGAGGGGAAATGCCTATCACATTTCCCGACGCTCGGGGGAGCGTCAGGTGTATGTGGGGCTCGCACCCACTAAAACCCCCCGGCGGCCGTCTTGCCGCTTTTGGGAAGAACTCCGAGAACCACACATTATAGCGTCCGAAGTATTCAAATACCTACCTACTGAGGAATTGGCTGATTGCACTGTATGCCCCTTTGCCTGACCGAATAAAAACACAATGTTAGTTTTATGATGAATATCGATTTGTGTTTCCGGTCTGGGTGTAATGTTCGTCTCTGTCTATGTTTCGAGCACCCTAGATACAGGTTCTTCCTAGTTAGGGGCTCTGAGTGTGATGCTTTATTATTATTATGTTTCTCAATACTCTTCGGTATCACGGGATGGAGCCCGGTCCTTTGAGAGGCGTGCGAGGGGACGAATCCAACTCGTAGAGGCCCTTTCGAGAGTTTTGCTATATTGTATATGGATCACCAACCAGTAACCGCCACTAAATGCACAAATAGATCATGCACCCAGAGGCGGCACACAGAAGGTGATAGGAACTATTGTAAATTATAATTATTATTATTATTATAGTTTTATTTAATTATCAAATTTACTAACATATTTCCCCAACCAACAAACCAGGAGATGAACATGGGTCAGCGTGCGTCGGACACCCGCGGGATCACGTTCGAAGACGTCAGGATCCCGAAGGAAAACGTGCTGATCGGCGAGGGGGCCGGGTTCAAGATCGCCATGGGCGCTTTTGATAAGACCAGGCCTCCGGTTTGTAGACCTTTTTGTTATTTAAGGGGCGAAACGGTGCGAAACTGGCGCCACTTTTGATAAATAATTTATATCTCTAAACCATGGTCTAAACAATTTTTAAGGCCCTGTTGTGTAGCTTTTAGGTTTATGATCAAAGAAAAAACCGTTTGTTGCTTAAAGTGTCCACTTTAGTTTCGTAACGTATTTTTTCTTTGATTTTGAACCTAAAAGATACACAACAAAGCCTTAAAAATTCTAAGCAAGATTATCTAGCGAGACAAAGTAAAGTAAAGTAAAAGTAAAAAATGATTTATTCAATACAGGATACAAGATATCGCTTATTGAAAGTCAATTAGACTAATCTAATTAATATTGATACCTTATTTCGTAAAGTATCCTATACTGATAGAGGCGAGGTAGTTCAGGGTGCCCACTAATTGGCTCAGGCAATCAAATGTTTGCCTTACCTTACGACAATGGTCGCCTGGAGACGCCCCCAAACGAGCCCTCCTCTGTCAAATGATTCTACTCCCTTTCGCAATGATTTTACAGCGTAGAGAAGAAAGGGGTAACAAACTCTACTTTACAATTTATCTCTCTCTTTTTTTTTTTTTTGTTCTTATGTGACATTACAATTTAATTTACAATACAAAGAACATAAATTAATAAGATTTAAAGTACTTACATACAAGAAATAATGAAAATATCGTGCAGAGCTAGACTACTTCCATGCGTCTTTGTCGTTTTCATAATCATCAACATTGTAATAAGCTTTCTTCATCAAACCTTTTTATCAAATCTAAATCTGATTTTTCTACGTACCAGGTAGCGGCAGGAGCGACAGGCTTAGCCCAGCGTTGCCTAGACGAGGCTAGCAAGTACGCTCTGGAAAGGAAGACATTCGGGGTCCCCATAGCTCACCACCAGGCTGTGGCCTTCATGCTGGCTGATATGGCCATCGGAGTGGAGACCGCGCGGCTGGCATGGATGCAGGCTGCTTGGCAGGTCGACCATGGTGAGATATAATTTCTTTTTTTTACAAAAAAGGAACCCGGCTTCAATAAACTGACACACACATAAACTGAGAACTTCCTCTTTTTCGAATTCGGTACTAAAACCTTCTCCTGAATGTAACGAATATTTTTGTGAAAACCGCATCAAAATCGGTGCAGTCAAACTCGAGATAATTGCGGACAAACATACATACATACATACAGGACAAACTGATAACCTCCTTTTTTGAAGTCGGTTAAAAATACACTGTATTTCCACAGTATAATTAATAGTGCGGCCCGCGGTTACCTCTCAGTGACGCTCAGTACAAATAGCTCGTCTCATCTCACTCACACAAGCATGGTACGCGTGCACGTACAGTAGCGGACACGGACGGTGTAACACTTCCGGGTTTTCTGTATTGCAAAATAGCTCTTGTTCTTTGGTAATACAGTCTAGGACTGACGAAACCATAGACGAATCTGTTACGACCTCAAATCAATAAATCAAAGGGGGGCTTCAGCTCACCATACAGCTAACAATTTTCCCAAAGCAACATTGGTCGTAATCTCAAAAAAAAATAAGAGCTGTTCCCTACATTGGTTTGATCAGCTGACGTTGTCAATGTACGGGACGGCGGATTTTTGTTTTGAGATTTCGGCCCATGTTGCTTTGTGAAAGTTTTTAGTTATGGTGAGTAGAATCCCTCCTTTGATTTATACCGCCTTGTGAGAAAAACCCAGTTTAACGCGGCCAAACAGGGAAAAATTTTTTGCACAGACTAAAACAATCACTCGTATCTTTTTTTCAGGAATGAAGAACACGGTTAGCGCATCTGTGGCGAAGTGCCACGCCTCTGAGATTGCAAACAAGGCAGCTTCAGATGCTGTCCAAATTTTTGGCGGGAACGGTTTTAACAGCGAGTACCCAGTTGAGAAGCTGATGCGTGACGCGAAGATTTACCAGATTTACGAAGGCACTTCCCAGATTCAACGCATTATCATCTCGCGTGAGATCCTTAATGCTGCTAAGCAAAGGGCTTAGGATACAAAAAGCTGGCTGAGAGAGGCATAGAATTTGTTATAATGAGATAAATAAAAATGTATATCAGTCTCTATAATTGTTATCTTTTGTTCCACTGCCAAATTATGGCCTTTAACCTTCAAATCGATATTTATCCACACAATTTACTGTAATATTCGATAGATTTTACTTAGATAATAAGTGTAAATGCAAAAACCTGTAGAATACAATTTTTTATGTATTTAGACTGAAATAAATAATAAGTAAAGATTCTTTTTGTAGTTCTATTTTGATAACAAAATTTTATTATCTGTTTTGTAGGTGTGTTGTGGACTATTTTAACGATATACTTCGATGTGTGTTATTTTTTGATGGACCACATTTTTTTTTAATGGTAAAATGCTTGTTATAAATTTTCTTATATTATATACCTACGAATAAAAATGTTAAATTAAATTTTGGTTTTTATTAAAAAGAAATGAAGATAATAATAAAATTATAATACTGCATCACACTGAGAACACATAATTAAGTGCCCAAAAACAAATAAAAACTTTATTTTTATGTAGCCGTGTCAGCGTCCTATTGCTGGGGCTCGGCAAAGTAAAAAAAAAATACAAAAAGAACTAACTGAATCAAATCAAAAATATATTTTTTCAGTATAGGACACAAAGCGTCACCTTGTCAAGGTCTCACAAGACATTGCATAATGCAACATGATTGCAACTAGCGTAGCGAGCTCACATCTCTTCGATTTCAACTTGCCAGGTGAGTCGCGAAAAATAAATAGTTACCGGTACCGGTACCGGACAACCCCTAACTTTGACTTTTCTCAAAATACCGGACATTGTTTAGTCTGGTGTCCGGTCCCGTATGACAATACCAAACTCACGCTTAAATACCTCGTATTCATTATTATTTCAACTAGTAAACTACAATAACAGTCCCTATATTGTATTAAGCGCTGTGGTTTAGGTTCGCTAACGGTTCAGAAACAAACAGTCCACAGAAGGAACACAGACAGAACCGAATAACAAAACCAGACCAACACCCAACACTGTACATCGAGAAGATATCAAATTCTGAGAGAAAGCTTCCATCTCTCTAGAAGACAAGCACTAGGTACGTTTATAGTTTAAACCAAATACGCACTGACATGCTAAATGTATGCAAGCGGCTCCTAATTCAAAAAATAAGATTCTGTTTGGAATTACTCTTTTATTTCTTAACCTTCCCACTTTATATTGAAACTAGTCGACCCGGCGAACTTCGTACCGCCTAACCTATTACTATTTTGTGGATGTATTATACTTATAAACCTTCCTCTTGAATCATTTTATCTATTAAAAAAAACCGCATCAAAATCCGTTTCTTAGTTTTAAAGATTTAAGAATAAATACATAGGGACAGACGCGGAAAGCGATGTATTGATATTGATGAGTGCTCAGAGAGGTTGGTAACCGCCGCTATGAGTGCTAGTTTAACTAGACTCTACATTTTGCGTGCACGGCGCGGCGGCGGCGGGCTAGGTATGTACAGTGGCGGTCTAGGACAGCGTAACAGATTTGTCTATGGACTCGTGTGCCCTAGACTGTAATACTAAAGAAGAAAAGCTATTTTGCAATACAGAAAAACCGGGAGAGTTAAGCCGTGCTAGACCGCCACTGAACACCTATGAAGCAGCTGCTGTATCGACGTTGTAAAATGCCTAAAGGTATTTAGTGTATTTAATTTTAAAGCAATTTAATCATTATACAATCAATAATGTAGATTAGAGCTCAAAGTGTAAACTCTACCAGTCCTAAAGTAAGTACCTACTTACATAGTGACTGACTCTACCCACAATGATGTATGTAAATGTAGAGTCAATGTAGAGCTTGATAAAATATTTAAATAAACGCGCCAATTTAATTTGAAACTAAAGCTGCCATCTAGCGGAAAGTTTTGACAGAACTGCTGTCAATGGCGCCACTGTTTACCGGAAACTCTATGCAATCAAGAATAACTTTATTTTAATTTAGTTTAATTCCAAATACAAAATAAAGCACATTTAAAACAAAAGACGATATAAATTAAAATATGTTTTTTTTTATAATATGTTTTTGTAAGTGATCACGATATTATTCTTACCTCGCAATCATACTCATATAAAGATTGACCTAGATTCAGAGCCCTTGTGAAAGGATTGTGCAATAGAAACGGTCATTTGTTACACAACTCTTGTATTCATGAGCTAAAGTAGTTATTTTACATCATTTACATGATCTTTTAGGCAAACCGAGTTTTATACAGCTCACACAACAAAAGTAAATACTTAATTTATTATGTGAAGACTTATTTGATAGTACCTTTAACTTATAAATATTAATAAAATAAATATATTTTTTAATAAATTGCGTTTTTATTTCTATCTAGTCTAAGGTAGTGACATAGTTTTATCTTGAATTAGGTTAATTTCTCGCTGCCCTTTACCGACTTATTTCAATGTCAGTCATGAGTACGGGAGCTACACTGAGCCCGATTTAGGTCGGAATCAAAGTGTAAGTGAAGTGGCCTACAGACCTACATTCTCGTATTTTGTTTTTGAATTAATTTATCGCTCTCATGGGCGATTATTGAATAATTAATTTGTAGTAGGTTTAAAATTGCGCATTCCGTGGTATTATTTGAACGATTTGTACGCTAGTTTCGTGTGTGATGCACGAGGAGGCCCCAAAAATGAGTGTCGCGCACTCTTTGGTCGCTTCGTCGAGCCAAACGAAAGCCGAGATGGCAGCCGAAAAGGCGACGGAGCTAACTTTGGGAGCCGGGCTGGCCGATGCCGGGGCGACGGTGGAGCTGGACCTTCAGGTGGCCTATGTAGACCCCTCCAGCGGTAAGTACCACTTTACTCAGACTTGCCCCGACCCGGATCCCGAACTTCATTCGTGACGGATGTTTTAGTTTTATTACTTTTGTTGGAAACGAGCAAGATTTAAAATTAGAATTCGCCCGATCCTCCGCTTTTATCGCACTAAATGTGCATGAGTTTAAACTGCATAAATTAGATTAGAATACGATTCAAATAAATGAACCTGCTCCGCGACAGGTGACCAACCTGCTTCAATCTTATAAGATTTTGCAGAATTAAGTTAGATTCAGTCCTATTTAATCATGATAAATTATTTGTAAAAGGCCAGGTGTAAGTTTTATTAATCAGTATCTGGCTCTACCATACTATACCACATGCTCTACCATGGCTCTACCTCTACGCGGGCCTAGCCTACGATACGACGCAACGCAATCGTGTAGGTGTGTAGTTATTGTGTATTTTATGTTCCATCGCAGTCTTGTTTCATTAAAAACCCATTGTTAAATCTTATAAGTTATTCAAATAAAGTCTCTATGGCAACAGATTACGGTTCAGCATAATATTCTTATTGGTCCCGCTGATGAGACAGTGGTAGAGACTACCTGTTCTGCTCGTACGATCGACTGCACGTTGCGGCAACGTCGCATCGCACTATTTACTATTTTTTTGCTCCTATCCTGCCGGCGGCCGCGCAAGCGAGATTGTCGTTTTTGGCACATTATTTAGGCGGGGACTTTACATTATTTTTGGACTTTGAGTTATCTAATTAATCATCCAGAAACCTCTTCTCATAGTAGTCGATATCGGTACGCTACTGGTGATTGTAGCACTTCATTGGTTTCGGTGTCAGTAGGGCACGTTAGCGAGTGCGGGCTGGCTGCAGCAAAGCGGCGCACGCGCTCACCACTCATTACAGCTCGTGTGAAGTAACCGGCTGGCTGGCTGGCTGACGTAAGAGCGGCGCCGGCGCAGGCTGACTGACGGACGCTGCGCAGGAGGCACGCCGTTGTTTGTGTTGGTATTCCGTAGCTGGGTATTTCGGGATCTGGGCCGAACGATAATTCTGCTCGGAATCCAACAAGTGATCCCCGCAGATTCTTTGTATTTTATCATGCTAGCAAATTGATAATAATCTAACCGTCTGCTTGGTAAATTATGTTAGTTAAAAAAAATATAATTTCTTACTCTATTATTCGGAACTCATTTTTTTTCATATCAGCTTCATGAGTAGAATCTATTGCGATAAAAAAAAATTAATATGACACCTAAAATAAAATATTTTCTTGTAGTACTCAGTCTACATTATTTCCGATGGAAAAACGCAACATCTAAATCACATCACACTGAAAAGAAAAATAAATGCTTATTCCACGCAAATATCACTTTTTTTTAAACATGAAACTGATAAAAAATCCGTGACTGAAAAAAAAAAAATAAGTAGGTAGGTAACAGAAAATTTTGTTGTTATTTTTTTTTTACTAGGATATTAATTTTGCCACTTGCAAACTAGTTGGCGTGTTTTACAGCTAAAGTAGCGCCACCCAAGTTTTTTTTTTATTATATTCTAAACTAAGGCAAATATTAAAAATGTGAAACAGTATTCCACTAGAAAATGCAGCCTAGTATTTTTAGGGCACTGTTGTATAGCTTTTAGGTTAAAGACCAACGATTGATTGGTGCCAAAAGTGGCCGTTTTAGCAACACTTTGTAACTTTCTTTGGTCTCCGCAGCTATACCACATCCTTACCTAACTAGGTCCATGAGATCTATTTGAAAACTCTGTAAATAACCTTAAAATTACTTCTTACGAGCTTTTCCGGCTTACTTCGTTACGCCATAGAAATAAGATACTACAAAAGACTTTGCTCTATAGACTATGTTCTTTTGTCTGCCCAGAATGGCCGAATAAAAAACAAACAACAACAACAAACCACCTGTCAAAATATGTAAATAACGGAAAAAAATTTGCACCTTGGATTATATTATTTGAGTTTAGGTAAGGATCCCAAATTTTTTTGAAAATCTAATATAGCCTATGACACTCAGGGTTAATGTAGCTTCCTACCAGTGAAAGAATTTTTCAAATCGGTTCAGTATTTCCGGAGCCTATTCGTTACAAACAAACAAACAAATCTTTCCTCTTTATAATATTGGTATAGATTATTTATATACCTTCATATTACTGATGTTACAATACTTGGGTCAAGTATTGTCCCTAGTCCTTACATATTACAACTTAGTTCTTATCCTGCTATGCTTTACACTTAAACGACACGACCCCACGTAAGAATCAGAATCAAAATCAGGATCATTTATTTCAAACATGTGGTAAGATACAGGTGGTAGTGTATGGTAAAGTACAGCACATGAACCCTGTAAGGGCACCGAAACATAAGTAGGTACTTAAAAAGAACACATAAGTGAACTCGGTCTAGATATAATGAAGTAGGTATACACATCTGAATGAAAGGACTTTCATGAGTAATTTCCTATCAATTTTCATTCATAAAACATTTATGCAATATTTATTGACTTGCGATAATTTATGTAAGTAGCTAGAACTCTAGGTAGGAAATATACAAGTTTATAGCTTCTCATAATAGATGTCGTTACTGTTCCAATTACGAAATTAATTGACTGACAGCAAGCTGAGCAACTCTCATATTATTATGATCAACATCGCCTTAAAAACCAACTGATTATTTTTATTATATACTAGTCGACACGGCGAACTTCGTACCGCCTAACCTATTAATATTTTGTGCATATTTTATACTTAAAAACCTTCCTCTTAAATCACTCTATCTATTAAAATCCGTTGAATAGTTTTAACGATATAAGCAGCATACATAGGGAACCGACTATTATACTATACTAGTCGACCCGGCGAACTTCGTACCGCCTCACCTGTTACTATGTTGTGCATGAATTATACATATAAACCTTCCTCTTGAATCACTCTATCCTTTTAAAAAACCGCATAGAAATCCGTTACATAGTTTTAAATATATAAGCATACATAGGGATAGACGTGGGAAGCGGGGTTATTCCATTAGTCTCCAAAAATCATTTTTTTTTATTTCCATTTAGTCTCCAAGCTGATTTATTCTTATTCTTATTTAATTATTTTCCATTTCCTATAGTCTCCAAAATATTAACAGGCAAAGATGGTATCGACGGCAAAACAAGCAAGAAAAACCAGTTTTAACAGCATTACAAAATAAAAATATAGTAACCGATACAAGATTATCGCCTAGATTTAAAAAATATTTGCACTCGTTGTCAAAAACATTACAAACTGTCAGCTACCTGATAAAGGGCGGCTAAGACTACAACTAGGTACTAAGTTTTACGGAAACAATAGCCGTGCGGTTATTAAACCAATCACAGAGCGCTGCTCGGTAGTCCTTCGGCGAAAGTACCGTTATTTAAAATTAAAAAAAAATGAGTGCATGTGGTACTCTATTTTTTCTAATCCAGACTGATCTTTGACTTGAGGAGAGACTAGGCTAGTGTCACTGTGCCAGTGCTTAATGGAATAAAGTTAAAATCCAGGCGCAGGACCTAGCACAATCACGCCGTTTAAATATGCATTCAACATTTCAACTCACGTAAGTTTGGTTGATAATTATGATAAGCTAAGTATTACAGTATAGAAAATATGCAAGAAGTGTTTAGAAATTTATTAGATGTTTAATAAAACGTTATTTACCTATTTTACCCTATCGTTACTTATATATTTAGCATAGTAATAGTGCTTCTGATTGTTGTAAATGTGAAAATTGTATTCCCTTACCTAAGCAAATTTTAACAGTCATAAGTATTATTTTTTGTGAAGTTCAGGATAATTCATATGTAAATATTTATTAAAACTGATTATACTAAAAAACTACGTTTTAATAAAATTCCTAAACTTTTGTTGTTGTCTCTACATAGTAAAACTTACCTGGAGACTAAAAGGAATAGTTGTATGAAAAAAAAAATTTGTACCTACCTTTACCACAAAAGTGTTTTGGAGACTAATAGGAAACGTTGTATGGGGCGGCAAAATTTTGGACATCAAAGGTTTTGGAGACTATCGGAATAACCCGGGAAGCGACTTTGTTTTATACTATGTATTGATTGATGATTGATATTGATGTATATGTATTTTTACCAACCAATAAATTAATTAATAAAGATTTCATATTGTTTGTTTTCGACAACGACTTGATTCGGACCTCAGTCGATTTGGTCATGTGTCGCCAGAATTGGATTATAGAGATAGTAATGGTTTCTTATGATTTTGAAAAAATCTTACAAATACATTGATTGATACTCCACGGATCGGCAAGCGCAGCGTAGGACGTCCACCGACCAGATGGACGGATGATCTGCGCAAGGCTGCGGGTCCACGCTGGATGCAGGCCACCTGCGATCGGTACAGATGGAGAGTCTTGAGGGAGGCCTATGTCCAGCAGTGGACGTCCTACGGCTGAAATGATGATACTCCTAAATCAGCGGTCAGCAACTATTCCGAAACTCTACTATTATAGGCATAAAACTTTTCTTTTATTCATTTGGTAATTTGCTCTACATTTCATAAAATAATAATTTCAACGCTTTTTTTATTTTTTTATCTTATAAATTGTATAATAACTCTTAATAATATAAGTTTATATTTATCACTATAGCGCATTTGCATTGAGTTATCAAAATGTAGAGCCAGGTCAAACGTAAGATATTTATGCAAAATTAAATTTGTATAATTCCTTCACGTTAAAGAACTAAATAAAGAGTTATTATAATTATATTCAGTAAAAAAAACAAAAGAAAAAAAAGAACCGAGATAAAAAGATCTGTTGCGCTTGCAGGTGTATTTAATTGTAATCTTGAATGTAGAGCAAGGTTGCTGCGTTCCACTAACATAAAATAGAACAAATAACTTAGAGCACGCACCAAACAATGTTTACTTGAAGCTCATTTCTGCTCAATTGTTCATTGTCCAAATAATAAATTGATTATTATTTTAAATGGGGCTCGAAAACGGCAGATATTGAGAAAAAAACCCTAAATGAATGTATTTAATATCATCTTCTTACTTCTAAACTAAGGGAAATATCAAAAATGTGGAACAGTATTCCACTAGATAATGTAGCCTATGTTTTTTTGAAAGCTACAAATTTTTGCCAAAAGTGGCCGTTTTCTACTTTAGCAAAGTGAAAACTGAAAAAAATAATTGAAAACGAGTGTTATTCAAATCGCATGACTAATCGGTACTTTTAAACTTTAAATTTAAAGTTTTGTTGAGCGTACTTCATTTTGTATGACTTCTCTCTCTAAAAGGGCTGTTGGGTAAAAACTGAGTTATTTCCGTAAACAGTTTTGTTCGTTTTAGAAACTTCTTAGGAAATCCGCTTTCCTCTTCGAATCACAAAGGAAATTGTGAAACACTAGCATTTCAGGATTTTGTGAAGTTTTGCGAAAATTTTATTACTGATTTTGGTCGCTCGCATTAAATCCTTCTCAGGGTTTCAGTTGGTAATTTAATTCAGTTATTTTTTTATTTTGGTCGGTATACGTATACATACAGAAACGATTTATACAGCTTAGCAACAGTATCAACTAAACATCATCAAACATACATACCTAGTATAAAAAAAGTCGCTTTCCGCGTCTGTCCCTATGTATGCTTAAATCTTTAAAACTACATAACGGATTTTGGTGCGTTTTTTTTAATAGATAGAGAGACTCAAAAGGAAGGTTTTTGAGCAACATAGTAATAGGTTGGGCGGTACGAAGTTCGCCGGGTCGACTAGTATTGTTTAAAATCTAGGTTGACAACCTAAAAAAGTATAGCAGAGTTCATCATTAACTTTTATATAGTAATAAATAAATGTAACGATTAATCTAGAGTTCTTAAAAATTACAGACAAAAAAAAACGGATCTTCATTTTCCAAGATTTTTTTTATTTTATTTAAACATTTCCCTCAAAACAAAACGTGCTGTAAACAATAATGTGATCTGAAAAAACAATGCAACTTCTGGACGGTGATAATTGTATGCTATCGACGCCCTCGCTGACACACTAACCTACTTTTAGCGGGTACCAGCGCGGTCGCCGCCGCCGCCCCGCCCGCCACCGCCGCCGCCGCCGCCAACGCGTCAGAACCGATCATCCCACTACATTGAACATTCCTATAATCTATACTATAATATAATACTAGTCGACCCGGCGAACTTCGTACCGCCTAACCTTTTAGTATTTTGTGCATGTATTCTTGAAACTCGATCTTTTAAAAACAAACGCTTCAAAATCCCGTGATAGTTTTTAAGAATAAGCATACATAGGGACAGACGCGGGAAGCGATTTTGATATATACTACAAGTCGCCCCGGCGTAACTTTGTACCGCCTGACCTATAGTTATGTTATGCATTGTAATATACATAATAAACCTTTCTCTTGAATCACTTTATCAATTAAAAAAAACCGCATCAAAATCCCATTCATAGTTTTAAGCATACATAGGGACAGACGCGGGAAGCGACTTTGTTTGATACTATGTATTGATGATGATATTGATAAACATTGCTCTTAAACAACTTTATCTGTTAAAGAACCACATCAAAATCTGAAAAAGTGTTTTAAAAAGTTAAACATACAAAAAAACAGTCAGAAGGAGCGACTTTGTTTTATACTATGTAGTGACTAGTGAGTGACGTATGACCTATTTTGCTTGGTAGCGGTTACATTCAGCCTCCGTCGCCCTTTAATTTCAGGAAATGCAACCTTAATTGATAAGCCCTTTCACAGCTTCTCATTTAATTAATTTATAGTTGATCAGATAGATAATAACATTATAACGTCTTTGATACCCTAATAACAGAGAACGTATAGAGTGCAGTTCATGTAATTAGGAAAGACGTCATGCCTTGCTTTCCTTGATATTTCTATAAACAGAGGAACTAATAGGATTAACATTATACAAACGGTGACACACATTACTCTATTAGTATTTAATGTAAAATCTAATGACACATTCTAACAGTGTTGCCGTTTTAGCGACAAAGTCGCCAGATCTAGCGGAGTTTAGGCGTTAGTTTAGGCGACAAAAAAAATATTAGTGACTTCTAGCGACTTTTTACGAATTCTGTAATAAAGCCTGGTAGTTGTATGAACTATCGTAAGATTTTTTTCTTAAACTCCTTCAATTTCCTCCTCTGCTCCTTTAAAAATAAAGACGAAAATTTTCACGATTATTTTTATTAATTCATCGACTGTGACATGGTACTAACAGTTATGAAAAAAAAAACGATTTTTTCATGAATTTACCTTTAATTACACATAATTTTGCATTTTACTGAAGGATTTTATTTAGCGACTTCTAGCAATTGCTTTCAACAATTTTGTTTTTTTTTTTGCACCAATCGATTTTACAATATCTAACGACTTTTCCATGTAGGTTTAGCGAGTTTTTATTTTCCGAAACGGCAATACTGCATTCTAATGCATAATTTGTAATGAGTAAAGACGAAATGAACTAAGGAGCATCTCCCTAGAAATTAGGGCGAAAATAAGCTGTAAATAAAGTAATTTCATTTCGATTATGTTCTTGTGCATGTAATTCTTCCGACACTCAAGTAAAGCTTGACCTCCAGACCAGCCACCCTTTCGTAGTGAGGCCAGATAACCAGTTATCGTACCTACGGAAGAAAAAGGAAATCATTGGCTGAAAAACATCCGGGAATGTACTTAGCCAGAGTAGATAAACTGGTTTCGTCGGCAAGACCTTTAGTTAGTACCTACTATACGGTATTCTGTGGCAGGACAAAGGAAATTTTCAAGAGCTAAGCCAATCTTCATGTAGGAAGCTTCTCAAATCATAAGAAGATGATTAATCATCATGATCATTTTAGGCAAAAGAAGTGTTCAGTTGACTCAAGTTGACTGTATACCTTCCCCAAAGAACGCCACAAGGACAAAAATTGTGATAGGGTTTTGTCATAAGCTTGTGGTTAATAAGTATTTTAGTAAGTATAAGATTGCAGTATGGCCCTTCAAGTTATTCAACGAAGGACGCTGCTGGCCATCCCTCTGTTGTTCTTTATGTGGCCTTTCACGACACCTATGGCCAGACGTGGTGGTCTGGTAAAATCATTTCGAAAGGGAGTAGAATCATTGACAGAGGAGGGCTCGTTTGGGGGCGTGCGAGCAAGCGACCATTGTCCTAAGGCAAGGCAAACATTTGTTTGCCTGAGCCAATTGGTGGGTACCCTGAACTACCTCGCATCTCGCAGTATAGGATACTTTACTAAATAAGGTATCAATATTAATTAGATTAGTCTAATTGACTTTCAATAAGTCATATCTTGTATCCTATATTGAATAACTTATTTTTGATTTTGACTCTGAAGCGTCGTCGTATTCTATGCCATCACCACACGGCAAAAAAAGGGAGATACTTTGAGATTAAAGTCAACATAATGTAGTTACAAAGATCATACAAAATAATTTAATTTCAGCGGCAGTATTTCCGCAGGGTGGCAACAACTCGCGTCGTCCCCCGTCCCAGCCAGATGTGATGACACACTTTTCACTGATTTCCAAATATACTTACTTAAAACGAAACGAATCACTGCGAATTTATAAGCGAGTCAGCCGCGCTTTATGTTTAAAACATCTTCGAGTCGAGAAACTCAAGGGAAAATCTATAAATAGGTCGTATTGGGTTCATGTTGATTGTTATGCATTCTAGATTTCCAAATCAACTGAATAATAGATGACGGAGGTTTTGTATTGTTCGTTTGTGGGGCACCCTATGCAATTTTCAGTCTCACTAAAGGCAGAAATAAGTAATCTTGATAGAACTCTGCTCCTGGGTTAAGAATGGATTTATTATTGTTATGAAGGTACAAATTGCATTTTGCGAAACATCTTAGAGCCTTCAAAAGGCTAAAGAGGCGTCATCACCACAATCCTCAAATATAAAAAATACAAATTTAATAGTAAGTAAGTAAAAAAAAAAGCAAAAAATTATTTACTCAATACAGGATACAAGATATCGCTTATTGAAAGTCAATTAGACTAATCTAATTAATATTGATACCTTATTTGGTAAAGTATCCTATACTGCTAGAGGCAATAAATGTTCTCTTACCCGGATTCGTACCCAGACCTCCAGTTTCACGACAATCAATGACCAGAAAGCCATGTGGAACAGTCCAGAGCTAGTCCATGCTGCTGGCTCCGACAAACTGCATTAATTTAAAATTTAATTCTATCGTATGGCGTTTGGTTTGGCGCATTATTAAATTTTTGAGTTAGTAAAACGTACAAAGAGTTAGTCGTAACTCGCAAACGAAAAGATTTTTTTTTATAGCAACACTTTGACAACCAAACACCTAGGTACCTACTTAATTTACAAAACAAAAGTTGATATCAATAAGTAAAACTTAAACACTGTCTATGACTCAGCATAGTTTTGTTCAGAAAAACTTTAATACCTTTATTAAATGTTTATTTAATTGTTTTTAGATTTTTTAGTTTGTGGCGCTCGTGCTGAGTGTAAATCTGATGTTTTCCTTTGATGCGCAACAACAAAAGCTGATGAAAATATATTCCTGTACAGCTTTCGCCTTGTTCTAGATTTTACAAGGAAAACTGTTGACGCAGTTAAGGCGCCACCCAGCCTCCATAGCAACTGGCATAGGTCAAAGTATCATGCGACTATATTAGACAATACTTAGCTTCAATATTCCTAATGAAATTCCAAAATTTTTGGCTTGTCAGATGTCAGTCATAGTTTTAAGAGCGCTATTTTTACCGCGCAACTAATGCCAGTCGAACATTAAAAATGCTTTTAAAAATTCTGAGCAAGATTATCTTTTATTTATTATTATTATTCGACCCGGCGTACTACGTACCGCCTTACCTATTACTATGTTGTGCATGTATATTACTTATAAACCTATTTTCATCACTGCTTTTTGTCAGGATGATTGAAAAAAAAAAAGGAATTCTTATATAAAATTATTCGAGTTCTCACAAAACCCCTAGTTTTTTTTTTTGCAAAAAACTAATTATCAAATCTATCTTCCTACGACATTTATATTTCTTTTCTAATAATGTGAGTTTGCTTTATTTGTTTGCATAAAAAAACCCCGAGCTCTTTCGCTCGATATTTGTTTGGTGTCCTCATTAAGAAATACGTCCTTATAATTATTATTATTTTTTGGGTTCATGGCTGGTGAAAGAGGTTTTCATAAATTACTAAAAAATATTTCTTAGACGTTCCTAATTAATTGGGTGTTATGCCGCAAAGCCGTACCTGTAAGCTTCTTACGCTTCATTAACTATCCTAAAATATATAAAAATCGAGAAAAAACATCTTTTCACGTAAATATAAAAATCAATAAAGTCGTGGGTTCTGAAGTCAGATAGTCTAATCATAAGTTCTCAGAATGATGTTTCTATAGACCACTTTCCAAATTTGCTGGTTTTCGGTACTTTTCTTCCGTATTCTCTAAACGAGATAGATATAAACCGTTTTTCGAGCCTACTAGGACACCCTTGATAATAAAAAATCAATAGAAATCAGACTATGAGATATGGCTTAATTAATATAAAGTTATTTTTTCTTCCCCCGTGTTTTGTGTTGTTCGGGAATCATTTGTTGCAACGGGCACCAAATTGAGATGAATGTGCAAAATTTTAACGCTCTCTATCTATAGTTTCTAATAAAAATTTCTGAAGCTTAACTTACGGAAACAGACAGACAGACTAGATTACAAGGGTTCTACGAAATACTAAAATGAAGGGATTTTTTTATATTTGACCTTAATTAACCAGTCTACCAACCTTTAATCGCGTAAATTCGTAAGCACGCTTCAGTTTAAATAAATAAAAGAAAAATACAAAACAGTTTAATAGCAGACATTTATTTATTATAAAACATGCGATTGGAAGACAAGCGCACACAAAAAAAAAAACATTTGGAATAATAATGTCATTTATAATAACGTTTGTAACTATACATTTCGTTACACGTGCCGCGCGGGTAAATATAGCTAGAGCTTAGGCTCCGTTACTGAACACTAACAAAGTCTAATCTAAAGGCACATTGCCGCAGATTCGAAGCGTATTATACATAATGTCGTAGTAAGATTTGATAATTTTTTAGGTTTTTTGCAAATAAAACTAGGGATTTTGAGAAAACAAGGATAATTTGATATAAGCATTACTTTTTTTTCAATCATCCTGACATAAAGCAGTTTTTTTTGCAAAAAACCTAGTATAATTGAAAACTTTGAAACCTTCCTTTACTGTGATTGGCTAGATTATTGCTTGCTGGTAAACTCTCATTCTGATTGGTTCTCTGTAGCGTCAAAGGATATGGAAAAAGTAATGCTTATATCAAATTATCCGGGTTTTCGCAAAATCCCTAGTTTTTTTTGCAAAAAACCTAATTATCAAATCTTACTACGACACATATAAATTATTAGCCTTTGTGCGTGACGAACCATGCGCAATGTTAGGTTCTTTAGCATTTTATATTAACCATTTTTCGTCTCTAGAACTCTATTGCCGTGTAGTGGCGGCATAGAACTACCCCATCTCGTCCCATGGGAGTCGTAAAAGGCGACTATGGGGACTTCCGAAGGACGGGCAGCAGCGTCGTTGAGAAACTTGGCGTGCGTAACGATTATGGTAAACCCCACCTTCCAAATGTTTGTCATTGTGGCGATCTTTGGGGAAGCCATGTGTCCAACAGTGGGGTGGACGTCGCTCGTCTGTGATTATGATTATACTCTTCCAACCTGTGGGACACTACTATATTATGTTACACATTGTATTTTTAAAGTAGTTTATAGTCAGATGTTTAATATCACATTTTGAAACTGAAAGTGTCTTATAAATATTTTAATTTTAATTAGAAAAGCAAGTGTTAATCTCCGTGTTTGTCTAGTATTGTTTCTCAGCTAAAACATTGCAGACATCACCTATTTCGAGATGACCCAGCCTCTCATTTATTATTTCGATTACCTATTTATAGGCACCTAGGTAGTTCAATCATAAAAAAAAAACACTTAAAACCTATTGGTACTAAGTCAGAGTGCATTTATCAAAGCACACACAGCATAGAAGAGGCGGGGCGTCCGGTTTTTGTGTATTCAAAACGATAGTCAACAAAATCTGTGTCAAGGTGCGAGATTGAACGTTGCGCAAAACGTTTTTTAATACCCTCGCACGGTTGAGTCGTAATTAATTTGTTTCGTTGTGGCGCAACTGATACTTGTTGCCGAATTTGGCTTTTGGAAAACATGATCTGATGGTCCTTGAGGGTCGATATGTCTCTTGCTTTTTTTTTTTTTTTAACGAGGGGAAATGCCTATCGCATTTCCCGACGCTCGGGGGAGCGTCGGGGGTATGTGGGGCTCGCACCCACTAAAACTCCCCGGCGGCCGTCTTGGCGCTTTTGGAAAGAACCCCGGGAACAACCACACATTATAGCGTCCGAAGTCTTCCCACGCTCAGCTATTATCAGCTTCATGTGTTCCCTCCCCGGCTCGCCTTTGGAGCTACGGCGGCACAGTGCCACAAGCTGTGCCGCCGCCCATCTCGGGGCCGTTTGATGAGTGTGTCGGGCCCCCGCCCTTCACACCCACGACCCCAAAGACCCCTTTTAGTCGCCTCTTACGACAGGCAGGGCATACCGTAGACCTATTCTTACGCCCGGACCTACAGGGCTTGAAACCCGGACCTACAGGGCTTGACACCACACCGCGCCTCTCCCCTCCTTGCACTATGGAACTGCTATGGATAGCCCACGTAATAAGCCCGTATTAGGAAGAACTCTTTTTGTTCATTTAAGTATAGTTTTCTTTGGTACTGATTTTTTGCTCGATGTGAGAAAAAAGTAAGTACTTATTGTACCAAATGTGCCGTTCTTGCAGCTTTAGACAGGAGCATGGTACTCAGGACACTTTAAAGGCCAATTTTATGTATACCTATAGGTCATTGGGGAGGAGTGCCGATAGGAGACTGACCATGTTATCTCACTTTGCTTTACCTTGAAAAAACAATGAAGCCTTTGTTTAAATTGTTATTCAAAAGTTTTGGGTGGAAATGAAAAGTACTTTTTATTGGTTAATTACATTTCAATGAATTGTTGATTGGTCAATGTTTTTGAGAGTGTACGTTACCATCATTATCGTCCTGTTTCATTTAAATTCGAGTATGACTGAAGCACTTAACCTGCAAAAGACCCGTTGCAAAACTCACTACCAATAAAGTAAGCTAGCTAAAAGGCTTGACGAGTTAAAAAAAACAAATAGGTGTTATCGACAGCCCCTTAAAAGCAGTGCGGCCATGCTCTCGATCGCTCTCCATAGATGTCTCACTCGTGGCGACGGTTGAGTGGGTCGAGGAGATCCGCCGAGCACTCGATGACACTAATCACCACACTCAACGGTCTTCTAGACATCACTATCCATTGCCTCTTATCCTGCGCTAGGATATTCTCATTTACCAATCCAACCCGCATTGAACAGAGTCGCCTCATACTCACGCACGTCTGAGGTCACGAGATTTTCTCAAACAGTCGCGATATTGCAACACTATAAATATTATCTTTAAAGAAAGGCGTTGATGATTGGGCTGTGCTTGCCTTGAGCTTCACCTCGAGTTGCATGCAAGGGATTGCCGGAGGAAAATTTCATAACTCTGACCTACTGCAGGCGGGACAGGGCTCGGAGTTGTGCAGGGCAGCCGTGACCCACTTGCTGACGACTTGGTTAATATGACGGAGCGGGGTCGACGGGAGCTGTACTGAATGCTAATTGAGGATCAGGTGCCTCTGCGACGAGCTATACCTAGCTAGCTGCTGCCATTTATGTTAATAGAGTGATCTTTACGATCTAAATTTATAGTTATACAGCATTTTAATATCGACACAAATAATAAAAGAGGAAAGATTTAATTATTAATTTGTATGAATCCAAAAGGCTTTGAAACTATTTGAAATATCTTCCACGATTAAAATCGTACATTATAGTTGATCAGGTGATGATGAGCATTGAGCATAGGCTATGGAAATCTCGAAAATTCAGAATTGCACAGGGCGTATTCACGTACAAAGCTGGTAACAAGCGCTTGTTAGCGCTGGTTCGAAAAATGTATAGAAAATACCTGCGCTGACATAAGCGCTTGTTCCAGCGAGCTAGGTATTTGTGTAAACTTATAATGTAAGGCTTACCCAAGTGAAAGAACCAAACCTGGCGCCGCACAGTGGACCAGGAAGCCGCCTCCCTCGACCTAAACTGGGATAAACTGGAGCAGCAGGCGCAAGACCGGTCGAGCTGGAAAGCGAGCCCTATGTCCCTGATTAGGGATAAGAGGATAAGAAGAAGAATAATGTAAGGCGGCGCGAAGTTCGCCTTTTTAGCTAGACTATTATTTTGAGAAATCTTTCGCAAAAAGGATTTTGATCCCAGAATAGTGCGGCCAGAATACCATTGGGAAATTCCATTGTAAATAGCATTAGAAGTTGGTGTGGCGGTGGCCACAAAGTTAAAGCAATAGTTGCTCTAACGCTAGCGCTAACGTGTTTGTTTTTATATTAAACTAGAGGCTGCCCCGTGGTTTCACTCGCGTAGATTTCTCATAAACACAAAAATCCATTTTATTCCCGTTCCCATGGGAATTTCGGGAAATCCTTTCTTAGTGCTCACCTACACTTCCTAAGGAACCTACATGCAAAATTTCAGCCCGCTACGCCCAGTAGTTTCGGCTCTGCGTTGTCTGTCAGTCAGTCAGTAACGGAAGAGTTTTATATATTGACTAGAGGCTGCTCGCGGTCTCAACCGCGCAGATTTCTCATAAACACAAAAATCCCGTTTTTTCCCGTTCCCGTGGGAATTTCGGGAAATCCATTCTTAGTGCTCACCTACACTCTCTAAGGAACCCACGTGCCAATTTTCAGCTTTCTACGCCCTGTAGTTTCGGCTATGCGTTGTCTGTCAGTCAGTCAGTCAGTAACGGAAGAGTTTTATATATATTGATTGATAACAAAAAAAACGTTCATTCATAGTTGGACATAGTCCACAGATCGCCATAGCAACCAACCGGTATTGTGCGACTCCCATTCAATACACTCCAACTAGCTTCACCTGGTCGTGTGGCCACCTAGTAGCTGCCTACTCTGCGTCTTAGTGCGCGGTCGCCTTTCAGAACTTTTTGGCACCAGCGACTATAGTTTGAAAAAAATAAATAATGGAGGAGGTTCTCAATTCGTCGCGTGTATTTTATTTTATTAAATTAAATGCTACTTTCAGGTGAAATATAATTAAAACACAGAAGTCTTCATAAGTTCATTGTATTTATCTACCATCTGTTAAAATAACACAATAAAGACTTTTGAATAATGATTGATGTAACAAAATATCTTTTGAAAAAGGATTTTTTGTCACTTAATGTGTGTGTCGTCAAGTCACATCACTAGTAAATTAATTATGTAGGTAATTAAGCTTCATTATAATGCCGGGTGACTTTTATTCCAGAAAAGCTTTCCAGCTTTCCCGGCTTACTTCGTTACGCCATAGAATATAAGATACTACAAAGGACTTGGCTCTATAGACTATGTTCTTTTGACTGGCCAGAATGGCCAAATATGGTCAAAATATGTAAAAAACGGAAAAAAATATTGCACCTTGGGTTACATTATTTGAGTTTAGGTAAGGATCCCTAATTTTGAAAATCTAATATAGCCTATGACACTCGGGGTTAATGTAGCTTCCTACCAGTGAAAGAATTTTTCAAATCGGTTCAGTATTTCCGGAGCCTATTCGTTACAAACAAACAAACAACTCTTTCCTCTTTATAATATTGGTAAGATAAAAAGATATACCTATTTGGATGTTTTATAAAGTAATACCTTCTCGAAATTATGAATGTTTGTAATTTTCCTCAAAAGGCGCTTGATTTTTGTAAGGAAAATTAATTTTCTTTTAGATATCAATTTCGTACCAATAATTATCTTTATCAATATCAATACATAGTTTAGAATAAAGTCGCTTCCCGCGTCTGTCCCTATTATGCTTAAATCTTTAAAACTATACAACGAATTTTGATGCGGATTGTTTTAATAGACAAAGTGAAAAGAGGAAGGTTTATAGGTATAAAACATGCTCAAGATATAGGTTAGGCAATACGAAGTCCGCCGGATCGACTAGTATATAATATAGGTCACTTACTACGGGTTCATTCGTATTGGTCACAACTTCAAATTGGCACCTTATTATAAACTAGAGGCTGCCCCGCGGTTTCACCCGCGCAGATTTCTCATAAACACCAAAATCCCGTTTTTTCCCGTTCCCATAGGAATTTTAGGAAATCCTTTCTTAGTGCTACCCTACACTCCCCAAGAAACCCACATGCAAAATTTCAGCCCGCTACGCCCAGTAGTTTCGGCTCTGCGTTGTCTGTCAGTCAGTCAGTCAGTCAGTCAGTCAGTCAGTCAGTCAGTAACGGAAGAGTTTTATATATATTGATTGATTCTATACATTTAGTTAGTTCGAATTGATCATGATTAATAATAATTTATTACAAAAAAAATTTCTTCGTCTATTATTATAATAGTGAATTTTGAAAGGCTGTGACGAGTTGCAACTCTTATTTTAATAATATTGATTTTTGGTGCGAACAATTTTTATAGGGTACCTAGGTATTTAAACTTGTGACCAAATTAAATCTAACTCCTTCCTGACTTACAACCGCTATGGTATAGTTGTATGTTATAGTGATGTTGAGGTGGTGGAAGGCGAGATAATCATCACTTTACGAACGAATTGTGCGGGTAGATAAAAAAGTGGATACAATGTTTACAAAATGGGTCAAACTGGTGACTCATTATTACGTTCAGGTCGAACTAATAAAAAGTTACCGAGGCAGCCAGTTTTAGAAACAAAATAGGAAAAACTCTGAAATATGTATTTTATGATTTAACCGCGAACCTTGACACGAAAAAGTGCTAGGTGTCCAGGGACTCTAGTCTCTTAAACTTACGATAATACTTCTACTCTATTATTATTCTACTATTAACTTTGATCGATCAGTATAGCAATAGAATATGAATAGCAAGCTATAGAATAATCTAGGTTTTTTTTTTACCAAAAAGTGAATCCTGTTTAATTAGACGAAATTGGAACGGGCGTAGTGCAACTGTCACTTATATCAATCATTATTGACATATATAATGTCAGTCGAACGACGTAATCATAAAATTATCTTATTATGGAGCAGACTACCCTTTTTGGTCAATTCCAATCTGTTGCGATACTACTGCTATAGCTATAGGAAAGTTGATTACGAGACTACCAAATGCGTATTTTCTTGCGATTAACGTACTGTTTCTACTCTACTTTTATTCGATAGTTACGTTTTGCGCGATGAGACTAAGGGCCCAGGACTAAGCCACACGGTCCCAGACAGTCGAGTCGGTATCAAACTGCTGAAATCCGAACAAGTAATTTAATAAACTAGAGGCTGTCCCGCGTTTTCAGTTGCGCAGATTTCTCATAAACACCAACATCCCGTTTATTCCCGTTCCAATAGGATTTCGGAAATTTATTCCTGAGTGCTCCCCTACACTCCGCAAGGAACCCACGTGCAAAATTTCAGCCCACTACGCACAGTAGTTTCAGCTCTGCGTTGTCTGTCGGACAGTCAGTAACGGAAGAGTTTTATATATATTGGATTTATATGGTATGGTAGGTAACAGCATGTTTAGCCATTTCTGGCGTGCAAAAAAGTATAATAACATGCGTCATGCATCGTCCATAGTCACAGTTTCACAGAAAAAAAAAATTACCTGTAATTTAAAAAATAATGACTGCTAGAAACAAACAAAAAAACTCGGCTAAACGTGGGTTCGGGTCTTGAGCTGGTGCCTCTGCCTAACCCTTTGAATAAAAGACGTGAGATTATGTTAAACATGTTATGACTGCTAGTTCCGAGTAGGCTCCACCCGAAAAGGCTGGATGGGTTGTATGAAACCGTCAGTAAGCTAGTTCGCGTTTCTATCTAATTTAATTACGGAAAAGCTTTCTAAAAGTGTAGTTTAGTACTTACTTACTACAAAGTATATTTTAGGTGCTAAGTCTGTAGCTTCCAAAGTTGTCCAAAACGTGGCTCTAAGTTGGCATGACAAAAGTTAACAGTAAACTGTAGAAATGTAGCTGAAAGTGATCCATTGTATCCAGCTAAATTTTAGTGTTCTATTAGAAAAAAATATAGAAACTTCTGTATCAGAGATTCTTTATTGAAGCAATCCTTTCTTCTAGAAAAATAAATATAAATCTCAAATCGTTACTTGAGAGGAGAGAGCTGCAGCGGGGTCGGGTGGGGAAGTGCGGGGGGTCTGTGGCAACCTTCCTCCGACAATGCAGTCCGACCTTAGCCTACTTACTCGGCGACTCGCGACGATCGGCGACGAGTAATAGTTAGTTTAATAAGGACCTTTAAAAAAACGTATTGGGTCTTGTAAATCAATATCAATCAATACATAGTATAAAATGAGGTCGCTTCCCGCGTCTGTCCCTATGTATGCTTATATCTTTAAAACTATGCAACGGATTTTTTAATAGATACCTACAGTGATTCAAGAGGAAGGTTTAGGCCCCGAACGCACAGGCGGTAATGTAACATATTGAATCCTATGGAAGTGTCCGCACCAGCGGATAAAAAAACCGCGCGGATAAAAATCAGCAGTCGCGGTTTTATTTCCGCGCGGACTAAAAATTTAAATGGTAATTTTACAACCAATTTAAACGCGGATCCGACACCTGACAAGTTGGAACGGGCTGTTTTCTTCTTCCCTGCCAATTTCCCATGACTTTTGAGGTCACCCGTCATTAGAAAACACGTTTCTTTGAATAAGAGGCCATAGTGGCCTGATTGGTGAACTCTACTACTAAGGCCCTTAAGTTTAAACTTAACCGCCGCATATGTCACTTTTTTTCTAATATAAAGAGTAGCAGTTTAAATTTCCAAAACAGTTTCCAAACTGAGATAGATATTACGGGCATAAGTGTTTTCTAAGCAAAGCTAGTTCTGATCATGTGACGCCACAGACCCTTTCAATGCTTTCTTGCTATCCCGGTACTTCGTATCGCGCCTTACAATTTTATTTGGACAAATTTAATTGTTGTTTTACTAATTTCCCCCAATATTTTCATATTATCTTACCTTTTAAACCTTCCCTGGATTAATATGAACATTTTAAAACCAAAATCAGCTAAATCGGCCCGGCAGTTCTCGAGTTTTAGCGAGACTAACGAACCATGATTCATTTTTATAAATACATATAGTAATAGTAGATAAAAGATAGATACTAGATTTATATTACCTACCTTAGCTCCCAACTTAACAATTACCTATCCTAATAAGTAATTTTACTTTATGAATTTTGCAAAACAATAAAAAGTTGATCGCGTAGGAAAAACGGCCAACGATTATTCTTTTAAAAAAAGAAAAATAAGCGACGCCATTAAAGAATTAAATCAAAACTCTGTTATTTTCCAGCAAGGGCACGAGGCGCGGTTAGAATTTTCAGTTTATATAATGTCGTAGTAAGATTTGAAAATTAGGTTTTTTTGCAAAAAAAACTAGGCATTTTGCGAAAACCCGGATAATTTGATAAAAGCATTACTTTTTTTTTCAATAATCCTGACATAAAGCAGTTTTTTTTTTGCAAAAAACCTAGTTTAATTAAAAAAATTGAAACCTTCCTTCACTCTGGCTAGATTATTGCTTGCTGGTAGCGTCAAAGGATATTTTAACGAACCAATAGAGAACCAATCAGAATAAGAGTTTACCAGCAAGTAATAATCTAGCCAATCAGAGCTACGGAAGGTTTCAAAGTTTTCAATTATACTTACTAGGTTTTTTTGCAAAAGAACTGCTTTATGTCAGGATGATTGAAAAAAAAAGCAATGCATATATCAATTTTTTTTTTTTGCAAAAAACCTAATTATCAAATCTTACTACGACATTGTACATTGCGAAATGCCGTTTTTGAAATTCATACTACCTACCTAAGAACAATTGTTATAAACATTTTTATATAAAAATTAACTTTGAATCAACTCCTTCTTTCAACTTGAGAAATTAGTACGGTTTCTTTTTATTGTTTGCATGTTTCCAACCTTGGTTTCCACGACACAAATACGCTTTTGTTCAAAGGAACCTTATAAATTACAATTATAAAAACTTGGTCCCAAATTTGAAATTTCGTTATTGTAATTTAATGAGTATGAACTCTTATATAAAAAAAATACAATAAATTATAGAAGGTATTTTGAAATCAGTAAAATTTATCATCAATACATTATATAAAATAAAGTCGCTTTCCGCGTCTGCCCCTATGGTATGCTTAAATCTTGAAAATTACGCAACGGATTTTGATGAGGTTTTTTTTATTAGATAGAGTGATTCAAGAGGAAGGTTTATAAGTTTATTACATGCACAAGATAGTAATAGGTTAGGCGGTATGAAGTTCGCCGGGTCGACTAGTGTAACATAAAATCCGCGCGGCAAAAAACCGCCTGTGCGTTCGTAGCCTTAGTCATACTTACGCATGTTAGAAAGAATCTGAGCGCGTGTCGAATTGTAAATCAATGTTTTAGGTTCAGTTTTTGTTTGTATATATTGGAATTTAAAAATCTAAAGAATAATAGCCAAGGACGACTTCCAGAATAATATCGGTGTCAGTCAAGTTAGGTTACATATTTATTGATTACCAATCCTGAACGTAATAAAGTGTTACAGACTGTCTGACAGACAACGCAGAGCCGAAACTACTGGGCGTAGCTGGCTGGAATTTTGCACATAGGTTTCTTGGGGAGTGCAGGGGAGCACTAAGTTTTGATAGTGTTTTGATATTAAATCCTATGGAAGTGTGCGCACCAGCGAAAAAAAAAACCGTAAAAACACGCTCGTGCGTTCGGGGCCTATGAATAAGGTTGAAAATTAAATAACAAACTTTGACACCGCGCGGAAATAAAACCGCCTGTGCGTTCGTAGCCTAAACCATTCTTTTTAGGATGCGTATGCGTAGCAAAGAAACAAAAAATCTCAACAAATCAACAACGTAATATCGCATTAATTAAAGCAATTAATTTTTGATTAGATAGACTCTTTTAGACAAATAGAATAACTGACAAGTAACTCACATCTCATAGCGTCGCTGTAATATTTTTTTGTGTTTTGTAATAAATTTACTGAAAATCATAAAAACAATTTCAATTATCTCGACTTATTATCTAGCTAGAGCTATGCTCATTTAACTTAAAAACAAATAATGTTTTTTTAATGATATTAAATTGTACAAAGACATAATACTTACAATAACTTCATGTCAAAAGTTGTAAATTTAGTTCTAGCTCTGTCAAGTCGCCGTGGGTTGCATCACTCTGCCACGAGGTGTCATTGTTTTTTACGAGTAACTTATAGATTATATATATATATATTATAGATATATAGATTTTTGCTTCTTTAGAATTACTTATACTAAGTTATGTGCGTGTAGTCAGTAAGTAGGCCAGGGCACTGCTAGGGCTACACTACACTAACTTGCTTACATAATAAATTAATAGACACTGGAAAAACACGCTTTGCGTGACGGAATGCCAGTGCCTATTTTCCAGATTCATAATCAGACCTTAAAACCTAATCGTGGTCAAAGTTCATTAGAAGACTTTTCCAACAAGTCCAAACACAGCTATACCATGTCCCATCATGAAGTTCCAGTTCATTTCTTTTGGCTCCATCATCAGATCAGTTCGACAGTACTATTTTGTACTAGAGGCTGCCCCGCGGTTTAACCCGCGCAGATTTCTCATAAATACATAAATCCCGTTTCTTTCCGTCCCCATAGGAATTTCGGGAAATTATTCCTAAGTGCTCCCCTACACTCCCCAAGGAACCGACCGACGACGTGCAAAATTTCAGCGTGCTACGCCCAGTATTTTCGGCTCTGCGTTGTCTGTCAGTCAGTAACGGAAGAGCTTTATATATATTGATTGTAAACAGAACAACCTGGGAACAAATACGAAAAAACCCCATTTGACACCACCTGTAACATATAGGTCGTCCTAATAAAAGCGTGTTAAAAACGTTCAGTCTCGTCCATCGGAAATAACAACTCTGTACAATTAGAGACAGCTTTATGCCACACGAGCTAGACAACACCATTTTCTGAGAAATGCTGCCGATCAGGGTCATCCAACAAATCAAAGAGTAGATAGGAGACGCCCCAATACGATCTCATCCCGGTTATTGATACTCCTTTTCGTAAATGAACAAAAGAAAGGGGCAAAAAGTTAATTTTATAGTTTTTTGAGCTGCAAGAAATATCTTGAACAGACCACTGCTAGGTATAAAATTGCATTGCAAAATTAGAGATTTTGTTGAATTTTTGAAGGTACATGGTAGCGTTGCAGAAAAATCTATGCATCCCCAAAATAACCAGAACAGGAGCAAACTAGAATTTTGGTTGTACATGTACAACCCAAACTGATATAAGGCTTCGAACGCACAGGCGGATTTTTAGCCGCGCGGAAATAAAACCGCGACAGCGGATTTTTAACCGCGCGGTTTTTTATCCGCTGGTGCGCACACTTCCATAGGATTCAGTATGTTACATAAAATCCGCGCGGCAAAAAACCGCCTGTGCGTTCGTAGCCTAAATGAAAACTTAAAATTTAGTTTATAGGTTCCTTATAGGAAAAATGTAGCACTAACGAAGGGATTTCCTAAATTCTCACGACTATGGGGGAGTACTGAAATATACTTTTACATAGACCATATAAGTATTAACTCAGGCCGTATGTTATTATTGTTTTAATATTGGTTCTGGAACCACGTGTTTGTTATAGCTCGAGCTTTCAATCAATAATCCAATCAATATATATAAAACTCTTCCGTTACTGACTGACAGACAACGCAGAGCCGAAACTACTGGGAGTACAAAGCTGAAATTTGGCATGTAGGTTCCTTAGGGAGTGTAGATGAGCACTAAGAAAGGATTTCCCGAAATTTCCACGGGAACGGGAAAATTTTTTGTGTTTATGAGAAATCTGCGCGGGAAATACCGCGGGGCAGCCTCTAGTAACTTTATATTAACCGTACATCGTTGCCGGGATTTATGCACACCCTTAGCTAATTTCAGAACTTGAAAATAGAAAAATACTACAGATAAGTGTAGTCAAGTCAATTAAATCTTCATATAACTAATTGTAGAACAAGTAGTGAATCCAAAAAAAATACTTGAAATTGAAAAAAACTTGACTTTATGAACGAAAAAAAAAAACTGAATCTCGTTTATAATTTAAAAACCTTAAAAAGGAAACTTGGACGAACCTTTAGGCAATAATATTTATTACAATGCATTGGATTACATAAGGGTCTAAAAATCCAAAATAAATTAGTAAGAGGTTTTAAAATCGCCCACAGGCAACATGACTACATTGTAAAGTAAAAGTAAAGTAAAAAATGATTTATTCAATACAGGATACAAGATATCGCTTATTGAAAGTCAATTAGACTAATCTAATTAATATTGATACCTTATTTCGTAAAGTGTCCTATACTGATAGAGGCGAGGTAGTTAAGGGTGCCTACCAATTGGCTCAGGCAAACAAATTTTTGCCTTGCCTTACGACAATGGTCGCGGAGACGCCCGCAAACGAGCCCTCCTCTGTCAAATAATTCTACTCCCTTTCTATGATTTTACAGCATAGAGAAGAAAGGGGTAACAAACTCTACTTTACAATTTATCTCTCTTTTTTTTTCTTTGGTGACATTACAATTCAATTTACAATACAAAGAAAGAAATTTAGAAAGATTTAAAGTACATACATGAAATGAAAATATCGTGCAGAGCTAGACTACTATTGTGTAAAACAACCCATTATCGATTCCTCACGCAACTTAAATATGAGTATTTCTTTCTGTTGGGTTGTAATGTGTGCACCCACCCTTCCCCCGTAGTCGACGGGTGCCGCCCGCCCAGGCCCGTGGGCGGCGAGGGAGGGAGCGGTCCCTCGGACTGACCTATTTTCTGAGTTTGATCTTGACCTGCCCTAGATAGAACAAATGACGCGCATTACTCGCAACGCGATTCTATTCTAGAATTAGTTATAACTTATAAACTTTTTTAACAATAAAAATAAACCTGAAAAAATAAATTGTTAAAAAAAAATATGGACCTATTAGTTATCAGTAATAAAAGTTTTTACGGCGGTTTATTTTGTTTTTTTTTTGTTTAAAAGTTTTTATGTAATACAGTTTGTAATATACAGCTCAGTTTTAAAATATCTTAGGTTGGGAATTTTCTCAGAATAAGGCTACCATGGGAATTTTAAAGTCCATATCGATCTAGTAAAAATTAAATTGTCAAAATCGGACTCTGTAAATAAAACAAACACATATGGAGAAAAATATATTTTTTTTGTCTGTCATAAAATTTTTGATTTGCCTTTTATTACTTCATCACTTTGGTTTTTATTTTTAAAGGTTTAGTATCGCAGGTACCTAGTTTTCACGAATCCAACGCTAACTCATTTTTCAAAATTATTCTATCCGTCTTTTTGTTCGGGCTCTTGATCGCGACAGCCGATTCTCCTTTCACCATCTATATATCTATTTGCATGATCTTTAAAGTAATCTGTGTATGTGAATAAACAGATTAAAAGAAAGGTCTTAAAGTGACGTTTGTGTCCTCATTTGTGAAGATTTTAATTATTGTGAAAAGCGCCACTTCACCTTAAGTCATTTCAGAGAATTGCACAACAAAACTGAATATATGTCACGAGATGTGCCCTGACCAGCAGCCTCTGCGTCACCCACGCTCTCTCACCACTCACACTCCACAGGACCTGGCCGGAGCCGAAATTTTACTCTTATTATTACGTAGGTATTAGCACGTTTTCTAACAACTATTTAGCTGTAAAAAACGGCGATGCTTGTTAACCCGGGTTTTACTAAAAATGTTTTTCTTACGGAACCCATTATTATTTTACAATTCATTGCCTGTGTCCGTAATGAAGTACTCTACTCATTCGTGAAAGAATTCTGGAAATCATTTCACTAATTTAGTAACAGAGATAAGCCACAGTCATCTAAAATTAGAAACAAACTAACTTTTGGTTTTTAAATAATAATCTTAATCATGTCAAGTGTTCCTACTTCCTACGCACAATTGAGGGTCTCGGTTATATTATTTATTTTTACTTTATCAATATCATCAATATTGTCATAATGTACATTGTAAAAATTTGCTACCCGCGTCTGTCTTTATGTATGCTTAAACCTTTAAAACTACGCAACGGATTGTGATGCGGATTTTTTTAATAGATGAAGAGATTCAATGGAAAGGTTTATAAGGAAAGGTTTATGTTGTTCATGTATTATATAGGTATATAATAAATGAACAACTTAGTAATAGGAATAGGTAAGGTGGTACGAAGTTCACCGGGTCGACTAGTAAAATAATAATAAAAAACACATTATTATGTAGAGCCTCTCGTTTTCTTTTCTAAACTTTTATCTAATAATTTTACTATTAATAGATTTTTTTTTCTTTTCTTCAAATAAAGGGGTCTGCTCGCTCATAAATTTTTAGTTTTATCATTTCTACGTAGTTTCTACTGGTAGAATAGAATATGTATGGAGATGACAGTTGAAATCGCAAAGTTATGATTATGTAAGTATTGCGTCTTGCAAACAGTCATTTCCATACAATATTTCCGTTTTTACTAGTAGAAACCTGATAGAAGCGTAGCGTTCAACTAACTTCGTTTACGGTAGACGAGTTAAAATATTTTTTTTTGTTCTGTTAGGTTTCTCTCGGTTTTTAACCGACTTCAAAAAAATAGGTTATCAGTTTGACCTCTATGTATGTTTGTTTGTCCGCGATTATCTGGCGTTTGGCTGAACCGATTTCGATGCGGTTTTCAGATAAGTATTTGTTACATTCAGGAGAAGGTTTAAGGTGGTAACTCTCGCTATGGCGCGAAATTCAAATTTTTTCGTGTTTTTTATTTATTCTGGCAAAAGTATACATTTTTAATAAAGTTTAAATGAATTCGCGTATGTAAAAAACCATCTCCCATATTGTAATACAACGTTTTTTGAAGACAGACCTACAGATTTTGTGTCTAAGGGGTAAAAGGCCAAAAAACAAGTTCCTTGAATATACACAAAATAGGTAACTCTGTCTTTCAAAAACGATATATCACAATGTGGTAAATAGGTTTTTACGTACGCGAATTCAATTAAACTTTATTTAAAATGAATACTTTCGCCAAAATAATTAAAAAACATGAAAAAATTTGAATTTCGCGCCATACCGCCTTAAGTACCTATTTTAACCGACTTCGAAAAAGAGGAAGTGCTCAGTTGATGTATGTGTCAGTTTATTGAAAGCGGGCTCCTTTTTTGTAAAAAAGAAATTATTAAGTTACAATACCTAGATCCCTGCCGGTAGTATTTTGGGCAACAAGTGAGTTCCATTTCGGCCAACCCTGGCCCAGGTGCGGTCAGCGGGGGGGGACGATTTTGCCCTAATTATGCCCCCCCTTTCCCTACCTCCAGAGGTGATATCACGGTCGCGACCTACTAATTATATCCGTTTGGTCCATTATGCACCGCGACCGACGCTAATTGACTTTTTTCCCAGATAATCAATACTACGCTGAATAGGTACTCCTACTAAAATTGCGGTGGGTGAGCATTAGCACACATTAGCGGACTAGGAGGCCGTAACAGATTTGTCTATGGTTTCGTCAGCCCTAGACTGTATTACCAAAGAACAAGAGCTATTTTGCAATACAGAAAAATCGGAGGTGTTACGCCGACCGTGTCCGCCACTGTACTAGTAGTACACTAATAAAGTAAATAAAACAAATTTTTGATTGTTCTCTACATTATTGCATTTTGTGAATTTTTTTTTCCCTAGGTAAAATATGCCTCATGCAGGTTCTAAGCCGGAGGACTTTTTACCTTTTTTTTTTATTTAACTGCATGCATTTTTTTGAAAATAAAGCGTTTTTATCTTTATTTTATCTTTCTCGATAGAGAAATTTCAATATTTACATTAATAATCCTTAGAACTATTCGTTACGACTTTAAATAATTTCTTTTTTACATTACAAAAAAGGAACCCGCCTCCAATAAACCGACACATGTGTATACATCAACTGAGCACTTCCTCTTTTTCGAAGTCGGTTAAAAATAGGTACTAAAACTTACTTAAACTTACTTCTCCTGAATGTAACATATACTTATCGGTTCAGCCAAACGCGAGGTTATCGCGGACAAACATACCTACATAGCAAATTGAAAACCTTTTTTGAGAACGGTTAAAAAACTATTGAATCCACCTACATCAAATAATTTGCCTGCAGTAGTTTCTTCAATTAGTTATTCTGATTCAGCAAAGCCGCCTCAGACTCAAAGCAAGTTAAGAGCCATAGCACAGCTAAAGTAGCGCCACCAGTGATAAAAAATCATATATTCTAAACTAAGGCAAATATCAAAAATGTGAAACAGTATTCCTTCCACTAGATAACGCAGCCTAGTATTTTTAGGGCGCTGTTGTATGAATTTTAATTTAGAGACCAAAGAGAGCTACAAATTGTTGCTAAAAATGGCCACTTTTGGCAACAATCAGTAGCTTTCTTTGGTCTTTAACCCAATAGAGCTATACAACAGTGCGGGTGGCGCTACTTTATGGTCGGTTCTAAAACAATAGTTAAATTAGGTGTATTTAATTGTGTTTTTCGCGGGTACTGCGAGCGCGGCATTGGCGGTGACCTTGTCCCGGTTTCCTGAGGAAGTAGAGAAATGCTGATACAATGGAAAAGCAGATAAAGTGACCTCATACCCGCCTTCGCCCTCCATCACTCGGAATAAGTTGTAGGGTTTTATAAATTGATTGATTCAAATTGTTGGCTAGTTTTTTTTTTACAAGTTTTTTTTTTATACTAACGATGGGTACTGTTATCATATTTAGTACTAGAGGCTGCCCCGCGGTTTTTCCCGCGCAGATTTCTCGTAAACACAAAATTCCCGTTTTTTCCCGTTCCCGTGGAAATATCGGAAAATCCCTTCTTAGTGCTCACCTACACTCCCTAAGGAACCTACATGCAAAATTTCAGCCCGCTACGCCCAGTAGTTTCGGCTCTGCGTTGTCTGTCAGTCAGTCAGTCAGTCAGTCAGTAACGGAAGAGTTTTATATATATTGATTATCTACATTATTGTCTGTAAAGGCATAATAATGTTAAAGAAATACCTTTTTTGTAAATATATTTGGAAAGCTTTTTTTTTATTAATTTGAATGTATTCTATTCCACTCTTGAATCTGAACAAAGTTCTTTATATTTTTTGTTTAAAAAATTGAAATATATACTTTATAATTTTTCGTTTATTAAAAAACGGGACCAATGTTTTCTGACACTTAGCTGTTTACTAGGTAATCTGCAATTTCCTGATTTTTATATGAATTCCCAAAAAATATAATTTCAAAAAAAACACGCTACTTTTATATTGCATACTAAAGGACACAGAGAATCCATCCTCCGATACTCCGATAAAATTGCTCTACCAGTGAAACCCGATACGTCACATTACGAAATAGCCTACTTATAAAAAAAAAAACTGTATATTTAATAATAGGTATCGCTTTCGCCTCAAGCCCGGCGCTCCTCGCCGATGAGTAGGGTTGCGTCAGCGGGTGTCGCAACGCAAGCGGAATCCTTTTGCAATGGTACACCACCGCGTGTACCAGTACCAGTCCAGTAGGCCATGTATCGACCTACCTAGGTACCTTTTGAAACTTGATTATTTTTATGAATGAAACTAATATAAGTAATTTTACTAGGTAGGTTAATTGTAGGTATATGGTATGTTTTTTTTAAATATTCAATTCATTACTGTTTTTTTTTATCAAAACACATTATTTAGGGTTAAAGCGTAGGTAAGCAAAGCAGATTACATTCTATGCCTCACTTCATTTTAATCGCATGGTGCATTTCTCAGAGTAAGGAAACCGCCGCTAATTTAGAGGCTGAAAGACATACTTTGTTTATGGTGTTTAATGCTGAGAATTATTTTATTGAGCCTCATAACTGACCATGCCAATAATAAGAAGCGATGCCAATAATGGGGCAGTTTTTCCTAGTTTTTAGGATAATGATCTTATAGAAATATTATTTTAAGAAACTAAAGTGGCCACTTTAGGCAACAAATGGTTTATTCCTGAGATTTTGAACCTGAAAGCTACACAACAGGGCCTTAAAAAATTCTAAGTAAGATTATCTATGAAATCAGCAAAGACGCATATTTTTTATTTCAGCCATGGTTTAGAAGATATTATTTATTTATCGTAAGTGGCGATAGTTTCGCACCTTGTTAGCCCTTAAATCGTCGCCATATTATTACTCGCTATAATATTATAGCTAAACGCACGTCATGGTGCAAAAAATAATAATTCTGCAATAGTTTCTCGACAAATCAATACTAGGTGAACAACAACTAGCACGAAGACTTTTATGGATCGTTAGAACGTATTAAGGTACCATGTCATGGTTGGAATAGTAAACTTTATTATTTTATAACGCTTCTTACAATGTTTGGATTGCGTGTGACGCGATACTAGCGCCATTTTTGAAGAATTATTAATATATTTTAAACCATTGTCAAAATCAAAAATATGCGTCATTTTTGTATAATTTTGTTTTGAAATTTTAAGGCTCTTTTATATAGTTTTCAGGACTAAATGTTCCTGATATTTACTAAATAAAAATAAGTACTTATTAATTATTTATTTCACTTTTTTTGTAACCACTGGTATGACTTAATAACTTGTTTGATATTCCACTAATCTCAATTTTGGTATCGTGTCGTATACTATCGTAAGGGAAAAGAATTTGTGTAGGTTGTAAACCCTTAATTGAACTAGCTGGAATATTTGTAGCATTATGTTAATGGGATAGGTACTTCATTGTAGGATTGTAATGGTAAAATATTTTTTAAATCTGTCCAGTAGTTTTAGAGCCTATTCGGTTCAAACAAACATCAAATCTTTACTAATACTACATAATCGTATAGATATTCCATTCTCGACCACGATTCTCACATCATTTCGTCGTCCAAACGAATCACTCTTCGTAATTCCGTAAGTGCTCAGCTCGGTAACCAATGAATTTTTCATAGACATGCATACTTTCATACACTAGAGGTATATATACAAAACACGTGAAAAATATTACCCTTGTCGCTTGTCGTAAAGGTACATAGACCAACTTTATCAGCACGAAACATGTTTACTGCACAGAGAAAGGTTGAATAAAAAAATGATAAATTTAAAGATTCTTATTTTTTTAATAATCTTTTTCTTCCGAGGGAAAACAACAAGTTTCAAAACACTGTTCTAATGTATTTAATAAGTTGGTTACCAAGGTGACATTGATTGCTTTGGTTACGAAGCCATAATAGTTTCCGAGTTTCGGCGTCGATTCGTTCCCATGGGCTCATGGCAATTTATACAAAGATTGGCGTACTAATTCGTATAAATATTGGGAAGCCCTTACTGCGCAGTAGGGCCTTCTGGCGTCACCCCGCGCACCACCCCGCTTACTCATCCTCTCGTGCCGTAGCAGGGTCACCCTCAAATCTACCTTTCGCAAACAGATATTTTTCACTGCTACCTTTTTTCTTGACTCGATAAAAGAGTTTTCCGCTAGTCTAGTTCGCGCTCACTGGCTTGATAGAGTAGATTGTTAGTTAGGGACTTGTTTGCTCAATTGTTACTAACTTTACTAGTTGCTAGTTTGTGGATCTCGTTTAAAGTTGTCTGAATTTCGTATGCTGAAGTCTGTTTCAGTTATAATATTTTTGTATGAAATATGTAGGTGTGTAGCAGAAAGCTTTCCACGTTAAATTATCAAAATTGTATGGGTCTTAATGTAAAAAAAATTAAGGAAAATTTTACATTTTGAACGTTATGTGAACTCACATTTTTGCAGGCAGAGCCAGAGCGTATTCTTTTTATTTCAATCAATATCAATCAAAGTCGATATCGGATACTATTGCGTTGTTGTCACGTTCATTTTTTATTTTTCTCTTGTAAGATAGTGCCTCCTTACCATTATATAAATAGTCACTTTACATGAGTAGTATTTTCATAAAAATAAGGCGCCAAAATAAAGTAGAAAATTATCCAAGAAACGTTTCTGAATAATCCGAAAATCACTAGAAAACTTTCCTGAAAACTTCACGCAAAGCCTCTTAAACTACTTCGGGAAAGTATCACAAAGGCAACTTTCCTGGGAATTTTCACCTCTAAAACGAAAGCGTTTCTTACATTCAAACGGAGTCCTGTTTAGTAGAATTTTCATCTTTATCTTCAGAGCTATTAGTTTCAGATAGTTTACTCATTAGAGAGGTGGGTTTTATTGGTATACAGGAGCACGTTAGACGTTCAGGTGACCTCGACGGACCAAACTAGTACCACTGTCAATAGGTAACTGTGTCACTGTGTCAGTAGGGCGCGCGTCACACGCGACCCTGTCCCCTTCCCGCCCGCCCTCGCCTCGCCGCGCTTCGCTCCTGCCAAGGTCTTCAGCTGATAGATACAAAAAGGATACCAACCTACGTCATCATTAGCTGAAAGAATCTTCTGGAAATCTTTAGAAACCTAGCTTTAAATAGGTCACCCCTCTGTATTGCGATTCTGCAAATGATTTAGATTAGTGATTGGCGCGCGCAGCTGAATGCTGTGCAACGGTTGTTTCAGTTGTTTTTCTGTGTATGGAGTTTCAGGCTATGTGGTACTGGCCTGAATAAATTTTAACTTGGAAAATTTGGTAACTATAAAATACTTTTTTGAACTGAAACTCTCCTTAAGTTCTGAAAAAAAAAAAAACACCGAAACAATGTTTTATAAAGTAAAGGTTACGAAATAATAAAAAACGCACCGTTTAAGTTATAAGTGAAAGTCCTTGCACTTTGAAAATCCGGTACTGTAACACGATGACGTCACTGGTGTACGTTCTACGGGCACGATCTGCGCCAGCGCCGCGATGATTCGAACGTTTTATTTTTATGCTGACGCCGCCGCCTCTCAGAATCACGGGTATTGCCAAAAAAATACAATTATACAATTTTTATGTAAATAAGTATTTTACCTAGGAAGGTAAATAGGGAACATATACCTCAAGTGGAGTATCACAAATTTCGCATTCGCAACCCCACCTTGCTAAAATAAAAATAATAAAAAAAGATTTTAAATATATGAGGTATTATTAGGTAACGAATGAAGCCACACCACCCAACTTATTTCTTAAAAAAAAAACATCCTCTTCATTATATTCATATTGTCAGCCTTTCTGGGCGAATGGCTCTACACATTTTTTTTGCCATTGTGGTCTGTCGACTGACAATTCCAATCATGTCACCCTAGCAAACGACTTTTCATGATCGTTCCGTCTGGATCTCTGTTTTCATGAAAGCATGGTTTTGCTCCATGTTTCTTCTTCCCTGCGATAGAGATTAAGTTTTGTTCCAACCAGCTATGTGTGCCCCGTTGTCTATATCACATTTAAGTTATAAGTATTACTTTGTTTCAGCATTGATTAACAGTTTTTAGAAGTTTACTCTGTCGGCAGTTACAAAATTGTTGCAGTTGCTAGATTATAATTCGTATGCGCGGCGCCATCGATATCTGTATTGAAATGGAAACCTCAGTTGCCCTTTGGCAAAATTGAATTTCAATTCATCCCAATAAGTGGGCCGGGGCGTTGCAACATAAGCACGCCGCGCCGCCGCCGCCGCGCCCGCCGTCGGAGCGTCGAGTTTTCACAACCTTGCTGCCATGCCACGTGATTTAAGTATTAAACAGAAGTAGTACTGTCTCTTTTAAATTTTGAAACAAATGCTAATGTTACCTTTTGTTGTCATCCTACTCAGCTAGGCGACGATTTAGGCTTAAAAATTACGTCCATAACTTCCGAACAACCGCACCAAATTGGATGAATCCATTTTATTTCTATTCGTTCTGTTTTGGTTTGTATAAAAAAAAAAGAATAATTTTCAGCCAGTACACAAGCACATTAGGCCAGTTGACCCAAAAAAAAAAAACTTAAAAAAAAAAACAGAATGCATTTATTTAATTTTAAATTACGAACGAAGTTGTTGCGAAAGCTCGAGCGGCACGCTCCCGCGCAAAAGTAAATTTTTAGAGACCTTGAAAAATAAATAAATAAAAACGTCTAATTAAATAAAAGTTACGTGTTTATCTATATCTCAGCGGGCTGAGGTTGCACAATGTGTTTTGTGACCTTGCGTCCATTGCACAACACTCACGCATTCGCGACTAACACTATAGCTAGATACTTAACACTAAAAACGTTTTTTAAACAACGCAAAATTTAAGATAGCTCTACTAGTTTTTTAAGTAACAAACTACACGTTACCTAGTAAAAAAAATAAACAAAAAAAAAATCAATATTCAGGTGTTTTTCAGTCATAGTTTTTCTTTTCAGCAGAGTTTTCGTAGTTTGGCATTTCTTTTAATTTTCTACAAGGTTACATTGCAAAATACCGCGCTTTCTTTTCTAAAATAATTTATTAAGTACTCAATAAAAAAACTTATAGGTGTAAGTTACTAATAGGCATAGATAAATAAGATAAAACTAGTATTCTTCTACTATTTTAGTCCTTTCGAGTCAAGGTAGTCAACTAAGTTCAGTTCTAACTCTACAAAGGATTGCGAAGGATGCTAAAAGAGGTCACTCTAATACTAAACTAGGTAAATATGTACATATTACATAAGTCAAGTCAAGTCTCTCAAGTTTTTAAGTTCTCTTTTGTTATGGTTAAAGTAATTTTTGTGTTTGTTTTCGCTATAATTAAGTGTATGCTATGTACTTACTTAAATAAAATTATGTTTTAAAAGTAATCGAATCTATTGTTGTATGATAAAATGATAAGAACTTTAAAGCTATGAAAACAATTTAAAATAAGTACTGGAATACACATTTTTAATTTGGTTTTAGTTTTTTTTTTAAATATATTTTATATGCTCAATTATTACTGTGCCTTTCTTATAATAATCGATATTTTATTAAAGTTAAAACAACATGCATAAACAATTATAAAATATTTTTAAATGTATTTTACTTTCAATTTCGAAAAGGTATTTGTTATTAACTACCTAAAACTTAAACTTACACAACGTACAGAGTGGTAGGTTACCATGAGCATTATCCCACATACAATAGCAAACTCTACCTAGATTCTTTACGTTACGATAAAAAAAAAATATTAAAGAAAAAAAAAAGAAACGTAGTGTCTGTCTGAATGCGCAGGCGCAGCGGTTTCTACACGGCAACCTTGTGCTACATAGGCGTGTGTCGGTGCCTGTACGCAGCGCGCGATGTGTAATCTGGCTGCAAACACTTGGCCTACACAAGAGACGTGATAAGCATTCAATATGATAATTATGATGTTTGATATGATTCCCCAATCAATGATTCTTTACTTTTTGATTAAATTCGTTTTTCTGTTAGACTGTCCCCCCCACACTTCATCACTGATTGCTGCAATCCGCTAAAATCGTGGAAACCAGGTCAAGGCGGATTTTATTTACATACACATTACATATGTATAAGCACACACACACAGATAAAAAGATACAATCATACGCAGGTATGATGATGAGAGAGCGTGTGCGTTCTTAAAGTTAAAGAGTTTTTTTTTATTTAAAAATGTTTAAGGAGCTGCAAGGTTTTGCAATTCTGCCGATGCTCTGTTGAAATCGTGGAGCGATGATGATACGCTTTTTAAGTTTCTTTGGAAACTAATTAAAACAAATAATAAAGTAATTTAAACTATATTGAACACAAATTTAAATATAATAAAAATAAAAAATGGCAAGTTTATTTATGGTTAAGTAGACCTACCTACAACAAGAAATTAAATAAAAAGTTCTTTAAAAAATCACTGAAAATTATTATGATAATTAATAAACTACCTGTTGCATCCTGAAAATTATCGAGCATGTAATCTTTTTGACTATAACTTATCTTATACTGTGCTGAAACAAAAAAATACATAAAAAGTTATAGGTGTCTACTATTTAATTTAAGAAATATTAATTAAAATAAATGGTATTTGGTTCGATAGTAGACACACAGGTAAGGCCAAGGACCCTTGTCAGGTATTTTAATTCATAAAAAATATAGTTTTGTATGGGGTAACGCTAATTTTTTTTTAAATTAATAATACTTGAAATTCTATAAGAATTTTCCAATAAATCTACCTATGTAATTTCACAATGATCTGTTGCCTTCACCAATGGCGTCGCGGCGTTCGTGCGGCGGCAGGGTGGGGGCGCGCGGGGCGTGACGCGTAATGCTCGTAGTGATAAAAAAAAACTAGGTCACCACCTAATTGTACTTGAATGCTTTAAAGTAACTGGTAACTCTTGAGATTTGATTTGTTTAGTACGCAATCTAATCTAAGGTATTCATTGAGAGGCTGATGCTAGCTCAAATCGCGGAAAATTTTAATATATTCTAAGCGTGCCAGTTCGACAAAACATCATCCTAAAAAATATTGAGATTAGGGTAGATTCGCACTATAAACAGCTAGCATTAGTAGCTTTCTTAGGTCTTAATCTAAATCTAATCGTAGCTGTCCTAAAATACACAACTAAGCAAGATTATCTATGTAAAGTGATGAAATATTTATAAAATTTTATATTTATTTTGGGGATACTATAGATACACGTTCTACATAGTGGTTGTTTCTCTAAATCTTCAAGAGCCAATTTAAATTGTTGTCCTCTCAATTTATTCACTGCGCCTCGACAGATGTATATTGATATCCGTCGAGTTCCGACTTCAAGACAGTCAAGCATACTCTCGACGGTGTATGAGACAGCTCAAGAATTTGCATGCCAAACAAACATCATGGCAGAACTCTGAAGGGAATTAGAAATTTTATTTAAGACGAGCTTTCCCGGCTTACTTCGTTACGCCATAGAATATAAGATACTACAAAAGACTTAGCTCTATAGACTATGTTCTTTTGGCTGCCCAGAATGGCCGAATAAAAAACAAACAACAACAACAAACCACCTGACAAAATATGTAAACAACGGAAAAAATATTGCACCTTGGGTTACATTATTTGAGTTTAGGTAAGGATCCCTAATTTTTTTGAAAATCTAATATAGCCTATGACACTCGGGGTTAATGTAGCTTCCTACCAGTGAAAGAATTTTTCAAATAGGTTCAGTATTTCCGGAGCCTATTCGTTACAAACAAACAAACCAACAAACAAACAAATCTTTCCTCTTTATAATATTGGTATAGATATTACTGTATCGTATACCGAGTGTTCATGCAAATAAATGACGAATTACTGATCACAAGCCAGGATAATAATCAGTATTCGGGAAAGACTTGCCCGAGTATTGAACGCGAGTGAGTGTGAATGATAGCCTAGGACTCCACGGTGCCGTCTTGGCGCCAATACCCTAGCTGCTTCGATATTCTAAGGGACATAATTATGTTATGAATAAAATAATTACGTCGATCGATTTAATTTGCTTTTCAGTAGTTCAGTTCTCAGTGCACACGTGTATAAAATACTACCTTTCATCAGGTAGCTGTTACAAAGTGCCGGTAGATTTTTTATAAAATGGATTTTCTTTTTCGCTTATATTTTTCTTTTACCTACATCCTCAATGTAGCTACATAAATATTATTTATAATTAATTCTAAATAATAGTTAATTATACCACTTATAAAAGGACGGACCTGGAAGAGGGTTAGTGTAGATTCGCCAAGTACTCATTTCGCCAAGTACTTTTCAACTCCATACATCGAGTGTATTTTCGCCAAGTGATTAAATAATTTATTTTGCATCGTGTATTTTCGCCAAGTCGTCAAAATTATTACAGTTAGTTTCACTAATGCAGTACCAATTTAACACTAGCGTAAAATCTGCCTCTTGCTAATCATTTGTGAACTATAAGAAAGCCTTTGATTCGATTGATTGTAAAAAAACGCCACTATATAAGTTACACTATAGGATCACAGCTCAAAGGCTGTTCTACTGCAGCGGGGATTGTTCAACGCTGCACTCGAGGATATCTTCAAGAACTGGAAAGATCTAGGCGAACGGCGAATGTCTACGAAAATTGTGCCAGTATGTGCAAACGCAATAGAGAAATGGTCACTGAAAGGGTAATAGAAATGGTTTTGCTCAGACTTTCCCTGCGTAATCAAATTAAAATTATGGAATCCGCAGAAGAATTAAAGTCTCCGCAATACCCCAAAGAATTGCTAAACTAAAGTGGCAATGGGCAGGGAAAATAGCTCGGAGAGCAGATGCCCAAAAAGTAATCGAGTGGTGACCGCGTACAAGAAGACGCAGAGTAGGCAGACCTTCTACAAGGCGCTCATACAACCTAGTGAAGGCTGCGGGAGTAACACTGGACGAGAGTTGCTCATGCTCAAGACCAGTTGGTATGGCAATTTGTGGATAATGAACGAGTCACATATTTTACAATATTTAAGAAGCATTCATAAATAAAGGATATTGGTCAAATCTGACCCAATATTGAAAATGTTTTGAACAGTGACAATTTTGATATCATATATACTTGTGGAGTCTGCATTGACTGTATATTTTTATTAGCCCTGGGAAAAAAAGTAACAACAAAAAAAACTGCTAGAATAATAAAGCTACCGGTAGTTTTCAACGAGTACAAACGACCAGTAGTTTTCAACGAGTACAAACGACGAGTACCACCAAAACCTGTACCACTGGTACTCGTGGTGAATTTCCTTAATCAGTACCACCATCAAACTCGATAATATCAATAATGTTTTGTTTAAATAAAACAACTTTTATAAATAAAATAAAGCCGTCTTGTTTAAAATTTTAAATAGATAACAACTTACAATTTGTTGACTTCTTTACTTTATTTTTTCCATGCACATAACATTCTACTAGTTTATGTTGCCCTGGTACTTTTAAATATAAATTTTAAAGTAAAATGCATGGATGAATACTTTTAAAGGTACCTAAGAAATAAGTGAAACCAACTGTATTTCATAAAATTTTGTAATAAAAATCTACTTGGCGAAAATACACGGCGTTTGACACTTGGCGAAATGAGCACTTGGCGAATCTACACTAACCCCTGGAAGAGTGCTTTTCAGCCGGTTCTGGTGGGTAGGCAGTATATAGCCTATTAGCAGTATTTTAAGAGATAATGTTTTTTTTTTGTTATTGTTTTACTCGTGCAATAAAAACCAATCTATTGGAGAAAGTTTTTTTTTATTCTAATAAACACTATTCCTGTTATTCATAAAAATTTAAAGAGCATTTTAGTTATTTGACGTTTGTCAATTTATACTGGATGTCACGTATTTACCAACAAACTAAAGATGTAGACCTCCAGTAAAGCTTCTTAGAACCTACTGTATCTTTATGAATAATACGGTATACCTTTAGTATAATTCTTTAGAGCGCTATGATAGCTGTACTGTTAAAACAAGCAAACTAACCACTAGCACTTCTATCAAAAACGACTATGTATCAATAAAAAAGCTTGCTCTAGCAAACACCTAAAACAAAAAAGTTTGTAAAACTTGTAACGAGAGCGTAAGCTTGCTTTGATAAAGTTAAAACTGAAAACCCTCTCGTAACGAATGAAGCTTGTTAGTAAACTTCAGAAAAGTTGATTTACTGCTTACCTAGGTTACAGAGTTTAAATTGTATTTTTAATCTGCCTTCTCTCTACACGAACTATGTTCCTAAGAGTGTGTGCACATTGATCCACTATACGGCCACTAGCGGCTCAGTCAAGCCACACCTCGGACACTAACAATCAGAATGTATAAATAATTTATAAAAAAAAAACAGACCCGCCTTCAATAAATTGACGCATACATAAACTGAGAACATCCTCTTTTCTGAAGTCGGTTAAAATAGGTACTAAAAACCTCTCCAGAATGTAACAAATGCTTTTGTGAAAACCGCTGGAAACCCAAATCGGTTCAGCCAAACTCCAGATAATCGCGGACAATCGTATAAACATACATACAGATACTGATAACCTGCTTTTTTGAAGTCGGTTAAATACAGCTCGAGTACGTGCACGCGTATCATGCTTGTGCTCGTGAGATAAGACGTGCTTTTTGTAATGTGCGGTAACTGAAAGGTAACCGAGCGCACTTTCAGCGGGTGACAGGGAGTGTCCTGTCCATACTGTACGTAGTACACTTTCTTCTATTGTGTTGTGGTTAAGCTACGAGACGCGGCCACCAATCAGCTGCTAGTGGCAAGTGGTAGTGCTCAGTCGTCTTTCGCAGCTTGTGGCTAGAACGCGGCCACTGGAACACTCAAAATTGTATAAAAAAAACTTGTCCGCATTTTTGTGGCTGTGTCTAGTGGCCGCGACTTGAGGCTTATTGTGCGCCTGCTATAAATCTTCGTAGATTCTACTTACTTATATTATCTATACCAATATTATTAATAGTTGATTAAATTGATTTGATTGTTTGTTTGCATTGAATATGCTCCGAGACTACTGAACCGATTGAAAAATTCCTTCACTGTTAGGTAGCACCTAACACTTTCCCTGGGTGACAGCTAGTACACATAAGTATGTTTAGCAATAAAAATGAAACATCCAAATATGTATTGAAGTTTGATTTTTCATTAAAATAATTCTTCTCCCGTGTTAGTTCTGTCTCAGTTAATAAAATACTACAGAACAGATTAGATAGTGATAAACTGATAAACATTATGATAAAATCATTGCGTTACTAAATCTTTCAAAACTGGATTAGCTTAGTAGCTATACCTAACTTCTTATTACTAATACCAACAATAGTATTCGCCCCTTGGATTTTCCTTAATTCTTCAGGCTCTAGACTAGACTATTTTATTTAGACCGCTTCCGTAGTTTATACATGATTGTGTAACACACACACAGACAGTGTGATTTTCGCAGTTATATAAAATATTAAAAGTATAGTTTTTATTAAAGAAGGTAAACAAAAAATCAAATTTGTTTCCATAACAATAAAAAAGATGTGTATTTCTAACACTGCCTAACAAAATTAATGTTATCGAGGTAGTTAATGTTAATGTGTGAAGATTTAAACTGGCGCCATTATCAAATCAGGTCAATATTTATTGTTATCATGAGATAATACATACTGTCCTCAGTTCTATTAATATCTCATATTTAATTCAGTCAATCTACATAATTGTCACTCAAACATATTGTCGTTCACTGAAAATGGGTCAAATAATATTTATTTCTGAAATGCGGTGCCTGCATACATACATTTTCACAAAGAAGATTATTTTAAAATATAAATTGAAGAAAACAGTTACAAAATAATAATTTAGCATATTTAAAGCAAATTTATCGCAGTTAGCAAAATTTTCCTTCCAATTCGCTTATATTATCATGGAAAGTGTTGAGGTTAAGAAGACAGTAAATATAAAAGTAAATAAATTATTAAAATCTAACTGATACATAAGTTACGTAAAACATACATAATAAAACATTATTTATATGTGAACTTGAAATTTAGATTCCATAATTTTCTTAGAGTAGAGTAGAGGTGCTAACATTCTTCCTTGAGGGACACCATTAAACGCATCGTAGGTTAAATTTTTTTTTTAAGATTATGATTTATCTTATCGTTCTCCGGATCCTTCAAAGACTCAGATATTCATTATTTATTGTAGAATGTTCATTATGTATTGTAGAATATTATTGTTTTACAAAAACAATTGTGTCGAAGGCTTAACTAAAGTCCGAAGATACACATATTTATCCATTTGTCACCAAAACTTTATTTTATACTTACAAGCTACGAGTTTTTATTATTGTAGGTAAAAAAGCCTATCTTCGTAGCTAGTCGAGGCATGACACCTCTGCGAAGTGCTATCGAAATGAGTTCGTTGCGCACGAACCAGTGCAACGGATTGGCATCTGTTTTGTTATTGCAAACGCCTGCGCTGATCGATGCAATAGCCAGCAGAATTAGGTCTTGCCTTGCATTAATCAGGCATTTAGTTTTCAAATTCATTCCTTGTTTTCTTCATATGCGAAAAAGAACGGAAAATATTAATGGATTCTGTCCTTTATGATATGTTAACTAAAATTTGCCATACAGTGACACAATATTTAAGAATGTGAATATTACTTTGTTGTGCTCACCAATGCAGGTAGGTAAATTTTAAAGCATTTTGAGTAAATCAATATTTGCTTTTACTTCTACAGACACACCTTTAAAGAGGTCATGGCGAAACGGTATCGTACCTTTTAATAGATAACCAGACCTCGCGGAAAAGGACCACGCAGAGATATCTCTTATCTTGGGACGTGAATATGAATGAGCTACGCACAACGCATAACCGCAGGGCGGAGTCGATCAGGGAGGGCGCGATTACTTTGCTTGTTTAGATGATATGACCAGCGATAATGTCGTGATCCGGCCTTTGAACGTATAGGTATACTTAAGAAACGATTAGGTAACAATTTATCTATGTAGTCTGACATAAGTATAATTCTCATTTATTTGTCTTTATTTGTTTTCTCAATTATGTCATTTCTCACATTTATGTAAAACTAAATTTTTGCGTGGCGCTCAAATAGAACAAAACCCACCTGCATATTATATTGCAGAATTATATATTTTGCAACTCTTACTTACATACCCACTGCAGATTTATACATTTTTCAACTCTTGCTTAATCAAAATTTTTCTAAAAATAAGTTTTCACTAATTAGGATATTTTTAAACAAACAGTCTAAAGCAACTTAGAAAAAGTACTTACCAAGATTTTTCAAAATCTGTAATAATTTTCGACGTTCTTTCCACAAACCCTGATTATTATTAGATGGATAGTCTGTCTAAACCCTGGACTAAAACTAAATCCATAGTGTAAATTCAGGTGCATCGAAAATTATCAAACAATAAAAAAACCGCTTATCTCAGGACTCAAATTATTAACAAAATCTAAAAACAATCATCTAACAACAAATAACAAGACGTAGACGGCTATGTTAAAATAGATTTCGCACTCGAAATATTCAGTTCACAAGAGTGTGTAACTTCAGGATCGAGCTCCCTAAACGCGTGACCTAGTGACCCAATGCACTTGGCTCCCTTCCTATAGGGGAGGCGAGTTCGCTCCCAGCAGCCACCCTAAACCCCACCTCCCACACCCGCCAACAACAAAGGTATCGACTGTATAATTCATAACATTTGATTGTAGTGTGAGCTTCTATACTAATATCTAGGTGAACTGGTTTGCAACTGTGATAGTCAATAAATGATTTTAAAACTACCGTCGCGTCGTGGTTCTGTTGACTGTGCCTTCGAAGACCCGGGTTTGTGTTAGTCCCGGCGTTAGAGAATATTGGGATGCTTTACCCATCTTCTCTTTTTCAAATTTTAAAACTTATGGAAATAAAGATTTGCCCTGTTTTTGTTGAATTTATGCAGATTTTAAGCTACGCCGCATCGAGACACTCATTATTTAGCTTGCTATTTCTACTACTGAAGGCAGACATACATCATTGTGCCCGACAATTAGCTAACATTGTGTTTGGTATGACTAAGTAGAATACATTTTACTAATTATGTACGAACTAGCTAATTTATATTATAAAAAATTTTGAAGCGACTAGCGTTTTCAAGCAATTTCGCCCGCGCCTTTTAATTTGAATTTTGTATATTGTAAAAAACGAATAGGAGAAAAAGAGGGCAACAAACCGCCTTATCGTTAATGCGGTTTCTTCAAGCTGACTTCATTCTTCCCTAGAAGCCCACTATTTTTTAAAAGTTTTTTTATCTATTATCTTTGTCGACGAATATCCGTTCTAATCAATATCGGTTGTTTCTCTAACAATTACATCAAAATACTTATAATAAATAGTCTGCCCTGCAAAAGTTTTCTGTATTGTTATTGTTATCATTATCTTGAAAAGTTGATAAAATATTGTTCTTTATTATAAAATTTTTGGCGAATCTTCAGGCAAAGGCTAGCTAAACTAATAACTAATTCCACTGGCCAATCTCAGTTAACACATAAACGTCCGCTCATCGGCAGCTCATCCATATTCAAAGCGTAACCGTGACGTGACATAGTAACACAGTACGCTTGCCTGCAACACTCGACTATTACGAAGTGTTACATTCGCTTGCGTCAGCGGCAGCGGAGAAAGTGTGACGTCACGATAGCGCACGCGCAAAGAAAGCACGTCGCCGCACGCGCAGCCTAACCACTCTTGCTTTCGACCGAGGTCGCACCGTCTGGGCGATAGCGAAAACGACATACTTGAATGGCTGCGGATTTTCCATTGGAGCTGACTCATGCCGGCTTCTAGGCTCATCCGGTATCGCGGAATTCCGCTCGGAACTGTTTAAGGTTATGTTAGTTATATGACCATCATTATTTCACTGTACATCATATCAGCAGAAAACGTCCGCTGCTGGACATAGACTTCTCACATTGACCGGTCTTTTGCGCCTCTCACCCTACTTTCGCAACATTCGTCTAACCACATTGTGAGAATAGAACAAAAGTTTCTACTCTTTCACTATCATTTGCCATCCTAAATTCCTAACCTAAGCTACTGGTTCTCTAAGCTAAGGCCCTGCACAAAATTTGTCAGTGCTTACTTCAATAGGATTTTCTTTAGCAGTTACAATAATGTTGGTAAGTGGCAATGGGCAGGACACATAGCTTGAAAACACAAATGATATGATAATTCTGAGTTCTATAATAATATCTTCATAATAATATTATACTTGGTAGCTCAAGGGTATGAAGCGTCGCTTCCATGGTACAGAAGGCACGTTAAGCCGTGTTTCCTTCATTCTTAGCTTTTCGTCAGTCCTATGAACTAAGGATTCAGAGACAAAGACTGTGTTTTTGTTGGTCAGCGCAACTGCTATCCCATTATTATCCAAATTCTCGTCATTCATGTTATGTCGAATGACAGAAGAAAAGATCTCATTTTAAACAAAATGAAATGCAGCAGCAGCAACACATGTAGTGTAGGTATTTCTTAGCGGCCTAGAATGATTTTTAATTCGAAATGGCACTCCTTTAAAAAAAACAGGCCACTGAGATTATAATAATAATAATTTGGCGACTTGTCGAAGGGTGAAGGCTACCAAGGCCACGACAGCTGCGCTCGCGAACCCCGTATGCTTGCATGCCACTGCCTATCCCCGTGACATAACCAGAGACAAAAAACTTAAACTAGTATTTAAAATCTTTCTTTAAATAAAACTTACCTCACATGAACATGTGTAACATAGGTAATACCTATACTTATTCCGTCGGCTATAAGAATGAAAAACATTTTGGCATGTGATGAGTATACATTGCAGGTAGGTTTATAGGTAGGGTAATCTCTTGAATGGACACAAATATTAACCTTTATACCCGCAATGTTATCACAATTAACACATGTCAATAATTTTTTTACTAGAGGCAGCCCCGCGGTTTTTTCCGCGCAGATTTCTCATAAACACTAAAATCCCGTTTTTTTCCGTTCCCGTGGAAATTTCGGGATATCCCTTCTTAGTACTCACCTACACTCCCCAAGGAACCCACGTGCCAATTTTCAGCTTTCTACGTACAGTAGTTTCGGTTCTGCGTTGTCTGTCAGTCAGTCAGTCAGTAACGGAAGAGTTCTTTAGCCATTGAGAACGTTAATTAATAGTAGTACCTACTGAAATATGGATAACAAGAAAAGAAACAAAGCAATGTAAACGTTTTTGACAGCAGCACATACAAAAGATTTAAATCAAAGACATCATTACCTGGTTATAAAATAAAAGTAGTTACTTAGCAAGTAACAAAAAAAAAACAACAACCAGTAAAGTAAAACGAGTTGCATGTGCGTTGCAGCTAAAATCTATACTAGGAAATTTAAAGAGGAAAATTTTGTTTGAATGTCAGGGGTAATCTTCTCCGGGGGGACGATCACTATGTCCCCCCGAGAAGAGGCATTGCTGGAAGGGATCGCGGAGTTGAACATAAAGATCGAAAGATCTCCCGTGACACCCTTGCTAACAGCCGAGATGGACACCGGCGGGGTTTTAGTGGGTGCGAACCTCACATAACCCTGCGGCTCCCCCCGGGGCTGCAGGATACTAGTTAGGAATTTCACCGCCTTTAAAAAAAAAGCCTTTAATCTTCTCTACTACTGATGCAATTATTCTTTCACTAAAGTTTAAACAGCTTTCCGTTGCAAATATTTAAAATAAGAGGGGTGACTAGGACTAGAAATGGCGATGCATGGCGATCTTTTGCATATTGCAGCTAGTTTAACTATACCTAACGTACAGTTGCGGTCTAGGACGGTGTAACAGATTGGTCTATGGTCTCGTGCGCCCTGGACTAGACTGTATAAGCAAAGAAGAAGTAATAATAAGTAAAACTTAATGATGAAATTAATGCTTCAAGTTATCCTTTAATATTAATCGATATTCTGGTTTCATTTAGTTTTAATATTGGAGCTAAGAAGGTTTTACGGCCATTTTACAACCTCAATAGTAATTGGACAGTTTTAATGTTACTCCTTTGAGTGTTGCCGAACCGTTTCTTATCCGCTTTTGATGGCTTATTTACACTAAATACCTTTTTTACCTCTCCTTATTCTGTAACATGCCAAAAGTGTAAAGATTTTGTATTTTATATAGAAATGTTAATACTAAAACTTCGGGCATGCCTAGAAAATTAAATCTATGCCAATTCATTTTATGATAGAAAAGTTGTTAAAAGTTGTTGTTGGCTTCTAAATAGTAAGAAAATGGTATCTAAAGCCAGCTTACTCGTTGCAAGCTGAAATGAAAATTTCGACAAATTAGTACTTTTTAATTAACTGCAGCAAGATTTCTTCCTTGAAAGTTCAACAGCTCAGATGGCAAGGTTGGTGTGAACCAGACTTAGTGACCGCGTTCGTGGTTCAGTTGGCAGTGATGTAGCCTGAGGCCTGGGTTCGATTCCCAGGATATCGATAATGGATATCGATTTTTGTGTCCTGAGCTGGTTAGATATTTGAATTTCTTTCAGGATCTTTAAATACAGGTTCTATCTAGTCAGGGGTCTGGGTGTGATGTGGTTATTTTAGTTTAACCATCTGTTTTTCTGGCTCCGTTAAAGCCTTTGTATCTTTACCCTTTTGGTTTATCTCAACTTTGTTAGCCCAACGTTTCGTCTGGTGCTTTTCTCAACTCAACCTAACTAAGTATACTTAACAACTTTTTTTTACAATTTTATTATTAGATCCCTTTTCTTAGCTAGTCTAGCAGAGGTCTAGCCAGTTCAAACTTCTGTGAAGTTTATATTTGACGCAGTAACATTCTAATGCAAACTTTACAAACTTAGTTTCAAACTTGGAGCCTGAACTTTAGTAAAGCATTGTTTGTACAGTAATGTTATTGCATGGCGCAGAGTTACGGGATGCAACGACGCCGAGGCCGTGATCGTGTCCGTCGTAGCCCGTGTTGTGCTAGGTCGCAGGGTCCCGCCGCGCCGCCGCCGCTGCGCCGCCACCGCTCCGCCGCCGCTGCGCCGCCGCCGCCGCTCTGTTGCGCCTACCGTTTAACGTGGGTGCCGAAAATGTAAACAGTAGCAAGCAGCGGTGGCGGCGGCAGCGGGGCGGCGCGGCAGCGGCAACCCTGCCCTGCTGCGGCACCGCGCGCAACTAGGTCAGTAGGCCGCGCCCCGCACGCCGCCCGCCCCGCTCTCGGTGGCGCAACCGCGCGAACGCGCACTAACATAGACCTGGATCGCGGGAAAGTAGGTCACCGACTCACTTTCACTTATTACATGGGCTCCTAATCGTTTTCCATTGTGCGCGCGGGCGGGGGCTCTCGCGGCGGCGGCGGCGGGGCGCGCATGCGGGAGGCACCGGCACGCACGCCGCCGCCGCCGGCCGCCAGTCGATCGCGGTACCTCCACCGAGCGCCACGCGTTCCGGCCCTCAGCCGAAGAACTACTTCGCGTTCGCGACCGACAGCGATCACACTCTTGCGCGCGCCCCGCAACATGTGCCAATCCCTCGCTACGCCGCCGGTAGTGTTCGAACAGCCCGCCAGCGGCAGAAAGTGTTGCGGCTAGACCGCCAGTGAACTAGGTGACTGTGTCAACTTCGTAGGGCCTAGTGTAGACCGACCGCCCAGTGCGGCCGAGTATGACGATGGACCAGCAAGCAGGCCTCATGTCTCTAAACATGTCTCCGTTCGACCTGAGCCCGGGTCCCGAGGGCTCTGGAGCGGGCGGGCCCTCCGGTGCCTCGCAGCAGTACGTGCCGCAGGGCGCCGCTTACCAGTGCGCCCCCGACCAGCAGTCGTTCGGCTACGCCAACCTGGATGCATCATATCTGTTCCCGACAGGTGGAGCCAACGACGGCGGCGGCTACATGCCGGCCACCGGCGCCGTCTGCGACCAGACGGACACTAAGGACGTGATCGAGGAGCTGTGCCCCGTCTGCGGGGACAAAGTGAGCGGCTACCACTACGGCCTGCTGACCTGCGAGTCCTGCAAAGGATTCTTCAAGCGCACCGTCCAGAACAAGAAGGTGTACACGTGCGTGGCCGAGCGCTCCTGTCACATCGATAAGACGCAGCGGAAGCGCTGCCCCTTCTGCCGCTTCCAGAAGTGCCTCGACGTCGGCATGAAGCTGGAGGGTGAGTCCACTTATTCTTCTTTCTTTAGCTAGTAAGGTTACCTGTCCATGTACTATTGCGATGACATCAGTCGCAGTGTCACGCAGTCCGCAGCGGCCCCAGAGCTGGCACGAGCGCCCCAGATAGGCTGCGGCTGAATTACGTCACTTAGCATCGACCAAATGCAGTCGGCAGTCGAAATTGAAAGTTCGCGCATACTTCAGCTCGAGTGCTGTAGGCTGCAGGGCGGTTCACGCAATTAGGCTTGCTGCCGATTGCCACACTGCGGATCTCCTGATCTTATCGTTCTAGTACCAAACTAGTTTTTATCTTGTATTAAGAATTGCAGATGGATCTGGAGCTACAGATACATCTAATAGGTTTGTTTCTTGCTGCATTTCAATATCTTCCGAAAGACGTCCACTGGACATAGGCTTCTCGCTTCTTCCACCGATTTACATACTGACCAGTCTTGATCCTTATTCATTTCATTTTCATCATAATCTTTCTGCATTAAATTCAAAGAAAGTAATTGATGTTAGAGCGTAGATTTTATAGAATGTTGCTGAATTATATCCCATTAAACATTTGTTAGTAAAAATCAGTTTGAATCCAATTTGAAAATAATCGTTAAATAGTAACTTATTGTATGTAAGCTCGTTATACTAATTGGAACCAAAACTCTATTTATATAAAATAAGTAAGTACAAAATCGAAGCCACTTGTTTCACAAGTTGTGGAGCGGCTGCCTCGCCTGAGGAAACGCCGCGCCGCTTACTTCACACAGATTGCGAACTATTACAAGACTTCAGTTTGTTAATCGAAATCGATAATTTTTATTCGATAGTTTTTGCAACGCTCAAATTTAATGCTGCAGTCCAAATTTTTTACCAACTGTAACATTTGAACTGTATTAAAATCTTTAGTGACCCCTGATGCGTAAGGACGCAACGGCTAGGGCCTAGCGCCCGTTGAGCATAATGATTAAATTGATTTTAGTCAACTACTATTACCTAACATTTGAAAAGAAAAGGTTTATTTAAAAAAAATAAGGTCTCATGAAAATAACCATCATTCAAAATTTTCTTTAAAGTCTGACAAGCATTTATCTGAAGAGACATGCAGCAGCTACAGAGATGGAGCATTATGCGGGGCGGGATTACAAGCGCAGTTCGTTCTAAATTTAAATTGCGCACGGCCGCAGAGCGCCCTGACCTACATGCGAGCGGGGCCGCGATGCGCGCGCGCAGAGCACCTAGCTCTACCACAGTACGTGCGCTACCCTGCTAATTCAACTATATTATTGCGTTTGATAAACCACATGTCAGCCAGCTCTCTTCACAACTTAAAAAAAGAAAAAAAAACTTCATGTAAATAACTGAAAAGACGATAAAGAAAAGCATAATCTGAGGAAGCTATCGAACTCTTAGGCAATACAGGTGACAGTATAATGTCCTCATATATAAATACTAAAGCCGATTCATATTTACATGTTGCCGTGGGCAAGCCCTGTCGTGCGCGACAAACAATGTTTAATTTATATATGTTCTGATGAAACTGTACCTGTGCCAAGTGGGGCATGGATATCAACATAATTCGAATATTACTTATGAATCAATGCTATTTGGTAACAGGGGTGTTGTTCGGTTCGTAGACCTTAAATTATGATCAAATGACTTTAAATGCTGCTGTTGATTTACTAGGTTATTTGATTGAACTGGAAAACTGAACTGGAGTCTTAGAGCATATACTTACTTACTCATAAAAGAGTTGTCTGGCGACAATGCCAATTGGACCCTATTCTGATTAGCTAAGAGAATATTAAGTCACTGGTCTTAACGGGTCCTAGCTGAAGGGACTTGAAAGAGGCGGCTCAAGACCAATCAGAAGAAGAGTTCTACTTCGAGCCCTTTTCATCTGCCAAGGGGCTATAGATATCACTCAAAAATTGAAAGTTCTTCATTGAGTTGACTGTCTTTTTTTGATGTAACAGGAGCTAAAGAATTATTAAGATAATTAAGGCATTGCAGAAAAGCTAAGATTTGTCAAAATATCAGATTAACAAATCGCCTTACTTATTATTTATTGAACTGATTTTCTAGAGAAAGAGACACAGCTAATTTCTCTGTTCTATCTTCAGTTGACAAATTATAAGACACCGTACTGAGACCGGCTAGCCCAATGCGCATTTAGTAAGAAGTCAAAAGAGCACATTAGCTGAATGGAGACATGTTATTCAATCAGTGAAATCCCGACGTGAGACAATACGCGCAAGATCTATCAAGTCACAGCGTAAACAACATGCTGGCCTACGTCATGCGACACAATTCACACAATGACCCGTACCTATGCTACGCCGACGAAGGCTTTGCGCCACTCATACGCAGCTGCACTCAGGTCGGGTCGGCATGACAGAAATCCTACATCGTTAAATGAGAATTGATTCGATATTAACCTCACTTCGATCGACTGCAATTGAGCCTGCTTTTGAATTCATCTCTTTCAACTCAGCCACTTTTGGACATGGGATCTCCCTCAGATTGCCACTAAAAGCAACATTGCGGAGGGTTTTGACATACACACCACGATTGGCAGTTGGGTTGGCAAACGCAGTATAACTCTCAAGCTTTTTAACGGAGGATGCTGCTGGCCGTTCTTAGACGCTATTTATGACACCTATGGAATTACTTACATTAAAATATTAATATGTATTATAGTAAAACCATAGCTAATTCAGCAACATTGACCTGAGGAATCGGTTCTCCCCGCCAACCGAGGCCTTGTCACGGCTGTTACATTGTAGGCTGGAGCCTGCCTTGCCAACAGCACCTCAATGGGTTGCGTAATTTGCGCGACACACTAGAGTCTGTGTCAACTCACATACGTTCACACACGTATATAGCCGAGCCTGCCCGATGTGTTGAAATTTAACAAAAAAACTTGAGCGTATGTATGGCTTGGAAGCGGTTGTTTGCACTCAAAGAAGACTAATGAATTGGTAATTTTGGTAAAATAACTCGCGCGTGCTTATGCTAATTAAGCCCAGAAGAACATAAGAACAGTTTTTTGGTAACGTGGTATTAGCAAACACAAATTGCTGATCTGCCTGCGCTAGTGACATTTCTCCAGTTCCTTTCGAGTCAAAGGAGCGTAGCAGAACCTGACGATATTAAAGGCCACGAGGGGCCGGGTCTGCGCAGGCACAGGCGACGATATCGTGCGTTTCGAAACATTTGTCCGCTCGGCGCGGAGCGGCTTCGCAACGGACGACGTTTCACAAGCTGCCGCCGCCGCGCGACTTGTACTGTTGCAATGGACTACCCAAATGTGACCCGTACTGCTTGCACCAATCGCTTCACAAAAGTGTACATAGTCTTCTTCTTCTTACGTGTCAATCAAAGACCCAATTAAATTTTGCTCTGCCAAAACGAAGACGATGCTGTTGCAGGCATTACTCTAGCCATCGATATCACTATATCTCGAGGGTTCTCTTTTAACGAGTCATTTATGTCAAATACTGTCGCAGTTATACCATGACTTGCCATCAGTTTACAGAGTACCTACCTGTCTGTATAAATGTACCTATAGAGGTTATTACTTACTACATGGTCCGCTGACTCCGTAGTGCATGCAACGTTACGTAACTCAGCGCCATAGTCCTACTCGTCAACAAACGTGCGTCGCGCCGTTCAACTAAAAAGGGTAGAGTTTTAATTTTATGGTTTTTGATCCGGACTCGGTATCTACCCATATAGACTTAAACTTCTGAAAGAAAGTGCAGGCCTTAATGTATGTTTTCACAAAGTTTGCAATTCGACTAAGACAACATTACTAGTTTGAGCCCCAAATATGCATTAACCACCTGAATTTCCATAAATTTTTGATTACATTACGTTGGTGTTGGTGTAGCTCGATGTGTTGCAAGCGAGCCGTTGCGGAATGTCGACTGGGGCCCCGCAATAGACACGCAACAGAAGTGCGCTAATGCTATGCTTAATTGTTGGATCTTAAGCGTCTAATCCAGTAAACAGGAGGAAGATGGCCCCAGATGTCTGCAGCAGCAGCCAGTAGGCTCCAGGCTTCGCGGGGCGGCGCGGGGCGAGGTGCGGGACGTGCACGACAGATGTTAGATCACAATAAAAATCTCGCGCGCCTGCCGACTATTTCGGCACGCTGCCTTGACCCGAATTGTGTATTTCAACAGAGCGGCCTCGCACACCGGGCCTTTCTATTTTTTAGGCATTACCTGTCGTATAATAATCACGGCTAAATTGCACGGGTACTGCCGTCATAGCAAGATTTCGGTGTCAGCAAGCGAGTGCCCAGCCCCAAACCGCCGCGCACTCAGGCTCTCTTGGAAACCGGTTTCAATGCGTAAAATCTAGTACCTAATAGCACCGGCCCCGCTGTCATTCGACGGCTCGTAAAAAAGAAAAAGTAAATACGGCAAAGCCCGAGCATGGTCATAATCCTTCGCTTGCTGTCTTATACGGCTTGGTTGAATCTAAAGAGACAAAGTAGCGTCATCTTAGATTCTTACAAGCATGTTTTGTGTATGTATAGGTTGATGAGATCTTGACACAGATCGGCGTATCGTCGCGGGTGATGATTTATCTCGGTTGTGTAACCGCGAGGCGAGGCGACAAGGCAGCCGCTGCTATCTATCTAGCGCGCGATCGAATCGTGCGTGAGGGCGGCTGGTCGGGCTCGCTCGGCTGTCTCCGCCGGTGCTCGGCTGCGAGGAGGGGGCCGCGGGGGCTCCGCCGTCAGCCTTGACCAAGTTTTACTGCTACTCGCTGAGGTACCTACCTACAACAAGCAGTGAGCGAGCAATCCCCACTTCTTTATTTATTTTTGGTTAGTTTGAATTCTGTTGATGTATTACATGATTCCGAGACCCTGGCACAGATTCCAGTGTGTAGTTAGTGTTGCGTGCTGGATCAGATGGGGCAGGGGTTGGCAGGAAGCGGCGCCGCTCCCGGTCGGCGGCAGGCGGCGCGGGCGCCCCTGACCCGCGCTAGGCCGCCCACAAATAGCCTGGCGAGGTGACACGCATGTCCTACCTACCATGTCTATTTCTGCACCCGCTCTCGCCGTCATCGAGGCTGAAGATTTTTGATTTGTAGAAATGACCTTGACCTTGATCTAGTTAAGTCGTGTAATAAACACGTCTGACCTCGTTTACCGCATTATCGTTTGCTATCGCGTGCTTATTACAATAACATTTGATGCATTTGAAGAACTTTTAAGTAAACCAATAACTATTTCGGTTGCATACGATTCTTAACGAAGAAACTTTGAATTTATTGTGCTCACGTTTGGCCAACTTTAGTACAAAGCTGATTGTAATAAACATCTGGGAGCTAGCACTGATGGAGAGAAGCCTAGTGTAGGAACGCTTAGTGCATGCACATGTGCTAAACATAAGAAAACATGGATTCGACATATTGAGCAAAAAACTACGCTAGTGTGAGTGGCTTTTGTATTACAGCTAAAAGGGCTTCCCTTTGACCCTGTCAGAGAAAAGGTTAAGAAAAATATTGGCTTTCGACGCTGTCGGGTAAAGGGTTATGGAAAATGCTGTCGAGTCTGAAACCTCCAAAAATTAAGCTCTGATGAAGTTGTGCAATAAAATAAAAATAATGCGGGTCCAGACAAACGAATGTCAAAACAACAGTACCGAGAAGACCAACAGTCCACAGAAGAATGAGTACAAGACAATAAGAAACTTTTTGCTCAACATAGTCGAAAACCGTAGGACGTGGGCGCGTAGAATTGTGCGCAAGGCTGCAGTGCAATACAGAACAATTTATGAATCTGCATTGAGCAGTTTGAGCACTCATTTCGACCCGTTGCGAGCCCGTACCCGAGACCGCAGAGGCAACTTTGCATACACATTAAAAACTGGTTTTATTTTTAAACTGCAATAGCTAGGGTTACAACATAATGCCTGACATTCCTACCCTTACTTCTTCCGCCCTTCAAAATAAGTAACTCAAAGAATTTCGTGCGTAGTTTATTTGCATAAAGCTAATTGCGAAGAATACGAAATGGTCAATGCATCAATAGTATACAACAAAGTCGCATCCCGCATCTGCCCCTATGTATGCTTAAATCTTAAAAACAATGCATTGGATTTTGATGCGGTTTTTTTTAATAGACAGAGTGATTCAAGAAGAAGGTTTTTATGTATAATACATGGACAACGTAATAATAAATTATGAGGTACGAATTTCGCCGTGTTGACTAGTAACTTATAACATTCAACTAAGATTCCATTTGAATTGAAATTACTAAGCGGCAAGCTAGCAAACAGATGCTATTGAGTCTCTGAACTGTTTCGCGAGAGTGACGTCATGGTTTCTTCAATGCTTCAGTTGGCTGTGATGTCTACTGTAAAGTGGAAGCACCGGGTTCGGTTCCCGGCGGGGCAAAATTATTGTGATGAATATAGATGTTTGCTTTCTGGGTCTAGATGTATTTTGTTGGTCTTTTTTTTGTATCTTGCACCTATATAAGGTACAAGTTCTACCCAGTCAGGGACTCGTGAGTCGATACGTTATTTACCTATTTATATTTATCTAAGAGAAGTTTATGTAGAAAACCATCTCGTCAAATTCTCGGAACAGTATCTTTCCCTTCCCAGGCGGGATGTTAGCAAGCAAGATTATTATTATATCCTAGTACTTCCGGCCGGAATCAGAATACAAAATGTCTGGCGCTTAGCCAATCGCCAGGGCCACTGCGGCGTGACTCCTGCAGCTTGCTGTTAACTTTGCCTCTTTGTTTGTATATGGTTATTTAAAAACATTATTCATGGGATGGATTTAAAATCAACAAAGAGGACGATATTTTGAATATTGCTAACACACCTGAAATACCGAGTACAGTTTTTAGCTAATTCTAATTAGAATAAGATGAATTTAATTATGATAAAGATTGGTAAGTCACTGCAATAATACATGGACAGAGTAACTGCATAAAATAATATTAACTAGTGGTTAAGTTTTAATGTTCTTTCAGAGAAAAACAAATGGATGTTCATAAACGTAAACCCGTTGCACATATTCCTTCCTTGGTGTTCTGGCACTAAAAGTTTTATGTTTGCTTTTGTTGCAGCTGTGCGCGCAGACCGCATGCGCGGCGGCCGCAACAAGTTCGGCCCCATGTACAAGCGAGACCGCGCCCGCAAGCTCCAGATGATGCGGCAGCGGCAGATCGCGGTTCAAACCCTGCGTGGCACGCTCGGCGATGGCGGCCTGGTCCTTGGCTTCGGCTCCCCATACGCCTCTGTGCCGGTCAAACAAGAGATACAGATCCCCCAGGTGTCTTCGCTCACGTCCTCGCCCGAGTCTTCGCCAGGACCTGCACTATTGGGAGCCCCGCCGCCGCCGCAGCAGCAGCCGGCCCCGCCCACACACGACAAGTGGCAAGCCCACTCGCCACACTCCGTGTCTCCGGACGCTTTCGCGTTTGATGCTCCAGCCACCGCCGCCGCGACCCCCTCCAGCACCGACCAGCCCTCCAGCACCGAGAGTCTGCGGATCTCACCAATGATAAGAGAGTTCGTTCAGTCAGTAGACGACCGCGAATGGCAGAACTCGCTGTTCGGACTCCTGCAGAGCCAGACCTACAACCAGTGCGAGGTGGATCTCTTCGAGTTGATGTGTAAAGTGCTGGACCAAAATTTGTTCTCGCAAGTGGATTGGGCGAGAAACACATTGTTCTTTAAGTACCTAAAGGTGAATTTACAGCAGATGAGTATGATATCCTTTCCCGAATCCCTGAAACCCTTTCCGGTGTACACCAATGCTTGCGAAGTTGTTGCTATGCGCTGCCCAGCGAACTGACGCCCTGCGAAAGTTTTTTTTTGTCGGCTATGCTGCCGTCGGGACAGTTTGCCGGTTCTGAATTGCCTTCTTGTGGTTTATATTGCTATTATCAGATTTGACTGTAGGCGTGTGATTCCATCTTGTTGGGAAGCCCTATGGAACACAGAGTTAGCCTCTCGGCTAGCCTTCTGCTAAAAGTTTACTTACAAAATACAATTCAATTCACTAAAAAAACTTTTTTTTAGTATTGTTTCTGCTATTAGTTGTGGTCACTATCTTTAAAACGAAAAGAACACCAACATTAGAGCGTCTAAACCTCCCTACATCGGAAAATCATAATCTTTGTCAATTCTGTAAAATATTTCAAAAGCATTTTTTTTCTAAACCACCAAGTTATTTCAAACATTTTTTTATCTTTATATTTAAAAGGACACATACAAATATTAGAGAAGGGTGCCATTAATGAAATAGCTTACATTAAAAAGCTGAACAATGACCCACTCTTAACCCAGTTTAGATAGAAATAGAACGTACCCGTAAATCCTAGGTCTTTACGAGCGACGCAGCATTATGCAATAGTGCGGGAGTTGTAGCGCGGCAGAGGACTGAGGGGAGTGAGTGCCGCTGCACTCTCCTCTGCACTTGACACAGTGCCCCTGGCCCACTAACGAGAAAGTACCTCCAGCGGCGCGCGAGCGGGTAACGGAACGTAACCGGTGCCGACTTTCTTTGCTTTCTCTTACATAATAGTTACCGACTGTTACGTTACCAGTTACGAGCGGTTCGGTGAACTTGACCCGTTGATAATGACGCTCTATTCTATGCTATGGGTTTTTAGTCAAGCGCGTGACGGTGTTAGTACGTTTTTTTGTAACTTTGCTGTTTTGTGAGTTACCTACATCATAAATGTTGAATACCTATATGAATAAATAAGTCCGTATACTGACTTAACTTCTCAATTCAAAATATATTTAATGCATAATTTTCTATTGTTTGTTTCGTTTGTCTCGCTTATACTCGAGAACGGCGGGAGTAGATTTTTAGATTTGAAATGAATGTGTCTCGTACGTAGTCCAGGGAAGGTTTTAATTTAACTTCGAGAAAATATGGAAAAGCCTCATTTTTAAGCAGACGAATTTGCAGGCACAGCTAAAAAATAAATTTGGATTTGCTAATTTTAATTTTTTTAATAACAATTTTACACTGAAAAGATAAAAATGAAGCTTTTTTATAATTTTTTTTTAACTATTAGTTCATAAAATGATAAATCTACTTAGCTTTTGCATTGCTCACGTTATCATTAGCTGTAATTTGATTCAGATTACAAAAATATAATGTTAAATGCAAATGTTTGTAGGTACATTATTTGCAGTTTGATAAGTAAAAAAATACAGTCTAACCTATACATGGCTTAGACTTATACAAAGTTTAAACTAGTAATCAAAACTATTTAATATATAACATGTGTTCTGTCTTGCTTAAAACGTGTTTTACACATTCTGTTCTGAAGTTCACTTCTACCCTAAATATTGTTATAAGAAAAAATATTTTAGTCTTATATTAGAAGCATAATAATATGTGCGTGAGCACTGCGGTGCCATAGCAGCTCCATATAACTGCGTCAGTAATAGGATTAGACACGAGAAGGCTTGGTGCCTCCACGTGCCACCTAAACCAGCCAACAAAGACTCGCGGCACCAAAAACCCGCTTTGACGCACCGGACCAACCTAACGTGGCTTCCCAAACTATTCGTTGTACTATTATGTAATCGCTCATTTGAAACACCCAGCCCAGTTGCCCATGTACTGTGTTTTGGTAACACGTTTCTTAAACAAATAGGTAACCTCTTCCAGAAAGCTATTTTTGGGTGCAACTAGGAATTCAGGATGTTAGTTCTCATAGCAAAAAATATTTGAAAGTTTTACAATAAAAAGTATGCTCTGGACAGAACTCGCGAGTGACGTTAATGATTTATCGATCTCACATAGTCACAGTAGTTATAGCTCGCTGTGTCACGTAGGTGATTCGGGCGCGCGGCCCTATGCCGCGACTTTGACCTACTTTCCATCGGCAGCAGTAGAGCCAAGATGGCGGGACGACGGCGCGAAGGGAATTCTTCGATCGACGCCTAAGCGGAACGTCCCAAGTCGCTCTGTAGTTTCTCCATTCTACACTTTAACAGTTGGAGATAGAAGATCTTTTCGTATTTCGAAGATGGTTTGGTCAGGCCAGGTTTTGCCGCACTGGCGGTTTGTTAGGGTTGCTTCTCGTCCCGCCGCACCGACGCCGCTGCTGCAGTGAATTGCGACTTCCTCGAGGGGAAATTGTCGCGGAATGCTCATAAAGTCGCTTTTCGCTCGCACACGCATATGGCCGACCGCGGCCGGCTCGGCTTCAGGCACTAATTGAATCACATGACATGAAATGGACACAGAAACGGTAGTTATGCCCATTTCAGCAGCTCAATAAAAGTTTACCTTAACTTAAGTAAGATATAAATTTCGAGAATAAAACTATACCTTGTCAAGATTACCAAAATTATTCGTTAAAAAAACATGTAAAACACAAATGAAATGCCCAGATAATACATCAATACATAGTAGTGTAGGCAACGTCAGATTTCGTAGACGCGATCTCGATCCACCGTGTTGAGCAAGCAGCGGCTCGGTGAGGCAATGCCAGCCAGCTCTAAAATTCAGTTGGCAACATTTCGTAATTTTCGGCAAATTTAACGCGCCCGCGCACAGCCCCGTGTTTTCTAACGCAACTAAATAAAATGTGGGTCACAGACACAGCCGTTTCTGACTGATAGCAAGATAGATACCACCAGGAAAGGCAACTCGGAGGCAGCTGTAGCTACCACGTCACAACGCCTGAGCTCTTGCCGCCGTTGACATAAAGATACAACTCTCTCGTGCAACAAATGTATGTGACGGGGCAGTCTTTTTACTTTACTGTGCTAGCGTTCTATCTTTACTAACCCAATTGATTACATTTGCCTTGTTCGACTGCTCCGTCCGTACCGTTCTCATGACACTTGTCAGCGGCGGCACATAGCGGCAAAATACCGCCGCCCGGGGTGTAGAATGCGCGTTTCCCCAGGTCGACGACCAAATGAAGCTGCTCCAACACTCGTGGTCTGACATGCTGGTGCTGGATCATCTTCACCAGCGTATGCACAACGGCCTGCCTGACGAGACAACGCTGCACAACGGACAGAAGTTTGACCTTCTCTGCCTGGGACTGTTGGGCGTGCCAGCGCTCGCCGACCATTTCAACGAGCTCCAGAACAAACTGGCAGAGCTCAAGTTTGATGTGCCGGACTACATCTGCGTTAAATTCCTGCTGCTGCTCAACCCGGGTCAGTATTCGCGCCCGCTACTGTTTGACACCAAAACTTGTGTGCGAATTTTCTTGATAATTTCTTGCTCAGCGTGCCGTGAGCTCGTCCCGTCAGTTTTTAAGTGGTTCCTCTGTTTCAGACGTGCGCGGCATAGTTAACGTCAAGTGCGTTCGTGACGGTTATCAGACGGTCCAGACCGCGCTGCTCGACTACACCCTCACCTGCTACCCCACTATACAGGTGCGTTTCACTCTTCATCCCTCCAGCCCTGGTACCATGACCGACCATTTGTCGTATCTTTCTGACACTTTTGTCGATCTATAACACTTTCCCGCATTGAAATGTCAAAAGTGACAGAGATATTCGACAAATGTTCGTTCATGCTACCAGTGCTTAAAAGGTTAAAATAGCACTGATCATCACTCACTCACTTATTGTCGCCCAGCGGAAACCTCTGAAGATAGAAAGATGAAATTTGGACAGGGATTTAAATTCGACATCAAAATACTTACTACTGGTTCTACTTACTCAGTCATCATCGCCCAGCCGAAACAGCTGAAGATAGAAAAATGAAATTTTGACGTGACTTAGGCACCCAGTAAGGTGGGATTCTGGGATATCTTAACCGTAGTACGCCGTTTACAGGATGTAATAGTTTGTATGTAAAATCTAAACCGTTGATTGATTTGTACCTAGCCCTAATATTTACTCTAAAAACACTCAAAAACCAACAATATAATTCCCTTTCTTTGAAGCACATATTCCCTAACGCAGCAAACAAAATGCGCTCTAACACTTTAGCGTTGTAATGTACAGTGGCGGACTAGGAGGCCGTAACAGATTTGTCTATGGTTTCGTCAACCCTAGACTGTATTACCAAAGAACAAGTGCTATTTTGCAATACAGAAAAACCGGAAGTGTTACACCGACCGTGTCCGCCACTGTACAAGTATGACAGTATGTCACACAGAGCGCCCGGCGTCAGAGCGTCCTAGCGCTCTAGCACCCTTTATTTGACAAAGCCTGCAAATCACCATTATGTACCAAGATTACCATTATTTCATCATGCTGAGACGAGCAAGATGGCAACAACAATTAACTTGACAAGTTCTCTGCTCCGTAGCTCAGTTGGCAGTGATGTGGACTGAGTAAGCGTGTGCACCTGTGTTCGATTACCGGCGGGGCGAACATTGGTATAATGAATATCGATGTTTGTTTCCGGTCTGGGTGACGTTCGTTTCTGTATATGTTTCGGGCACCCTAGATACAGGTTCTTCCAAGTTAGGGGCTCTGAGTGTGATTGTGTTATTTATTATAAGTTATTTACTAGTCGACCCGGCGAACTTCGTTCCGCCTAACCTATTACTATTTTGTGCATGTATTATACTTTTAAACCATCCTCTTAAATCACTCTATCCTCTATAAAAAACTACATCAAAATCTGTTGCATAGTTTTACAAATATAAGAATACATAGGGACAGACGCGGGAAGCGACTTTGTTTTATACTATGTATTGATTGATATTGATGTTCGTGACGTAGGCTTGAGAAAACCAGTTTTTTTTCCTATAGTTCTGATCTAAAAAATCCCATTTAAAAACATTCCAGGACAAGTTCGGCAAGCTGGTGATGGTGGTGCCAGAGATCCACGCCCTGGCCGCCCGCGGGGAAGAACACCTGTACCAACGACACTGCGCCGGCCAAGCCCCCACGCAAACCCTTCTTATGGAGATGCTACACGCTAAGCGCAAGTAAGATTTTCTTTAATCGTCCATTCAATATAGGGCAGACTCTTACAAAAAGAGTTAAACCGGGTCTAAATCACTAGGCTAGGTTTAAATCACTAGTTCGTCCAACAACATTTGTTTGCCTGAGCCAATTGGTTGGCACCCTGAACTACCTCGCCTCTCGCAGTATAGGATACTTTACCAAATAAGTTATCGATACCAATTAGATATGTAGTCTAATTGAATTTCAATAAGAATATTTGAATTTGACTTTGACAAATTGTCGATTTTAGACAGGTCTAACTTTTTTGTGGTAAGAGTGTTAGGCATTATCCTAAATAGAACGCGAATACGAAGTCACCGCAGGTTCTCGTAAATTTTAATCGTACGAACGACGCCGCGGACGCGCGAATCAAATGCTTTTAAGTAAAATGACGCGGACGTTCTATTGAAATATTTTTAAAGTACATAAACTCAATGAAAAAGTGTATAATCAATCGATTCACCTCTGTCAATCCATCGCGACAACCATTCCAAGGCATTGCACGTTATTTTGAAATTCCTGAAAATCTAACATTTGATCGCGATCGCCCATTATTGCAGCCCTCAATAGATTTATATCTGAGTAAGGTATGACTATTAACTTGCGATTAGGAATGTGAAAATAAGTAGAATTTGAGCCCTGCGTTTTCATGTTCATCTCGTTGCACACGAACCCACCTGGGACGGATCAACGGCATGCGCTGTAGTTACTCAGGCATGCGTCAGTGGAAAACGCAAGATGAACAGAAAAGCGCAATGGTGAAGACTAGACATAGGTATTATCTTATAATGCATGAGCCGAGGTGGTTCAGGACCGTCTGGATTGCAGCTTCAGGAAATCGAATGTGAAACCAACAGGAGCACAGAACACTGTACAGAGACAACTGCCAGCCAGAATGGAACGTCTAATATAATGACCTACTTATTTTAAGAAACGAATCTAACGGTCTTACCACAAAAAAGTTAAGACTTGTCTAAATTACCAATTTGTATGACAAATGATCGAATCTCTTTTTGTGGTAGAGCCCTAAGTAACAATAGGAAGTCGACTCCAAAAAATGTAGCCTATTTAGCCAGAAATATACGTAAACAGTAATAGTTAACTTAAACTATGCTGGGTTATAGTACTTTACTACTGGCCTGCCCAAGCATATGCCTTCAACACACAGAAAGCAAACTCAAAAAACTCAGAATACCATATTAAAACGAAAAAAGACAAATAAAAATTTTGGACAGCCCTGTGTCTACCTAAACTTTTAATTAAATTAATCATGAACATTTCATGAACATTCAGTAAACATTTCTGTTTTTCTTATGTGATTGTATTGTTGCGGTCTTCAAAAAGCAGCAATAGTTCTTGAATTATTGTTGATTAATTTTTTTAAAAGAATTTGACCACAGGTCTTTTGCTTTCTGTGTAAGCGAAAAGCCGTTTTTCTACCGCCGCCGTGAACGTTACGTCTCAACGAGAACTTGATTATTTTGTTCCGAGCTTTTTGTAGAGTTACGGCGACCGCCAGGCTTCGTCCTACTTAATTGGCCAAAATCATACGATGATACGATGCGTATTATTCGACGTTCAAACCATACAAATTCCCTAAAGGCTTGCGAGCATAAGCGTATAAGCCAGTAAGTATAATTTGATACTCTGAAAAAATCTGTAAGTTTGAACTCGTCGCAGGATGAAAACGCATCGAAACATCGTACAGTCACGTACTCGGTCAGTAACACTTCACGTTTTTTGGTATTGCAAACAATTCTCTGGTATTACAGTCTAGCTTAGTGCGCACGAGATCATTGACAAAAGTGTTACACTGAAGGAGTCCGTGACTGTACGATCTTGGCCAGTTAATTGGCTACGCGCACAGGATAAGGCATGTCTAGGATACGGCGTAAGCGGCACATTTTGCTCATACAAATGCGCAGAATTTTTAAAATTCTTTGCCACTTTTGTTTGAAGCCCATGCATGCGGCGTTTTTATGCCGTGCCTTCTTCAAATTGCTTAGCCCGGACGACGCCTTAAATGTGGGCCTATCGCCGTTCTAAAATGGCTATGAAAATGAAAATCATTTTGACAAGCTATAGTTCCACAAAATAAGTCAACAATATTTTTTTTCTATTCAAGATTTACCTTTATTTTAGCCGTAATGAGAGTACTTAACACATTTCAAAATGCTTGTCAATTTCATAGCCATTGCTGGAAATAAGTCCTCAGATCTAGGGTGGACAAACGGCTATATTAAATGTATGTATGTATACTTTAGAAGAACTTCGTACCACGTCTTCAAAAAGTACTTTCTTTCTAGGCCTACTGGAGGGGAGATGGTCAGCCGGGCTGCGGACCACACATCCACTCTTGACAGATTGTATGTTATATTTTCAAAGCTGTTTTTTGTGTCGTAAAACATAAAATTCATTCAAGCTAAGGATCTACTGTTAACGGGGTGCGATACTAGCGCCACTTTCGATACTTAAATAATTATATCTTCTAAACTATGGCCGAAAACAAAAATATGCGCCAATGATTCCCTTGCTTAGATTTTTCAAGGCTCTGTTATGTAGCTTTAAGGATAATGATCTTAGAAATATTCGTTTGTGAAACTAAAAGTGGTCACTTTATCTAGGATTATCTTATTTATCGAAGTGGCGCTAGGATCGCATCCGTTCGCCCCTTAAGTGGTAGGCGTTCGAATATGCGCTGTGGGCTTCATTGCGTCTTGAAAGGATAACCATTTCATTCTCATAAGAAAATGAAAAGTATTTTGCAACGTAATACTCATAATGGGTATCGATCTCTGTTTTTATGAGAGACACATAAAAATTAAAAATATATTTAAGTATGTAACAATTTTGAAGTAGAAAATGTATATAAATAAAGGGGTTAGATTTACAAAGTGTTGCCCCCTGTAATATTCTAAGGTTCCAACACTAGGCAAAGCCTGTATCGTTGGAGCCCGGGCCCGGTTATAAATATGAGAAAAGCCTAACATAAAAATGCTTTTCTATAAAAATGAAAGCCACCAAGAACGGCATTAGCCCTACAGGACATATTGACCGCTTAGATTACCAATATTAACAGTTTCGAGTACCTTCATACTAGGTAAAATCTATTTTATCCAGCTGCCTGCCTTTAGGCACTTGCCAGTGGATCCTTAGCTATTCATTCATGCCAATAATCAGGCGGAGTTCATCAACATTTCACATAACCTCAATTTTACTAACTAATATTTTTACCCACGAATGTATGAAGAAGAATGTACAAATAAGAAGTAAAATTTAGACGCAATTTCAAGAAATATAGTGCGACGCAAATATCTAAAAATTAAAAAGTAGCAACCATGTATGGAAATTTTCGAAAATCCGACAAATTACCAACTTACAGTGTTGCCAATTTTTTATTTCTACATTTTTGAGTATATTTGTTTTTGAAATAAACAGGAATTTAGAAACACATCGGAAGGTGAAATCATGATTAAATTTAATTTAAATAGTCCTAGATAGTATTATTTTACTTAGATAAAAAAGTTAATGCACGTTGGTCAAGTAATGCTATATTGATGAACTCCGCCCGAAAACTTCAGATAACTTTCATCAAATATTCATCCAATCACTCGCAAACTACTTACTCTCATCATTATCACAGCTGCAACATAAAATAAAGCGCGTTCTATTTCAAAGGCCCCACTTGCCAAAATACTTTTTGATAAGAGCCAGTTTACAGCGTTGCTAGCGCCATTGCGAAAAAAATTAATATCTTCCAAACTAAGGCAAATAAATAAGTAGGGATCCAAAATGTTGCACAGTATGACACTAGATAATCTTGCTTAGTATTTTTGAGCACAGTTATGTAGTCCTAATTAAAGAGAAGATCTATACAACAGTGCTCTAAAAATACTAGGCTACATTATCTAGTGTCATAATGTGCCACATTTTGTATATTTGTTTTAGTTTAGAAGATATAAATATTTTTTGAGAATGGCGCTAGCATCGCTGTAAACTGGCTCTTAATCTGGAGAGAAAAACTCTAGATCTCATTGCGGGGGCTCATTTTACGATATTGCACGATAACCGTAATTCGATCGCTCATAAATTCATTTTGTGTTTGTAACAAAAATCGTTATGGATACTAACATGCATGTTTTTTCGTATTTATAACCCCATTGCACGCGTATTTAAGACGTAGGAAGATTTGATAATTAGTTTTTTTTTGCAAAAAAAACTAAGGATTTTGCGAAAACCCAGATAATTTGATATATGATTGTTGTGTTCCAATCATCCTGTGAAAAAAGCAGTTTTTTTTTTTGCAAAAACCCTAGTATAATTGAAAAATTTTAAACCTTCCTTAACTCTGATTGGCTAGATTATTGCTTGCTGGTCAACTCTTAAAATCGTTTCTTTAAAATACCTCGGCTTGAGAGCCGGACCCACGTTTAGCCGAGTTTTTATGCTTTATTGTGCCGGTGCCTCTGCCTAACCCTCCGGGGAATAAAAGGCGTGATATTATGTATGTATGTAAAATACCTCTGACGCTACAGATTACCAATCAGAATAAGACCAGCCAGGCTAGATTATTGACCAGCAAGCAATAATCTAGCCAATCAGAGTTAAGGAAGGTTTAAAAATTTTCAATTATACTAGGTTATCAAATCTTCCTACAAAATAAAAATATATAGAGAAGCGCGGTAGATGCCGTTAGGATAAAAATTAAAGCTGGTCCTTCCTATGAAAGCTTAAAAAAATTCAATTGAAAATCTTTTTGGATCCATGTGCTGAGAGAAGTTAAAAATTTTATCCTGGCGCGCTATCTTCGCCGCCCCCCTTATAAGTATAATTATTTAAGTAACCATAAAGTTAAAAACAAAACTACTATTGTTGTTCTTAATTAGAATAAAAATCATTTAGTCATATAATAAGTATACATTGCGGGTTTATAGGCGAATCTTTTTGTTTATTCAAGAGAATTCTTAGATACACGAAATGTATATTTATCACAAGTCAAAATCTTTTAGAACAGCAGCAATAGATCCTCAGCCTTGCTTGAGGTACTTATGATTTTAAGTCCAAGATAATGGATAAAGATTTTACCTAATTCCATAAATAAATTCTAGAATCTTTAAAAGGGTTAAGGCAAAATTACAAAATGGTTGATAGGTATCTTAACTAGCCCTATTTCGTAACGGTTCGGTGCAAAGGTGGTAACGCAAATAGCTACAAATATTCAACGAGAATACAAAAGCGCGGACCTTGGCCCAGATTCTGAGGGCTCTCCATTCTATTATCTTTTCAATACTAAAGATAACACTGCTCGGTTTGAAACTGTGTCACGTTTATCTTAGATTTTTGGATATACTTCTTTGTTATGAATAGAATACTATTTTAAACTACTTAGTTAGTTATTACGGCAAACTTTGTAACGCCTTACGTTAAAAGATTACATAATTTTATTATTTAAAAAGCCGTGTTTCTCTGAAATTTTGAGATAGTAGGTTATCTACAGACTACATTAATCAAGGATTATTCCATATATAATTCCATTGGTGAAAGTATCATTTGCAAAGCGGTCCATTGTAGTTTTGGCCTTTTAGATTAAAACAAACAATCAAATCTATCCCCTTTTTTATTATTAGTGAAGATACATTATAACAAATTTAAGTACCTAGATAGGTAGTTACGATTTACAATCAAAATTCGCCACTTTATGAAATTGTTAACATTATTTTTTGTCATTTGCTAATAGATTTGTTTTACCTTTATCCTTTGATCCATTTGTTGCAAGTAAAACGTTGTTAACACGACTTACTATGTACCATTATTGAAGAATAAGCTATTAGATCGTTATTTTAACTCTGCCATATTGAACTACTGAATTCAGGATTATCCCTTTAAATATAATCACATATAAAATAAAGGATGCAAATAGTGCTCGACCAATGGTCAGCCGTAGTAACAGACGCGCGTAGATAATCCTCAGCGCTGCAGGTTACGCGTTCATTAATTCTGACCGAGACGTCAGCGTTAACCGTCGGTCAAGCAATAATTGTAGTCTATCTAGTCATTAAAGTTGATCTTAATGTTTAAAGTATCATAAGAGAATTAAATCCCAAGGAGCAGCTTATCAAAAGTATCCATATTATAAACGCAGTGTGTGGTCATTGATTGCAGATCCTGAAGCGCCTGCGAAGGGCGCCCCCGCCCCGCGCTAGGGCGGCCCCACCCCGCCCCCCGCGCTCACTGCTAGTCCCCTACACATAAAACATAATATTTATCTACCTAATGTTTGTTTACAACGTTAGTGATCGATCGAACATCGCTCGTGCGTGTCGTAGCTACAGTTAATTTATTTAGCGATCTTTGTATGTATGGTACGTTTATATTATATTATGAGAAACAAAAAGGAAAAATGCAAGCGTGCATAATGTTAAATAAGTTGTTTAATAATTCAGTTACTTTATAAATAGAGAAGGGATAAAATATGTTAGGAAAGCGTCTGTGATTATAAACGAAGAAAATTTGATGAATCCGTTTTTAATGTTAGTTCAGATGATAATGTGTATAAAGGTTAGCGTAACGCCCCGGCGTCCGCGCTGCGTCGGCTAGACTAGACAAATATACCTAATTATAAATTAACCGTTATGTACTAAAATGTTTATGGAGATGTTGTCAGCTATATTATTGGACTATTTTTTATCGGCCATACCAGTACAAATATTTATCCTTCTAAATATACGATAGATCATTGACAGTGATTACTTATATACGATAGCGATTGTTGTCTGAATGTTCAACGATACACAGAGTGCAAGAAGCCTTAAAATCATAGATTTTTAAAACGTAACTCGGTACAAATGTCGGCCAGGCCCTGGCCCAGGCGATGATTGTATATTTTTGTACAACATATTGTTCTTTATTAACATATAAAATATGTTAACGTAAAGTAAATCATTTCATATTTTTCTAACATAGGTGTAACTAGGGTCGGGCGACGCCCCGCGCCGCGCGCCCCGTGCGGCCTCGTGCGGCCCTGTGCGGCCCTGTGCGGCCTCGTGCGGCCCTGTGCGGCGCGCGGCGTCTCTCGCTTTGTATTAATTAATGTTATGCAAGATGATTTGAAATTGTGATTAATGTTTTGTGTTATAGATGAATGTTAATTATAAATACTTTAATGATACGGAAAGCGCGAGAGCACCAAGTGCGCGCGCTAGTGGTCGCCACTTCAACGAGTTTAGCTATTATAAATTATTCTAATTCCATTGTTTTTGGCTTAGCGGTTCTTTCTTAGGATTTTAATTCGAAAATAAAAAAAAAATGGCACCGATTTTATATATATATAAAACCGTCCAGTGAACTATCTATTGATATTCTTTATTAAAAAAAATATTAAGAGCTAAAAGTTCTAGTTTTAAAAACGGTGTTTTTTTTAGTTTCCTTAATCATTATGTGTAATTAAAAATTGGAATATATCATTCGGCATTGTAAATAATCATAAGGCGGTACCGCCCGCCCCACCCCGGCTCGACTCATCCCATCCCTGAAGATACACTTAAAAAAAAAAAAAAAACTCTGACCTTTTTCTGTATAGATTTGGCTTATTCCGATACTTTTTTTTCAGCTTGAGAACCATTTGGTTGAGCAAAATACTTTATTGAAGCTACTTTTACCTGACAAATTTTAATTATCATGGATTTGTTTCAACGGAAAGTAAAGATTTAAATTTAAAAGATAACTTAATTATCTAAAATTATCTTTGCAACTTAATAGTTGAGTACCGAAATATGTCAAAACTGACAGAAATTACCATCCTTCTTTTTGTTAGGACTGTCTGGCACGCTGACACCTACATTCACACTTTACACACATAAAAGTCTCTTTCCGTTTGTAACACAACTAATTATCTTTAATATCAGAAATTCATATACTGTTAAATCCAACGGAAAATTACGATATGTGTGTAAGAGTTCTAAGAACAGAAATCCAAATTCTGAAAAATAAATTACGTAGGTGATCGTCCCTTTTAGTCCCTACCCGAGACCCTATACAGTACTATAGCTGATTTTGGAATGCAATTTCGTTACTGGGACCTAACTGAATTTAAGAACAAATTAACATAATATTGTTTTTTACCCGTACATGTAAATACCGCTTGACTTCTTTTTGAAAATATATATGAGTTACTTATATATGTATTTACTTACATGATTTATATATAAATAAAAAATATTGATATGTAATATATTTCTGTTTGGTTAGTTAGAAGACAAGACTGGTCTCTCCCGTTGTCTTATTTAAACGATATTGCTAAGGTTATTTTAAAGGTGTTTTTATAGTCAATGTCTACTTTAAAATCGTAGTAAGTACATTTACCACAGCAACTAACAGTATGTCCGTTACCATGTTCAATGTTGTCCATAATCGATGGCCAGCTTTTATTTAATTTATATACAAACAATATTGTCTAATCAATTATTTTTATTGGTTACCATTTTTGTTTTTTTTTAGATTATTAGAATTAATTTTAATAAAGGCAAGTTGCGTATAAGTAATTTACCTACTTATATTTTTTATCTGAGTTTTTTTATGATTAATTTGCGCATACATCTTTAATCAAAAGCTGTATAATAATCATATTTAAAGTACATAATATTTAACAATGCATGAAGGTATATATATTATATTTATATTTTGTAGACTATCTACACGTATTTATGTATATTTTGGCAGTATTCTATTTACTGTGATATGTATGAAGGCGTCTATAGACGTCCCCCCGAGCTCCCCCCTGCCCCCCTCCCGTCTCCGACTAGACCTACAGTATATCATGATCATGTCGCTTCATCGTTTCACCGCTTGTATTTAACTTAGTACCTACATATGTACCTATATGGATTGAATATAAAAATTTTACGTAACCTACTGTCTCTAAGCTAAGGATAGGTTGTAAAATATAGAGTAACATTGTAATTTTTACGTTTTTCTGTAAGTAGTAGGTATCTATATTTATGTATGTATAAAACGTTAAGTATTTCGAATAAGGCAGGCCCGCGCCGCACGCGTCCGCCGCGGGCCACATTCCAGGCTCGGCCGGCGCCGGCGCCCGAACCCACTACGTTAACCACTTTGTTGTTCATTAACGGTAAGTTTAGCTTTAGTCTCAGTCGAGGTCGGTACCACGCTACGTCTCTACTGCCTGCTCTCCTGGTAGCGCGGTAGAGCGCGCATGCCGGCCCCGCGGGCGCGCGCGGCGCCGGCCCAGCCCTAGGCTAAGTCTATGTACCTAAGCGAATATATTTGTTGCACCTTACTTTAGTTCGCGAGCCCTGTTAGCCGTACGATTCTAATTGTAAATAAAAGAGTTTTAAATTTGATTTGGATGGTCTATTGTAAGTCGTGATCGCGCTCACAGCGCCGGAACCCGCCCTCGCACTCGCAGCCCGCGCGCACGCGCAGCGATTCATCTCTAGGACTCGTTATGGATGATTGGTTTCTTATCATGTGATTATTTTGTTATTAATGTATTGGATTAAGTTTTGATAAGTACACAGTTCGATAGTTGTATGCACCGGACGCAACCGCCGCGCCGGCGCAGCCGCCGCCACTACCATGTCGTTACCTCACATTATTCTACAACTTTTATATACATTGATAGTTATTGTTGTCGCTGAATCAAATTATTTTATTGTGGATATTGTTCAGAGGCCAGCCCGCCGGCGCCGCCCGCTCTTATTCTAGAAATAAATGATATTTTCGTTTAACTAATTGTCTTTTTTTTGTAAAAACCTGCTGTCCAATTAGGGAAACTTGAGATAATGTGTAGACACAATTTATAAAAAAGTTATATTCTGCATCTACCCGTACGCATCCATGAATATTATATTACTTATTGAAAGTCATAATAATACAATCAATTGAATATTCAATTAAATATTTTTTATTCATTAAAGTTTGTTAGATTTTGTTTTTAAATATGAATAGTTTAATTATCACTACGTAGTGCCACAGAATTCTGCCCGCTGCAGCATCTGATACCATTCCCGAGCTAACTCGCAAATAGTCCTATAGTCTTAAAAATGTATGTTGCCGTCTGGCCGCACTTTCATGATATTGTACGGTGCAGAGGGCAACTGAGGGCCTATTACGGCGTCCTTTATGCGTTTATTTTGTATTGACTTTGACACTCTAGAGGACGAAAAGCAATATTGCAAAAGCGGCCATAATAGGGCCTCTGGGCCTGCCCACTGTAGTTTTTCTCTGGTTCACACAAGACCCTGGTCTTGTGTGAACCAGAGAAAAACTACAGTGCCACCCACCACCATACTTCTGCTGTCAAGTCCCCGTTCCCGATTGCAATCAATGATGTAATATTAAAAATGTAGGTAGGTTCTTCATACTAATGATTGCTCCGTGGCTCAGTTGGCAGTGATGTGGACTGAGTAAGCGTGTACACCTGGGTTCGATTCCCGGGCGCTGCGAATATTTATATGATGAATATCGATGTTTGTTTCCGTTCTGTGTGTAATGTTCGTCTCTGTCTGTGTTTCGAGTACCATAGATACAGGTTTTTCCTAGTTAGGGGCTCTGAGTGTGATGTGTCATTATTATTATTAATTAACGCAAAAAAAGTAAAAGCCTACGCACAAAGAAGAGTATTTGGTACAAAATATCATTTAACATGAGACTGATTGAGGTTTTACCAAATAGTTTGCCAATTGGCCTACTTTTGGAGTTCCACTTTCAGGGGCCTTTTCTCCATTGACAGTAAAATTTTTGTAAATAAATTTCAAAGAGGATGCTGGCTTAATTTGGAAAATATGCAGAAAAATAACAAAAAAATAATAATTATTGTTATATTTTGAAATTAGACGGTAGTACTAGCACAGCACGTGGTCCAAAAATTGGAACTAAAATGGAAAAAATAAAATACAGCTAGAATCTGAACAGTGCAGTCATAGCCGATGATTGCCGATGGGAACGGCAATAACCACACAAATGGTGGTGGCACTGGCAATATTTTTTATGCCAATGAAATAAATACCTATTTTCAATTTTGTTCATACTAAAATAGGAAATTTATATCAGAAGTGGCGCTAAGTAGGTCAAGTGTCATAACCGAATGCTATCCGATTTTTTATCAACCATTGCCGTTTTTAACCGACTGCAAAAAAGGAGGTTATCAGTTTGACCTGTATGTATGTATGTTTGTCCGCAATTATCTCGCGTTTGGCTCAACCGATTTTGATGCGGTTTTCAGCAATGTATTTGTTACATTCAAGAGAAGGTTTAATACCTATTTTAACCGACTTTGAAAAAGAGGTTAAAAAGTTCTCAGTTTATGTGAGTCAGTTTGTATCTTGATTTCTTTAGACGAAATAAAGCAGCAATGCATCGCATGTAGTTACGATAGTTTACCCTAGTTTTTGTAAGCTTTCTTGATCACTAAGCGCTCAAAGAGACGACGCCGGCACCGCGCCGCCATCGCGCAATCAATGCAAATTTTATCGTTCCACTGTACTATTGTCTATACCAATATTATAAAGAGGAAAGATTTGTTTGTTTGTTTGTATGTTTGTTTGTAACGAATAGGCTCCGGAAATACTGAACCGATTTGAAAAAATCTTTCACTGGTAGGAAGCTACACTAACCCCGAGTGTCATAGGCTATATTAGATTTTCCAAAAAAATAAGGGAAACTTACCTAAACTCAATAATGTAACCCAAGGTGGAATATTTTTTCCGTTGTTTACATATTTTGACAGGTGGTTTGTTGTTGTTGTTTGTTTTTTTATTCGGCCATTGTGGGCAGTCAAATGAACATAGTCTATAGAGCCAAGTCTTTGTAGTATGTTATATTCTATTGCGTAACGAAGTAAGCCGGGATAGCTCGTTAGTAATATTGCTAGTTCTGAACATTGCACTTGACGGCAGCGCGGCGGCGTCGTCGTCTGTTTGAGCGCTAATACATTAACTATAATATAAAAAACAAACAAACGAATTTAGTAGCTACATAATTTAATACATACATACTTTACCTATATCACAAACATTGGTTACATACAAAAAAAGCCATTGCATGTAAGTAATAGAGTATTACGCTAAATGTAGGTTTAATGAGAATTGTTGATATAACTAAGGCCCATTGCACACGCGGTGAGGCGCGGCGAAGAAACCAGCAGATAAAATTTTCAACTGGTAAAATTTAAATCTAACTTCTAGTTAGCTAAGTCTTCGGTTTTAGGATCAAAATGGCGTGCCGTTTCTGTACAGCTTAGAATAAATTTTCGATTGAAAACCTGTTTTGAACCATGTGCCTTAAAAAGAAGAGTAAATTTTCAATCGTTATTCTCTCGTATCTTCGCCTCGCCTCGCCATATGTGCGCTGGGCCGTATACTTTGTACATTATGCTTGCTATGTAAAAAACATAATGTGTTGAAGAAAAAAATATTTAGTGATGTAATCTTCTCTTTAGTTGATCCACCATTTCTGGTTACATACATTTTTTTGGTGGAAACTGGACTTAAGGCGGTAAGTCACGGTATGGCGCGAAATTCAAATTTTTTCGCGTTTTTTAATTATTCTGGCGAAAGTATTCATTTTTAATAAAGTTTTAATGAATTCGCGTATGTAAAAAACCATTTCCCACATTGTAATACAACGTTTTTCGAAGACAGACCTACTAATTTTGTGTCTAAGGACCTAACTTGATTTTTGGCCTTTATGTCCTTAGGCACAAAATCAGTAGGTCTGTCTTCTAAAAATGTTGTATTACAATGTGGGAAATGGTTTTTTACATACGCGAATTCATTTAAACTTTTAAACATATGTATACTTTCGCCAGAATAAATAAAAAACACGAAAAAATTTGAATTTCGCGCCATAGCGAGAGTTACCACCTTAAGTAGTGAAATATTTAGAAGAAACAACTGATTTAACAAACAACACTGAATATTACTTGAAATATTAATTACATTGTAGAATACGCTTCAACCAGCAGCGAGCAAATATCTTAAAGGAGTGGTCTCGATATTCAAAGATATCAAAGATTTGTCTGATAGTCGAGTGGACAGTAAAACCTCTTAGGAAACTTAGGGTGCATTCACGTACAAAGCTGGTAACAAGCGCTTGTTGGCGCTGGTTCGAAAAATTTAGAAAATACCTGCGCGGACATTCTCGCGCTGGAACAAGCGTCTATGTCCGCGCAGGTATTTTCTATACATTTTTCGAACCAGAGCCAACAAGCGCTTGTTACCAGCTTTTTACAGTGGCGGACACGGTCGGCGTAACACTTCCGGTTTTTCTGTATTGCAAAATAGCTCTTGTTCTTTGGTAATACTGTCTAGGGCTGACGAAACCATAGACAAATCTGTTACGGCCTCCTAGTCCGCCACTGTACGTAAATGCACCTTTAAGTGCTCGCTGGGTAGGTACAACATTATTAAGTTAACTATTTATTAAATGTGAGATCAGTAAAAGAGTGCCGCGAACAAAATAAAACTGATAACTAGATAGCGTGCCAGCTACGCCTGCGGGCGGTCAAAATATGAACCAATTAGTTTAACAATCAGTGAAATTAAAAAAAACAACAAAATAAAGAGGGTGAAGGACGTATACAGTGGCGCCCACAGTCGCGCGCAGACTTTGCTGACGCGGACTCTTAGGCTACGAACGCACAGGCGGTTTTATTTCCGCGCGGTGTCAAAGTTTGTTATTTAATTTTCAACCTTATTCATAGGCCCCGAACGCACAAGCGTGTTTTTACGGTTTTTTATCCGCTGGTGCGCACACTTCCATAGGATTCAGTATGTTACATAAAATCCGCGCGGCAAAAAACCGCCTGTGCGTTCGTAGCCTTAATCCCAGATTAGAGATAATTAATCTATTGCCGTTCAGAATAAAAATAAGAAAGTGAAACATTTTGGCATGTGATAAGTATACATTGCGGGTATATAGGTGAATCATTTTGTCTACACAAGAGATTCAGCTGTAAACCCGCAATGTATACTAATAACATGTCAAAATGTTTCTCATTCTTATTTTCATTGTGAACGCCAATAGCCTAACTGAACAGAACACTGTTTTGTTCCTGTGAGAACTTTGGGAAATATCATATTGACAGGTTGTTGCCTAGGCTTGCAATGGGCAAAATTCAGAGCATAATTGAGCAAAACGATCATAGATGGCGGTTATTTATTTCTGAACAAAATATTTGCACTTGCAGTGAGAGACATAGTGATTTACGCAAAGATAATATAAATAAATCGCATATTTTTCCTATAAGTTATATCAATAATGAGGGGTTTTCAAGTGACAATTAAAAAAATATTGTTTCGTAATACGCATGTAGATGGCGTTGTCTATCGTAATAGTAATACATGGTAAGTAATTCAAATCAGTTCAAATTAACTTGAAAAGTTAAAACAAAACGAAACAAAAAAAAACTATCTGACTTACGCGTGACGAGTATCAATTTTAGTTTTAGCTTTCAATGATTCATTTGGACTTGACCTATAGACTTTTGCAGGTGCCATCTGATAGCGGCGTGACAAAACTTTGGTTTTTTTTTCCGAGATGTCAAATTGGAAACCTCAAACAGTTTTAGTCCAGAAATTAGAAAGCGCCATCTATGATCTTTTTTCTGAACCATGCTTTGAATATTGCTCAGTTTAGAGTAACTATCAGACTAACATAATTCTTAAAAGTTACAGTCTTGTAAAAGTCGCAGCGTGACGTCAACAAACATTAGTCCTATAATAAGAAGTGAGTACAGTACAGGTCCTCGACGAGGGAGATTGAAGCGACAAACAATTAGACAATCTATATTATTAATTATACATATACATTAATGTATACAACCATCTACAAATAAAACGAAAAAAAAAGTCACACTAAAAACCCGACATTTTGTTCATTTCATTAAGGTGGTCCTCCTCGGTATGGCACGAAAATCATTTTTTTTTGCGTTTTTTACTTTGTACTGATTTTGTCTTTACTTTGTACTGATTTTTTAGTCCTGAGACGCAAAATCAGTTTGTCTGTCTTCCAAAAAAGTAGTATTACAATGTGGGAGATGGTTGTTTACATACGCGAATTCATTTAAACTTTATTAAAAATGAATACTTTTGCCAGAATTGAATAAAAAACGAGAAAAATATGAATTTCGCGCCATACCGAGAGGGATCGACCTTAATAAAAGGGCTATTTACACTGATACAGCGTCAAACGTGATAGTATCGAAAAACTAAGAAAGATTGTCTAGTGTCATACACTTTTACATAATTGATATTTGCTATGCTTCAGAAGATATTTTTTTTTACGATTTCCGCTAGTATCATTGTAAATACAAAGGGTTAAATAATCGACGCAAAAAAAAGTTACAGTGTGGCATAAATTTTCGCGCCAAGCAAAAGATCGCAACAATGAATCAAAAAGTACATAAATTTTCCTAAAATCTAAGGAGCATCATTTGAATACTGATTTCATTATCGAGTAAGTATACATAGTAATAATTTTAATCTACAGGATGTAAAAACATAGTACGTCACTTTAATTAAGGTGGTCCCTCTTGGTATGGCGCGAAATACAATTGTTTTTCGCGTTTTTTATTTATTCTTAATTTTTATTAAAGTTTCAATTAATTCGCGTATGTAAAAAACAATCTCCCACATTGTAATACAACGATTTTGGAAGACAGACCTACTGATTTTGTGTCTAAGGACTAAAAGGCCAAAAATCTAGTTATGTCCTTAGACACAAAAAAAAAAAAAATAAAAAACGCGTTTTTTTTTTTTATTTCGCGCCATACCGATAGGGACCACCTTAAGTTGTCAATTCTAGGAGCAGCTAGACTAATCGGCCGATCAGATCGGTCGATTCTGCTTTGTCATGTTTAAAATTATTTGCAGTCAAAAAAGTTATGAACAAATATACATAGATCCAATAACTTTAAGTTCATGTTTGCTTGCTTTGAGTAAGAATAAGCATTTCTAGAATTATTTTCTTAAAAAAAAAAAAAAAACAAAGACATTGTTATACATTTTTGAATGCATTAGATACGTCTATTTAGCAATAAAGTAATTTATATTATTTCAATGTTAACATTTACGAGTAAATTGTAAGGGCCCGTCTACACGAGCGAGAAAATTGCCGCGATATCATCCCATGTGTAGGTAGACAGATGCTAAGAGAGTGTATAGAAAAACGTGGAACGACCTTATCATCACTGCGATTATCTCGCTTTTGGAAAACTGCCATTTAATTTCCTATCAGTATCATCGAATCGCTTCTCACTATGATTCGCCTTAACACTTTGACAAACACCCCCAAAGTCAAGCGGCTCTACCACAAAAAGAGTTTAACCTGGTCTAAATCACTAGATTAGCTTTAAATAACTCATTCGTCATACAAATTTATTTAGAGCGGTCGAACTTTTTTGTGGTAAGAGCGGACTCGGTAGCCGGGTGCTTGGCTTCGAAAGTGTTAACAGGGTTCTCAGTATTTGTCCAACAGATGGCGCTAAAGCGTCACACTAGAGCGCTAGCCTGACGCGGCACTAGTGTCAACTTGAATGTACACTAGCGGTCTAGGATGGCGTAACACTTCCGGTAGTTCTGTATTGCAAAATAGCTCTTGTTTTTGGTATAGGGAACACGAGACCATAGACAAATCTGTTACGCCGTCCTAGACCGCCACTGTACTGAGACAGTGAGCCTTATTACACTGGCTCTAGCGCCGTCTGTTTGACTTTGACAAAGTTTTTTATTAGGGCGCCATCTAACGGTCCAATAGGGCACCGGTTTCAACAACTTACTCTTACATAGCTCTTACTATCCCGGTGTCTATAAAGGCCGATAGATGGCGCTACTAGTCTTCTCCGCTGAGGCAATAAAGACGTGTCGCACATATTTCCAAGTATTTTCCTGGTGGGGTTCCTGGGAGTTCTGGGGGTCGGACGTGTCAATTCAACACACCTTTCATACGCCTTTCTCTAATATTCTTTCTTTATATAGTTTAAAAACTTACAGAGTCAATATCTAAGGTAGATGTTGCTTCGTGTCTTCGTAGGTATTTTCAGATTATGTCAGGTTACTGCAGTGCCACTGACACCCGGTATAGACTTTCCATCATGGCGGACAAGGATTGTGACAGCTCGGACGCCGGACGGGTCATTGCCACCATGTCTGGAATTGATTAAATATACATAACATTAAAATATGTTCCCCGAGGGGTTAGGCAGAGGCACCAGCTCATTGAATGAGCCCACGAGAGGCATCAGTGAATCGAGATGGAGCCAAGTTAGAACGAGTTTATGTTTATACTAAATCAATTTTGTAGGTAGATTTTGCAGCGTGAAACCCTCTCACAGGAGATGAAAAGGCGAGTAAAAGCTCAAAAGACTTCTTTCGTTGTTAAACTTGAAGAGTCACACTTGGATCGCCAACCCAACATGTTTGTCTTTGATCGTTTTCCAGTTTTCTTTAGTCTATACCAATATTATAAAGAGGAAAGATTTGTTTGTTTGTTTGTAACGAATAGGCTCCGGAAATACTGAACGGATTTGAAAAATTCTTTCACTGGTAGGAAGCTACATTAAGCCCGAGTGTCATAGGCTATATTAGATTTTCAAAAAAATTAGGGATCCTTACCTAAACTCAAATAATGTAACCAAGGTGCAATATTTTTTCCGTTGTTTACATTATTTTGACAGGTGGTTTGTTGTTGTTGTTGTTTGTTTTTTATTCGGCCATTCTGGGCAGTCAAAAGAACATAGTTTTTAGAGCCAAGTCTTTTGTAGTATCTTATATTCTATGGCGTAACGAAGTAAGCCGGGACCGCTCGACGAATATAAAATAAACAGAAGAAATTGCCTCAGGGGCGCGAATAGAATTTAGCACAACGCCATCTAGATGTTGTAAAGAGAGTTTCAATTCACAAGGGCTCAAGGGAAACAGAAAATAGGGCACACTCGTGAAGATATGAGCAGAAGTGTCATAGTGGCCGACAGATGGCACCACAAGGATGCGATCATATTTACAATCCTAACTAGCTAGCTCTAACTAAGCGATAAAGGGCCGCCCATTGCAATCAATGCAGTTTTTTTTAATAAAACTATAATATACAGGATGTTTCTGACAAGGCGGTAATAAATCAAAGGAGGGATTCTGCTCACCATACCTAACAACTTTCCCAAAGCAACATGGGTCGAAATCTCAAAACAAAAATCAGCCGTCCCGTACATTGACCCCGTCAGCTGATCGAACCAATGTATGGAACAGCTACTATTTTTTTTTGAGATTTTGACCTATGTTGCTTTGGGAAAGTTGTTAGTTATGGTGAGCAGAAGCCCTCCTTTGATTTATTACCGCCTTGTCAGAAACACCCGGTATATTGTTCAAGTGATTGATAGCAAATATTGCAATAAACTGCCTATCTAAATAGCTCTTAGACTAAAGGCATATAATAATAATTCTTGGGTCGTGCTATAATATATGGGCTGCCTGGAAGAAATCGCTTTTAGCGATTATACCGCCCATTGCATGCAAATTTAATTATGTGTACCATAATAATAATAACACATCACACTCAGAGCCCCTAACTAGGTAGAACCTGTATCTAGGGTGCCCGAAACATATACAGAGACAAACATTACACCCACACCGGAAACAAACATCGATATTCATCAAATCAATATTCGCATAGTATATGTTCTTTTTTATCCCATCCACTCGAAAAGTAGACTTTTTTATTACATACTATTCTCAGGTCGTAAAGTTCCTCATTATTCACATGCCGTTTGTAGCCGGTCAATCAAGAACTACGCAGTTAGCAACTATCCTAGTTTGCGTATTGATCGAGCCCTTGCAAGGCCCCGTCAACACAAAGGAATGTTCGACCAATCACAGTCCAGTATAGCACGCATGCGCCAATGATAACTGCGCACTATAACCAACTTGACCTGACCTTGACATTTGGGTCAGATCAAGGTTACACAGCTCCTGGATAGTTTTATCTCGCCGGGACACTGAAAGTTTGATTTCAGCGGAGATTGTATGTAGGACAGAAAATAAGTCACAGGTGGTGCCTTGTGGGACGCCGTATTGCTAATTATCCCTTCTAATACTATAAAATACCAAAGTAACTATGTCTGTCTCTATGTAACGCCATGCCTAAACTACTAAATATGATATGGTTGAGAATTGGTTAGTAGGAAGCTTAGAATCAAACGGACTTAAGGCGGTAACTCTCGGTATGGCGCGAAATACAAATTTTTTCGCGTTTTGAAATTATTCTGGCGAAAGTGTTCATTTTTATTAAAGTTTTAATGAATTCGCGTAGGGTAAAAAACTATTTCCCACATTGTAATAAAAAGTTTTTTGAATACAGACCTACTGATTTTGTGTCTTAGGACATAAAGGCCAAAAATCAAGTTATGTTCTTAGATACAAAATCAGTAGGTCTGTCAAAAAATGAAAAAAAAAAATTGAATTTCGCGCCATACCGAGAGTTACCACCTTAAGATATTGTTTTAATCACGAAAATCTCACGGGAACGACAAAATGAGATCTTGCATTTTGAAGGGGAATTGCGATGGCGGAGTGCGAAAAGTACATAAAGATTCATTTTTGTAAAGAATGGTATGTACAATAATTCAGTAAAAGAATATTTTTTTATACACGAATTATTTCCACAAATTTTGCTTCTAGACAGATCTTAGTTGAGGGCTCTAAATGTGTTACCTCTATAGTCTTATCCATGATACCTGTCCATCTGACAAATCGTGTCGTAATTCGACAATTTGTCATATCACTGCTGTTTAGCCCTTAAAATTTGACGTCTTTTGGGCTGAGATAATGATGATGAAGATGGTAATTATGAAGATGGTATTGTTAAAGATGGTAATAATGAAGATAGTACTGACGAATATGGTAATAAGTTAGACGGTAATGATGAAGACGGTAATTATGTAGATGGTAATGATGCATAATGGTAATTATGAAAAAAAGATAGTACGGTAATTATGAATATGGTAATGATAATAAAATTCAAGTTCATTAACCTGGATGCTGCAGCTGCAGCCCCCTTGCAAACACGTGCAACAGTGTAGTAAGTTCGTCTTCTGGGAGTTCCCCTCGTTCCAATATGCGTTCTGCGTTGCGCTCGCGCACCAGGGCTAAAGCTGAGCGCCATCTGTAAAAACGCATAAGAATATCTCTGTTAATCACTAACGCATGAAAAATGTTTTTTATTAAAAAAAAAATTACAAAAAAAGGAACCCGCCTTCAATAAACTGACACATACAGCACTTCCTCTTTTTCGAAGTCGGTTAAAATAGGTACTAAAAACTTCTCCTGAATGTAACAAATACTTATCTGAAAACCGCATCAAGATCGGTTCAGCAAAACGCGAGATGATCGCGAACAAACATACATACATACAGGTCAAACTGATAACCTCTTTTTACGAAGTCGGTTAAAAAGCCCGAGTGTCAAAGGGCCTAATAAAATGAATGAAATCTGGACGTGCGCCGGACCTGAGAGACACTTTACACAAATAAACAAATAACTAAGGAATGCCACTGAGACGAGATAAAAAAACGTAAATAATCCGTCCACAAGTGATTTACACTGCAATAGCTAGCGAAAAGTTTAACTATCGTTCGACTTCGGCTGTCGTCGCATGTTTGTGGTACAGTCACGGACTAGGAGGCCGTAACAGATTTGTCTATGGTTTCGTCAGCCCTAGACTGTATTACCAAAGAACAAGAGCTATTTTGCAATACAGAAAAACCAGAAGTGTTACGCCGACCGTGTCCGCCACTGTACGACATCGGTCAGTATAGAGAGAAAACTATCAACGTTTGGAACGTCATGAACATGTTAATTCTTGTTTGAAAATTGGACGTTATGTTACATTATTATTATTTTCTCCAAATAAAATTATTAGAGAAAAAAAAAACTTTATTGCCATAATAATATTTGTCGGATATAGTCGCCAACTTGACTAGATCCGCCCCAGTTACGTCAGAACGCCAGCGCCATCTAGTAGGCGCTGAACGGAGTCTAGGAGAGACCTGGCCGTGGGAGCTCGAGCCTGGCATCAAGACTTCACTACCAGCCGTCGAGCAGACCGGTCGCCTGCCTAGAAACTGTTCCGCGTTCTGTACTGTAATTTAGTGCTAAGATACTGTTACCCGTACGTTTGTTAAAAAGTGCCTATTCAAAGTGTTAACCGTTTTTCTGTAACCGACATACCCACGATACGCACACAAAGCATCGTAATGGACAAGGGGAATGAAAAAGATCAGCCTGCCTCCGTCATATTAATAATACAAAAAAATAACCGCATTATTCATAAAGATACAGTAGGTTTTAAGTAGCTGTACTGGAGGTCTACTTCTCTGGTTTGTTGTATGGTAAACATCCTGTCTAAATTGACATACGTCAAATAAATAAAATGCTCTTTAACTCTTTATGAATAACACGGTTATGATACAAATACATTAAAATTACTAGTAACAAAGGGCAATTGGTGGCCAAATCAAAAAAAAAAAAAACTATAAACTTTTGAAAGTTTCTTTACTTTATTTATCACGTCTCCTTACTAACTTTAGATAATGAGATTTACGGTAATTACAAAAAGCCAACAGCTTACTTGTTCCGCTGCATCAGAGCCAGCAGAGCTGCGTCGTCACGCGGGGAGGCGGGTGCTCCAGGGGCCGCGGGGACTGCGGTCGCAGGCTCGGTCCAGGCCTCCGCCACGCATTGTTGGAGCGCCTCCCGCGCTCCCGCCACCGCGGCGCTCATGTCCACGCCCTGACGCACGCAGACAAACAAACATATCCCTTAACTTCTATCTATATACCGGGTGTTTCTGACAAGGCGGTAATAAGTTAAAGGAGGGATTCTGCTCACCATACAAACTATCCCAAAGCAACATAGGTCGAAATCTCAAAAAAAAAAAACAGCTGTTCCATACAATGGTTCGACCAACTGACGGGGTCAATATACGGGACAGCTGATTTAAGTTTTGAGATTTAGGCCCATGCTGCTTTGGAAAAGTTGTTAGGGTATGGTGAGCTGAATCCCTCCTTTGATTTATTACCGCCTTGTCAGAAACACCCTGTACTCGATATTGTGCATTGTGTAATTCAACTTTGTACTCGATATTGTTCATTGTGTGATTCATCTTTGTACTCGATATTGTGCATTGTGTAATTCAACTTTGTACTCGATATTGTGCATTGTGTAATTCAACTTTGTACTCAATATTGTGCATTGTGTAATCTGACTTTGTACTCAATATTGTGAATTGTGTAATTCAACTTTGTACTCGATATTGTGCATCAAGGTGTAATAAAACAATAAAAAGTAAGTATCAAGTATCAAGAGATCGATCTTATCATTTATGTCTCAAGTAAATAGCAAGCAACTATACAGTAAGCAAGACTTGCACATTGTGGTCCTTCGAGCCGGATACAGACAGTATTTTTACAATAAAGCACCTAAGTGTCAGCTAGTAGAATATAAGTATGTTAGTGTGTAGTAAGTACCCGGTTGTCCAAAGCGGCGCGGTGCATAAGCAGCAGCAGCTTGTGCTGAGCCTCCAGCAGCAGAAGCAGCTGGAACAGCAGCCGGTACACGCCGCGCAGCACCTCCTCGCAGCCGCCGCCGCGGTCCAGGCTCTGTCAAATCATACACAAAAGGGGATTATAAGTGTCCCACCAAATGAGTTTTTTTTTAGATCTTTTATTCTATGCTATTCTCGAAAAAAAAAAAATTATATCTTCTAAACTAAGGCAAATATCAAAAATGTGGCACAGTATGACACTAGATAATCTTGCTTAGTATTCTTTGAGCACAGTAAAGTAGCCCTAACTTAAAAAAACAAAATAATACACAGATTGTTGCTAACAGTGGCCTCTTTTAGCAACACTTTGTAGCTTTCTTTGGTATTTTACCAAAAAGCTATACAACAGTGCTCCAAAAATACTAGGTTTACATTATCTAGTGTCATACAGTGCCACATTTTTGATATTTGCCTTAGTTTAGAAGATTCGTATTCCCGCTGTTTTCGATATTAGGTCCGAAACAATGACATTTCGAATATTCTCGCACTAAATCATGGTTCTATAACCCAATAAAACTTACAATGTATATCATTTAATTTTCTTAAAGAACTTGCACAAAATAATTTCTTCTTGACTAGCTATCTTGCAAGTTTTAATCACAAAACACACATTTACCTAAATAAAAAAAAATAAACTTCACACGTCAATACTTTTTTTTTATTATAGAACAAACTAAATTCTCAACAGTTTTTAGCTAAGACACTTTCTTTGACAGCTGATAGTAAAAATTCGATGACAATAACATCATTTGTAAACCGTTAATGGATTTTAAGAACGCTAGCAGTACATGCTTATAAAAATGGTGCACACCATTTATAATGTAAAATAATATATATAAAACTCTTCCGTTACTGACTGACTGACTGACTGACTGACAGACAACGCAGAGCTGAAACTACTGGGCGTAGAAAGCTGAAAATTGGCACGTGGGTTCCTTGGGGAGTTTAGGTGAGCACTAAGAAAGGATTTCCCGAAATTCCCACGGGAACGGGAAAAAACGGGATTTTTATTTTTATGAGAAATCTGCGCGGGAAAAACCGCGGGGCAGCCTCTAGTGTAAAATAAAAATACTAAATTAACTATCCATACCATACCTCAATAACATTCTCCCGCCTATCGAAGTAAGTCTCCAAGTGCTCGCAGACCTCTAGGGCTGCGTATCTCGTGGCGTCGCGGGCCCGGCCCTCGTGGGCAGCCCCGGCCCATAGCAGCGGGGGCTGCTCGCGGCGCAGGCGCTCCAGTAGGGCTCCAAGCTCGCCGGCGCCCGCGCCGCAAGCCGCCATGGCTTCCGCGCATATCGATACTGTCTTGCTTGTCACTTCCTGTTGCAATAGGCGAGAAGTTTTTTTTTTAAATCGAATCGAATGTTCGTAAACATTTACTATTCACGAAATAAACTTTATTTCGTTGATAAATCAAGCTGAAAGAAGTTAAAGGTGGTTACTCTCGGTATGGCGCGAAATTGAATTTTTTTCGAGTTTTTTAATTATTCTGACAAAAGTATTCATTTTTAATAAAGTTTAAACGAATTCGCGTATGTAAAAACCATCTCCCACATTGTAATACAACGTTTTTGGTATAAAACAAAGTCGCTTGCCGCGTCTGTCCCTATGTATGTTTAAATCTTTAAAACTATGCATCGGATTTTGATGCGGTTTTTTAATAGATAGATTGATTCAAGACGAAGGTTTATATTTATAATACATGCACTAAGTAGTAACAGGTTAGGTTAGGCAGTACGAAGTTCGTCGGGTCGAATAGTAAAACATAAAACAATAAGAAAATTTATTACTTCGAATAATACTAAGAGTTTATTTCCAGGCACCCAAGGTACCCACAAAAGTAGTAATATATCGTTACCTTGATAACAGTATGTAGGCGATGCGTAAGCGCAAATGGCGGCATAGAAGCGGCGTGCCTCAGCAGTCCTGCTACCGAGCTCCGCCAGGGGTCCCTCGCCGCGGACCCCGCCCCGGCGCCCGCACTCCCTGCCCCACCCCCCGGGACCGGGGTCACGTCGCCACGCTCCGCTGGACACGGGTTACATTTATTGTTATTAAATACTCTATAGATTGTCATGTAATCAATTTCAATCAATATATATAAAACTCTTCCGTTACTGACTGACTGACTGACAGACAACGCAGAGCCGAAACTACTGGGCGTACAAAGCTGAAATTTGGCATGTAGGTTCTTTAGGGAGTGTAGGTAAGCACTAAGAAAGGATTTCCCGAAATTCCCACGGGAACGGGAAAAAACGGGATTTTTGTGTTTATGAGAAATCTGCGCGGGAAATACAGCGGGGCAGCCTCTAGTCAATATATATAAAACTCTTCCGTTACTGACTGACTGACTGACAGAAAATGCAGAGCCGAATCTACTGGGCATAGCGGGCTGAAATTTTGCATGTAGGTTCCTTAGGGAGTGTAGGTGAGCACTAAGAAAGGATTTTCCGAAATTCTCATGGGAACGGAAAAAAAATGGATTTTTGTGTTTATGAGAAATCTGCGCGAGTGAAATTGCGGGACAGCCTCTAGTACATAGTATAAAACAAAGTCGCTTCCCGCGTCTGTCCCTATGTATGCTTAAATCTTTAAAATTATGCAACGGATTTTGATGCGGTCTTTTTTAATAGATAGAGTTATTCAAGAGGAAGGTTTACGAGTATAATACATGTACAAGGTAGTAAAAGGGTTGGGCGGTACGAATTTTGCCGGGTCGACTAGTGTTAAATAATCTATACATTGCTGGTAATGTAACAATCGCATTATCATCATCATCATTTCTGTCCACTGCTGGCCACAGGCCTCCCCACAGACCGCCACAGCGAGTGGTCTTGAGCGACCCTTATCGAGTGTACTCCCGCAGCCTTCACCAGGTCGTCTGACCACCTTGTGAGGGTACTGCCTACTCTGCGTCTTCCGGTTCGTGGTCGCCACTCAGTTGCTTACATTATAATAATTTACACATCAAAATCATCAATCAATATATATAAAACTCTTCCGTTACTGACTGACTGACTGACTGACAGACAACGCTGAGCCTAAACTACTGGGCGTAGAAAGATGAAAATTGGCACGTGGGTTCCTTGGGGAGTGTAGGTGAGCACTCAGAAGGGATTTCCCGAAATTCCCACGGGAACGGGAAAAACAGGAATTTTGTGTTTATGAGAAATCTGCGCGAGTGAAACCGCAGGGCAGCCTCTAGTACATAGTATAAAACGAAGTCGCTTCCCGCGTCTGTCCCTATGTATGCTTAAATCGTTATAACTACGCAACGGATTATGTTGCGGTTTTTTTTAACAAATAGAGTGATTCAAGAGGAAGGTTTATGAGTATAATACATGCACAATAGGGTAATAGGTCAGGCGGGACGAAGTTCGCCGGGTCGACTAGTACAATATTATACTACTAGTGTTCGCCAGCGCAATTTTCCTAAAATAGAAAAATCTTAATTACGCGTTCTAGTGGGATTTTTGGGAAAAAAAAGTATTGGCGTGAAAGCTAGACTCGCAGACAGATAGAGTTCATTTCGCTTTTTTTTATAATATTAGTATTGTGTGCGAATTATATACCTATGTATTACATTTGACTGTACTAAACAATGCACCTGTATAAATAAGACATACACAAGAGACACACAGCCAGCCCAGACCCACCGGAAACGAAAAATCGATACAGGTCCCGCCAGGTAGCTTTAGCTCTGAGCAAAATAAGGAGGGGATCACTGCGCATGTGTACAAAATGAACGAACGAACAGAACTACTGTAGAATAAGGGGACGAATAGTATCATTGCGTGGACGCAGCACGATTAGAATAGCCAATAGAGCGCTAGCGCGCGACGCACAACCCGCCCCACCCCCCTGTAATTTCCTATGACACCTGATTTTTGATTTCTGCGCATTCAAAGTCAAAGACAAAGTTACATAGTGGGACCTGTATAATATCAATTGTAATTTTTGTTAATAGTGTAACATTACCCTTTAGATTATAAAATTAGCCTGCATTTTAAACATCTGCCTGTCTTGTAACATTCGCTTGCATTGAAACTTTCGCTAGCAATCAATATATATAAAACTCTTCCGTTACTGACTGACTGACTGACTGACAGACAACGCAGAGCCGAAACTACTGGGCGTAGAAAGCTGAAAATTGGCACGTGGGCTCCTTGAGGAGTGTAGGTGAGCACTAAGAAGGGATTTCCCGAAATTCCCACGGGAACGGGAAAAAAAAGGGATTTTTGTGTTTATGAGAAATCTGCGCGGGAAAAACCGCGGGGCAGCCTCAAGTATAATATAGGACAACGTTTTAAAATTCGCCTCAATTTAAATATGAATTGTATGACATAAAAAATACAGATCAAAAGAATGCTACTAGGTATAGTAACTAGGATAACTAAACACAGGTTTCCAATAGGACTTATACTGGATGGTATTTTATAACCATGGCGCGAAATTCAAATACTTTCGCCAGAATAATTAAAAGATGCAAAAAAAAAATTGAATTTCGCGCCATACCGAGAATTACCGCCTTAAAGGAAATAACTTTTATAATTTCGCAAGCACAAAGTTTGGCAAAATATTCAAACTTAGTTAAATTATTCGTCTTACGGTAAGGACCCTGGGCATTAATTGAAAAATATATATACTAGGTGTTTCTGACAAGGCGGTAATAAATCAAAGGAGGGATTCTGCTCACCATACCTAACAACTTTCCCAAAGCAACATGGGTCAAAATCTCAAAAAAAAAAAAAAAACTTCTGTTCCATACATTGGTTCGATCAGCTGACGGGGTCAATGTACGGGACGGCTGATTTTTGTTTTGAGATTTCGACCCATGTTGCTCTGGGAAAGTTGTTAGGTATGGAGAGCAGAATCCCTCCTTTGATTTATTACCGCCTTGTCAGAAACACCCTGTATATATAGATTGGGCAGTACCTGTTTTTGTCATACAAAAGCTATACTTAAGATCAGGCTCTCGTATTGATCTTGCAGAATACTACTAGATATAATTTTCCAATAGGAGAAATTATATTTGACTGCTCCGTGGCTCAGTTGGCAGTGATGTGGACTGAGTAAGCGTGTGCACCTGGGTCCGATTCCCGGGCGGGGCGAATATTTATATGATGAATATCGATGTTTGTTTCCGGTCTGGGTGTAATGTTCGTCTCTGTGTGTGTTTCGGGTACCCTAGATACAGGTTCTTCCTAGTTAGGGGCTCTGAGTGTGATGTGTTATTATTATTATTATTATTACATTTCGCCGGGTCAGCTAATAAAGTGACAAAAGCTCAACTCACGATCAGGCTCTCCGCTAGAGGCGCTTGAGTACGAGTGCGTGCGCGGGCGCAGGTCCGATTGGCCCTCGGCGTCGCCCCGCCCGCCCTGGCCCGAGCCACCCAGCGATCCGGCCGCCCCAGCCCCAGAGCCGCCCTCGTCCCATACTGCTCCTACTTCTTCGTCTGACGAGTCCTCGTGGGTGCTCTGTAAGTATGTTATTGTCAAAATTATTTAAATATTCAATAACACAATAATAATAACACAATAACACATCACACTCAGAGCCCCTAACTAGGAAGAACCTGTATCTAGGGCGCACGAAACACACACAGAGACGAACATCACACCCAGACCGGAAACAAACATCGATATTCATCATATCAATATTCGCCCCGCCCGGGAATCGAACCCGGGTGCTCACGCTTACTCAGTCCACATCACTGCCAACTGAGCTACGGAGCAGTCATTCAATGTAAGTATGGGAGGATGCAGTATGGGCACTCCCTGCCTCCCTCAGCAAGTGCGGCCCCGCGCTCGGTCACCTCTCAGTGACGCTCAGTACAAATAAAGCGTCGCGCGTCTCATCTCACTCACGCAAGCATGATACGCGTACACGAGTTTCGGCTGTGCGCGAAGCAACAAGCTTTTTTCTATCAAGTGTCCGAGGTGTGGTTCAGGTGTATCCACCTTGCGGCTCTAACAAAAAATGTGAAATCAACAGACTACAGAAGGACAGACCAGTCCGACTAGCAGAACACTGTACAGGGGGTCAAGTTTCTTAACTAAAAAAAAAAATCGACTCGTAATTGTCTTGTTAGAGACTTAGTTAACCATCGCCGCTTTGACAAAAGGCAATTTCTGTTGCACGCCTAGAGAAAACAGCAATAGTTAACGAAGTCGCTAACAAGACAATTACGAGTCGATCGTTTTTAGTTTAGAAACTTGACCCCCAGCTGTCATGCCACGCGACCTAAACTGCACCCTTTTTTTTTTTAACGAGGGGAAATGCCTATCGCATTTCCCGACGCTCGGGCTCTCTCCCACTAAAACCCCCCGGCGGCCGTCTTGGCGCTTTTGGAAAGAACCCCGGGAACCATACATATAGCGTCCGAAGTCTTCCCACGACCTAAACTGCACCCTGCCTCATCATGCCACGTATCAGCCACATTAGCAAAGTCAGCTAAGTCTGCGCGCGACTGGGGGCGCCACTGTATACGTACAGTGGCGAACTAGGAAGCCGTTACAGATTTGTCTATGGTTTCGTCAGCCCTAGACTGTATTACCAAAGAACAAGAGCTACTTTGCAATACAGGAAAACCGGAAGTGTTACGCCGACCGTGTCCGCCACTGTACGTGACATTCTTCACCCGCCATTCGAAACAAACTGTTACTTGACTGACGAATTACTATTTGGTTCATACTTTGAGCACGCGCAGACTTTCAGAAATAGGTAACAAACTCCCAGCTCCAAACTCCAACCTGCTGGTTTAAGAAAGAACGATTGAAGTGATTGAAGCAACCACTGACCCGTTTGGAGTGATGGTGGCGGTCGGCGCGCGCGGCCCGCGGACTCCTCTCGTGCGCGCGCGCAGACTCCTCGCGCTCCTCGCTCAGCAGGCGCCGGCGCACGCCCCAGTTGAAGTTGTCGGAGCTCTCGCCCTAAGAGCAAAAAAAAAAAAGTTATATTATAAAAAATGCAAAGACAAGAACTAGTTTTGGTATATCTATGTTTGATCCGTAGCTAGGGCGTATTCTTGAATTTGTAATCAATATATATAAAACTCTTCCGTTACTGACTGACTGACTGACTGACAGACAACGCAGAGCCGAAACTATTGGGCGTAGCGGGCTGAAATTTTGCATGTAGGTTCCTTAGGGAGTGTAGGTGAGCACTAAGAAGGGATTTCCCGAAATTCCCACGGGAACGGGAAAAAACGGGAATTTTGTGTTTATAAGAAATCTGCGCGGGAAAAACCGCGGGGCAGCCTCTAGTCAATATATATAAAACTCTTCCGTTACTGACTGACTGACTGACTGACAGACAACGCAGAGCCGAAACTACTAGGCGTAGCGGGCTGCATTTTTGCATGTAGGTTCTTTAGGGAGTGTAGGTGAGCACTAAGAAAGGATTTCCCGAAATTCCCATGGGAACGGGAATAAACCAGGTTTTTGTGTTTATGAGAAATCTGCGCGAGTGAAACCGCGGGGCAGCCTCTAGTATTGTTATAAAAGTTAAACTATTGAAATGTTATTATACATTTCACCTTTCACATTGACAGAGAGCATGTCAATTTTGCTATAAATGTGGCGTGAGTTCATATATGTATGTACCTACAGAAATAAGTAACACTAAGAGCAACTATTATGAAGCCTTTATCCCCGAAGCCAGACTCAAACAAATACATACAACATTCATGTCTTTGTTTAAGTCTAGGGCTTGTATTAAAAATACACCTACACTCAGAAAGCAAATATCTAAATCCACTGCGAATTGAACTATCGGTAGTTCAGTTCAAAAGTGGTCGGATAGGATAATAAATAAAGAAACAAAAAATTACAAAACTGTAGATATAATGAAATAATATCGAACAAGAACTGAATATTCACGTAAGAATTTACTTATACTGGGTGTTTCTGACAAGGCGGTAATAAATCAACGGAGGTATTCAGCTCACCATACCTAACAACTTTACCAAAGCAACATGGGTCGAAATCTAAAAAATAATATCAGCTGTTCCATACATTGGTTTGATCAGCTGACGGGATCAATGTACCGGACAGCTGGTTTTTGTTTTGATATTTCGACCCATGTTTCTTTGGGAAAGTTGTTAGGTATGGTGAGCTGAATACCTCCTATGATTTATTACCGCCTTGTCAGAAACACCCTGTATTATAAAATTATTACATCCCATCCCAATAGAACCAGTAATACAAGATAATCCAATAAACCAGCAAGAACTGTGAATATTTAACTAACGACGGCCCTCTGTGCGAATCTGTGTAAATAAAATATTGTTTATCGGAATATCAAAGGAACAAAAGCATTGCTAGCAAACAATGGAGCGGAGCAACAACGATTGAAGAGCCAGTTTACAGCGATGCTAACGCCATTCTCGAAAAAAAAATATACATCTTCTAAACTAAGGCACATATCAAAAATGTGGCACAGTATGACACTAGATAATGTAGCCAAGTATTTTTAGGGCACTGTTGTATAGCTTTTAGGTTAAAGACCACAGCATGCTACAAAGTGTTGCTAAAAGTGGCCACTTTTGGCAACAATCTGTGGATTATTTTGTTCTTCTCACTAAGGACTACACAACTGTGCTCAAAAAATACTAAGCATGATTATCTAGTGTCGTACTGTGCCACATTTTTGATATTCGCCTAAGTTTAGAAGATAATAATTTTTTTCGCTGGCATCGCTGTAAACTGGCTCTTGAAATCATATTCCAGTAAAGCATTGTTGGATAGCAAAGCAACTGGATGGGTACTACGGTGCATCGGTTACGAAAAACCTACGCGTTATGTAACTCACTCCGCTCACGTATTATTCCAATCTCTTTTAATAATAATAATAATAACACATCACACTCAGAGCCCCTAACTAGGAAGAACCTGTATCTAGGGCGCCCGAAACACACACAGAGACGAACATCACACCCAGACCGGAAACAAACATCGATATTCATCATATCAATATTCGTCCCGCCCAGGAATCGAACCCGGGTGCTCACGCTCACTCAGTCCACATCACTGCCAACTGAGCCACGGAGCAGTCAAAATCTCTCTATCAATTACATGGTCTTTTTATCTTTTTGAAAAAAAAAAAACCCATAATATACTAAACAGTACTGCACTGTTTGAATAATAATAAAAAAAAACACGCTTCATCTTCTTCTTATATGTAAAAAGTTTGAATTAAATAATGCCTGTACAAAGCAGGTCAAAATCTACATAGTCTAAAGGAGTCGGTTACAAACATAGGGTTAACACGAACATATATAAAGCTCTATAAAAACTATAGAGCTTTATATATGTTTATGTACTAACCTAACCTAACCTAACCAAACTAACACACTTACTAAATCGACCAAACGTGGCTCCAGCTCGAAGCACTGATACTTGACTGTCGAATTACTGGTACGTCTGCCTAACCCTTCAGGGAATACCTGTGATTATGTTACGTTTAAAAAACTCACCTCAATACTCTCGCTCTCGTACTCCAAGAAGTCGAAGTCCTTGAAGACACCGAAGTGGTCCTGAGGCGGGGCGGCACTGAGCTCGTAGCCCCCTCCCCCTCCCGCCCCGGATACTTCTTCCAGCGAGGATGCCATCGAGGACTCCCGCTCCAGCAGCTCAGAGCTTTGGCTGAAGATCACCTGATCGATGCGAAGAAATTTATTAAAATTTAGCCTATCATAGACGGGGTTAAGGCGATCTCAAAGAGGCCCGATTTGCCTAAAGTTATAAAGTCATAATATGCCTATACAATATAATAAAACCGAAAACCTTTCAATAAGTGATATCTTGTATCCTATATTGAATAAAGAATTATTGTCTTTTTGATTTGACTAAAAACAAAGTTGTAAAGAAAAGACCCTTACTGATAAAACCTGTATTCGTACAGTAAAGAACACCCAGACACGGAAAAAATCATCAATATTCATAACCTAAACTTTCGCCTCCGCCGGGAATCGAACCTTGACTTATGGAGACAGTCAAACCTCACTGCCCACTAAACTACGGAGACAGTATGTATTTAATGTAAAAAATATAAAAACAACTAAAGGAATATTTGCATTAACGGCATAATTGGCTGTAAGGGATGTGATTCAATTCACTCAAGAACAAAAAAAGAAAAAAAAAAATCGGTGTAAGTATTTATCCCACGGCACATAAAGCATATTAAACGACAATTAGAAGCTGGACACTAAAAATTGTTACTCCCACACCTTCACGAAAAGCTATTTATTTCATTAGTTTCAAGCCTCAGTAGCGCGAAATTATAAAAACGTCAAGTTTTTTATTTATTCAGTCAAAAGTTTAAAACGTGAAAAAAAAAATTCGCGCCACGCAGGCTTGAAGCGCATTAATATCGGTTGTAAATTCAACGAAACAGGTTTTGAAGTACATGGGGCTGAATAATACCCATAATTTAACAACAAAAAATAACGTGTGCATCTTCAATACATCAATAAATAGTATAAAACAAAGTCGCTTCCCCCGTCTGTCCCTATGTATGCTTATATCTTTAAAACTATTCAACGGATTTTGATGCGTTTTTTTTAAAGATAGAGGAAGGTTTGTAGTACACATTAGCAACATAATAGGTTAGGCGGTACGAAGTTAGCCGGGTCGACTAATTTACAATAAATAAACCGACATTTTTGAAAACACATAACGTAAGTTATTTGTTATTTACTACGCTTTAAAATAACGAGTAACAATAACGAGTTTCCATAGTGTCGCTCCTAGCCTTGTTTTCATACGGGTTGTGCATTTTATCAATTCATCGCTGCGCGTCCTTGAACCTTGAACTCTGCCTGGTTGCCATGACAACGGAGTTACATCCGGGGAAAATCGATAACCCACTGCGTTTACAAGACTACGGTACATGGTACAAGCTTAGCGAGTAGCGATTTTACATTGAGAAAAAAATCTGTAACCTACTAATATTATGCGAAAATAACTCTGTCCGTTTGTTATGCAATCAAGCGTAAACTACTAAAACGATTTAAATAATTGGTAAAGAGATAGTACAGAATCTGTGAAAGGACAGGATAATTTTAATCACGAAACGGAAAATTTAGATTTAGAAATTTTAATGGAAATGCTAAGCCCTAGTATTATTAAAACGCCCTCTACCTTAGTCCCTAAAGAAGACAGAAACTTACTTAACTGATTAAATCTGTAGATAATTTGAAAATACAGTGTGCAATGTGCCAACCACCAAAAGGATCCATTAAAGATCTGTATAAGTGTAGTGTTCACACTAATTGCTGTGAAAATGTTACTTAGTGCTAACGGTCGAAATGGGTCTTTATCAATATCCGGCTTGAAGGACCAAATATTATTATTATTACAGTAACATTAAAAAGCGTTTTTAGTGATGTTAAGGCGAGTGGAGTACGATGCGTGCACGTGTGATGTATCTTACAGATTGTTTTTTAATTGAAAATATATTGCAGCTTCAAATTTTTAATGCCTGTGCGTAGGAACTTATGTATATTGAATATTTTAAAACCTTATTTCAAATTTAACAGATTCTGTATTGAAATTGACAAAATGCTAGGTACTCAAAAAGCTGGCTTATGTTATATTGTAGACAGTTATGTAACTAAGAGATGACAATTGCGAGCGAATCTTCGCAGCAGAAGTATTAGATCTACATAGATTTTAAGCAAGTATGCATTTTTATTGGAATCATGTTTATAGATTTTTGTTTGCCATGTGTAGTTGGTTTTTAACTTCAAAAAATAAACATAAAGAGGGAGTTGAATAATAATAAAATATGTATTAATCGGCATGCCGCCTAAAATCTTAGTGATATTTGTTAAAAATCTCTCGGATTCTCTATTTTTTTTTCCAGAAATCAAATTAACAAGTTTCACATGAAAAAAATACTTTAAATGACTTCGAAAATAGGGAAAGGAAGGACATAACGTGTTATCTATCACACTTTCAGTGGTAAATTAAAATGTGTGGGTATATATTATACAGGGTGACCCAAAATTCGACGACAAACCGGAAGCAGGAGATAGAGCAAGCTACAGCAGAAAGAAAAAAAACTATAAACCTAGTGGTGTATTTTTTTTTTAGGTTGAGAGAAACGAGCACTTTTCTTCTAAACTAATGTAAATGACTTCAATCCTATGGCTACAATTGATAGACGCATTAGTCGTTTCTATATTTTTCAAAAATAAAACCGAGCAAATGCTACAAATTGTAGCAACAAGGTGAAGTATTTTTATTTTATTTTTTTGATAGCTGTAATGCTTACTTGCCCTATCTCCTGCTTCCGGTTTATCGACAACTTTAGTGACACCCTGTATAGTGTATACTGTATATCAGTGTGTGCGTGTACTAGCGTTGTTTCGTGGGCAGTGAGGTGACATGGAAGCGACACACATTAGGTACGTTTTGCGTTACCTTCGAGCATATAGTGGTCATTAGTTCGTCCTACACGCAGGGAAGGCAGAAATTAAGGATTTAATAATATAATCTAATAAATAAATCTACAAAAAACATTAGAATTATCATCTCAGCCGAGAAGTCCACTATTGGTAATAGGCCCCTCCTTCTAATTGAAACAATGACAAAAATTTATGGGGTTTGATATGAAGCCCATGCATGACTGGTGTTACCGTCTTGCTAACAGCCGAGAAGGACACCGGCGGGGTTTTAGTGGGGGCAAACCCCACATACTGTACGTACAGTCGCGGTCTAGGAGGGCGTAACAGATCTGTCTATGGTCTCGTGCGCCCTTGACTATATTACCAAAGAACAACGAGCTTTTTTGTAATACAGAAAAACCGTGCGTGTTACGCCGTCCTAGTACGCCACTGTACATACAGGTACTCGTTAGGATTTTTTCCGCCAAAAAATTGCGGATTGGTGATCTCACCCAACATTCGGGTGTTTTCTCAGTACATTTGTCGCCTTTTATAATAATAATAAAATTACGAAACCAACGGGAAATAAATGGGAAACTTTTGTGCAGGCTGTACTATACATCGTTCAAAACTCGGCTCAACACTGCGATAAGTAATGCAGATAATTCTCGTATTATTCATAAAGATTTTAAGTAGATTTACAGGAGATCTACTTCTCTGGTTAGTTGTATTGTAATTACGTGACATCCAGTCTAAATTGACATTCTTCAAATAACTAAAAATGCTCTTTAACTTTTTATGAATAACAGAGTTAATGTACTTACAGAAGGACTCTTCGGCAGGCCAACCCGCTGTCCGCAAGTAGTCAACAGGTTCACCAGGTACTCGCGGACTCGGCTCTGTGGAAAACAAAATAATATTTGTTTTTAATTATAAATAACTTAATTATTTCTTGCAAATATGCTGGGTCAGCCAGTCTAAGTTTACAACTAGAATATTACCTACATATTTATCATCAGTCAAAATATATAAAACTATTCCGTTACTGACAGATTGACTGACTGACTGACAAACAACGCAACGAAACTACTGGGCGTAGCGGGCTGAGATTTTGCACGCGGGTTCCTTGGGGAGTGTAGGGGAGTACTAATGAATAATTTCCCGAACGGAACCGTTCATGGGAACGGGAAAAACGGGATTTTGGTGTATATGAGAATTCTGCGCGGGTGAAATCGCGGGGCAGCCTCTAGTACATAGTATAATAAAAAGTCGCTGTCTGTCGCTATATATATGCTTAAATATTTAAAACTATGAAACAGATTTTGGTGCGTTTTCTATGTATAATACACGCACAACATAGTAATAGGTTAGGCGGTACAAAGTTTGCTGTGTCAGCTAGTTTAATAATAAATAAAATAATTCATCACGGTCACAGTCCCCAACTAGGTAAAGCTTGCTATTTACGTCGTCCGAAACCCGAAATTTTGTTGCCTGGTATAAATCTCTTAAGTCCGCAAACCTACCCACTGACCCCGCTTGTTGCACTCATTCTCTCCTATAAATATTTACTGTGTTTGAAGTAAACAAGGTTCGGTTTTTTCAGTAACCTTGCCCTACAAAAAAGGAGGATGAAAATGCTTTTAAAAATCGTTAAAATACCAAGTAATAACCTGACCTGTACACAGCGCAGTGTGTGCAGCATCAATCGTGCCAAGGCCGCTGCGACCCGGCCGTAACATGATCGTGACCTAGTTCCTTTGCAACCTGCCTGCCCCGGGATCGCGAATATCAGCTGGTTGAACTATTGTTTACTCAAATACATCATTCCAAGTGTAAAAAAACAAGAATTTTTTTGTTAGGCTGACATTGACCAGTGTTTCAAGTTTCAAATCAAATAATCGGATCAATAAAACGAATTCGTTTTAGTACTGATAATCCTTACTCCGTCGAGCGTATGCTTCTATGTATGTATATTTGTCCGCGATTATATCCAGTTTGGCTATGATTTTAATGCGGTTTTTACAAAAGTATTTGTTTAATGCAAACCAGGAGAAGTTTTTAGTACCTATTTTAATCAAATTCAAAAAAGATCCTTATTGTATGACGGAATAAAAACATATAATAACTTACCCGAAGTGTGAAACTATTTCAACATTCAAATTAAAATAAAAAAAAATATATACCTAAAAATATGTACGAATAAATAAAACAAACCAAAATAAAAATACAAATAAATTAAACTAGCATCTCAAAGGTCCCATCTATTTTCTTTCTTGAGTCATCGGAGTCAATTAGTGTTATCATTGCATGCAGTGAATGTTGTTATTGTTAGAAAGATTGAACTACTGGCTTCTAAAACTTGTTTATATTTAACTAGCTTTCCGCCCGCAGCTTCGCAAGCGCTTTTTATAATAAAAGTTAGTAACTGGTTGATTTGTTTCTCAGAAATATAGGGAAAACATTTGTAATCGCACCAAAGCTCTAAAGAAATCATAAATAGCAGTTTGCCTTTACAAAAGTAAAATTTGGTTTTTCCAGTTCCCGTAGTATCTTCACGAATTCATGTCTTTGCTAGACTTATATTCCTTACGTTTCTATCTTGAGATGTTTGGGCTGAAAAATTAAATACAATGATGTTCCTAGCGGCGGTTTCCTTCCTCATCTCTGAGGCCAAGCTCTGAGGCTTCACTAAAAATAAACAAGCTAACCTTTATACTTTATCTCGGAGTCTAAGCTCTGAGGTTTCACTAAAAATAAACATACTAACCTATATGCTTCATCTCTGAGGCTAAGCTCTGAGGCTTCACTAAAAATCCAGTTCTATTGTACCCTAATTAGGTCTACTCAGATTCATCATCATCGTCGTCCTAACTGATTGTTGTTCATTGCTGTAAATTTGCATCCCCTACTGGTTGCAATAATTACCTTTCTTGCGCGACCCTTATCCAGTTTACTAACATCACTTTTTTTTCATACAAACTGTTACACTCTGTATCAGCACCCGCAAAAACTTTGAAAACACCTACCATATTACTTTATAAGGAAACCTAATGTTCGCCATACATATTGTATGAAGGACTCCAGGACTAATAAACGCAGTTATAATATCATATTTGATGTCTAAGTATTATGATAGTGTCATTACCTGTTTTACCCTGAACTCAGGGGCAATAAAAAAAACCATTTATGAGGTTTGTAATGTAAAGAGAATCTTCAGCGTAAATTTCAACTTTCTAATCGCAGCAGAGTCTGATACAAACTGTTACATCCTGTATACGGCAGCTCAGTGAAGTTATCCCCATATCCCGTCTTTGTGAGACGTAGCGCCCAGAATCTGCATACCCACAAATGATTTCGCAATCACCGCCCCCAAAAACCTAGAAAACGCCACCCATATCGATTTTTAATACAAATTTATTTCCGCCATCTTGGATTTCAAAATCGTTTTTTTTTGTGTAATTAGCGACCCTTATAACATAGAAACATCACCCATTTCAATTTTTAAGCAATATAAGGAGCGGTTTCGGTTTTTCATACAAACTTTAACACCCTGTATCATGGCTTACAGGACTAATTAACGCAGTTTTGATATCATATTTCATGTTTTTATATAAAAAGGACCTTATTTTGAAAATTTTAAGTCTCTAGTATAATTAGTTTAGATTTTAGCAAAAATCATATTTCACCCTGTATAAGAACTCAGGGGCAAGATATAAAAAAACTAAAACCATTTATGATGTTTGTAATGCAATGAAAATATACAGTGTAAATTTCAACTTTCTAAACCCAGCATTTTAGGAGTTTCATACAAACTGTTACACCCTGTATACGGCGTCCCGGTTAAGTTATCCCAAAATCCCGTCTTAGTGGATGCCTACGTCACGTAAGGAAGCTACTGTCCAAATTTCATCTTTCTATCTTCAGTGGTTTCGGCTGGGCGATGATGAGTGAGTGAGTGAGTGAGTGAGTGAGTGAGTGAGTAGATCAGTGGTATTTGGATTTTATATATATAGATTTAGTACGTTATGCTCATTAATTTAAGTGAACTGTAATGTTCTTATTATGAGTAATAAAGTTCTTTAAACCTAAAATATCTCTGATGAAGTCCTTTTTTGCAAGAAATAAATTATTCGAGCTAAATATATAATTATTTTCAATAGAAAAATTTGTAAAGTTGTTTTAGAGTTTGAGCAGTCCCAGATATCCGGGATAGGAAGTGGAGGTAGCCAGCCCTCCCCTACAATACAAGTATTGATCGTACCTGGCCAGCGAGCCAGGCAAACTCGCGTCGGAGCTCAGCCTCGCAGCATAGTGCTATTTTTAGTGACTGAACTTTACTATTCAACAATAATTTAGATAATAAAATGTTCTGCAAAACACTTGGTGACATGTACAAAATCACATCCTTCCACTTTTGGAGGAAGTTGCAAAACAGTTCGCGTAAGTACCTATAAAACATTGTACTTTAAATCAGATAAAGTGAAAACGCATAAAAAACGCATTAAAAAAAAAAGTTTTTCAGAAATATATTAAAACTAGCTTTTGCCCGCAGCTTCGCAAGCGCATTTTTATAATAAATGTAAATTACTTGTTCATTTGTTTTGTTATACTCTCTAATCTGTGGTTATACTCAGAAATATCAGGAAATCATTTCTAATTTCTAATCCAAACCCCTAAAGAAATCAATATCAAGCAGTTTCCTTTTACAATACAAAAATCTTTAGCTGTTTGGGCTGCAAGCTTTAATATCCGTTTTTCTGAATACACAATAAACTAACCTTAGCCTATATGCATACTCTGACGCTTCAAAAAAAAACCCCGTTCATCTACCCGTATACTTCGTTTACTTTCATCATCATCGTCGCTCGCTACCGATAGACGTTCACTGCTGTATATTGGTCTTGCGCGACTCTTATCCAGTATACTTCAACAACCATTTTTATTTTCATATATACAAACTGTTAAACCTCTGTATCAGCGTCCGCATTAACTAAGAGGACGCCCCTTTATAATTAAACCTTATGTCCACCATGTTGGATTTTAAAAGTTTCATACACACTGTTACACACTGTATACGGCGTCCCGTTTGTTTTTCGTAATTAGCGCCCCCAACAATCTAGAAACATCAACCATTTCGAATCAAAGAGAATCTACAATGTAAATCTCAACTTTCTAAATCCAGACGTTACACCCTGTATACGGCGTCCCTTTTTTTTTTCTTAATTAGCGCCCCCAACAATCTAGAAACATCGACCACTTCAATTTCTAAGAAAAATAATGAGCGGTTTCGGTTTTTCATACAAACTTTAACACCCTGTATTAAGGCTTTCAGGACTAATAAACGCAGTTTTGATATCATATTTGATGTTGTAATATTATAAGGAGCTTATTTTGAAAATTTCAAGTCTCTAGTGTCATTAGTTTTGAGTTTAGCAAAAAACATATTTCACCCTGTATAAGACCTCAGGGGCAAAATTAAAAAAAAACTAAACCATTTATGATGTTGGTGATACAAAAAGAATCCACAGTCTAAATTTCAACATTCTAAACCCAGTAGTTTAGGAGTTTCATACAAACTGTTACACCCTGTATACGGCGTTCCGGTTAAGTTATCCCAAAATCCCGTCTTAGTGGGTGCCTACGTCACGTAAAGAAGCTACTGTCCAAATTTCATCTTTCTATCTTCAGCGGTTTCGGCTGGGCGATGATGAGTGAGTGAGTGAGTGAGTGAGTGAGTGAGTAGATCAGTGGTATTTGGATTTTATATATATAGATTTTGAATAGAAGATAAAGTGGGTAATGGGTACTTGTACTTTTTTGGCCACTTCTAAAAAACGGTTCGTAGAGTTTAACCTTACGACTTACCTAAAGTGCTTAAAAATACTTACAAACACAAATATACAAATACAAATATTTTTATTGTTCTTTAGTAACAGAAACATTTTTTTACATATTCTATGCTAAAAGAAACAAAAGGTGCCATCTCAGCTGATGCTGGGAACTGGCTGGTTACCTTCTTACTTCAAAACGTATTGTGGATTGAATCTCTAGACATTATACTTTTTTGATAACGTCTCAAGTTACTATCGACTTATCTTAAGAGGCATAGAACTGCGGAAAAAAAATCTTCTAAACTAAGGCAAATTTTAAAAATATGGAACAGTATTCGATTAGATAATGTATCCTAGTATTTTTAGGGCACTGTTCTAGGTTAAAGACCAAATAAAGCTACAAAGTGTTGCTACAAAATGTTGCTAAAAACGGCCAAGTCCAAATTTCTGTTTCAATGTAAGTGGTCATAGCCGAAAGCTTTTGCATGTAGGCATAAAATCTATATCTATACCAGTAATAAAGAGGAAAGATTTGATTGTTTGTTTGTTTGTATCGAATAGGCTCCGAAAATACTGAACCGATTAGAAAAAATATTTCACTGCTGGGAAGCTACACTATCCCCGATAGACATAGGCTATATTAGATTTTCTAAAAAATTAGGATTTCTCACTTAAACTCAAATAAAGTTACCCAAGGTGCTATTTTTTTTCCATTGTACCTATAAACATATTTTGACAACTGGTTTGTTGTTGTTGTTTGTTTCTTTATTCACCCATTCTGGGGAGTCTTAGGAACAAAGTCTATAGAGCCAAGTCTTAAGTAGCATCCTATATTCTATGGCGTAACGAGGTCAGCAGGGACAGCTCGTTATAAATAAATAAATAGTAATTGTTTTCAATGTACGCAAGTGATTGATGTTCGTCCAAAGTACGCATACTTGCTTTGTGGAGTTTTTAGTACTTTCACAAATACATTCAAGGGCCTCAACATGTGGAAGGGCGTGCCATGCTATCGTAAGTTTATCTCTACGTTACGCAGAAGTCTGCAGTTCACTATGCAGTCCGTATAAGGTCTTTTCTAGATGCGAGCGGCACGGGAAGGCAAACTTTTGTTTGCGCCCCAATTTATTTTTAACACCCTGTATGGTATACAGGATGTAACGTAGAGCTTTCATAATAATGCAGTAATAATAATAACACATGATTCGAAGAGCCCCTAACTAGGAAGAACCTGTATCTAGGATGCCCAAAACATATACAGAGGCGAACATTACACCCAGACCGGGAAACAAGCATCATCATAACAATTTTCGCCCCGCCGGGAATCGAACCCGGTGCACCCGCGTCTCAGTCCACATCACCACCACGGAGCAGTCTTTAAACCTCACCGCGTCATGCGCACATAAATTGTGCATAAATTTAATGTGTTTGAGGGTAGGTAGACGTTCCATATTAATTAATATATCTATAGTATAATAGTAAATACCTGTGACATCCAAGGTCTCTTCCAGCCGGACGCGAGTGCATCAGCGGGGGAAAGTGAGAGGGAACGGCGCGGGGAGGCGGCCGCGTGCGCCTGCGCAGCCGCGCCGACGCTGCCCTCCGCGCCCACCACCGTCGACATCGAGTTCGACGCTGACCCCGATGACCCTGACAGAATGAGGACATTTTTGTATACTGTTATATAAAGTAGTACTATTGCCATTGTCAATGAAAATAAGGTCAATGTAAAACATTATTCTAGTACACGTATAAAGTATCTGGTTTCTGTTAGTTTCATTTGACAGAGGGCTCGTTTGGGAGCGTCTCCAGGCGACCATTGTCGTAAGTCAAGGCAAACATTTTGTTTGCCTGAGCCAATTGGTGGGCACCCTGAACTACCTCGCCTCTCGCAGTATAGGATACTTTACCAAATAAGGTTTCAATATCAATTAGATTAGTCTAATTGACTTTCAATAAGTGATATCTTGTATCTTATATTGAATAACTTATTTTTGATTTAGACTCTGAAGCGTCGTCGTATTCTATGCCATCACCACTTTTTTTTAAACTTTTACTTTAAATTGAATGAATGCTTAAACGATTTCAAAAAGCGAAATAATCTAGAAACAAGTTCACTTTGTGAAAGTTGACTATTGAAAAATTACTGGGAAACTGGCCTTTGAGTTCAAACAGGCTTTGACATAAAAGTTCGTACAACTTGTATATGCAGATGCAACTCGCGCCAGAGCGAATACTCTCGCAGCCCTTTATTAATTGTTTAGTTATTTCCCTTTTTGTTTTGCAGTTTTCCACCTCCGAGCAAAAAGGGGGAGCGTACTAAAGGGGGGGTAAAGTATCTGTTTTCAGTTTTCTATCATCAAAGCCAGTTTTTCTCAGTTTTTCCTGAACTTCTATTTGTCCAGTTTAAAGTCAAACAATTTTTTTTTCACTTTGTTTTGTGAAATATTAAATCGCTAGCAGCACCTGTAGCAGGTGTATAATTACGGGTTTTTTAAATAAGAATTTGTTGGAAAAGTCGGTAATAAAGTTCTTAATACTAAGATAATATAATATCACGCCTTTTATTCCCGGAAGGCCTTTTTCCTATTAAATAAAGTTCTTCTTTTATTTAATTTAAATTATTTATTCATGCATGTGTCGTAGTAAGATTTGATAGTTAGGTTTTTAGCAAAAATCTAGGGATTTTGTGAAAACCCGGATAATTTGATATAAGCATTACTTTTTTTTCAATCATCCTGACGTAAAGCAGTTTTTTTGCAAAAAACCTAGTAAGATTGAAAACTTTGAAACCTTCCTATAATCTGATTGGCTAGTTTATTGCTTGCTGGTCAACTCTTATTTTGATTGGTTCTCTGTAGCGTCAAAGGATATTTTAACAAAAAACCTAATTATCAAATCTTACTACGACACATGCATTACAAAACATGAAAGATTTGATTAAGTTGTTTCGGAGCTTATTCAATTAAAAGAAATAATCAAATCTTTCCTGTTTAGATAAAAAGTAGATTTTTACAGTTTGACACAGGTGTCTAGAAACGGAAACATTTTTATTTTGAATTGGAAACCTTTTAAAAAAAAACTTTGTGTAAAGAACCAGATATAGGTACTTAATGAATTTGTTGATTTTTTGGTATTGACTAAATTTGGGCTTAAATTGTGTTTTATTTAAGGAGGAAGTGAAAAAAAATTACTAACTCCACTTATTTTCTAGACTTTTGCGCCAAGCTGTGTTTTTTTTTATTTATAGAAAAAATTCATTTAAGTTTTAATAGCTTTTTTCAGCAAACGAAAACCAAGTATGGTTTATTAGATAGATACAGTACCTCTGTCACTCAGCGTAGAGGTAGCCGAGGAGGCAGCCGGCGGCGCGGCGCCGGGCGCGCGTGGCAAGTACTTTCGACCAATCACCGGCGTTTGCGACAGATCGAAGGTAAAGTCCATCGTTCGACCAGGCAGCTCCTGTTACAGAAAACAAGAGGGTAAGTCGCTTAGGACGGCGAAAGCTGATAGAAATTGAATACCATTGCTGCTTTACTTACAGGGTGTGCATTTACATCAAAAGAGCGAATGCTTATTCTATCGCTCACTACGTCAAAGAGCATTATTTCTTGATATTTTTATAAAGACAGTGCAACGAAAGAATTCATAAAGTCTGCGTACAGTAAAATAATTAGACAGAATGAGCATTCGCTTGGTTTTTATTAAATATACCGTTACCATACTGTTGTATACTGTTAAAAAGAAGAAGGGTTTTTGAATTGTCTTCAATTATACTTTTTTTATTTAGCTAAGCGACTTTTTTGACAAGTATACAAAATAACTTCATAGACTAGGTTTGAGTAACGATTTAGATCGTGAGGGGGGCTCATGGATTGCCTGGAAGAAATCGCTCAAAGCGATAAGGCCGCCCATTGTAATCAATTTATTAATTTGAGAACATTAATTGTAATTACCTAATGCTAAATTTATTGTGTCTATATATACATACTAGATCAAATCACGGATGCTGTACGTAAAAGTATGAAAAGCTGCCCATTCCGGGAATCGAACCTTCTTGCCAAGATCAGCGTCGAGCATGGAGGAGACGTGGGAGTCCCAGTGGGGCGGCACCACGAGGGTCGAGCACCGAGTCACCACCAGTTTGAGAATCTTCATGGCTTCCTTGTAGTTCGGACCACCCTGTATAACATATGTCGTAGTAAGATTTGATAATTAGGTTTTTTGCAAAAAAAAACTGCTTTATGTCAGGATGATTGAAAAAAAAAGTAATGCTTATATCAAATTATCCGGGTTTTCGCAAAATGCCTAGTTTTTTTTGCAAAAAACCTAATTATCCAATCTTACTATGACACATACAAATCGAAATTATCTTTCGTATTACAGTCTAGGGCACACGAGACCATAGAAAAATCTGTTACACCCTCCGAGACCGCCACTGTACCACTCTTAGGGAGAACAACTAATACATATTAATATTAGTCTGTCTAGCTTCCATACCAATACTACTGAACCGATGTAATTGAAATTTATTACAGAAATAGTCTGATAATACCTGATAAAAGACATTTAAATACAAGCTACTTTTTAATTTGAAAAATCTACGTTTGGGTTTGAAAGGAAATTGCCCTGGCGAATATAAAAATCGCACACAAATTTATACCATTAATAATAATTTCTTTTTTACAAAAAGAGACCCGCCTTCGACGAACTGAAACAACCATAATCTGAGACCTTCCTGTTTTTTGAAACCGGTTAAAATAGGTAATAAAACTAAAACCTTCTCCTGAATGTAACAAATACATTACTGAAAACCGCATCAAAATCGGTTCAGCCAAACGCGAGATAATCGCGGACAAACATACATACATACAGGTCAAACTGATAACCTCCTTTTTTGAAGTCGGTTAATAAAATAGGGGGACAAAAGAGAAAGTCTAAAATAAAATGTTAAATAGTTTACATCAATGAACCGAGCGACGACGCGCAGTAAATCCGCGTTAACAGGCTGAGCTGCCGGCGCGTGAAGCTCAACATAGCACAGCATGCAGTGAAGTATCGACAGTACTGCTGGCTGAAGCGAACTGCCACCCTGGTAGGACACAACAGACGACCATTACACATTGGGTTAGCTGATTAGCTGCCCCTTTCTTTGCACCCTAACCTTTTATTGTCATAGTCCATTTTGACCAGGAATATGAGATTTATTTGAAATTTTAGCTGAAAAATTTAAAGAAATTATGTATTTTGTTTTAATTATTCCTTGGGGAGTGTAGGTGAGCACTAAGTAGGGATTTCCCGAAATTCCCACGGGAACGGGAAAAAACGGGATTTTTGAGTTTACGAGAAATCTGCGCGGGAAGAACAGCGGGCATCCTCTAGTATAAATATACTGGGTGTTTCTGACAAGGCGGTAATAAATCAAAGGAGGGATTCTGCTCACCATAACTAACAACTTTCTCAAAGCAACATGGGTCAAAATCGCAAAAAAATAACAGCTGTTCCATACATTGGTTCGATCAGCTGACGGGGTCAATGTACGGGACGGCTGATTTTCGTTTTGAGATTTCGACCCATGTTGCTTTGGGAAAGTTGTTAGGTGTGGTGAGCTGAATCCCCCCTTTGATTTATTACCCCCTTGTCAGAAACACCCTGTATATAAAGTGCAATTTACCTTCTCCAAAACCTCGACGAGGAAGCTGAGCATCTGCAGCGACAGATGCGAGTACGTGTCCCACAGGTACTTGACGACGCACTTGGTCCACTGGAAGCCCTCCTTGCTGAAGGTGCGACGGCTGTACAGCGTCATCACCGTGCCCAGGTTCTCCAACTTCTTGCTCTTCTCTGATGTGAACTGGGTGAAAGAGGGGGAGATAAATTGTAGAGTAGAGTTTGTTAACTCTTTCTTCTCTACGCTGTAAAATGATTGCGAAAGGAGTAGAATCATTTGACAGAGAAGGGATCGTTTGGGGGCGTCTCCAGGCGACCATTGTCGTAAGGCAAGGCAAACATTTGTTTGCCTGGGCCAATTTGTGGGCACCCTGAACTACCTCGCCTCTCGCAGTATAGGATACTTTACCAAATACGGCATCAATACAATTAGATATTATGTAGTCTAATTGACTTTCAATAAGTGATATCTTGTATCCTATATTGAATAAATCATTTTGGACTTTTTTTTTAAAGGCAATGTGATAAAATTCGTGTCCGCCACTCTGTGTTAACATTAGCATCTAACAAACATCATCCCCTAATTACATAAGTTACTTAAAAAGAATAATAAAAAAGCACAAATGTGCCTCAATTTATTTATCTATCTATACAAATAATAAAGAGGAAAGATTTGATTGTGTGTTTGTTTGCATTTGAATAAACTTCGAGAATAATTAACCGATTACGAAAATTATTTCACTGTTGGAAACCCACACTGTCCCCGGATATCACAGGCTATATAATTCTCAAAAATGTATAACCCAAAGCAATACTAAGTTCGGCGGGTCGATAAGAAAATTTACCTGAGCAATATGACAAGCGGCGCGGACGCAAAGCTCGTTCGCGTCCTCATAATGCAGCAGCATGTACGGCAGCAGCGCTACGACCGTCATGGGGAAGGCAGTCGACTGGGTAGGGTCGATCACTGGTAGTTCCAGTAGGGGCACCATGTCTGCGAGAACTCCTACCACTGGCTCGTACGTGTTCGGGTGAGTACAGCCCTGTATAAATGTTAGACATAGTTTTAGCAGAGTGTTCAGGCGTTTTTTTTTCCTTCATAGATCAAAATTAAGCTGGTTCTGAATATGAACCCTTGCAAGTATAGTCACGGGCTCGATTAGCGTGACACTTACGGCTTTTCTGTATTTCAAAAATCCCTTGTTCTCTGGTATTACAGTCTATTGTGCATGAGACTATAGCCAAAAGTGTTATACTGAAAGAGTCCGTGTCTGAACATTTGTACCATATTCAGATAGATAGATTTTTTTGTCACATCACGCCGTATAAAGTATACAGGATTTTCTGAAAAGACGGCACCTAATAAATGACAGGAGAGATTCAGTTCCCTATACCTAACAACTTTCGCTAAGCAACATGTATTGTGTCGAAATCTTAATACAAATATCATCTCCCTTTATCATCTAATGGAACAAATAAATGGATCAGCAGATTATGTTTTAGAGATTACACGCGACCCATGCTGCTTTGGTTTATAATCAACGTTAATTTTTTTTACCGATATGTCACAAACATCCAGTAAGTAAAATATATAATCCGAAAATGTGGACTAAGTAAACTATAATTATACAGTAAAAATACTCTTGCATTTGAGCAGCAAAGCATGCAGGGACGGCGCAGCCATAATCTGTGTTATTTTAACCCAAAAAAAAATTTATATTTATTTTATTATTATTTTGACTAATTTGCATGTTTAATATTACTGCTTTTCTTTCTCATATGTACAACCCGGCCAGGGCTCCAACGATACAGACTTTGTTTAGTGTTGGAACCTTTTTATATGCTCACTAGAATATAACAGGGGGCAAAACTTTGTTAAGCTTCCGCTTAATGTGTATATATTACATTTTCTTTTTTTTTTAAATGTTGCATTGTGTTTTTAAATATATATTTCTCATTTTTTTAAACGAGTTCAAAAAAGGAGGTTATCAGTTTGTCCTGTATGTATGTTTGTCCGCAATTTTGATGCGGTTTTCAGATAAGTATTTGTTGCATTCAGAAGAAGGTTTTGTATACCTATTTTAACCGACTTCGAAAAAAGAGAAAGTGTTCAGTTGATGTATGTGTCAGTTTATTGAGGGCGGGTTTCTTTTTTGGAAAAAATAAATTTTGCATCAGTCAATCAGACATTACCTTGAGCAGCGTCGCATGCAGGCACGGCGCAGCCCTAGCCTGGGTGCGGTCGAGGCGCTCCCTGGCGTCAGGCCGGTCGAGCGGCAGGCGAGCCATCACTCGCGCCAGCAGACGGAGCCCTAAAAGGAACTCGTGCTCGTAGTCAGATTCCAGTAGAGACGCTCCCACCCAGAAGAGGGTAGCTAGGATTGTCAGCTTGTCGTCCTGTGGAATTAAAGATGGCTGTATAAATTTAATTATGCTAAAAACTAGCTTTATAGCCCGGCGAACTTCGTATCGCGCCTTCAAATTTTATATGGAAAACTTACTTTGCCTCTATTTTTCCATATTTTGCTCTCCCTTTTAAACCTTCCCTGGACTAGTACTACCTACAACCATTTCAAAACCAAAATCGGCTAAATCGGCCTGGCCATTCTCGAGTTTTGGAGAGACTAACGAACCACGATTCATTTTTATATACAAGGTGTTTCTGAAAAGGCGGTAATAAATCAAATTTAACTCACCATACCTAACAACCTTCCCAAAGCAACATGGGTCGAAATCTCAAAACAAAAATCAGCTGTCCCGTACTACATTGACCCCGTCAGCTGATCGAACCAATGTAAATAACAGCTGTTATTTTTTTTTAAGATTTCGACCCATGTTGCTTTGGAAAAATTGTTAGTTATGGTGAGCAGAATCCCTCCTTTGATTAATTACCGCCTTGTCAGAAACACTGAGTGTATTATTATAGTAGATAGCAGATTAATTGTTATTGACAGTTTGTTTACGGAAATAAATACAATAAAAAAAATGCATGTCTACCTGCGTGGCAGAATCGCCCAGAAGTTTAAGGGACTGCGCAGACCGAGATCGGCACAGGCTCGAGCAGACCTTCCCTGTTTCGGAGCAAGGACGAGACCCGCCCGCGCCCGAAGCAGCGTGGGGGCAGCTCGCTAAACATTTTAATACCAAAAATTACATATTATACAGTCTGTATATTAACAAAGTTATACAGAGGCTTGCTTTTCGTCCTCTAGAGTTTCAAAGTCGATACAAAAAAAAAAAACGCAAAGAGGATGCAAAGCAATATTGCGGTCGTAATAATACCCCTGATTTTTATTAAAAAAAAAAAAAAACACACGGAATAAGAAACATAAAGGTTAATTTACCGAGTTCAGAATATACAAATATACAGTAGGCTTTCAATGCGGTACTATATTTTTTATGTTCTTTGTATTGCGCCCTTTTGCTTATGATGATTTAAACATTTACCTTGAAATCAAATTTAAACACAATTTAAATTTAAACAGAAGATTTTGTCAACTGACTTTAAGACCTGTTACTAACCGTGTTATTCATAAAGATACAGTAGATTTTAAGGAGCGTTACTGGAGGTCTGCTTCTCTGGTTTGTTGTATGGTAAATACGTGACATCCAGTCTAAATCGACATACGTCAAATAACTAAAATGCTCTTTAACTTTTTATGAATAAGAGGGTTAGTCTTTAAAGCTATTACATAGAAATTTTCAAAATGAATACACATTATTACCAACTGAGACAGGTATTAAAGTATAAACGTACCATGCTGTGTCTTGTCGCCCTGCGCGGGCGCAGCGTTCTTGCGCACACAGTACGACACCGAGTAAGATGTGCTGCGCGTGTGGTTGCTCGCGCAGCCGACGCACACGCCGGGCGAACGTTTGCCTGCGTGACACATTAAAAAAAAAACTACTACAGTCGTATTTTTAACTAGAGACTGCCCCGCGGTTTTTCCCGCGCTGATTTCTCCTAAACACAAAAATCCCATTTTCTCCCGTTCCCATGGGAATTTCGGGAAATCATTTCTTAGTGCTAACCTACACTCCCTAAGGAACCTACATGCAAAATTTCAGCCCGCTACGCCCAGTAGTTTCGGCTCTGCGTTGTCTGTCAGTCAGTCAGTCAGTCAGTCAGTAACGGAAGAGTTTTATATATATTGATTAGACGATATCAACTGACGTTTTGCGTGGTGACAGTTTTTGATGAACAATACTATAAACGATTTCCGCGTCTGTCCCTATGTATGCTTAAATCTTTAAAACTACGCCACGGATTTTGATGCGTTTTTTTAAATAGATAGAGTGATTCAAGAGGAAGGTTTATAAGTACAATACATGCACAAAATAGTATAAGGTTGGGCGGTACGAAGTTCGCTGGGTCGACTAGTATAGTAGTAGAAATAAATTCATAATATTCTTTTATAGATTAAAATGAATTATTCACAATCTGCTTGAACGAGAACTGAACGCATCACTATTACTTTAATTAAGACAACATTATTTTACAAAGTGAGGTTAGCTAACTGTCAGTTAGATCAGTCTAATAAAAATTGGACTATAGATTACGCGCCTGATAAGAATTCGAGCGGTCAAAATTTGAACCAATTATCAAACAGTCATTTGTTTTCAAGGCGAGTTAAGGACGTATACAGAAGCGCAGGCCTATCTGGTGCGGACTTTACTCAATACGAAGTGAGGCGTCTTCCTAATTGCCCAAGATCGTACAGTGGCGGTCTAGGACGGCGTAACACTTCCAGTTTTTTATGTATTGCAAAATAGCTCTTTTTCTTTGGTATAACAGTTTAGGGCGCACGAAACCATAGAAAAATCTGTTACGCGGTCCTAGACCGCGACTGTACCAACGATAAATCAAAACTTTTTTGTGCGTTCATTTTGACTGCCCCGTGGCTCAGTTGGCAGTGATGTGGACAGAGTAAGCGTGAGCACCCGGGTTCGATTCCTGGGCGGGACGAATATTGATATCATGAATATCGATTTTTTTATCGAATATCGGTTTGTTTCCGGTCTGGGTGTGATGTTCGTCTCTGTGTGTGTTTCGGGCACCCTAGATACAGGTTCTTCCTAGTTAGGGGCTCTGAGTGTGATGTGTTGTTATTATAATTATTATTTCAAACTATACAGATTTTTTCGAAGGCTTGCGAGCAGTACTTAGCACACTCTGAATAAATCTGTATGTTTAAACTCATCGCAAGACAAAAACACACAAATAACTAATTTAAATAATATAGGACCTAAGTATCTCAAGCGATAATTGTTAAGTCTCTAGTCAGAAATTGTTCACCATTAATAAACAGAATGAGATTGCATTTTATTTTTTAAATTTCATTTTCATTCCTCCCATTCGAAAGAGAAAAGTTTCTAAAGTGACTTTGTTTTTAATCCCGGTTCCGGATAGGGCAAAAGTAAATTTCCATGAACCGAACAGCATAATTGCTTCGTATCTGAGTTAGGCAGTAGTGCGGACTGAGTTGCGAGTGCAACTGGGTTCTATTCCCGGGGGGGCGAACATTGTTATGATGAATATCGATGTTTGGTTCCGGCCTGTGTGTATGTTCGTCTTTGTATATATGTTTTGGGCACCCTAGATACAGGTTCATCCAGATGCTTTATTCTTATTGTTTATTTACAATTAAAAAATCTGTGGATAATTCAAATAAAAGAAAAAAACGGCTAGTTTTCCTTATTTCACCTTGTTTTCTTTGAGATCTATAATGTAATGCAATTTTCGAACACCTCGGTTCAAACTAAAACAGCTAGTGACTACAGGAGTCAAAAGGAATATCAACCAAAATACACAAAATCAACACTCAACAGTTTGCAGAGTCGATGTTCAATCCACATTCCATCACACAGCGGAGACGGAATTAAATCAAATCCGGCTCACTGGACCAACAGTGTGAAACGTCCTATTGCGGCGGAAGTAAAAATCATTTACTCATGCAGAGGCATTTCTCTCCTATGAGGCATAGCACAGGTAAAGTATTTTTTATGCGCTACCCGCATACAAAATTAATATCTTCTAAACTAAGGCAAATATCAAAAACGTGGAACGGTATTCCACTAGATTTTTTTTCGTGGATGGCGCTACTGTAGCTCTGTGCTAGCCTCTTAAGTAGGTCATTTATTTGTATGTCTTTGTTTTTAATGTAACACTATATTAAGTTACGTGTCATTCATCCAATACATTGAATAATTTATAAAATAAAGCACAGCATACTTAAAACAAAGTCGCTTGCAGTCCCTCTCACGATGTGTATGATTTAAAAATAGGCAACGGAAGTTGATGCATTTTTTTTATCAATATATCGATTAGAGATGAAGGTTTATATGTATAATAAATGCACAACACGGTAATAGGTAAGGCGGTACGAAGTTCAAAACATACTAAAAAAATCCTCCGTATCAGGACGCGATTTTGACTACCGCCGTAATGGGACGCTTTACCTTACTTGTTGACAAAATGTTTGCTTCAAACTAAAACCTGGATTCCGTACGAGTGAATTCAAATCTGATCTACTCTGGTATCCAACTAAATACGCTTCGGTAAATGGAATTTCTGAAATAACTTTAGCACCAAGGAACAGTTTGGTCATAAATTTATATCTACGACATCTATACCAATAATAAAGAGGAAAGAATTGTTTGTTTGTTTGTTTGCTTGCATCGAACAGGCTCCGGAAATACTGAAACAATTTGAAAAATTCTTCCACTGTTGGGAAGCTATACTATCCCCGAGTGTCATAGGCTACATTAGATTTTTAAAAAAATTCGGGATCCTTACCTAAACTCAAATAATGTAACCCGAGGAGCATTTTTTTCCGTTGTTTACATATTTGGCAGGTTGTTTGTTGTTGTTTGTTATTTTTTCGCCCATTCTGGGCAGTCATAAGAACAAAGTCTATAGAGCCAAGTCTTTAGTAGTATCTCATATTCTATGTCGAGCTAAGAGCTAAAGACGCTTCTAGAGTATTATTTATTGGTAGCTAAAACAAATAAAAAAAAACCTTACCAGCAGGATAAGGCGCACTGGCGGGCTGGCCATCCTTGTTATTCAAGTTCGGTGTGGACTTGAATATGTCCCTCATATAGTCCAGGGGGCGAAAGTCTGATTCCAGCGAGTCTACGGCAGCTTCCAGGGTAAGCAGAAGCTCTGTAACATAGCCCTGCATGTCCTCTCCTTGTTCGGCTACTGTCTCGACTAAACGCGACAGAATATCGGATACCATACGGCCAGTCATTGAGACGCCGATGGACCGGAACACCTAAGGATAGAAATCGTGTTCAGATAATTTTTATACTCTGGAGTAATTTATAAAAGTGATTTAAATATAATTTGTGAATTTCAATTAATAATTCGATAAAAGTAATAAAACTATAATAGCTTCAATACTAAACTCAACTTATACTTAAAATAATAAAAATTAATGAAACAGTTTTTGACGGTAGTTGGAAAATATCAAATCCGACTGGAAGGACCAAAACTTTTTCTAACTAACAAAACAAACTAGAAATTCTAGTAGAATGGACGTAGGATACTCTTTAACCCGATTATATCTTAACCGGATCGAAAAATTGGGATTTTGTAGTTAGAACGCAAAATTTCGCTGGCGACTAGTGACCCCGACGTAAATTGTATCAATTCATTCATAATTTCAGCCGAAAGACTTCCACTGCTGAACATTATGCATCGCCCAAAAACAACACAACGACCGGTCTTAAGCGATCCTCATCCATTGTACTTCCGCAGCTCTCACTAAGTAGTCTGACCATCTTGTGCATATTGTAATGTGTCTGGCTACTCTGCGTCTTCCGGTTCACGGTCGCCACTCGAGCACTTTTCGGCCCTAGTGACCATCTGTTCTTTAAGCCACAAATTAATACCAATATCTATATCTATACCAATAATAAAAAGGAAAAATTTGATTGTTTGTTTGTTTGCATCGAATAGGGTCCGGAAATACTGGACCGATTTGAAAAATTATTTCACTGTTGGGACGCTATACCATCCCCGAGTGTCATAGGCTATATTAGATTTTCAAAAAAATTAGGGACCCTTACCTAAACTCAAATGATGTAACCCAAGGCGCAATTTTTTTCCCGTTGTTTACATATTTTTAAAGGTTGTTTGTTGTTGTTTTTTCTTGCCTAATATGAGCAGTCATAAGAACAAAGTCTTGAGAACCAAATCTTTAGGTAGTATCTTATATTCTATTCATTAATTCAAGGTGTAACATTAAACACGTACCTGCAAAGATCGTCCAGCATAATGCCTCGAAGGGCAGGACAGGCCGAGCTGGAGCGCGGTCTGCGCCCAGCGCTCGGAGACGAGGGCGTGAGGGAGCGACTCCCTGAACACCCGCAGAGCGTGCCTCACCAGCGCCTCCATCTGCTGGCAGCTGCGCAGAGTCCACACTGCGCAAGCGACACATTGCTTTTAATCAATACTAGTCGACCCGGCGAACTTTGATTTAAACCTTCCTCTTAATTCACTCTGTCTATTAAAAAAAAACTAATCAAAATCCTTTCCGTATTTTTAAAGATTTAAGCATACAGGGATAGATGCGGGAAGCGACTTTGTTTTATACTATGACTGACTGACAGAAAATGCAGAGCCGAAACTACTGGGCGTAGCGGGTTAAAATTTTGCATGTGGGTGACTTGGGAAGTGTAGGGGAACACTTGGGAATAACTTTCTGAAATTCCAATGGGAACGGGAAAAACACGGGATTTTTGTATTTATTAGAAATCTGCGCGAGTAAAACCGCAGAGCAGCCTCTAGTCTAGGTATATAACGAACCCCACATAACCCTGCGACTCACCCCGGGGTCGCAGGGTACTCGTTAGGAGTTTCCCCGCCTAAAAAAAAAAAAAAAAAAAAAGGTATATAAAATCGGAATACCGTTGATCTACTTACTAAAAACCTAGCTGATGCCGCTGAAGATGATTTAGAAAGATGAAATTGAGACAGTAGCTTCCTTACGAGTCGGGGTTTAGGGATAACTTAAGGTGGTAACTCGCAAAATTCAAAATTTTACACCTAAACTAATCTAACCTAACTTTATTTTTGGCCTTTATTTCCCTAAGACACAAAATCAGTAGGTCTGTCTTCCAAAAACGTTGTATTACAATGTGGGAGATGGTTTTTTACATACGCGAATAACTTTATTAAAAATGAAAACTTTTGGCAGAATAGTTAAAAAAACGCGAAATTTTTTGAATTTGAGAGTTACCGCCTTAAACGCTGTATACAGGGTGTAAAAAACTCCTAAACTATTGGGTTTAGAAAGTTGAATTTTACGCTGTAGAATCAAGTGATTTTTTTTTTAAATATATTTTCTCTCGTAGTTCTTATACAGGATGCAACAAAGCATCAAAGGTTTTCGAATGCTGTTATTTGCAACATAAAATTTTCATTATTAAATTAAGACTTGAATTCCTGCTGCCCAATTCTCGTTAATAACTTTGAATTGAAGTGAATCGATAAACGATTGTAACCGCAGAAATGTGTTTAATTTTTGGAATAAATATCAGAGTACTAATAATATACTCCAATCATACCTGCTGCGATTTTATATTTTACTGCTCCGTAGCTCAGTTGGCAGTGATGTGGACTGAGACGCGGGTGCACCGGATTCGATTCCCGGCGGGGCGAACATTGTTATGATGAATATCGATGTTTGTTTCCCGGTCTGGGCGTAATGTCCGTCTCTGTATATATGTTTCGGGCACCTTAGATACAGGTTCTTCCTAGTTAGGGGATCTGAGTGTTATTATTATTATTATACCTTTGGCTGTAATATCTTCGTAGTTCCAAAGCGGTTGATGCTGCGGTCTTGAAGCCAGAAAGTGTACCAAGGACTTGATGACATCGGCAATTGGGGCTTCGGCGGGCGCCGGCGGAGGGCCCTGTGGGGCCCCCGGGGCGGGGGAAACGGGCGTCGGGTCCCCCTCCGAGTCCCCAGTCACTATCACTGGCAGGGAAGGGTACCCTTCGCTGTCGTCTGCGTAAATTATATACGGTTTAGTACCCTCTTGTTCATAAAAATGTAAAGAGTATTTTAGTTATTCTACATATTATCATAGACATTATCATAGACAAATTAGAACGCTGTGCTTCCTATAGACGGAAGATAGAAGGGCCTGAGTGCGATCCGTTATCAGATGTGTATCCAGCTGGACTCAAAATAGTAAGCGAAATAGCAAAACATTTGTTCAGTACCCAATTTAAACGTTGCACTTTTTCTTAGCTAGGTCCCCACCCCAACTCTGTGATAAGGAACTTTTTCGTTTCAAAAACAGCTGTTCCAAACATTGGTTCGATGAGCTGACGGGGTCAATGTACGGGACAGCTGATTTTTTGTTTTGAGATTTCAACCCATGTTGCTATGGGAAAGTTGTTAGGAATGGTGAACAGAATCACTTCTTTGATTTATAACCGCCTTGTCACAAACACGCTGTATATAAAAGCACAGTATAACAAATAGTACTACATACAGTATGGGCACTCCCTGCCTCCCTCAGCAAGTGGGTCTCCGCGCTCGGCTACCTCTCAGTTACCGCTCACTACAAATAAAGCAGCGTCGCACGTCTCATCTCACTCACACAAGCATGATACGCGTGCACGTACACGAGTTTCGGCTGTGCGCGAAACAACGCGCTTTTTCTATTAAGTGTCTGAGGTACTAAAAGTTACCGTCAGGCGTCAATTGTGTTTCCGGGACAGCGGGTGTCGAGGGGGCGACGGGCGGAGCCGCGGGGCGAGGGGAGTGCGTCCCGCAACCCGCACCCACGCCGTCTGACACCGGCTCTGGCTCTGAAAAGAGAAGAAACTGTAGTTGAAGAGCTCTACCTTACAGAAAGCAGTGCTAAAATAAAAGATTAGATTAGATTCATTTATTTCACACTATCATATTCATATTACATACAAAGTTGTATTATAAAATGTCAAAGTATAATGTGATCATCAAAATATTGTACAAAAATTATATACAAAAATAATAAGTAGTTACTTAATTATTTAAGTACTATGTAAACAATGTCAAATTTTTAAATGTATAATTGTATATAAAATGTCAAATACTAAATAATAATTTCAATTTACTTGAATTACATATTGTAACTGTCGAATACTCAAATAACACAAATAATGTCCAATGTCAAACAAATTTATAGTTTAAAAAGTCATCTATACAATAATATTCATGTTCCAACAAAAGTTTTTTCAGTCGGCGACACAATAACAATAATAACACATCACACTCAGAGCCCCTAACTAGGAAGAACCTGTATCTAGGGTGCCCGAAACACACACAGAGACGAACATCACACCCAGACCGAAAAGAAACATCGATATTCATCATATCAATATTCGCCCCGCTCGGGAATCGAATCCGGGTGCATACGCTAACTCAGTCCACATCACTGCCAACTGAGCCACGGATCTGGGTAAATGAATCAGACAAACTCTAAACAGACAAGCGTGTGCACCTGGGTTCGATTCCCGGCGGGGCGAACATTATTATGATGACTATTGATGTTCGGTTCCGGGTGTAATGTTCGTCTCTGTATATGTTTCGGGCACCCTAGATACAGGTTCTTCCTAGTTAGGGGCTCTGAGTGTGGTGCGTTATTATTATTACTATCCAGATAATCTAATCTTACAACTCTGAATCAATGATGCTAGACGAAATCCAGTAAATCGTGTACATTTATGCAAATGTGTATTATTCAAAATATTTTCGCATGTTAAGGAAAGTGAAAGGATGATGCTGCAAACTTTTTCAAAAGCCAAGCTACATTAGAGAGGTCAACGACAGTAATAAGTAGTAGTTTCCTACATCGCATTATGGAATTTTTTGACACAGATATAATTAGAATTTCAAAGATACAGTGGAGAAAGTTCTCAGTTCGTTTCTGTAGTACAGTGGCGGACACGGTCGGCGTAACACTTCCGGTTTTTCTGTATTGCAAAATAACTCTTGTTCTTGGGTAATACAGTCTAGGGTTGAGGAAACCATAGACAAATCTGTTACGACCTCCTAGTCCGCCACTGTACAAGGATTCTAATACTTTATATGTCTTCTTTTTTTTAACCGACTTCAAAAAAGGAGGTTATGAGTTTGACTTGCATGTATGTTTATCAGAGATTATCTCGGGTTTGGCTGATTTGATTTTGATGCAGTTTTACAAAAAGTATTTGTTACATTCAGGAGAAGGTTTTAGTACAATATTTATAACCGACTTCAGAAAAAAGAAAGTTCTTAGTTTATGTATGTGTCAATTAATTAAAAAAAAAAATATATTTACTAAAGTTTATCATTGTTATAATTATAACTCTAGCAAAATTAAAACTCCATACCAGTAAAATTATGCGGCACAAGATCCAGCGGCGGCGATGGCAGCGCGAGATTCAACTGCTGCGCACGCGCAGCCAGCAGCACCCTCGCCACTGTGAGATGGTCGTGGTGCGCCGCCACCGCCACCAGGAGGCTCTGGAGTAGCTGGCGGCAGTGGGCGTGCACCAGCCATCTGATACAATACCGATATTCTTAAGAGCCAGTTTACAGCGATGCTAGCGCCATTCGCGAAAAAATTAATATCTTTTAAACTAAGCCAAATATCAAAAATGTGGTACAGTACGACACGAGATAATATAGCCTAGTATTTTAAGGGCACTGTTGCATAGCTTTTAGGTTAACGACCAAAAAAAGCTACAAAGTGTTGCTAAAAGTGGCCACTTTTAGCAATAATCTGTGTATAGTTTTGTTCTTATAAGTTAGGACTACTTTACTGTGCTCAAAAATACTATGCAAGATTTATCTAGTGTCATACTGTGCGACATTTTTGATATCTGCCTTAATAATTATTTTTCGAGAATGATGTTAGCATCCATAGCAAAACTAAAGGCTTTGGCGAGCAGTCGGCGCTTTAGCGTCGCGTTAGAGCTCCAGCGCTAGCAATGGACTATGACAGTATTACCCTGTCACACAGAGCGCCCGGCGTCAAAGCGTCCAACCGCGGCGTCAGAACTTCCCAGAACCGGCGCTCTGTGTACAGCGTAATGCCGTCATAGTGCTATAACTCGAGGCTCTAGCTCGGCGTCAAGCTAGCGCTCTTACGAAGCACTATAGCGCGTTCCGTTTGGCATAGGCTAAGGCGGTAACTCACGGTATGGCGCGAAATTCAATTTTTTTTACGTTTTTTAATTATTTTTGCGAAAGTATTCATTTTTAATAAAGTTTAAATGAATTCGCGTACGTAAAAACCTATTTCCCACATTGTGATATATCGTTTTTGAAAGACAGAGTTACCGATTTTGTGTATATTCAAGGAACTTGTTTTTTGGCCTTTTACCCCTTAGACACAAAATCTGTAGGTCTGTCTTCCAAAAACGTTGTATTTCAATGTGGGAGATGATTTTTTACATACGCGAATTCATTTAAACTTTATTAAAAATGTATACTTTCGCGAGAATAAATAAAAAACACGAAAAAATTTAAATTTCGCGCCATAGCGAGAGTTACCACCTTAAGCTAAAACGTCGTAGAGTAAGCCGTCTATTTCTTGGACACTTTATTATTGTTTAATTCATAAAGGCTGAAACTTCGCTCAAGAGCGGTCGTTGAGGCGTTCTGTGGGGGAGGGTGTCCAGCAGTGGTCGTCTTTCGGCTGAAATATTGATGATGATTTTGGCTAGAGGCTGCCCCGCCGTTTCACCCGCTCACATTTCTAACAAACACATAAATCCTGTTTTTTCCATTCCCATGGGAATTTCGGGAAATTATACCTTAGACTCCCCTACACTCCCCAAGAAACCCACGTGCAAAATTTCAGACCGTTACGCCGAGTCGTTTTGGCTCTGCGTTCTCTGTCAGTTATATATATTAATTGCACCATAAATTATGGTTGAATATTGATTATGGTCCATAATCAATACTAATCTAAAACAATTCGAAAGCTTATTCAGAAGTTTGTTTATAGTATTTAATTTACACTGCATGAGGATTGCTGCAGAGCGGTCGTTGAGGCGTTCTGTGGGGGAGTTCTATTTCCTGCATTGGTCCTCTTTCGGCTGTAATGAAGATGATGATGATGACCTACCTGGTATGATCCATGCCAAGGAAGACAATGTGGAGCATGAGCGGCACGTGGATGGACCAGTCCAGGTCGACCCCGTCCATCACCACGTCGCAGAGCAGCATCACTGCCACGTTGCATCTGAACAAACATCGAGTTACAGCTCAAAATTCATCTTTACATTAGATGATACAAGGTATTAAACGTCTAGTTAACTTCATAGAGTACACAACCTAGTTAATTGGTTAACAACGTAGAATCCTATAGTGACTGAGGCAAGGCGTTACTTCACAGTATTATAAATTTGACACACGATCTCCGTACCACTTTATAAAATACTAGAGGCTGCCCCGCGGTTTCTCCCGCGCAGATTTCTCATAAACACAAAATTCCCGTTTTTTCCCGTTCCCGTGGGAATTTCGGGAAATCCCTTCTTAGTGCTCACCTACACTCCCTAAGGAATCTTCATGCAAAATTTCAGCCCGCTACGCCCAGTAGTTTCGGCTCTGCGTTGTCTGTCTGTCAGTCAGTCAGTCAGTCAGTCAGTCAGTCAGTCAGTCAGTCAGTCAGTAACGGAAGAGTTTTATATATATTGACTAGATGCTGCCCCGCGGTTTTTCCCGCGAAAATTTCTGATAAACACAAAATTCCCGTTTTTTCCCGTTCCCGTGGGAATTTCGGGAAATCCCTTCTTAGTGCTCACCTACACTCCCTAAGGAACCTACATGCAAAATTTCAGCCCGCTACGCCCAGTAGTTTCGGCTCTGCGTTGTCTGTCAGTCAGTCAGTAACGGAAGAGTTTTATATATATTGATAACTAGCTTTTGCCCGCAGCTTCGCAAGCGCATTTTTATAATAAATGTAAATTACTTGTTCATTTGTTTTGTTATACTCTCTAATCTGTGGTTATACTCAGAAATATCAGGAAATCATTTATAATTTCTAATCCAAACCCCTAAAGAAATCAATATCAAGCAGTTTCCTTTTACAATACAAAAATCTTTAACTGTTTGGGCTTCAAGCGTTAATATCCGTTTTTCTGAATACACAAACTAACCTTAGCCTATATGCATACTCTGACGCTTCAAAAAAAACCCCGTTCATCTACCCGGTATACTTCGTTTACTTTCATCATCATCGTCGCTCGCTACCGATAGACGTTCACTGCTGTATATTAATCTTGCGCGACTCTTATCCAGTATACTTCAACAACCATTTTTATTTTCATATATACAAACTGTTAAACCTCTGTATCCGCTGCGGTCTGCGTCCGCATTAACTAAGAGGACGCCCCTTTATAATTAAACTTTATGTCCACCACGTTGGATTTTAAAATTTCTTACTTTTTCGTAATCAGAACCCCCAATATCCTTAAAAAAAACTTCACACATATCGATTTACATTTTGCGTTTATAAATTAAAATGATGATGTCTTTTTTGTAATAACGATTTCAAAAACCTAGAAACATCACCCATTTCGATTTGTAAGAAAAATAATAAGCGGTTTAGGTTTTTCATAAAAACTTTGTATCAAGGACTCCAGTAACTATGAAAACAGTTATGATACCAAATTTGATGTTTTAATATTAACAGGAACTTATTTAGAAAATTTCAAGTTTCTAGTGTCAATAGTTTAGATTTTAGCGATAAACTTGTTTTACCCTGTATATGAACTTAAGAACTCAGGGGCAAAAAAAACTACTTATGATGTTTTTAATGCAAAGAGAATTTACAGTGTAAATTTCAACATTCTGAATCCAGACATTTTAGGAGTTTCATACACACTGTTACACACTGTATAAGGCGTCCCGTTTGTTTTTCGTAATTAGCGCCCCCAACAATCTAGAAACATCACCTATTTCGAATCAAAGAGAATCTACAATGTAAATCTCAACTTTCTAAATTCAGACGTTACACCCTGTATACGGCGTCCCGTTTTTTTTCGTAATTAGCGCCCCCAACAATCTAGAAACATCGACCATTTCAATTTCTAAGAAAAATAATGAGGGGTTTCGGTTTTTCATAAAAACTTTGTATCAAGGACTCCAGTAACTATGAAAACAGTTATGATACCATATTTGATGTTTTAATATTAACAGGAACTTATTTTGAAAATTTCAAGTTGCTAGTGTCAATAGTTTAGATTTTAGCGATAAACTTGTTTTACCCTTTATATGAACTTAAGAACTCAGGGGCAAAAAAAACTACTTATGATGTTTTTAATGCAAAGAGAATTTACAGTGTAAATTTCAACATTCTGAATCCAGACATTTTAGGAGTTTCATACACACTGTATACGGCGTCCCGTTTGTTTTTCGTAATTAGCGCCCCCAACAATCTAGAAACATCACCCATTTCGAATCAAAGAGAATCTACAGTGTAAATTTCAACTTTCTAAATTCAGACGTTACACCCAATATACGGCGTCCCATTTGTTTTTCGTAATTAACCCCCCCCCCCCTAACAATCTAGAAACATCACTCATTTCAAATCAAAGAGAATCTACAGTGTAAATTTCAACTTTCTAAATCCAGACGTTACACCCTGTATACGGCGTCCCATTTGTTTTTCGTAATTAACCCCCCCTAACAATCTAGAAACATCACTCATTTCAAATCAAAGAGAATCTACAGTGTAAATTTCAACTTTCTAAATCCAGACGTTACACCCTGTATACGGCGTCTCGTTCTTTTTGTAATTAGCGCCCCCAACATTCTACAAACATCACCCATTTCGAATCAAAGAGAATCTACAGTGTAAATTTCAACTTTCTAAACCCAGGCGTTACACCCTGTATACGGCGTCCCATTTGTTTTTCGTAATTAACCCCCCCCTAACAATCTAGAAAAATCACTCATTTCAAATCAAAGAGAATCTACAGTGTAAATTTCAACTTTCTAAATCTAGACGTTACACCCTGTATACGGCGTCTCGTTCTTTTTGTAATTAGCGCCCCCAACAATCTAGAAACATCACCCATTTCGAATCAAAGAGAATCTACAGTGTAAATTTCAACTTTCTAAATCCAGACGTTACACCCTGTATACGGCGTCCCGTTTTTTTCGTAATTAGCGCCCACAACAATCTAGAAACATCGACCACTTCAATTTCTAAGAAAAATAATGAGCGGTTTCGGTTTTTCATACAAACTTTAACACCCTGTATTAAGGCTTTCAGGACTAATAAACGCAGTTTTGATATCATATTTGATGTTGTAATATTATAAGGAGCTTATTTTGAAAATTTCAAGTCTCTAGTGTCATTAGTTTTGATTTTAGCAAAAAACATATTTCACCCTGTATAAGACCTCAGGGGCAAAATTAAAAAAAAACTAAACCATTTATGATGTTGGTGATACAAAAAGAATCCACAGTCTAAATTTCAACATTCTAAACCCAGTAGTCTAGGAGTTTCATACAAACTGTTACACCCTGTATACGGCGTCCCGGTTAAGTTATCCCGAAAGCCCGTCTTAGTGGGTGCCTACGTCACGTAAAGAAGCTACTGTCCAAATTTCATCTTTCTATCTTCAGCGGTTTCGGCTGGGCGATGATGAGTGAGTGAGTGAGTGAGTGAGTGAGTGAGTAGATCAGTGGTATTTGGATTTTATATATATAGATTGTCCACAATATTACCGGTGGTCAGTATGGAACTTCATACTACCCTTCAAAAAAGTTAAGCGGAAAGGCCTTTACCTACATACCTATTAGCATTATGGGGTCATTTTAACTTGTGACAATATTCTATTGTAAGAATTCTATACCCTAGGTTCATTCAGAATAGTGGAAAGAAGGAAAGAAATTATTTACTTACACACACATCAAAAAAACTCATTAAAATACAAATCAAAAATAAAAGAAAACCAGTTGTATGCGTGTTAAAGTCGCTGTTAAATGGCACTGACTCAGCTTGTGCTGAAGGTTTCCACAGACAGCGCTGATTTTCAGTCAATGCCAGCAGTGACTCACACAAGCGTTCCACCACGAGTGCGCACAAAATTACATAAATATACTACATATACAATACATACATACCTAATGCAAAATATTACCTGCCATAAATAAACTAAATACACATATTGATAAACATAGTATACAAGTAATAATGCGATACGGCTTGTAATTTTAGGTCTCAGTCAGGATGGTAATAGTAAGGGGTAGCAAGGGTAAGGGGAACAGGAGTGGTGATTAAGATAATGATTTAGGGTGAAAAGTCTGCTGATCAACCAAATGCACCCTGAGCTTACGCACAAAGGTGCACCTACTACTACTACCTAATATAGGATTCTAAGTTCTGTTGTCGACGAATGTTTTTCTCGAAGTGAAAAGCAACGGTACTCGGTACATAAACGGTTTTGGTGAATAAATGTTTATTCTATTCTATTATATTCTATTCTAAATTCATATACGGTGACATAATTTTAACAAGAAGAAAAGAAACAACTGAAGACTCTGCCTACGCAAGGCGAATGAGCGATTTTTACGCAGTTGATAACAGGCCTTATGGTGAAATTGACTGCCATATCTCATTATTACATACTATCATACTACACGGCGAATTTCATACTGCCCTGCATTCTGAATTTTTAAGTATATTCTATAGCCAAAGTCTTTCCAACAGTGAAAATTTTTTCGAAATCAATCTAGTAGTCTCAGAGCCTATTCAATACAAACAAACAAATCTTTCCTCTTTATAATATTGGTATAGATTATTAATAGAGATTGATCCCCATTATGAGAATAACACGACAAAATGATTTTCATTATCACAGTCAAATATGCTAACTGATTCTAAAATCATTATGAAAACAAAGATCGGTAAATCTTTTGAATTTCAGCAAACAATACCACGCATCACACGCGTGGGATCGCTAACAATGGGTGATCTAAAGTTCAAATTGATCGCAAACAGAATTATTCCGGCACGTGACTCGTCGTGACCGTGCGTCGTCGCATGGAAAATTCCATATTCCAGAACAACAAAAACAGCTTATTTCACAACCAACCCCCGCGCGACCAGGCAATTAGATCGTGCAGAAAAAATTAAGCTCCCGCTGAGGCCAAGTATTTATCGTAGGTTAGTCGTAACATAAAATGAATTCAGTTTGAAAAAAGTTATGTTATACAAGAAAGGTGTTTTGGTGTTGGCGGTGGAAAAAACCACCCAGCCCACCTCTTACCATTTTACAATGTTATTCTTATATATTTTATTTTATTTGGATGAAAAATCGTCTTATAAATAAAATAAAAAAGTATTAAAATGGAAAAGTTCTGCAAAAAGCTTACTAAAGATTACATCAATACATAGTTTAAAACAGTCGCTTACCGTGTCTGTCCCTATGTATGCTTAAATTTTTTAAACTATACAACGGATTTTGATGCAATTTTTTTAAATAGCTAGAGTGATAATAGAAGAAGGTTTATAAGTATAATACATGAGCAACATAGTAAAAGGTTAGGCGGTACGAAGTTCGCCGGGTCTGGCGCAGTGAGGCTACACTACTGAGGACAAAAATTAAAAAAAAATCTCTTCAGGACCGATAATATACCTACATATGATAGCTTAGTCATATTTTCAACTAGTCGACCCGGCGAACTTCGTACCTAACCTATTACTATCTTGGCATGTATTATACTTATAAAACTTCCTCTTGAATCACTCTATCTCATCTATCTGTTATAAAAAACCGCATCGAAATCCGTTTCATAATTTTTAAGCATACATAGGGACAGGACACGGGAGACTTTATTTTCTACTATGTATTGATGATTTAAATCCAGCTTTGAACCATATTCGCTGCGGACCAAAAGGTATCAATATCTGATCCTCAATCGAGCATAATCCTCAAATTTGAGCTCTCAAACGCAGTTAAGAACGATTTTATTTTTTTAATTGGGTCCTCATGTTGTTGGCGATTACGGAATGAAAGAGTTAAGCTGCTTGAGTTTTATAAGGGGTAAAAACATTTATTTAGTCGAAATAATGATCAGTAGGCAGTGTTATTGACTGTGACTTCGGAGTCGGAGACTCGGGTTCGATTGCTCGGTGGACGCGAAAGATGCGTCTTTGTATGTGTTCCGGGAAATCAAGGTATAGTGCGACACAAAAATCTAGAAATTAAAAAGTGACAACACTGCATGGAAATTTTTGAATATCCGTCAAATTTCCATACATTTCCATTTTGACTGCTCCGTGGCTCAATTGGCAGTGATGTGGACTGAGTAAGCGTGAGCACCCGGGTTCGATTCCTGGGCGGGGCGAATATTGATATGACGAATATCGATGTTTGTTTCCGGTCTGGGTGTGATGTTCGTCTCTGTGTGTGTTTCGAGCACCCTAGATACAGGTTCTTCCTAGTTAGGGGCTCTGAGTGTGATGTGTTATGTGTGTGTTACTTTTATATTCCTATAGTTTTGTATCGCAATGTACCTATAAAGGTTATGCACATCAAAGTGCCTAATTAGGGGCTCTGAGGTGAGATTCGATATTAATTATCATAACATAATATAAAACCAAATCGCTTCCCGCGTCTGTCTGTCGCTATTTATATATTTAGCATTTATTCTTAAATCTTCAAAAGTATGCCACGGATTTTGATGCCTTTTTTTTTAATAGATAGAGTGATTCAAGAGGGAGGTTTATAAGTACGTGCACAAGATAGTTAAAGTTAAATAGCTTTCCAACAGTGAAATAATTTTTCAAATCGGTTCAGTAGTTCCGGAGCCTATTCGATGCAAACAAACAATCAAATCTTACCTCTTTATAATTGTTATAGATATAGACAAAAGTTTTCGAGAATGAATACCTACACGTAGTTTGAACTACGTTTTTCTCAGCGGGCGGCGGCGGCCGGCGGGCTGGAGCAATGGGTGGTATCGAACGTATCTTTGGCATGGCGGATCGATTTTTAGCTGACGAAAAAACAAAAAGGAGGAGGTTCTCAATTCGTCGCGTATATATATATTTTTTTTATGTATGATCACGCATAACTTTTTACTGTGTGGACCGATTTTGATAATTCTTTTTTTAATCGACAGGGTATACCTTGAAGTTGGTCCCATAAAATTTGGAAAAAAAAAACCCACCATAAGGGTGAGAAAATAGGGGTGACTTTTTAGTCGGTGGGTCGATTTATCCACTCACAGGTTGCATTTCCGTGTTACATTATAACTTTTGATACCTACTTACAATATCTTTGGAAATGAAATAAAATCAGCCGAAAGACGTCCACTGCTGGACATAGGCCTCCCTCACAAATCGCCTCACCGACCGGTCGTGATCGAACCTCATCCTGTTAGTTCTTCAACCTTCACCAGGTTGTGTGGCCACCTTGTGGGGTGCGACCACCCTGTGAAGGGTGATTAGCTGGGGTCAAAAAAATTAGCCCAAAAAAACTGAAAAGCAAAAAATAAAAACTTTTTATAAAAAAATTAAACCGCCAAAAAAACTAAAAAGCATTAAATAATAGGGAAACACTTTCTATTAGGCCTTAATTTACTCACTTCTTAAAGTAATTTTGGATTACCAAGAAATTTTGAGTCGGTGCCACAGAATCAACGAATAAAAATCACTAAATTACCTGAAATTCAAAGAAATAACCGAAACGTATGCCGCTGCGCATCGCGCTTTACATAGATAATGAATTTGCTTGTGTGGTGTGGCGCCGAAATAATATTTCTTGGTAATCCAAAATTACTTTAAGAAGTGAGTAAATTAAGGCCTAATAGAAAGTGTTTCCCTATTATTTAATGCTTTTCAGTTTTTTTGGCGGTTTAATTTTTTTTATAAAAAGTTTTTATGTTATCACTTATTTATTATTGCAACATGTTTCTATTCTAAAACATTAAGGGCTTACACTTTCCCTTCCGATAAATAAATTATATCTTCTAAACCGTGGCCGAAATAAAAAATATGCATATTTGACTCCCTAAATAATCTTGCTTAGAACATTTGAGGCCCTGTTGTGTAGCTTTCAGGTTCATAATCTTAAAGCGGGAAAAATAGCGAAAAGCGCTTTGCAAGAAAAATCGTAACAAATACTTTCCCTTTATTTATCTGCTTGAGAAAACTATATATTTTAATCAAGGATATTATCTAGGGCCTTTATAAGTTTGTTTTACGATTTGACCAATTTTACTAGATAAAAAAAACCCCAATCCTAGCAAAAAAATAAAAGAAGCGACTTAGTATGAAAAAATATTTACTACAGATCTGTAGAACAGTGAAGATTTAAATGAATTATCGTGATATTAGGCCCAATTAGCATGTTTCCTGTTTTAAGGCATAGCAAATCCCATTTTGCATATGAGTTGCGGGTGGACGGCGCGCTGCCCCATGTATCCTTTATAGAATTAGCATATTAAAACGTGATCAGCCCACGCATTGTCGCCACACTAGATTTAACCATTCTGCTCTCTTGTTAGTAGTAAGTAATATAGTTAAGGTTCATTATATGTATTTATATATAATATTTATTTTATGTATGTGTGTGTTGTTTATTTGACTATAAATATAATTTAGTATATGTATAGGTTTGTTTATGTATTATGTTACTTGTAAGTATTATGTCCCTTTAAAATAATAAGATATTTTTGTTTTATTTATTATTGTTATTGTTTTGTCAAAAAAAAAAATGTATGTATATTTAATTTCGTGTTCGGTTTTCATACTATTCAAAAATTAAAGTAACTAGGTTCTTACTGTATAAAAACAGGTTATCTGGAAGAAATCGCTTGAAGCGATAAGGTCGCCTTTTGTCACCTCACTTATATAATATTGTTACTTGTTTTTTGTTTATTTGAACATTAAAGAGATCATTCATTCATTCACACTCAAGAGATCCTAACTAGGAAGAAATTGTATCTTGGGTATCCGAAACATATACATAGACAAACATTACACCCAGACCGAAAAACAAACATCGATATTCATCATAACAATGTTCGCCCCGCCGGGAATCGAACCCGTTGCAGCCGCGTCTCAGTCCACATCACTGCCATGCCAACCGAGCTACGGAGCAGTCAATAATCATCATTCAGGTTCATCTTCAGTTTAGGTTTATATACCTGGTTTATTCTGGAGCGAGAATAAAGATGTATAAATCGATAGTGGTACAAAGAAAAATGGCGGTCTAGCGCAGTGTGGGTACGTGCTAGCTCACCCTTCCCCATAACCCCTTTTAAGGCTGCCCACGACTTATCAAGTACGATTGTTTGTAAACATTTAATAGGCACGCTAATAAAGCGGCCGGAGGGTAGTAACATCACGTAGGTTCGAGCCCACACTATTCTAAGTAATTCTAGGGTCGCGCTGTAACGCTCTGAGACGCCGGGCGCTCTGTACCACAGGGTAATACTGTCACAATACATTAAAAGTCGACGCTCTGGCGCCGCGTAAGGCTAGCGTTCTAGCGCCGTCGTTTTGACAAACGCTTCAACATTTTATTTAAGACGAGCTTTCCCGGATTACTTCGTTACGCCATAGAATATAAGATACTACAAAAGACTTGGCTCTTTAGACTATGTTCTTTTGGCTGCCCAGAATGGCCGAATAAAAAACAAACAACAACAACAAACCACCTGTCAAAATATGTAAACAACGGAAAAAATATTGCACCTTGGGTAATAATAATATTATTTGGATACCAAATTTTTTTGAAAATCTAATATAGCATATGACCCTCGGGGTTAATGTAGCTTCCTACCAGTGAAATAATTTTTCAAATCGGTTCAGTATTTCCGGAGCCTATTCTTAACAAACAAACAAATCTTTCCTCTTTATAATATTGGTATAGAAAAAATTAATGAAATCGAGAGAGTGGCACTTGTAAAGTCTAGGCCAGTTTAGGTACGTGCTAGGGCTAGGTCACCTGCCCATGTTACCCGCCTTTAGGCTGTCCACGAGCTGCAAGGTAGGTATGTTTGACAAAATAATAGATGCGCTAATAAGCGGCCGGCGGGTAGTAAAGTCACGTAGGTTCGAGCCCACTCTATTGAATATTAATATTATATGCTGATTATTTATCACAGAACACGGAGATTCAGTTCATCGTGTAATTTTTTATAAATCTCTTGTCTATCAGGTTTCGATCAATGGTGACCAAAGTCAAGACAAAAGTTTGTTTGCCTGAGCCAATTGGTGGGCACCCTGAACTACCTCGCCTCTCTCAGTATAGGATACTTTACCAAATAAGGTATGAATACTAATTAGATAGATAGTCTGCCAATTTCAATAAGTGATATCTTGTATGCTATATTGAATTAATCATTTTTTTTGGTGTTAAAGAAAATCATGTACGAAAATGTTATTTTTGTGTTACTCAATCACGCTTCAACTATATATTACAGCGATATGGATGGAAATTGATAGGTGGGTAGCTTAGAACGACGAAACGGACATTGATAATTTTACCCCGAAAATATGTAATTAACGAGAAAATACCACTGGAACGGATAATTGGTTTTTTGATGTTTGAAGGAATATTGTGTTGGCGAAAAAATCCTAAAAATAAATTAAGCATCTAGAAAAAGTATAAAATCACCCGTCGAATGTTTACCTACCCTCAAACGCATATAAACTATGTACAGTTTGTATGCGCACGAAGCGGTGAGGTTTAAAAAATATAAGACTCAATATTAAGAAAAGAAAAAAAATCACCCGATGACTGAAAAACAAAATCCAAAGTAAATTTGAGCCCCGCTTTTCCTTCGGCCGGGCGTAGCGCGAACTTGTACCGATGTGGGTGCACAACTAAGCGGACGGGCAATCAACAAAACATTATCTCACGCCTATATACCCCTATGGGTTAGGCAGAGACACTATTTGGCCGAGTTTTTGTTTACTGGAAACTAATGTATTAATAACTAGCTGACACAGCGAACTTCTGTTCTTCGTTCTGAATTTTTGAAAATATTCTATAGTCAATGTCGCCCGGGGATAGTTCAGTTCTTTCACACTTTAGGTTCAGTAGTTTCGGAGGCTATTCAATGCAAACAATCAAATCTTTTCTCTTTATAAAACTACTAGTCGACCCGGCGAACTTCGTACCACCTTACATATTACTATGTTGTGCATGTATTGTACAACAATAAACCTTCCTCTTGTATCCCTCTATCTATTTAAAAAAAAAAACGCATCAATCCGTTGCATAGTTTTAAAGATATAAGCATACATAAGGACAGACGCAAAGGGCGACTTTGTTTTATACTATAGATTGAAGTGTAATCAATAAAAACTTACCTATGGAATCCAGAGATAGGCTGGCTGGAGTCAGGCAGGAACTCAGTGAGGGGCGCAAAGAAGCCTCCATACTCCGGCATAGGCAGGGGCCGGGGCTGCGGCGGCGGCGGCGGGTCCGCCCGGGGCTCCGCTATGCTTCCAAGGGGCTCCGGACAAGGACCCGTCTGTTTTATGTGATAAATAAAATAAAGCATCACACTCAGAGCCCCTAACTAGGAAGAACCTCTATCTAGGTTGCCCGAAACATTATACTCCGAGGTGCAATATTTTTTCCGTTGTTTACATATTTTGACAGGTGGTTTGTTGTTGTTGTTTGTTTTTTATCCGGCCATTCTGGGCAGTCAAAAGAACATAGTCTATAGAGCCAAGTCTTTAGTTGTATCTTATAAATTCTATGGCGTAGCGAAGTAAGCCAGGACAGCTCGTACTCAATATTGTCGGCGCGAACGTGCCACAAAGTGGAATGCAATGATTTCATTACCGCCGTCGCTTTTGAAATTCGTACACGTCAGTCAACAATGTTGGAAAAAAATTCAGCCGGTATTGTCATGTATTTTTTTCCCCTTTTGTATCTGGCTGGCTGGCCAGTTCTGAATAAAATTGGGTTTTTCACAGGGTAACAACTTTACTAGATATTGTAGGTGTACAAAGTTGTTTTAAAAATTGAGATTGATTGTACGATTGAGAGATGCTGTGAACCCGCGGAATTCATTCTCTATCTGACTCTACTTTTACTTTATCTGTCATGGCGAAATTTACTTCACCTTACAAAGCAAATTTAAACATTTAACATTATTAATTATAGCTAACTGCTCGGTGGCTCAGTTGGCAGTTATGTAGACTGAGTAAACGTGTGCACCCCGTGCAACCGGGTTCGATTCCCGAATATTGATATGATGAATATCGATGTTTGTTTCCGGTCTGGGTGTGATGTTCGTCTCTTGTGTGTGTTTCGGGCACCCTAGATACAGGATCTTCCTAGTTAGGGGCTCTGAGTGTGATGTGTTATTATTATTATAATTTATCTCTCCGAGTTTTTAACGTGGTATGCTGCAGCCCGTCTTTGTGTTCACATTGTCGCCTTTTACGACACCTATAAGGAAGGGATGGGGGTGGCAATATTCTATGCAGCTACCACGCGACGGGAAAGCAATAAATGTTTGAACTTCATTCCTAAATATATTGAAAGGAACAAAGCTCATAAATTAGTGTAAAATATGGTACAAACCGGAGTGGTATCACCATCAGATACGGAGGGCAGTTCTTCATCCGCAGGTGGGGTGGCGGGCGGCGGCGCGGACGCTCGCTTGTCCTTCCCACCACCACCCACTTTTGTGGGGTCCTCCCCACTGTGTCGCTTCGTGTGAATAGTGCCTTTTTCCACCGGTGCCAATTCGCCGGTACGACCTGTTGCGTCCTAAACAAGATAACAATACTTTTGGATGTGTGAAAAACTTTTATTGCTGACACGCCATTATACCTAACGAAAAACATACTAATGATATGCCACTATTGCAAAAGGCACTGCCTCAGCATATCCTTTGCTAAGGATAAGAAAACAAAGCGCTACTTTTCAGATTTGAGATTCTAAGTCCAGCTAAATATTAAAAGTGTTCTATAAGAAAGAAAAAAAGTCTGGAAACACGGGTACAGTGGCGGTCTAGGATGGCGTAACATATTTGTCTATGGTCTCGTGCGCCCTAGACTTTAATACCAAACAACAAGAGCTATATTGCAATACAGAAAAACCTGAAGTGTAACGCCGTCCTAGACCGCCCCAGTACCATGAAAACATTTTAAGATCATGACAACATAATGTGTCATGTATCTTTAATTTTACCAACCTGCGAACCAGAAATTTGGCAAGCCATACACCAAAAAACGAAGAAAAAACCACTACAAAAATTAGCAAGTTTACGAATAAAATGCAGTGTTCTATTCTATTCTATTCTATTCTACGTTCCTAGCATACCTGCGAGGTGGCAGGTCCATCACTGTGCCCCGAAGTGGCTTTCCTCATCGAGGTCAGCCGGTAGAAGGGCGGCGTCTCAGTCCTCTCAATTAAACAGTTCAGTGTCTCAACTGTCTGCAGTTCCGTCATCATCTCGTCTAGGAGACGCTCGGGGCGAGAGCGTGCCAAGTAAAGCACTACCCGCTTAGCCTAGGATACAAGAACAATTATCAAATACTAATGCTATAATTTAAAAAAAAGAGGGACACCTAAGAACTTCCTCTTTTACGAAATCGTTTAAAACATCTCCTATCCGCAATTCTTTTAGAATTGAAGCCGCGACAAACTTGAAATAACATGTTAGACATAGACATAGACATAGATTTATTTGCACACACAATACAGACACATAGTACATATTCAGAGATACAAGAAGGTAAGCTAGGTTAAAGTATTTTTATGTGTAGATATTGTGGGTGCAAAATGGCTCCGACTCAGCATGTGTTGCAAAAAATGCAACGCTGGTTATTCTGCCAGAACCATGAGAAGCGGTGCGATTAATAAATGTGTAAAAGGTGTGTCAAGTCTGTATCCTGGATGCCCTCCCAGTTTTATCAAATAGTTTGATCAAACAGTTGTATCAATATATGTATAGTGCGACACAAAAACCTACCACTAAATGGAAATTTGAAGTATTTTCGAAAATTTCTATACAGTGTTGCCACTTTTTTAATTCTTCATTTTCGTGACGCACTATAACAATTAATGGAACGTATGCGTGGGCCATTACATCGTCTGGAATATTTTTTATATAATAATTATTATTATTACGTAAGAGATCGTTCCAAAAACGACATTGCTCCAGTTCGTCGCGTCAGGTTGTACGGAAATAATTATAAAACCAAAACAGTATTTGCCTATATTATAGGTTTATCGCGTGGATCATCCCACCCGAGGTTCCATATCCAGTTAGCTTTTACAGTATTTTTATATTGCCATCATCAAAATGTTACGCCGTGGTTCCTGCATCTTGTCAGCCGTATCAGTGTTAAAGAATTAGAGATATGGACTGCGGTAACTTGCCGAACGCATCTCATCGGAGTAAATCTCGATTATGAATATCTCTTTATTGTTCAAATGAACATATAGCAAGAAACAATATATGTGTCGTAGTAAGATTTGATGATTAGTTTTTTTAAAAAAACTAGGCATGGTTCGTTAAAATATCCTTTGACGCTACTGAGAACCAATCAGAATAAGAGTTTACCAGCAAGCAATAATTTAGCCAATCAGAGTTAAGGAAGGTTTTATAGTTTTCAATTATACTAGGTTTTTTTTGCAAAAAAACTGCTTTATGTCAGGATGATTGAAAAAATAATAATGCTAATATCAAATTATCCGGGTTTTCGCGAAATCCCTAGTTTTTTTTTTGCAAAAAACCTAATTATCAAATCTTACTACGACATATGTACCGGGTGTCCGACAAGTCGACGATAAACCGGAAGCCGGAAGGAGATAGAGCAAGTCATTACGGTGTTAATTTTTTTACGAGCAACTTTCTTGTTGTTGTCTTTAAATCAAACCCTGTTAATCATAAAAAGTTAAAGAGCATTTTAGTTATTTGACGTATGTCAATTTGGACTGGATGTCACGTGTTTACCATACAACAAACCAGAGAAGTAGACCTCCAGTAAAGCTACTTAAAATGTACTGTATCATTATGAATAAGACGGTAAGGCTCCAATCGATAGACGCTGCTTTGTGGGACAGATTGTATATAAGTGAGGTGACAAAAGGCGACCCTATCATTTTAAAATATGTATAGATATTCGACTTCTTTCTCAAATTAGCACCACCTACATTATATTTCCCAGACTGTTAATTTATTATGTGTCATTAACTTGGGACTTAAATACTCTGCGATCTTGATTGGCGTGGTTTTAGCATGGGCGTTGTACTCATATTCATAAAAAAGCCATTTTCAATATAAGCCAATAAGTACCCCTTTTCTATGGCTTTCGTTATTAACCACCCACAGATTTTTTAAATTAATATTTTATTGAGAGTAAAAAGCAATTTCTCGCAATAAATTTTGCGTTTTCACGTTTTTAAAAATAAGTCGTCATTCCCTAATCGCATTGAACTTACGAGTCGCAATTATAATGAGCAAACATCCAAAAAAAACGACCACTTTTATTTATATTATCGAATGGAATCTTCTAGAATAAAAATGCAAAATCAATCTTGAAGCACGATTTCTCATACATCTAAAAAAAATTATGTTACTAAAAATCAATCGATTTTCATTTGTCTCGCTAAAACTTGACAACGACTGAGACGATTCACCTAATTTTGGTTTCGCAATGTTTATTGTAGTCTAGTCTTCCGGGTTTACACGGTAGGAAAATCGCCTCCGTAGCTCAGTGGCGTAGCGCGTCGCGCCTTTGATTAGGGCACGGAAGGTTGTGGGTTCGATCCCCGCAGAAAACACCACATATTGATTTCTCACAAAAATCACGTTGTGGTTGTTTTCGGTTGGATAGGACATTGCAGGCTTGAATCACCTGATTGTCCGAAAAGTAAGATGATTCCGTGCTTCGGAAGGCACGTTAAGCCGTTGGTCCCGGCCGCAGTAGTGGTCGTTATAACCGCGGCGACAAGCTGGCCCCTTGTCACGTTGGTAATAAAAAAGCATAAACTCGGCTAAACGTGGGTCTGGCTCTTGAGCCAGTACCTCTGCCTAACCCTTCGGGGAATAAAAGGCGTGAGATTATGTATGAAAATATTGAAAAGTCACTCTTCTTATTTTAGCTAAATTGACAAAAAAACACCTTATCATCGATTGTGATATCCAGCGTTCGACGACGGCTCCAGGACAAAAATCGATACACAGTATAAAACAAAGTCGCTTCCCGCTTCTGTTCCTAAGTATGCTTAAATCTTTAAAACTACGCAACGGATTTTGTTGCGGTTTTTTTTTAACAGTTATACCACATGCACAAAATACTTATAGCTTATAGGTTAGTCGGTACGGAATTCGCCTGGTCGACAGTAACAAATAAGTTTACTTACAAACTGCAGCAGATCGTTGGGCGCCATCCCCGATATGATCACCAGGTATCTGATGATGACCTTCAGGTTGTTGGGCCAGCAGGCGCACAGGGTCGCCCAGAGCTCCTCCACCTCCTTAGGGTGCTGATCCGAGAACTATGAATGGACAAAATAAGGATAACTTAAGCTAGGGATTCCTCGGTTTCCTTCAAATACGGTGTCGATATTTTGAGTGCGGCGGGCGGTGAATGACCTCAGTAAAACTTTGACCATATAGACTTAAGAGGCGACCGGTTGCGATCCTAGCGCCACTTCGATAAATAATTAATATCTTCTAAACCATGGCCGAAATCAAAAATATGCGTCTTTGACGCCCTATAGATGATCTTGCTTAGAATTTTTAAGGCTCTGTTGTGTAGCTTTTGGGATAATTATCTTACAAATACGCTAATTTTTAAAAGTTTTAAGAGACTTAAGTTTTCTTAAGTAGCCGCTTTAGGCAACAAACAGTTTGTATCTTAGACCTTATTGCTAATTGCGTGTTAATCACGCATCACCATATCTATATGGATGTGCGACAAAAAAATGACCATAATACATATTAGAAATGATTGACTTAGTTCTGTAATTTTTTTTTATGTGACTGAAAAAAAAAAAGATGGAGTGGGCAGTTAACGGCAGAACAAACTTGCAAAGGACTTTTTTCGCATACAGTAAAGTCTTTATCAATCAGACGGCGTATTACGCAGCTTTAGAGCGTCGACAAGTCATGTACAGTGGCGGACACGGTCGGCTTAACACTTCCGGTTTTTCTGTATTGCAAAATAGCTCTTGTTCTTTGGTAATGCAGTCTAGGGCTGACGAAACCATAGACAAATCTGTTACGGCCTCCTAGTCCGCCACTGTACTATGACAGTATTACCCTGTCACACAGAGCGCCGAAGAACCACGTAACGCTAGAGCCGGGACAGTTCGTGTACTAATATATATAGGTTATTATGCATACCTATGGCGTCTTCCAATTCGCACAAAGCTAAGCTACCTTTGAGAACTTGCTTTCACAGGGTCAACAACTCGGATTACTATTTGCATGCATGTTGAATTAATATACCCATAATGTACCTATATAAACATATAGATAGATCATATTGACACATGTTATATCAACTGCCTTGCTGTAGGTCTGTCCAGATTCCATTCCCTCCGGGTACGAGCTTTGGTAATGAAAATCGATGTTTGTGCCCGATTCTGTTTGTTATTGTATGTGTTTCAAACAACCTACAGGCTGACTTTGAATTCAAAATTTATTTTTGGATATAGAGATTCTCTTTACATATAAAATACGAGCTTTCCCGGCTTACTTCGTTACGCCATAGAATAAAAGATAGGTACTACAAAAGACTTGGCTTTATAGACTATGTTCTTTTGACTGCCCAGAATGGCCGAATGAAAAACAAACAACAACAACAAACCACCTGTCAAAATATGTAAACAACGGAAAAAATATTGCACCTTGGGTTACATTATTTGAGTTTAGGTAAAGATCCCTAATTTTTTTGAAAATCTTATATAGCCTATGACACTCGGGGTTAATGTAGCTTCCTACCAGTGAAATAATTTTTCAAATCGGTTCAGTATTTCCGGAGCCTATTCGTTACAAACAAACAAACAAACAAATCTTTCCTCTTTATAATATTGGTATAGATATTTTACCGATTACAAATAAAATATATTTTAGGAAATTGGTTTAAAGTTAAAAAAGTTATGATAAATAAAGAAAAAACCTATTTTTCGTTCGATGTTACATGCTACGTCCTTCACAGGACGAGTAAGACGGAATCAGGTTGAACATAAAATAAACTGTTGTAAAAAAGTGTTTTTATCCTATCCGCTAGAAAACTTTTTTTTTGTATTTTAATTTTAAAAAGTAGCAAAAGTGATTTCTTTTCCTTCACTGATGAACAAATAGGCATTAAAAAAAAAATTGACAACGCCGATTTGTTTAAAACTATTTACATATTATCGATTTATCATAGTCGGAGTGCCCAGTCAAAAAATAAACGCTGATTTCAAAGTCACCCTGTAGTATTTTGTATGACGCAGTAATCGACAGCTTTACTTTGACTACCTACAGCAAGCATGTAATTTCCTGAGATGAACTTTTTCAAGGCAAATAAAACAGCAAACAGGTAGGTTGTACAGTAAAGGCGCTTCCACATTGTTGCTCTACAAAAGAGCATGACATTAATCAATACATAGTATAAAATAAAGTCGCTTCCCGCGTCTGTCCCTATGTATGCTTAAATCTTTAAAACTACGCAAGGGATTTCGATGCGGTTTTTTTTAATAGATAGAGTGATTCAAGAGGAAGGTTTATAAGTATTAAACATGCACAAAATACTCATAGGTTAGGCGGTACTAAGTTCGCCGGGTCGACTAATATGAAATATAGGACCACTATATTTTTTTCTTGTATCTTGTAGTTTACTATACTTGCAATAAGTTTAACCTTGTGTCCTACCTATATACAGGATGTCCCAAAAGGTAACGTAGCTAGGAAGGAAAAAAAAAGTAGCAAAATCGCCTTAAAAGGTGTAAAATTATTAGTTTAAAAAAAATGGGATGGAGGGGATTTTTTCTGGTGAACCTTGTGAGCACCCCTATCACCCCCCTTCCGAGCTACCTTTTGGGAGACCCTGTATAATAAATGCACTCGTTTGAAGATTTCAATAAAAATGAAACAAAAAAGTAGAAGGTGAGTAAGTACTTACCCTGTTATTCATAAAAAGTTAAAGCAATTTAGTTATTTGACATAATGTCAATTTAGACTGGATGTCACGTATTTACCATACAACTAACTAGAGAAGTAGACCTCCAGTAAAGCTATTTAAAATGTACTGTATCTTCATGAATAAGACGGTTATTCTTTATTGAGTGGGTGAAATAAAATAGTTTTTTTTTTGTATCTTGCACTTTCACGTATTAATTCACGGAGCAGTAATTCTAGCATGGTTATTGGATTGTTCAACATATTCCAAAAAACTGACGCATAATGTATGATTAGCGAGGCAATAATGGCTTGAAACTTGAACAAGCGAGGGTTATAACTTCACCCGAAGCAGAATAATTGTACCCCCAACTTGAATACTCTGCTTTTTATTCCATCCGACGAGATACACAGATACACTAACTTGATTATCAGTTTTCTTTGCTGGAATCAATAATCAATATATATAAAACTCTTGCGTTACTGACTGACTGACTGACTGACTGACTGACTGACTGACTGACTGACTGACTGACTGACTGACTGACTGACTGACAGACAACGCAGAGCTAAAACTACTGGGCGTAGCGGGCTGAAATTTTGCACGTGTGTTCCTTGGGGAGTGTAGGTAAGAAAGGAAAGAAAACTAACTAACTAAGAAAGGATTTCCCGAAATTCCTATTGGAACGGAAAAAAACCGGGACTTTGTTGATTATGAGAAATCTGCGCGGGTGAAACCGCGGGGCAGCCTCTAGTGCATCATAATTATCAAGGTGACAATAAATAATGTATGCTAATTCATTTTGACCGGCTATAATCCTGAAGAGTATAAAGAGTAACTATACGACTAGAGAACAGCAAAAAAAAGTCCTGTTTTCGAGCGGATGGGATAAAAAGTTAAATTATGAGACTTTATGGTGCTACTCCGTCCTCCGACTCAACTATATAGTTAGTACATCGAGCCAAAGTATACATCAACGGTCTGAAATCAGGGCGCGCTTCAAAGTGAACAAGCGAAATGTTTACATACTCGGTTAGAAGGCACACAAACACAGGACACACTACATTTTATTATTACCATATCACTAGAAAGCTGAGCGGCAAACAAAGCGACACTGCTTTAACACTCGTTTTCACGCAAAGGCAATTTCTTAACAGATTTTACAAAGCCAGTTTTAGCAACACTTAAGAAAAGTACACCTAATATATTTGCAAGGTAAAACGAACCGGAACCATACCAGAACGATAAAAAAACAGTGCCTTAAAACACCAAGCAGCATTATCTTGTGCCATTAAGGATCATTAATATGTACCATGATTTAGAATATATATATTTTTTTAACGCAAATCAAAAGTAAAAGTCAAAAATTCTTTATTTAATATAGGATATAAGATATTACTTGTAATTTAATTATATCCTAAGTAAGGTAAGTAAGTAATAAGTTTATTGAAAGTCAATTAGACTAATTAGTCATATCTAATCTTTCATGCGACTTTGGTTCATTGGCCTATAAAATAAAGTGTTTTGTTTTTCTTGTTGAACTGTAAACCCTCACGATCTGACCTTAAGGAAGTTAACAGAGATTTTTTGAGGTAATTACCGTTCTATGTTATCAAAAACAAATTGCAGACGTACCCGCTATTCTAGTGGGTTCGTTGAACAAAAAGTTATAATTAAAACACTGGAACAGGCCTTAAGAGTGGTCCTTTGTGTCGTGTCTGTAAGTAAGTCAACATTGAAATCTGCACGAATGACTACTGTTTTATTTGAACCGCTTAATTTACTCAATACGTACATACATTACAGTTACAACATTATTAAAATTGGCTGAAATATGAGGACGATACACACATAGAATTATATAGCGGTCTAGCTCTGCACACGCCTCACAGGTGCTTTCCACTGAAAGTTTGACTAAGTCCTTTCGCTTTTTAGCTTTATTAATATTCCTAGTTAATATATGGCAACCACTTCCATTAGAGAGTTTCCTGTTAAATACGCTTGTTACTTTAAAATCTATAAGACTTTAGTTCATTTTGTGTGGTTTTAACCATGTTTCTGTCAGTCAAAGAATATCACAATTCAAATCTTCTAGGAACATTTCAATTTCTAAAATTTTTTCAGAGAAGCGATTTATGTTCTGGTGAATAAGACTAAATGTACAAGGCTGCTTTTCTGTTGTCTGGCTATGGAGTTTAAAGAACTCCTTGTTTGTAAATGTTTGTTAGAATTTTTACTAACTGTCGGGTCCTAAACTAAATCTATCGACTTACCCACAATGGTGGTTGGGTTACTTATGATGATGATGATTAATCCTTTAACTCCTCGGGGAGCATAGGGCCTCAACAGTCTTCGTCCAGACTTTTTTGTCCTGAGCTCTTTCTTACTACTATTACTTACTTATATTGTACGCTAAAAGGCTAGCAGCAATATGTCTCCTCCAACTAGTATCTACGTGTATATAAAAGTTCCCAATGAAGTAATACATACAAATTGACGATTAGACAGGAATAACTTTCTTGTGGTAATAGGAAATAATACCGGTTTTCAGAACACCCACGTCCCCCCAATAAGTGCGAATAATCGACGCTCTACTGTGTGTATTATCTTTTTTTTTATTTTTTTATGTAGCCTTTATTGCTTTAGCCATAACTAACAACTTTCCAAAAGCAACATGGGTCAAAATCTCAAAAAAAAACAGCTGTTCAATACATTGGTTCGATCAGCTGACGGGGTCAATGTACGGGACGGCTGATTTTTGTTTTGAGATTTCGACCCATGTTGCTTTGGGAAAGTTGTTAGGTGTGGTGAGCAGAAACCCTCCTTTGATTTATTACCGCCTTGTCAGAAACACCTTATATACCTACAATAAATAAGAATAAGTATAAGAAGAATATACGAAAAGAAGAATAAGGGCGTTCATTAGTTTTTTTAAAACTAATTACATTTATTTAACTCTGCAGCAGAACAGAAAAACTCGAGACAAAATTATCCCATTTACCGCAAATCACGCATCTCATCACAGCTAATTGAAATCAATGGGTGAAAGACGCTAGGAGCTATACCAGTCTGGACGGAATCAATCAATGCGAAAAATAAACTCTTTATTGCAAACGTAGACAGTTACGAATGCAAGACGAAAGCCTATACAAAAATCAACTGTTATATAAAAAGTTACTTTAAATGAGTGAATTGAACGGTCGAGAGTAGATCACAGATTTTTTTTTATTTAGCTTTTGTGAGTAAGAAGGATAAATCACACTAATATTATAAAGGCGAAAGTTTGTGTGTATGTTTGTTACTTCTGCACGTCTAAACAAATGGAACGATTAAATGAAATTCGGTATGGAATTAACTAACACCCTGGATTAACACATATGCTAATTTTTACTGCAGTAATAAACCGTGGGTAACACTGTGGGGCCCAGATACTAGTATCATGCAATTTAAAAAATACATAGATATTTACCACACGAAAAAACACTAAACTATTAACAGGGCCAACACCTATTGTAGGTAATAATAATAACACATCACACTCAGAGCCCCTAACTAGGAAGAACCTGTATCTAGGGTGCCCGAAAAACACACACAGAGACGAACATCACACCCAGAGCGGAAACAAACATCGATATTCATCATATCAACATTCGCCCCGCCCGGGAATCGAACCCGGGAATCACACTCTTACTCAGTCCACTACACTGCCAACTGAGCCACGGAGCAGTCAACACTCGCACATCACAAAAGTTTTTCTTTTTATTAATTTGGTTAGAGCACAGGTTAACGGGTTCAAGGTAAAAGGTAGAGAAATTCATCTTCGATAACTTAATTATTAGATGCTCAGTACTATTTAGATTTTTAAAATACCAATATTTGCCGGGCACGCAATGCAGCCGACTAGATGGGCCCGAAAAGCGACAGAGTGGCTACCAAAGGACGCGAAGAGGCGCCGAGGTCACCCGAAAACGAGCTGGGAGCTCTAGATAAAAACTGGTGGCAGACCGCGCAAGAACGCGATGAATGGAAAAAGGGGAGACAGGCCTTTGCCCAGCAGTGGGACAGCACAGGCTCATAATAATAATATTTGTCGCACCAGCTTAGTTTCGTTCACTATTTAAATAAAGACATATTATGTTAACTGTGAAGTAGTGAAAGACATACCTTGGCTGTGATGTAGAAGAGGTTGTTGAGGACCATCTCAGTGGCCTCAGCAGATCCGAGCCCCTCGCGGCGCCCGCCCCTTGCCGTCTCTGCCGCGTAGTACTGACACAAATAAAAGTATTGCTCAATACAAAACTGCCACTGACCAGTTGGCCACCAAAAGTCAAAAGACAGAAGTCGTGCCGGCAGGTGGGACAGAGCGGGCAGAACGCCCGGCGTCCAAAGTATAGGATACAACATATCGCTTTTTGAATGAGTTTGAGAGTATTAGATCTAATTGGTATTACATTATTTGGTAGAGTATCCTAAACAGCGAGAGGCGAGGTAGTTCAGGGTGCCTAACAAGCGGCTCAGCATTACAAATGTTGGCTTTGGATTACGACAATGGTCGCCTGGAGACGCCCCAAATTGAGCCCTACTCTGTCAAATGATTCTACTCCCTTTCGCAATGATTTTAAAGAATAGAGAAGAAAAGTGTAACAAACTCTACTTTACAATTTATCTCTCATTTTTTTCTTTGGTTCTTTTGTGAATCACTATAAAATAATATCGCAATCAGGGCCGCCTCACTAGGTAGAACCTATATCTAAGGTGCCGGAATAACATACAAATACATACATCGACACCGGGAAACAATCATGTATATTCATAATAACGTTTCGAGGCCCGACCGGCATTCGAACCCGGTGCACCCGCGTCTCAGTCCACATCACTGCCAACTGAGCCACAGAGCAGTCAATATAATATAAAAGTAAGTCTTTAATAATTATAAAGCCATAACTAAGTAGTAACTAATAATACTGCATGCAGTGGTTACCTATTATTGAGTTTGCATACCGAATGAAAAAATTTGAAGCATGATTTATGCGTATAATGATTTTGTAAACCTGTTTGTAATCCAAATAAATAATTTTACGCTCACGGAGTGGTGTGCTGGGCACAGCTAGTATGAAATTCGCAAAAACAAAGATAATCTTGTGTACCTATACAACGTAAAAATACTTAACATTCTCATAGCCATTGAAAACAGCAATATGCCACTGAGTACCTGTATGTAAGCGATGTGGTTGACCGGCGGAACGTTCGGATCGACCAGCTCGATGTTCACCAGCCAGGGCAGAAGGTACTGCAGCATCAGTTGGCGGACCTCGGTCCTGGCCGTCTGGAGGCGAGCCGTGATCTCTACACGACGGCAGGGACAAACACACCTTTACCACAGTATAATAAATAGTAATACATACAGTATGGGCACTCACGCATTTTCCCTTAAAAACGCAAAAAAAAAAATCGATCAAGTACGATTTTTGGGATGGCCTACCTCCGGCTGTAGGTAGACTATCTCTGTATCGAATTTTGTTTAAATCGATTTAGTAACTAATACAGAAAGAGTTACTTTTACATTTACCTTATGTTAGTATGGATGTGTTGAACGCGCAAACAAGGAACTGTCGTCTACACCCTAAGTATGGTAATCGCTACAGAATGAAACATACCGACCTTTCCACTCTGGAATTACAAAAAAACCCAAGGTATATTGGACTTAAAGTACCGTAGCCTGAACATCAAGCAACTGTCTAGTCTTTATTCAATACACATTAAGGTAGGTCAGTTTGTTTTGCCGTTTACTTTATCTTTCTACGAAGTTACGGAACCTAAAGAAGGAAGATACGGATCGTTGTCTACGCCGGCATAAAGACACTGGCCGGTGTAGAATTATCTGTTTTTTATGAAGATTACAGATAACTGTGTTCTCATTCCTTATTTCAAAATGTAAAATAGATGTTCATTTGTTTTTACACGCTTTTCTGTACCGGTTGATTTCTTGTTAAAATATAATTATAAATTAATAGAAAATAACTGTTCCAGTTATTTGTCTAATTCCTGTAGAAAACAATAGTTTATTTGAAATGTTCGGTCACGTAACTCCTCCAGAAAATTTCCTTCGCGCTGCGACGCATAATAGCAGTCCTACCCTTGACTCCGACTTGGAAACAGAAAAAAAAACAAAGAACTGCGTACGTAAACATTTAAGTCGCAGACGATTCTGCAGGGAATACTGTAGCAGTCTGGTCTATTTATACAGTCCAATAAATATTTCCAGTGTTAAAGCTGTCTCTCGATATACGCTGCAAGTCTTTGATTGTATATAGATGACGAAAAGCAATCATTTCATTTGTATCTGTCCCTGTCTGCTCTCTGTGTTGTGTATGTTCACTAGTCAATATTATTATTTTTGATTTCCCTGAAATACCAGTAGCAGACCCTTAATAATAACTAGATTAAATTCCTTTAATTAGCACAGCAAATAAATTTATAATTAGGGTAATTATTTCATCGAATATTCTGATTAATATAAATCCGAAATATATAAATTTTGCCCAGCCGCAAGGGCTTTTTGTTGCAATTTCCGATACGCACTTAACGTGATTTTCGCCCCGTAATTAAAACAGCGGATCGTGTTGAACGTGTCGCTTCAACGCGCCCTTTGATATATTACATCAATCAACTGCCCTTTAGTTCGTTTAAAATACAAAAACCATTATTAAAACAGTTTCTTCCTTACTATATTAAAATAGTATAAATGTGAAAGTTACTCATTTTGTCTGAGGGTAACGCAATCGCGCCTTACTACTGAACCGTTAAAAATTAAACTTTGGTAGTAAGGTCGTTAGAACCACGAAACGTACACAAATGATGCCAAATGATGGAAGACGAAAGCGTGGCCTGTTGAGAAGGAGATCTAGCCTAATACAAAAAAAGGTTACTTCAAATTAAGTAATTCTAATGGTTGTTAAAAACATTCCTCGCAACGCATCTCTGTGGGAGACCAACTCTTGATAAAAAAGTGTTCGCTTATTAGCAAGTCTTTACTAACCAGAAAACATAGGCATGGTGAGTTCAGGATGTAACTGGGCAAGCTGGCGGGAGAGGTAGAGCTGTGACCTGCAGTAGGTTGTGCACAGCAGGGCGTCCAGCGTGCCAGCGCCGCGAGACCCTGGCGAGGCGACGGACGCCTCGCCCACAGAACCTGTTGGCAAACAATTAAAGTTGATTATGACATCATCCTCATCATATCAGCCGCATGACGTTCACTCTTGGGCAGGGGGCGCACCTACGTGTTTTTACTGTTCTGTGGATCTACCACATATAATCCCAAGAGGGGGGTTGTCATATAACCGCTACGCTTAGCACATGGTAGGCTAACTACGCTGTGCGAATAACGCATCACACTCAGAGCCCCTAACTAAGAAGAACTAACGTATGTAGGGTGCCCGAAACATATACAAAGACGAACATTTATACACAGACTGGTAAACAAACATAGTTATTAATTATAACCATATTCGCCCCGTCGCGAATCGAACCCAGTGCACCCGCGTTTCAGTTCACATCACTGCCAACTGAGCTACGAGCAGTCAAAAAAGCCACAAATATCTAACTCGCCTCGCTACATAAGGGAGACGCAACATGGACTAAAGAGTCTAAATTGTCATAAATTTTTTATCATGGTGGCACCTATTACACCTATAAAGTAAATATTTTCTTAAATATGAGATCTGGATATAATACCTAATATGACGTAATCATTACGTGTTACAATTACAATACGCATAAACAGACGCTACGTGAAGCGCGTAGCGCGTAGCACGTAGCCGCTACGCTTTCTCTTCCGGCTACGCTTAAGTCGCTGTACGCTACGAAATATTTTAAGCTACGGTCCGGAGCGTAGCCACAGACGTAAGTAAACGTAATGTTGTTACGTTCTGAACAAACTATAAAGACCACGACTTAATTTTTTGAATTATGAAATATAAAGGTGCACCTTGCAGTGTTTTTATTACTAAAATAAGAAATGCTGACTGCAAGTTATATTTACATATTCATAATTGTGCACCTTGCGTCAACAATATTTGGCAGAAGTAAAATTTTAATAATTTTCATCTGTAACGTTTCCATTTACGACTGACATGTAGTGTTATTAAAGTAAAAGCTTAAGTAGAAACAAATATTTTATATAAAAATTAGGTTATAAGCTCAATGGTATTTATTTAAAAATTAATTAAACAATAAGATTAAAATAGTGGCTTGCAGGCACATCAACCTAAACACACTACAACCTTAATGGCTTTACAAAGACGGAATTACAATAAAAAATTAAAACGTCAGTTTAAAGTGATGTCTCTGATGTGTAAATACTCTCTTCTAAAGTATCGGTTTTTACAATAAAGCCTAATTAAACCAGTAGGTAGGTGTAATTTAATTTAATGCCGTAGCAAATCTACACTAATATTATACAGAACAAAGAATTCATTGTTTGTTTAAGTCAAAAAGGCTCTGAAACTGGCTGGACATAATTGAAAAGTTATTTCATCATTGGAATGCTATATTCCAATACTTGATAAACAAAGCCATTTAAAAAAAAAATAGCTTTTATAGATTTTAATTAATAATATTATGTAACATAATATTTTAACCATGACAAATAGTAAGTTATAAATTCTTATCAAGAACAGCGCGGTACCTATTACCTCGTACCTACTTTCCGACTTATATATAATTTGCGTAACTTTGTAAAATGCATACGAATGCACGAAAACGTGTAAACCATATATAGTCATCTGTCAAGAACACCGCCAGCGTCATTCGTCGCACGTTCGAGAAAGTTCGCATTTTATTAAATTACCCGAATAACAGTTTTTTGTCTCATTCTAATTCATTATGTCATATTTCTGTGAGTGGGTGCTTTTTTTATTCAGGAGTTGGTATGTTGTTTTGGTCTGATCTTTTGTAGTTCGAAAAAACCAACCATTCGCGCAAACGACGCCTGGCACTCGGACGCCACCGTTTTACAGTTAACTTTGTTAAATACGGTAAGTCGCATTTTAACTCTAATTCGCATAAAATCGATGCAATTAATATAAATAAAATACAGTGGTAATTTAAAATTCTTGCCAATCTTAATTGTGCATCGACAAAAATATTAAAGTTCAAACATCTTTAATAAAATTAAAAACATCGATGCTTCCCAGCGGGCCTATCTAAAGCGCAGGCTGCAGCGCGAGACGGCGGCGGCGCAAGGATTCAACAGATGAATTTGTATTCACTGCCCTCTCAGTACAGTCCCAGGTGTCGTCAAGAGTGGTAGTAGAACAGTGCTAGTTCGTTTCGGGATCGGCAGAGGCTCGCTGGCCCCCGGGACGCGCGGGCGAGGGGAGAGCGGCGGTCTAGGCTGGCATGTGGTGTCAGAGCTCTGCTGCTGGCGGCGCGCATCCAGTCCCCGCGGATAGTCAAACTGCGATTTCCGGTAGTTGCAGACGTGCTATGATACCCAACGACACTTTAACCGCGATTTTTTTTGACTCTAATCGTACTATTGCGGACATGATAACTGAAACACTAGCAATTAAGCTAAATATATACTATACGCCAATACTTGTAGCTTTAGGGACGACCGGAAATTCATTATCAGTTTTCGTGTTTTATAAAAGTAGGCTTCGCATGCAGTCCACCAGTTTGTACCTGACGGCACTTGCGATTTCGGACACGGTTTTTTTGATGCAGCTTCTTCCGCCATGGCTGAACGCGATTCTCGGTATCAGGTTGTTCCACAAGCCCGTCTTCTGCCAGGTGTTTATGTACGCGTCTTACGTGAGCAGTTGCCTCAGCTCGTGGTTGGTGGTGGCTTTCACAGTGGAGCGGTTCATAGCGGTGATGTATCCGCTGCGTCGGTCCGCGATGTGCACGCTCAACCGCGCGCGGTATGTGGTGTGTACTTTGGCTTCGATAGCCGCGCTCTTCAGCCTGCCCGTGGTGCAGCTGGTATCCCCAACCAGCGACAACTGCAGCCTCGACATCACGTACCTGGGCGTCGCGGCGGTGTTCAACGTAATGGATGCGCTGATCGTCTTCACGCTGCCGATGACTATCATCCTGATTCTGAACTCGGGGATAATTTACGGCGTAGTGAGGATGAAGCGCGCCCGCGGACAGCTGCTGCGCGGCGAGGGCCGGAGCGAGGGCCGGGACCGCGCGCGCCTGGAGTGCCAGCCTGTGCAGCAACGCATCACCGTCATGCTGCTGATAGTGTCCAGTTTTTTTGTGGCCTTCAACCTGCCAGCTTATTTGATGAGAATGATCGCCTACATTTATGACTTGGTAAGTACAATCAATTTATATTTTAAAACATAAATTAATGCGATTTTAACTCAAATTTACTGACCTAATTTTTGCGCTGATTATTTCAAGTTACTTATTGCGAATTTCCAATAATTTTATAATACATTTAACTTTTATTTATAACATAAAAAACCTGTCCTTATTCTTGAATCTGTGCAGTATAATGAATGACTATTGGCGTAAAAAAATTTGCTTTACTTACTTGTTTCCCAAAAGTTTTCAACATCTTAATTCCATCTCAAGTAAATGTAAATCTGTGTCGTAACCGAGCATGTAAGTGAGCGAGCGAATTGATTCTCTGCCCGTGAATGAAATCGTAGCTAGGGGGTGGCAGGGGTGACCTCGTGGTGCTCGTTTGTTTGTCAACACGAGCGGGCCCAACAGGTGCCCGGCGGAGTCCGCCACTGTCGTCGCTAGGCGGGGAAGAGTTGATACCGTAGGGATCTTAGTCTCATCTCAAGTACAATTTAACTATGCGTTCTAATAGAATAAATTACCTTTGCCTGTGTACCGAGCTAAGTAATAGTCAATTTGCATCCTTGCATGTTCCAAAGTAGAGTGGTGACCGCGTTACAGAAATTTATAAATTTGACCGTTTCAAAGTAGCTTATTTAATCTCGTATAGGGGCATTTCGAGAGGGAACTCCGCCACTTGGCCGTACATGTTGGTGCTTACGTGGGGGTACGTATTGGGGACGGGGCGGCCGACGTAAAAAATATATTTATTTTGTTGTTTTTCATGAGAATAGGTATATATTTTCATTGTAAGAGTCGTCTAAAAATTTTTTTTTTACTTTACGCGAGCGTTGCGAAATGCGTATGTTTTGTATTGTTGTAATCAACAAAACCTGTATCAGCGAAAATTTACAAAACACACCTTATAAAGGCCGTACCATAATTATTTTTTTTTTAAATTCAATTCAGTAAATTTACAAGAGATTCCAACCAGATACCGTTATTAACTTATGAATAAAATCGACTACTGGTGTGCTCTAAAATGTATCATTCTGATCTAAGTACATTTGATAGGATTATCAAGGGGGCAGACCGACTAACTCAAAATTTTGTTAGTTTATTCTGATTACTAGTATGAAACCATGGTTTTCCCAAAGTGATCCAGGTGGACCCCCAGGGTCCATAGAAGACTCGACGCCCCGGTCTAATAACAAAAATTTATCTAGGTTTTAGGAAAATATTAAAAATGTTGACCACCTTCATGGTTCAGGTAGTAGTGATGTAGGCTGTGTAGTCAGGAGTCCGGGTTCGACTTCCGGCGGGGACGAACGTTTATATTATGGTTATCGATGTTTCTTGGGTTGGCTAAAATACACGAAACGAAACGAGATCTTCGCGAAACTACACTTACCCGTCTGGGGGTATCTGTATATCTTTGTATGAGTTTCGGGCTCTGATTTTGATTTGTTATTATAATGCGTTATTAAACGAAGCAAAATCTATCGTTATATTCAATTTGATAGAATCAATAAACCTAATTTTACCTCTAAAGCTCGAAAAACCACAAACAATTTGTTGGATTGAACGCCGAGTGCATCACGAGTACAACTTGAACAGTAGTTCGAAAATAAAATTAGTTTCAGAGACAATATTACGCATGCAATCAAAAAGTTTTATAGCGGGGAAAGGTTGCGCACAGTATGAGGCCAAGCAAATAGCGAACCTAATTTCTCAGGATGGGGAGGAACAATTAAAACTGGAGGGCAAGTTTTTCAAAAGGAAAGTTTAGAAACACAAAAATAACAAGAAAAACTCTTGCTGTCGCCCCCTAACCGAAACCATGCGATAGGGAGAGAGAGCTAAATATTTGATAAAATTTGCGTTTCAGAGGAAAACATTTTTCCCTACCTACCTAAATATTAGCAAATCACAATGATTTATATGTACATCGCTTTAGTATTAAATAATCTAGGTTTATGCGTTTTTTTTATGCATTGCTTTTGTAAAACAATGAACTTTATCCGACCAATTTTTTATCACAAAATCTCTCTCTCTCTCAAAAATCAAAATCAGGGGCCTAAAAATCTGAATCAATAGCGAATTAATAGTGGAAAAACATTCTCTTTTTGTATAAACGCGTTCGGGGTATATGGTCTTCTTAAGCGACTTAGCGACTTCGTTAACCATTGCTGTTTTCTTTGAGCGTGCAACAGAAATTGCCATTGTTCAAGCGGCAATGGTTAACCCACAAAAATGGTACTAGTCAACAAAAATTCTTAATAGCTTCTTGGATTATCCGCGATTAAAATAATTTTTTATTTATAAATTACTAAGGAGACGTGTAAACCTTTTATCATGTAGGTAAATATTACAAATGTGTTGTTTGTTACCGTACCGTGCAGAAGATTGAGTCCGAAACATATACTAAGACACATACAGCCAGACGGGAAAGCAAACATAATCCAAAAGGGACATCCAAAATAACAGTTATAAAAGCTGCGACCACAGAATACCGAACATAATTAGGTACTAGATTATTCGTTCCGCACTACTAAAAAAGCTTAGTAACAGTATCGGGTTGATATTAAAGAAGTTTTCATAAGGATAACTTTACTAAAATATTCTTTAGCCAATATGCATGAGAGATAATTTAGATAACTAAGCGCTCAAACAGACGACGCCACGACCGCGCCGCATCGCCGCCGCGCCGTACACCGCCCTGCCGCCACTGTACGATGTTCAGAACTAACATTGTATTACTAACAATAGTACAGTGGAACGATAAATTTATATTGATTGCGCGGCGGTGGTGCGGCGGCGGCATCGTCTGTTTCAGTGCTAATGGTTTTCTAATTTTAAAGTCGGTCCATGATTCAAAGTATATATTCGATTTAAACAAACAAAAATCCAATTATTTCTTCTTAAAGAGGTAATATAAGTATTATGACATGCAAGAATCAATTGACGCCGTAGGTAGGAACTTTCCAACCCAAACTAATGTTATACAATAAAAGTAGTCACGCAATGAAAAATAAAAGTAACCAACCCCATTTTTGATAGTCAAGGTTTTTAAATTATTAAAAACAATGTTGCCTACGCGTCTTGCTGTTGAAACAAAACTTGATTTTCTCTACATAAACTCACAAAGGGAAACTGCTTTGTTCAGAATAACGCGTAGGGTTGACTCGCAATAAAGATTTTAAAATAAAGTTTGTTGTAAAACAACTTGTTATGCAACGTGAACAACACAAAGGGGTGTTAAATTTTCCTTGCATAACCCCGGATCTTTGTAAAGGAAAAGCTTTGCCGTAGCACACCCACTTATACTCCGCTGTGGCCACCTCAGCTGTTCTGACTCCGGGAATCTCGGGATCATCGGTGTCCATATTCCGACTCTAATTAAAAATCTTGACACCTTAAGGTCCAATTAGAACTAATTGCTCTTAATCGGAATTATTTTCCCCCCAAAATAATTGAAGAAATCCTTTGATCTCTCTTGAACGCAAATCTTTAAGAAAATAAATACAAAACAGGGATTACTGACAAAGCCATTCATTATACTTCGAATCTTCATATCTTTTAAGAAAATAAAATTATTAAAATTGTAAACTAGGTATATTAATGTTCTGTTTGTTTCAGCGCGACGAGTACAGCGGCATATGGGACGCGATGCAGCAGATATCTTTGATGCTGTTCAACACGAACTACGGCATCAACTTCGTGCTGTACTGCCTTAGCGGACAGAACTTTCGGATGGCACTGAGGCGACAAGCACCGAGCAGGAGGACCCGTGGGGTCTCTTCTATCGCGAGCAGGGCCTCAGTCCGCCGTAGACCCACCAGCTCCGCCAGCCGAAGCTCACCGCCAATTCCCCTCGCCGATTTTACAGCCACAGGTCAATACGCTCGCGATATTACTTATTGTATAATTGTTATGTATTTATGGAGAGAAAAAAAAATACTGGCCATTGATTTTGCATAAATATGAATTTCGAATTTCATGCAGCATTGTTTGAAGCGAAGTTATTTAACCTTCTCTTTGCATTGTTTCTTTAATAGTCGAATATTGCGCTTACTGTCCATACGCACAATTTTTTTTTTTTCAATACATCTTACTTATAAAACAACAGTTTTAAAAGACACATTATGGGTCCAAAGCAATTACGTTGCAGTGTCCAATCGGCATTTTAGACAGAGCACCATGCACTTATATAATAGTATTACGAAACAAATTGAATCCTAACAAAATTTCTAAAGAATTCTCAAAATAACAACACATAACAAACACTAAGAGCCTAACTGGAAGCCGTATTACGCGTAGGAAACACCCCACCCTTACCCGATAATGAACACGGGTGGCCAACGTGAACGTCTCGCCTAGCCATTGACCTTCTTCAATAAAGCGTCTGTCGAATAACGTCTAGAGAGCCGGCCCGATGCATTCCCCTCTAACACCCCTCACAAGTTGCGGTTGCGGCGCCTGGTGCGATTTATAAAACCGCGGCCAGACGAATTTGACACCGCTTTTACATAATTGCCCCAATGTATTAGCATAAGTATGTTTGTTTCCTATCGACAGCCGCGCAGCGCTTCGCGTGATCTCAAACGAAGCTTAACACTTGTTGCTTGTAAATATTTAGGCAAACACTTGTTGCTTTCAGAGACTAGCTAATACCGAAATAGCGAAGCGCGGTTCTAGAAAGATGCGGTCTCATTACAGACACAGTCACAGTTTTGAGTTTAATCGCTTAAGGTTAAACTCGAACAAGCTGTCTTTGAATCCAAATTATCCTGGCTCTATCTATACTCTGTCTTCCTATGCTCACAGTGTTGAAGTTGGTACTCAATGTGTATATAAATATGGAGTGGAAAAAGAGTTGAATATTAATTAAGACAGTTAAGAGTTCCAATTAAAACACCGACTTGACTTTAAAGCCTAACCGCTTATATTAGTGGTGCTGCAGTCTGCACCGAATGGTAACAAAACAAATAACACGCGCTTCACCCGCGGAACTGCCGAACTTATAATTGTACCATTTTTCTGTGAGCCAATTCATGCACACTCGATATGCGAGCGACTTTCCCCTTGACGGTCAATTCAGCGAATTACAACAGTTCAATGATTAAAATTTTCCTAGTCTGTAAATACATGATAAAATAATACCTCGACTAAAAACAATATGATAAAACTAGAAACCAATCCGAATAAGAGTTCGCTAATAAGCAAGTATCAAGCCAATAACAGTTAAGGTTTGTTTAATGTTACCAAAACGACCGGCGGCTTTTAAAAACCTTGTTTTTTTTTCAGTAAGTAGTACTTAAATAAAGAAGCAGGTATCCAATGCGGGCAAATCTGCATCTATCTCACACCTTCACTGATAATGAAATAATCTGTAATTTTAGGTCTGTCAGGTTAACCTCTTTCTTTATATTATTGCATAAGCTAAACTGATGAAATATTACGGCACTAAACTAAACAGCGCAAATTCGACCGGGACAGAAATCAGATTCTTTATGTAAGCACCCTGAGATTTGTACGCGTTTTCGCAATTATTTTGAAAGATAAAATTGACGAATATTCGATTTATCAAATCTTCCCACGACTTTAATATAAATTTTAATGGCTTCAGTATTTTTTTATTATATGCTTCCGCTATGAATATATATCTATGTGTCCTTGTTGACTTATATAATATGTACTTATATTATTTATTTATTATATTTTTTATTTTTAGTATTACTGTAAATAAATAAAATAAAAATAATAATTGCTGTTTCATTCTAATTTGATTTACTTTTCAGAAAGACTGGCTTGCTTGCTTCGAAAATATTTACGTATAGATAACGTAGGAAGGCAGGTATGTGGGTGTTATAAGTTAGGGCATTTCAAAGCTTTTCTTGTATAATAACTTATTACTACGCTTTTTTTTTATTATATAAGTATGTTAATAAGTATTACGTGTTTATTGTATGTATTATATTACGTGTATACATACATACATACATAGGTATTCGTTCTTTATTTTAAACTATGCAGCAGGAAGAATAAGCAGCTACATTTAATTATTTTAGTTTTGTTCTGTTTGTATTGAGAAAGAGAGAAATATCAATGAAAACAAACAGCACAAACAAACATTCGCGTTTAGCATTAAATAACATTACTATACTAGAGGAGGCATACAGTTTCATCACGCTTTTTTTAATGTTGAACGTTGATTCCTATTTCACCCTTTTCCCTTGTTAATATTGATTATTTGTTTCTGAATTATATCGTCATTTTTAGGTGTCTGAGATTTTAACTCTCATACATTGAGTAAACAAGCAGCTCATAATAAAGATTTGTTGCAAGTATTAATGTTTTTTTCTAGATTAACCAATGGAGTCCCTTGGGGGTCTAGACAACTTGAATTTTCTACCAACATTCTTCAATAGAAAACTAATTATTCTCAAATGACTGCTCCGTGGCTCAGTTGGCAGTGATGTGGACTGAGTAAGCGTGTGCACCCGGGTTCGATTTCCGGGCGGGGCGAATATTGATATGACAAATATCGATGTTTGTTTCCGGTCTGGGTGTAATGTTCGTCTCTGTGTGTGTTTCGGGCACCCTAGATACAGGTTCTTCCTAGTTGGGGGCTCCGAGTGTGATGTGTTATTATTATTATTATTACTTATTCTCAGACAGCGGTTTATTCCACCCAATTTTTTACTTTTTTTAGAAAGAAAACTTTTTTTTAGGGTCACGGGTGATCTTTCGATCGTTATGTTCAACTCCGCGACACGTTTCTACCCACCTGCTTGAGGTCGATTTTTAGAGAACTATGAGGCCTGTTCCCACTAAGACGGATGATCTAATTTCATGGTACAGATGAATGCCAGTGTTAGTTCAATTGTTTCTCTGATATGTCGTATAACAATTTCTCATCGATACTTCTCCGGATTAGCTGAGAATACAGGTCAGGTGGAAATTAAACCTATACCTCTTTCTATTGAGGAATGTTGATATAAAAAACATGCATTTTGTCTAAAATATATAGATCAAATTACTTTAGCAGCAGAATTAAAGATAGTTTTTTTTTCAGTTCGCGAATTACGAAGTTTGGACGAAGTAGACGTTGCCGAGACTTCGCTGAGCATGGAAGGACAGAACGGCAGGCAGCCTGAGGGCAGGGGTGAGTTCAAGCCTGATACATCAGATATTATCTTCCTTTTCTTCTGCTGTGGGGGTAGAGGAGCCTGCACTTTTTGAAAGCCATGTTATGTTTTCCTACGTTCTAATTGGTCGGGACTATATGTGCGGTGATGCGGAGCGTTTACTTCGTGCGATGAGAATAATATTTTAATCGTAATATGATCTTAGCTTGTGAGCTATAATTAGACTAGGACACTGAAGAAATTTATATGTTTGAACTTATGGTAGTAGAGTTACGGGTTCGTTCAGCGTAACTTCTCGTGCGCACTAGACTGTAATACCAGAGAACAAGGCTATTTTTACAATACATAAAAACCGGAAGTGTTACGCTGTACGAGTCCGTGACTGTGCGACATGAACGCAACGTGTCATCGTGTAATCTTGGGCAATTAGGACAGAGCATTATGTAGGTTTCTCGTTGCTTTACAATAACTTGTATAAAATTGCAGAATTCAAAACACTTGATGAAAATATATTTCATAATTAACTACATAATAAATTCATAAGTACATAAATTACCTACAAAGTGAAAGAAAATAAAAACAAACGTTGTTCGGAAAGTTTTCCCTTTGCTTCCAGTATTTTTAATTACATTACAATAGGTTCTTAATAAGCATAAACGCATTTTAATTTTAAAAGTTATTTCTTTCTGAAACAGCCCCTGTTTTGCAGCTAATATTTTACATATTATATAAAGATTTTCCAGATTTTATTATATTTAGATACCCTATCTTGCTAGTTACACAAGTGCGTTTAGAAAATGAAATAAATTTCTTTCATAGTATTTTGCTATACTCTTTTTGAGAAATACGAATGATATGATTTCTTAGTTGCTTTGTGTAATTAATTTTAGATTGTATCACAGACTGCCGTGGCTGCTGTACCGTAATAAGGTTTTATTTTACTGTTAGTCACTTTTCAGATGGTTTATTATCTATTACAGCCGGTAAACTATTTTGACTTCGTCCGAATTCGACAAAATACAACATTACATTGTATTATGTGCATGAAATTAAAGCAAAAGCCGAAAAACAAAAATACATGTGTGTTTATCAAACTAACAAGCATCTTAATGGTAAATGATGCAATGACCCTCACAGAGACGCAGGGAGCTGACGGCGCAAATCAGGACAAAAAGAAAGTACACTTCGCTAAGCTGCCCAAAACACGCTCTGAAGACCGCGCAAGGTCAGGTGAAGCTGGCGACCTAGCTTTGGCTGCGTTCGTTGCAGAGCACCGCCCACAGACCCCCATGGTTCCGCGCTCTACCAGGCTGAGGGCCAACTATAACCGCAGACACCCTGGCTTCCGCGGTCAGTTATCGCATTTAGACAGCCCACCTCATGACCTTGCTACATTCATTACATTTCGTCTGTTTTATTTGACTGCGACATCTGGCGATCACGAGTCGTTAATAGTCAGTAGCAGATAGTATGAGCAAACTTCAAGATATATTTATTTTTTTGTATAATTATAATAGATATAATACGCGATATCATCCGAGTTCAATATAGTGACTTTTCCATCACAGCAAAAATTAGTTAAATTAACCCAGACCATGACAAGTTTTAGCGAGACAAACGAACAGCAGTTGATTTTTACGTATAGAGAAGATGTAATAAGAAAATAGAAGATTACGATATAGAGAAGCGAATGGAAAGGTCTTCACGAAACCAGAGACGATAGACAAACATATAGAACGGATACCAGCCCCATTACATTATAGGAATGGAAAGAAGTTTGGTTGTTTTAAGCTTATTCAATTCATACCAAAGACTTTGCCACATGAAGAGTTGAAAGTCTAAGTCCGGCAAACCCTAGTGTTCCCCAACTAGCACGTTCATGGTATAAAAAAATTTGATTTTGTATGGTGCAATCAAATTTCCTCCTGGTTCTTTAGCTTAGCTCTCCTCATTGACTCTACGGAAAAGTCAAGACTTGTACTAGCGCACAAGAGAGTTTGGTTAGCTCAGAACAGCTCCTTCGAATATAATACAAAGTCACAAGAATCTATGAGGTCGTAGTCTTCGAATACGACTGGAGGTTATATAGTTTTTTTTTTTAATCTGCTGCTGACTGTATCATGCATTTCATATCTCTGTTTTTTAATTAAAAAAAAAAAAAATCATTGATTTAGACAATTCATAAAAATACGACATCAATTCATTTCATATTTTAGCATAATGTCTCAGATAATACCGTTACATGATTTTATTTAAAAATAATATCTTTGAGTTAGTTCAGATAAAAAGTCTTCCTTGCTTTTCAAATAACTGAACCTCAATACAATTATTTTCAAGTTTTCTAGACTTGCCTTTCAATATTTTTGCCTTTACTTTTTTTTTTAACAAACTAAAACGCAGATTTGAGTTTCTCAGGCATTTTGTTTTTTTTTTTATTTAGAGTTTCTATAATTGTAAAGCCTTTTCTTAATAAAAGTATTAAGTTTGTTAGTTTGTTAGATGACCGCGGCATAAAAGGTTTCGTTGCGACTTGCGCGAGGGACCTGTTTGTCGTGAACGAATAGAAACACTACATTTTACCTATCTTTATTCTTAAACGGTTACTACTAGAGCTGAAGGCTTTGTCAGACAGACGGAGCTATAGCGTCGCGCTAGAGCTCTAGCATCATGCAGCGCTAGAATGTCGACTTGAGACTATGACACTATAAAGCCTGACACAGATTACGCAGATGCGATAATATTTTATCTGCGTATACAAACTTTTTCATCTGAAGGTACCACACATTGCGCAGATGCGGTAATATGACAAGATTATACTTTCACTCAAATCTCTCGGACTTATGTTTGCGTCAGTTCGTTGAAGGCAGGTCTCTTTTTGTAAAAGGGAAATTATAGTGCGTGTGTTTAAAGCAAGACGTGACTCACTCATAATCAGAATCATCTTGAATATGAAAATGAAATGCAAATTAAAATATTTATTTATTCAAACTTTTACATTCAGTAAACTTAAGCTTTATAATTAAACAAACTCTTACTCGTATAAGTGGTTTACAGGCACTTTGCAATGTAAATTTTTTAGATTTCAGATGGAGTCTGAGTGCGCACGCATACCTCCCAGCTAGCTTATACACTAGGTAAAAAAAAGGTCTTCTGACGAGCTGTCTAATAATTCCAGAAGCAGAGTTCTTTTAGTAAACGTGAACTCATTATAACATCCTATATAAACATTCTTTAACAAAAAACAAGTCTGCTCGGTCCGAGAGATTTCGAGTGAATGTATAATCTTGAATAATATTACCGCATCTGCGTAATATGTGGTACCTTCAGATAATAAAAAAGTTTGTTTACGCAGATAAAAACTTATCGCATCTGCGTAATTTGTGACAGGCTTAATACTGTCATTGTACATAACAAGCTCTAGCTCCGCGTCAGGCTAGCGCTCTAGCGCCGTCTGTTTGAACGCTTCAAAAATGATACGCAAACGAAGTGTTTCTATAGGTTCTGACAAACACAACATCCTACACAACAGCCTAACCGAGTACATTTTACAGAGCCACCAGAAGACGGTTCGGAGCAGCAGGGCCCATCTAAGCCGGCCGCCCGCGCCGACTCTCAGAGGAACCAGCGTCGTGTCTGCGGTAAGTGTAGGCAGACGGAAAAGCTGTCCCATTCCTGGCCCCTTTCCTGTTACAGTCGTCACAAAATAAACGGCATCCCTACCTAGACAGCCCGAGGTAATTAATAATTATTTTTTTGTTACATTAATAAGTTACATTCTATGCCCTTTTTGTGACGACTGTAGCATTGTTTCATTGAAAGACTGAATATAAGGATTCTTGAAATGAAAAAAAAAAAAAAATAATTATTACTTACATAATACTGATGTAGCCTTTTTTTTTTAAAGAAACTGTAAAAAAGGTTAAATTCTACAGTGTTACCACCTATTATATTCTAGTTAGCATAAAGAAGAGTTCCAACACTAGGCAAAGTCTGTATCGTTGGAGCCCGGGCCGTAATATTTAACATGCATATTAATAAAATATATAAGGTCGTGGGTTCGATCCCCGCGGGTAACACCACATATTGATTTCTCACAAAAATCTAGTTCGTTGTTTTCGGTTGGATAGGACATTGGCCGGAAGTGTTACGCCGACCTAGACCGCCACTATACCATTATTTTGGAGGTCAATTATAGTAGTTTATTTACTTTCTTTCTTGCCACGATTTTTATTTAGAAGGATTATAGTGAAGGTTTTCAATAATGCAGTATTTGGTTTGAACGCACTGCAATCAAATATTCTCGCTTCAGCAACTTAAGTCATTATTTTTCTACATTGTCAAACGGACAATAGTCTCAGAATTTAACTACAAGTTTATTTTAGTTTAAGTATATAATGTATTATACGAAGATATTATGTTAAGTTACAATACAATTTTAGGTTTCATTCTTTGATTTTATGCTGTTTGATAATGCATATTGATTGACTATTAGTGCATAAAATACCGACTTCAAGCTTCAGTGCAAACACTTTGTAGTACATTATTACATATAGGAATAAAATTCATTAATTTATTAATATTAGTCTATTATAGTAGAACAATTACGATATTTATCGAGATTGATGCTCGCTACTTTGCGTAGGGGTTCGCTTTGGCGGATTCCACTTGCAAGCCTGCACTCCCACTACCGTTTTCTTTACAAAATACATCATTAGGTTGAAAATTAATATTAGGATATTTATTGTGATATTGATAAGGTGTTTGCCAGACTTGCGCCACACCTTAGATAATTCATAGATAAAAGAGCGTTGCTTCACGCACAGCCGAAATTCGTGTACGTGCACGCGCATCATGCTTGTGTGAGTGAGATAAGACGTGCTGTTATGTTTGTATTGTACTGAGCAGTAACTGAGAGGTAACCGAGCGTGGGGGCCGCAGTTGCTTAGGGAGGCAGAGAGTGCCCATACCGTATGTAGTACTATTTATTATACTGTGCTTGCCCAAAAGCTAGGTAAACTGAACGGACTCTTTTTATTTGCTGGCTTAGTAAAAATAAGTCTGACTACATTACGTATAGTTCAGTTGTCAATTTTTACTACCTATAGAAAAACTGTAGTAGACAGTAGCTTATAAATGTATGTTAATTGTTTTCAATTAAAAAATACAAAGTATATCTGAACGCGTCCATACAAAAAGGGAAAATTTTAACTACCGTTTTTCCACTACTATTTATTTTCCAATCGCCATGAAGTTTTAGTATGTTACTAACACTATAAAAACTAGGTTTGTACGTTTAATTTTTATAGGCACATTTACATTAAGACTTTTAGGTATCTACCTGAAATATAGTGATAAAAAATTGGTCGGATAAAGTTAATATAATAATAATAATAATAATAACACATCACACTCAGAGCCCCTAACTAGGAAGAACCTGTATCTAGGGCGCCCGAAACACACACAGAGACGAACATCACACCCAGACCGGAAACAAACATCGATATTCATCATATCAACATTCGCCCCGCCCAGGAATCGAACCCGGGTGCTCACGCTTAGTCCACATCACTGCCAACTGAGCCACGGAGCAGTCAGTTGTTTGTTATACGAAACCAATGAGTATTAAAAAAAAAAGGAAAACGTATAAACCCAAATTACTTAATGCTGAAGCAATGGCTATCAAAATCATTGTGATTTGCTAAGATTTAGGTAGTGAAAAACGTTTTACCCCGAAACGCAAATTTCAAAAAATTCGCTTTCTCTGTCTCATGCTTGCGGTTAGGGGGCGACAGCATGAGTTGTTCTTATAGTAGAGGAGCCCACGATGCTAAATGGGGATTTACTCGAGCGTCGTAGAGACCTATTGGGTTGCAAAGCTTAGATGATAAGAAGAAAAAAATGTTATATGATATATCTCTTTACATCGGTGGGGGAAGCGGCTATAGGTTTTTAAATATGTAAAAAAAAACTGTTGCATGGACATCCTCGAGCGCGTCAGATATTGATAGCATCAATGTCCGACGTATTTTTAATAATGTACGTATGTTAATCTGATCGTTTGCATGATGCGGGTGGTTGTATGTAAGGGTTGAAAATGAAACAAAAAAAAAATTATCGAGCGCGTCAGATTTTCTAAGGGAGTGTTAAGTGCACCAAAAAAAAGCTCTCATTCACTAATCTGACGATTTCGATGGGACGCAAACTCGCGGCCATTTTCATAATGTGCAAAAAAAAAATCGCCATTTTGAAATACTCAAGCGCGTCAGGTTAAGATATGAGTTAAGATATGGTTTATCTTTATGTTCTAAACGTACTGTCTCATAATCTGACGATTATCTATAGGGATTCGCCAAATCTGACAAAAAAAATATTTGAAAAACGGTTTACCTTACGGTAGGCCATCCCTGCAACTTCCCGCTAATTCCATTCCAGCGGCGGTAAAATGACGGACAATTTGTCGTATCTATCTGTCACTTTTGTCGATCATCTCCATACGTTTTCCCGCATTGAAATGTCAAAAGCGATTAAAAGTGACAGTTAGATTCGACAAATAGTCCGTCATGCTGCGGAGGCAGCAGTGGTAACATGACGAAAATTTGTCGACTTTGTCGTATCTATCTGTCACTTTTGTACATCGTCTCCATACATTTTCCCGCATTGAAATGTCAAAAGCGATTAAAAGTGACAGAAAGATTCGACAAATGGTCCGTCATGCTGCGGGGGCTGGGCGGTTAAAATTGTACTTATGACATTTTTGAGCCCAAAATATAATTTATGTGATATTTTGAGCTCGCTGAGTTCAATTCGCTGAGTCAAAAGTCTGAAAGAAGTTTCATTTTTTTAAATTATTGAACTTAATTAATTGAAAAGCTCAGGAAATAGCATGCAAATAAATAAGTGAATGCTTTTTTAGTAGAATACAATTATTGGATAGCTAAGGTATTGCATTGCATGGTATTGTAATTTTTCAATTTAATAATTATTTTGTATTCTATTTAATTTAATCCTTTACAAATATCTAATCTACATATAAACTGCAATTATTAATTTGTAAGTTTTAATTTAAATCTGTAAACTATATTTTATAGTAAATAAAATTATTATTATTTTTATTATTATATTGCATTTATATGCTTGTGAATGTCTATAGAAAGCCAAAATAAGGGGCTGCGGGAAGGTTTGGGCCTGTTTTTGGGTTGAAATGCCTCGCCTCAAATGAGGAGTCCTCGTGAGGACCTCATTAGCCAAATGAGTTCCTCACGAGTCCTCAATTTAAATTACTGAGTAACCCATCATTATGATCAGATGTGATGGCGTCATGGCAGCAGAAACCAGAGTTGGAGTGGAGACTGAGTGACAGAGTAATAGATAGAGAAAGAGTGAGAGAGTAATAGAAACGTGGAGAAGGAAATGTAGGCATCACGCAGCGCATTTAACTTCATCGACGAATTTTTGTTATTTCGGCTTGCGGAAATCGTCAGATTATATATTTTTCTTTATTCTTCAATTAGTTCCTTCAAAATAAAAAAAAAATTAGCTACGCTCGAGAATGTCGAGATAACGTTTTTTTTTACAACTTTGTTGCCCTCCCCTTTCTTTACGTCACTCTCAAATTGACAGATTAGTGGAATATACACATTTTAGGATGTAATTAACTCACCCTACTTTAATCTGACGCGCTCGATAATTTCTGATGGTCAATTTTTTTTTACTAATCTGATCCTGAATGCTTCGCGGGCGGCCTTATTTAAGGGCCTCATGTTTTGTGGAGGTACTTAACCGGGTACAAGGTATCCTCCTGTATATTAATCTGCCGCGCTTTAGTAAGTCCCGAAATCCCCTCTTCGGCTCCCCTACCATTTATATTTTTGCGTTGCTATACTGTCCTCTTAATAGTACAACTTATAATTATATACATTATTATTATTAATTGCATAATTTTTATTTCAGAGATATATACATTTCATAAACGTCGTCCTCATGTTCAAAATTAAAAAGAATACACTAAGTATGATTATTTACATCATCAATACATAGTACAAAACAAAGTCGCTTCCCGCGTCTGTCCCTAAGTATGCTTAAATCTTTAAAACTATACATCAGATTTTGATGCGGCTTTTTTTAAATAGAAAGAGTGATTCAAGTCAAGAGGAAGGTTTATATGTATAATACACGCCTTACATAGTTATAGGTTAGGCGGTACGAAGTTCGCCGGGTCGACTAGTAGCTTATAAAAACTGTCCTTAATTGGCCCGAGTTATATTAGCTTGCATTTTCCTATTGTGTATTTCGATGAAATTTCTTTTTCAAATCATCTGATATTGATTTTTAATGTTCCTCCAGTTAGATATTTATTTCTCGGTTTACCAGAAATAGCACTCAATTCATCTTGTTCAATCTTTAATGAGAAAAACGATATTCATTCCTAGTGAAACTATAAAAAATACTTATCAGAATCGACAATCCTTAATGATTTCAAAAATTCTAACTTTACAAGTATAAAAATAGTTTTTCTTTTTCACACAAAAATATCTAAAAGAATTACTTTAATTGGAATTACCTTAAGAGCTAGTTTACAGCGATGCTAGCGCCATTTTCGAAAAAAAAAAATATTTTTTAAACTAAGGCATATATCAAAAATGTGGCACAGTATGACACTAGATAATCATGCTTAGTATTTTATGTGCACAGTTAAATAGTCCTAACTAAAAAGAACAAAATTATCCACAGATTGTTGCTAAAAGTGGCCACTTTTAGCAACACTATGTAGCTTTCTTTGATCTTTAAATACTATGCTACATTATCTAGTGCATACTGTGCCACATTTATATATTTGCATTTTTATATTTGCCTTAGTTTAGAAGGTTTGTTTTTTTTTGCGAATGGCGCTAGCATCGCTGTAAACTGGCTCTTAAGGGGCGAAACGGTGCGAAACTAGCGCCACTTCGATAAATTATTAATATCTTCTAAACCACGGCCGAAATCATAAATATGCGTCTTGGACTCCCTGGATGATCTCGCTTAGAATTTTTAATGCCCTGTTGTGTAGCTTTTAGGATAATGATCTTAGAAATATTATTTTACGAAACTAAAGCGGCCACTTTAGGCTGACTAACTGAAAGCTACACAACAGGGCCTTAAAATTCTAAGCAAGATTATCTAGGGAGTCAAAGACGCATGTTTTTATTTCGGCCGTGGTTTAGAAGATATTAGTTATTTATCGGGAGTGGCACTAGTTTCGCACCGTGTAAGCCCTTTAATTACGTTTATCCTACAGGTTCAATGTGCATAGTTAACGAAAACGTTGATCAACAAATGACGGGAATAAGCTCAGAAACATTTTCAAGGATCCGCAGTGGGGCAGTCGCCACACCACTGCCATCAGTCTTACAAACATTCAGGACAAGCGAGAGAGTTACATCAAGATTCGACGTCGATATCCATCTAACACCAGAATTACGCAACACTCTGAGGGAAATTTTGCGTAATTATGTAGAGTTCAGATATCGAGAAAAGAGAGTTACATCAAGATGCTCAGTCATTTTCTCTCTAACACCAGAATGCTACAACACTCTGAGGGAAATTTTGCTGAATTATGTAGAGTTCATATATCGAGAAAATGTCAGGCCACCGCCACGAGAAGACGCGATGCAAATATTACACCAACGTGCGATCACCGAAGCAACGAGGCGCAGCAGGTCGGTGGATGTTCGGGACATGATCGCTCTAGCTAGAGCTGGAACGAGCCGTTTCCGTAACTGCCCACGTCATGGTGGCTCCATATATCCCAATATATTGACAGATAATGAAAGGCAAGATGAAGAACCAGAAGAAATACAAGATGAAGTAAACCAAGCAGAAAGGAAATATGAAACTCGAGACGAAAAGCATGATGAGGATCCGAACGAAAGGCAAGATAGAGATGAAACAAGCGCCGATACAGGAAATTTTCATAGATGCGAGATGCATCCCTGGAGGTGTGGTAAACCATGGCTGATGCGACCAGAGTATTTAACGGAGGACTTAAACGAACAAATAAAGTATCAGAAGAAACTGAAAGCGGAAGAAGCACGTGCCGAGGCAGCAGCGCAAGAGGAGGATATGCGCAACCTGCCGCCGCCGCCGCCCCCGCCCTCCATCACTAAAAAAGCTCTTGCCATGTTGAAAGCAGCTTATGCAGCAAAAAATTGCCACAAAAAATCGAACTGAATTCGTACACTACTCAGTTTCTGTTCTTTGCAAGATCCGATATATTTGTTTATGGTATTTCAATATGAGTATTCTATGCACACAAGCATCTTGTTTGCGAGATGTTGTACATTGACGTGGAAAGGTATTGTAATATCCTGTAATTAATAAAGAATTTAATCATAGAATTTTCATAAGTACATGTTTATTCTTGTATGTCGTTCAATTAAAAAATTGATATTATATTTTCTGCAGAGGCCGGACAGGACAATAAATCAATCCATATATATTTTTTTATTACCTATTATATAATATTTTTATAGCGATCCATGATAAAGCGAAAGTGGCGCCACTCTCGATAATAAATTAATTATTTTTAAACTAAGACTATACCTATATGAATAAAATAATAAAAAACATATTAACAAAGTATTTGCACGAGGCTTGGAGTATTTTTAAGCACTATTTAACCTGAATTAAAACGTTAAAGACAACTTTGGAATGACAGTACAAGCGCACTCCCCGCTCATTATTGTGCATCAATATGTGTATTCAACATCTATGTGTAATATCCACGTAGTGTTTGGCAAATGCCGCGTAGTCTCTGAATTAACGTAAGTCTCTCATAAAGTTCTGAACCCGTATGCTTGAAGAGGCCACTTTTATAAACTTTAAAGCTTTCCCAGTTTATGAGTAAATTATTAAATTATCTCAATAGGCGCTTTTATCGAATGTGGCTCTACTTTGGCTTACAAATTCACCACCAAATAATATATTTTTCGAGTAAATTTATAAGTACCAACCTACCATTTATCATAGTCATTTTTAAAATATAAAATATAGTTACTCTGCTCGGTTAAGGAACTATAAAGTTCCAAGTAAATAACAATTTTAGCTGTAAGAAATATGAAAAAGTAAAGCGTAATCATATTCTAAAAAACATATTTATATATAATGTTATAATTATAAAGATCTAAACAGTGTCTATTAACTAAAGATTAAACTGATGTCCATACAACTATCTTGGCCCACGTTAGTAATAAGATTGCAAAGAAAAAATATTAGGAAATACATATTACTGCATACGATTAGAATGTAAGTAAGTAATTCTAGAATCATCACGCTTTAAAATGTAGATTTGAATATAAAGAAACAAGTCTTTAGTGGACTACGTTTCAATATCAATATCAATACACAGTATAAAACAAAGTCGCTTCCCGCGTCTGTCCATATGTATGCTTAAAGCTTTAAAACTATGCAACAGATTTTGATTCGGTTTTTTTTTCATAGATAGAGTGATTCAAGAGGAAGGTTTATAAGTATAAAACATGCACAACATAGTAAAAGGTTAGGCGGTACGAAGTTCGCCGGGTCGACTAGTTATTTATAATATTATACTATGTATTGATTTATAACATTTAGTAAAATCGTTCTTTACTTAAGTGTTCTTCAACTCCGATCGGGCCAGACTACATGGCCATTTAAGTATCAAAAGCGATGCTTGTTAGTAGTAGTTTTGTTGTTGTTGTTGTTGTAGTTTCATGCTTCGGCTCTCTTCTTCTTTAAGTATGTGTTAATGGGTATATTTATTAAAATGTGCCCTTACAGGAAATTTTAGGAATGCTTAAGTCCCTTTTTATATACAAACCTATACATATAACGAATTTGTTTCCCTTATTTACAGTCATATTTTAAACACATCAAACACGAATAAAGTGGATGCTTCTAAGGGCGCTTCAAACACGCTCCGCAGAAGATTCCAGAATTATTTAATTTAGAATAATAATAATAGCACGAAGTTAATAACAAATATATATATATATATATATTAGTACATATTTAAAACCGAAACTAAACTTAACCTATAAAAATAATTAAACGGAATCGTAAATGGATGACATAAATAAATTTTAATGTAAATTGCACAACGGTTTTTTTTTTATTATTTTTAAATACAATTATTATATTACATATTTATTTATATATTTAAATTGTTTGTTTGGTAAGTTTTTGCTTGGAACACATATTTATTAATTATATTTTGTTTGACCGAGCATTAATAATGTTTTAGTACGTACCTACTTAAATTTTCAGAAATCCTGACTCTTATGATATTCATATTTTCTTTGTTTAACCGGTATTTTTAAATAAAGTAAATCTCTGAAGTTACTTTTAAGTACCCGTATATTGTAAGTATATTTAAACTTTCAGCCGATGCTTTCAAGCAGTAAAGTTTTATTTTATAGAAATCCATGTTTATCAGGAACTTAACATTGCATTTTGTTTTTGAATAAATTAGTACAGAATATTTTTTGTCGCGGGCAAACAGTATTTTTATATGCAAATGTGAAAGTTACTATTGGAAGTGATATTTTGTTAAAAATAAAATATATTTATACACAGATACAGCAGACAATACATTTATTTGAAAATACATACATACTTAGTTTACCTATCTCGTTCATAAACTGGCTCTATTTAATAATAAAATATTGAAAATGTTTATAATTGTTAGTAACATTATAGATTTTAACTAACATTTAAAATATAAATTTTAAAAACATGTATATGCGTCTATTTTTCTGCTGTTTAGAAAACTATGTGTATATGTTGTGTATTTAAAAGATTATATCTATTTGTAAAAGCAAAAGTATAAAACAAAAAAAGTAGAATGTTTATAATTGTTAGTGTATTGATAATATATCCATAAAATATAAATGAAATATTAATATGTTTATTCTTGTTCTAAAATTACGAAAAATATTTAGTGGATTAATTTTTAAAATAATGGTATGACAAAAAATTTTAAAATTGAAAAAATATTATGTGTATTATCGTATTTAACAAAAATAATATAAAAGTATTAACTTAACAAATAGTACATTATAATACAGGGACGTAAAGTAATGTATTATGCATGAGAGTTTCAAGTTCGAACCTGAGTGCTGTGAGAGTATCACGGCATGAAACTTAATTAAGCGAGTGATAACAAAACCCGAAGCAAATTATCTTTACGTCAGAGTATATTGTATTCTACTTTTCATTCTATCCTAAGAATTTTTTTCCCATAAAAAGCAGATACCAAGGTACCTACTTCTGTTGACCTAATCAGTCGGCTTGTTTTTAGATCCACTTCACATCAATCACTTATTTTGTATCTCTCAAATTAGTATACTAAAAAAACACGTAAACAAAAACAATTATTAAGCCGCCTTTTTTTTAATGTCAGTTTAGGCCATGGAGCTAGTAAAGAAGCTAAATTTTTTGGGTTTAGGCACAGATGTACACATTAAATCTCTTTTTTTTGTTTTCTTCGTTTGAAACAAAAATTAAAAAAAAACTACTGCTGCTACTATAAAATGCATTTCAGTACATTCATATTGTATGGAAATTTTTATTCAACCAGCTGTAAGCCAAAAGTCAATAAAGTGACACTTTTTAGATACAATTACAAAACAGGTACGAAAAATTACTATTTTCGAGCGGGTGGAATGAAAACTTTATTAGTATCTTACATAAAACCCAGTATTTAATGGATTTATGTTGATTACAACATTTATACTATGTATCCACAAAATATATTGTGTACTTAATTATCATATATAAATATATATAATATTCTTGTAATTATTAAGCGAATTATTAAATGTGATTTTAAAACTGTATTAAAAATTATATGTAGTAATGTAAATGTGTAAAAACTGTATAAGTCAAAAAGATAATATTTCATGTGTAGTAATGAAAATATAAAAAAAAAAAATTAAAAAATATATAAAAGAAAATGCGAAAAAATAAATGTTTATATTTAAGTAGTTAAGTGTTTTCAATTAATCCTATTCTTGGGATAAAAAATCATGTAAGAAACTTCTACAATATTATATAGCTGGGGAAGTAAGTGATTAACTACGAGTGCTCCGATCTTTTTTTATTTTTTTATTTGAAATATATATATTATATTTACCTAAATAAGCCTATAAATAAATTTTTAAGGTAGTTCCTAATCGTTTATTTTATATTTTATTTTTTAACGTTAACCATTTTTTTATTTATTGTTTTTAATACTATCTAAACATGTAATCTGTATTGCAGATAATTTTTATTATAATTGGCACTTTCGCAAATGCAGTAGACAACAATTTCAATCCTTCCACAGGCTCAGTTGGATAAAACGTGATAAAAGGAGCGGGTAAGTAAAAATATCATAAACTATTGAAAAAAATTACTATATGTTTTTTTTAAACGAACATGGTGCGTGCGTCAATGTCTACTTAGCTATTTGTTTTTTTTATTTAATTCAATTAGTAACTAAGTATACTGACTTTACTGACAATTAATATCATAAATGCAAAAGTTTTCAAAATCGCATAAATTTCAGGCAGAAAGTGGTTTAGAATTGTTTCAAGCCAAACACTGTTCACGATCGCAACTCGTAGAGGGCAGTCGGAGAGCAGGTAACCTACTATCATCATCAATATCAATACATAGTATAAAACAAAGTCACTACCCGCGTCTGTCCCTAAGTATGTTTTAATCTTTATAATTCAGCACCAGATTTTGATGCGTTTTTTGTTTATAGATAGAGTGATTCAAGACGAAGGTTTATAAGTATTTGGTTAGGCGGTTCGAAGTTTGCAGGGTCGACTAGTCTAATAAAAAATGCGTAATGGAATCCACTCATATGTTACTAAGAACTATTTATTAAAATGCACAAATGAGATGTTTTGACATTGAATCAGGAGGATATGCCCAGTGTTCGTCTGGAGACGAGATGACGACAATTTAAAATTTTCTGTAACTTATATAGCACAGAGTTGAGAAGCAATTGCGTGCCTTTTTCTATAAAGCTTGGAATATATATATTTTTATTTTAAACCCTGTACAACATAATTTAGTGACAGTATATTTAGTTTCAAACTGTAAGCGTTGTCTACACTCGCGCGCAAAGTCCCGCCGCGAACAAAATGCGTCGTAGATGTCGTTTAGGCCAGTTTAGGCCGCATAAGGCACGCGGGGCGTGCTGCGATTAAATCAAACGTATAGCAATGTATGAGACCGTTTACGGAGCCGCGTTGATGGGCGCCGACGCGTGCACAGCCGCGGGCGACCCCGCGGCGGTGCCCGCGTGTTCAACGCTTCAAGAATAAACATAGGGCTATGTTCGATATCGCATAAGGAAACGCGTCGGTTCCTCCGGCGGAGCCCGCGGCGATGCCCGCGTTAGAGCCCGCACGACGCCCCGCACAACGCGCCGCGTCTTCGTAAAGGAGGACTTACGCGAAGGCGTGGACAACCTCTACACTCGCGTTTGTGCAACCGTTCGTGGACGCGGTCGTTTGCGGACCTTTCGCGCCGCGAGTGTGGTGCACGCATAATCCTTTCGGCATCTACATCTACGGCGTGCGCTGAGCTAAGCCATATGATGAAATTGTTTTAAAAACAATAGAATGAAGTAACTCCTTCACTTAAGAGCATATACGAGGAAGAATTCAAACGACCAAATTAACACAAATAGAGCTTCGATATACTGACGGAAAATGACAGTGATATGTTTTTACAATGTACTGGAAAAAGTAATAGATATTATCTTTAAAATTATTAATTTAAACTAAAATTGCATTACCAGAATTTGATTTTCTTTATTTTACATTATACCTCATATAGTTTCAACCAAAACTATAAAGTAATTTTGAAGAAAGCTATTCTCGTTTTTTGAAATAAAAATTATCTTTGACCAATTAATGTATCGATGTTTTTAAAGTTTCTCAATTGTGAAAAACATTGTCATATCCTCAAAAAGGTAATATTAAAATTTCCGATCTCTACCTCGTATAGATTATAAGAACTATTAGATTTAAAACACCTTTAAAACACATACAGCGCCTTAATGTTTCTTTCAGATTTCCTTCGCTCGTGCCCCCAAGCAAGGCATGACCCGCTTTGCCACGAAGGCAACATTACAGAGTCGCTCTATGAATATTTTTGTGATTCTTATGCGAGCCCTTGTAAAGACAATCTAGTTTGTTATAAATATAAATTAGAATAGTCTACAGCCGACCATGCGTCCTACTTCACCTCTCTGCCACAGCCACCGCCGCAATCCAAATTATTAAAACCAGTTGCTTTCTTTCAGTAATCAATGAAATTTTATATTTTTGTTTGTTTGTAACGAATAGGCTCTGGAAATACTGAACCGATTTGAAAAATTCTTTCACTGGTAGGAAGCTACACTATCCCCGATTGACCTAGGCTATATTAGATTTTCAAAATAATTAGGGATCCTTACTTAAACTGGAATAATATTTTCACAGTTGGTGGTTTGTGGTTGTTGTTTAGTTATTTTTTGATAAGCCGATTTTGGGCAGTCAAAAGAACATAGTCTATAGAGCCACGTGTTTAGTAGTATCTTAAATTCTGTAGCGTAACGAAGTTCGCCGTTTCAAAGTGCGTAAATTCGTGAGCTCACATTTCGCGGGAAACTTCTAGTTAAATTATAGTGTTAACAATTAACAAAGCTCGAGAGAACTAGATCTCTTAATCTCCGCTTAATACCCACTCCGTGCCGGTTTGGTAATCGGAAAATTATTTGAATCTGTATCTACTCGCATAGAAATAAACTAGTGCCCCCGTGAGCTGCGGAACTTGAGCATAGCCATAATAGCCAACGAGAACCGAAATGTCCAGTGGACTCATCTTTACCAATATTATAAAGAGGAAAGATTTGTTTGTTTGTTTGTAACGAATAGGCTCCGTAAATACTGAACCGATTTGAACAATTCTTTCACTGGTAGGAAGCTACACTAATCCCGAGTGTCAAAGGCTATATAAGATTTTCAAAATAGTTCGGGATCCTTACTTAAACACGAATAATGTAGACCAAGGTGCATTATTTTCCGTTGTTTACATATTTTGACAGTTGGTGGTTTGTTGTTGTTGTTTGTCATTTTTAATTATCCCATTCTGGGCAGTCAAAAGAACATAGTCTATAGAGCCAAATGTTTAGTAGTATCTTAAATTCTGTGGCGTAACGAAGTTCACCGTGTCTGCTAGTGATGAATAATTTTAATAGAACACACACTATCCGAAAGATAACCTTGCCAAAGCATTACCCTACTTATAGTTGTGTACGCAAAAATCACCCCACTACTTTCTAAAATGCTGCCTAGACACTTTAACTAAATAAGTCTGAAAAAAAGATTTCACTGTAGGGTGGTGAAAGTAAAAATGCGTTTGTTGAAAAATTCTGAATTAATTCTATCTGCTGGAAGTGAGCTGGTTTATATAAAAGAGAACTTATTAAAAGCTAAAAGGGCCGGTATGTAATCAGAAGTACTACGGCAGTAAAGGGAAGTGGAAAGCGTTTATTACAGCGCATTACAGAGTAACTTTACACTGGTATAAAATAGGAAATTTCACAAACATTGAGATTAGCCAATTTGTTTATGGAATCTATACCTACCAATAATAAAGAGAAAAGATTTGATTATGTGTTTCTTTGTTTCTTACGAATAGGCTCCGGAAATTCTGAACCGATTTGAAAAATTATTTCACTGTTAGGAAGCTACACTATCCCCGAGTGTCATAGGCTATATTAGATTTTCAAAAAAATTTGGGGTCCTTACCTAAACTCAAATAATGTAACCGAAGGTGCTATTTTTTTCCGTTGTTTACATATTTTGACCGGTGGTTTGTTGTTGTTGTCTTTCTTGCCCATTCTGAGCAGTCACAAGAACAAAGTCTAGAGAACCAAGTCTTTAGTAATATCTTATATCCTGTGGCGTAACGAAGTTAGCCGGGAAAGCTCGTAACAAATAAATTGTGAATCTTAAAATGGTGACACTAGATAATCTTGCTTAGTATTGTTAGGGCACTACTGTGCTTTTAGTTTAAAGAGATAAGACAGCTACTAAATGTTGCTAAAAGTGGCCACTTTTGGCAATAGTCAGTACATTATTTAAGTCTTTAAACTTAAAAGTGGCCCAAAAATAACAAGCTAGATTAAATAGTAGCATAATATTGCTCATTTTCGAAAAACATGGTTTAGGAGTATTGATATTGATATAGGATGTATTGTTTTTTTGCAATTGGCAAGGTTACCAGAAATATTACGAAAATGATCCACAGAGAAAGCTCTGCGAAAACATGTTTCTAAGTTTTTTTTTGATGCACAAATACTACACTTTATGTGTAACGTCATCTTAAGGCAATAATGCAAACTCCTTTGTACTACACTACTTCACAATATAATTAAAAAGAAACTAATTACAACAGTCTTGTTCAAGTAAAATACGTTTTACTAAAAAAAAAAACACGCTTCTATGAATTAGCGCAAACAAAACCTGCTACGCTTTAGAAAATTAAATGCTACATTCGACTACGCAGTTTGAGTTTTATTTTTATTTATTTGATATTGTATTGTTTACACTGGTCGGATCCACCCTGTGTCAATTTGATTATGTGAAGTAGTACTTTAATTCAGGTAATGTATGACCACTCGATCTCTGTCATAAGGTTATATGATATTAGAAAGCGATATTCTAAAGGTGTGTAAGTAAACCTTACCTTGAACTGATACGACTACGTTTATAGGCCCATCGCACACCAGCGGTAGTAACATGACGGATAATTTGTCGAATTTGTCGTATGGATCTGTAACTTTTGTCGATCATCTCTAAACATTTTCCCGCATTTAAATGTCGAAAGCGATCAAAAGTGACAGAAGGATTCGAGAAATAATCCGCCATGCTACGCAGGCTGGGGTGGCATTCTCTTATTTCAAATAGCACAAAACTCATTATTATGACATGTCAGCTGTGTAAAATTTTACCAATTTGCTATTATCTAAACAAAAAAATTATAGAAAAGCTTCTATGGATCGCTGTTGTCTTGCCTTAACATTGACTTAGAGCAAATAGTGGCTGACAAAAAAAGAGATTAGCCCCCCTGGCGAGATGCGGCAATGATACCCAAATAATAACAATAACTTATTAATTATTAATTACTGCCCCTTATTTTGTATCGCTGAAAGGTATTTGAAATTCTTTAACTTCACCACCGCTTTGAAGACATTTCATCTAATGAATTCTATAATTTTAGTAATTCGGAAGCCAAACAAAATATCTATTTACATTTAAAGATCAAAGAAAGTTGAAGACATATTTTTATATAACATATTTTTTATATTCTAATGTACAAATTGAGGAGAAGTCGCGTGTTGTGTCAAGGTAGCTGTAAAATAATTTTCGATTAAAACCATTTTGAACCCTGTTCTAAAATTATTATTTCTAATTTCACTTTTATTTACTGAACACCAACCCACCGTACATTTTCTGTCGTCTATTTTATCTGAAAAGCAAGTTGCCTGGAATAAGTCGCTTTAAGCGTAAAGGCCGCCCTTTGCAATCAATGTTTTAAATTGAGAATAATGTAATATGTTAAGTTGATCGATTGTAATAAACAGTCTATCTATCTGTAAAGACCTCCACCTCAGACCAGTACCTCTGTAAAGATAAGATGTTTGTGGAAATAAATAAATAAATAAATCTACGTATCTAAAATACTTGAAACCCTGTTCCGAAATCAGAGAGCAGTTTAAATCTATATCCCCTCTGGCAGCTGTGTGATGGTTCGAGTACCAATATTCTCAAAACCGAAGCTTTACCATGCTTGTAGTGCAGAATATTCCAGTTTACTTGTGCCAGTGGACATAATCCAATTATCGGGAAGCATTTCTAGGTAAGGCGATTATCACATTGCCACGCAACACGCAGCGTGGCGCGTGAATGCGTATTCTAACGTTGATTGTAAGTACTTCCATTTGTATAGAAACACGCGCAGTCCAACACACAGAAAATGCATCCACGTGCGCGCGCGTAGGTGCGCCGAAACGCAACATGCAGCGTGGTGCGTGGCAATGTGTTAACCGCCTTACATTTTCCTAATCCTAAAGTGCTATAGTGCAGTGCTAGTCCCCATACGAAAACTCAGTGAAACAAAGTTTATTTCTAATGTAAATAAATATATGTATTTTAGTTTTTATAAAATAGGGTGAGAGAATTTTTATTTGTATTAATTAGTATAAATTAAACACACTATATAAGAATAAGCATTTATTATTTTTTAGGTAAACACAAAGAACATGAGCGATGACAATATTAAGTTAATTTGTTAAAACGATTGCTTGAAGAGATTAGAAGACAGGACCAGAAAAACATTATCTTACCACTAAAGTTAGTTTTAAGTATGCGGATGCGGGGTCAAATGATTCTTTTGAAAACAATATTTTAATTAGATTATTATTTATATAAAAAACAATGTCGTTTCAGGTACACTTATAATAACTAAAGTACAATTGTATTGATTTTAATTACAATTGATTTGTCGGATTCATTTGCCTCCCTTCATAAAAAAATGACTTAAAAATATCTGAAAATATTACGGCATAAAAATACGAAGACGACGAAGTTCGCCAGGCAAGCTATTAAAAATTTGGGAAAAAAATATACAATCTATCTTATAAGTATACTTACGATTATTCTTATTACTAATCATACAATCAGGATCATCTCTGCCGCCGGAGCAAGCCTAAAGTTTTACACAAAAATAAAGGAAAAAAATAACCTCAGCGCAGTTGGATATAAAATGAAGGGGCTCGAAACTTTACGTCAGTCCCTTAAATTGAATCACGAATGCAGAGAGTTGCGGCGGACAGTCCTGTATGTCGTGTCGCATATAACATTTGACAAATTGATTATCACACATCGATCGCCTGCATATATTAACAAACCACAGCTACTATTTCAGCTTTCGCACTCAAATTGATTGAATCTTATTAATTTGAGTATTCATTGTTTCGTAAATTAGGAAACGTTTTGAACAGAAATAGCGTAAGTGATTAAATTGTTTCCCTAAATAAAATACATTCCTATATTTTTGGGAAACAATTTAATCTCTTATTTTACTCGTTTGAAGTGATTTGATAATATTGGTTGTTAAAAAATATATTCATGGGTACGCATCTCTGGTGGTAACCCAAACTTAATGGTTGTTTTTTTTTTTTATTATTAATGTTTTATTAATATTAATAAAATATTTAGTAAAGGCGACTAAGGGAACACCGAAAGACAGGCAGCAGCGTCCTTCGCAGCGGCCTAATTCGCAGTGATTTCTTCTCGACATCCTAAAACCTGCATTCTCATATCATAACGCTCAAAGACGATCGGCTTTCAACTTAACCATACTTTAAACTTTTTTTTTTCAAATTATTCTAGAATATATAGTTTTAGATCTATGTAGGGAAGACATTTTTTCTGCGGGATTACAAAATTATTAAACTTTTTGTATGAAATTGTTATTTGCTTTAAAACTTTAGTTAAGTTGAAAGTTTACCGTAATTTAGCGTTACAAGGTGGCTGTTCAAATTCAACTATCAAAAAAAACATACATACATACATAACCTCACGCCTGTCTCCCATCGGGTTAGGCGGAGACAATTGATTTCCTATTACAAAAAAATACTCATATAAAGAGACTCACGTGCGTCATCGGTCTGGCAGCTAGGTCCAGGGGGCGGAGGTAAGACGGCACCGAAGAACCTCTTATCCAGCAGTTGGAGAAGCTGCAATGCAGCCTCGTGGACCGGAGCCCGCGGACACCCCGTGCCCAGCAGTGTCACGTTTATTATGGCCGTGTAGTGGTCGCATGGGTACTCCCTGGTTGACAAGGGATACAAGTTAAGATTAAGATTAAGAGCCAGTTTACCGCGATGCTAGCGCCATTCTCGAAAAAAAATTATTTCTTCTAAACTAAGGCAAATATCAAAAATGTGGCACAGTATGACACTAGATAATCTTGAAAAGAATTTTTTGAGCACAGTAAAGTAGTCCTAACTTAAAAAAAAAAAAACAAAATTATACACCGATTGTTGCTAAAAGTGGCTACTTTTAGCAACACTTTGTAGCTATCTTTGATCTTTAACCTAAAAGCTATACAACAGTGCCCTAAAAATACAAGACTACATTATCTAGTGTCATACTGTGCCACATTTTTGATATTTGCCTAAGTTTAGAAGATTTTTTTTTTTTGGCGAATGCCGCTAGCATCTCTGTAAAATGGCTCTTAAGGCTTTATAAATAGAGAGCAAACTATTTTACCGCTGCAACCTAGCTAGCACAAGTCAACGGCTCGTAAGGCCTCATTTTCTGAGACGCGTCAAAACGTCAAATCAATCAATCTTTTGACAGGAAAAGAAAAATGGATGGAACAATGGAACATTTTGTATGGAGAATGAAATTGTTGTTTAAATAACTTTCCTTTCATTTTTCCAAATTTTCTCAACTTTTAAACCTTCCCTGGACTACCTACGAACATTTCAAAACCAAAATCTGCTATAACGGCCTGACCGCTCTTGACTTGTAGCGAGACTAACAAACCACCATTCATTTTTATATTAGTAGAAGTAGATACCAACCGCAGAGATTCAGATTAAACGTATTTTTTCAATTCAAATATGTCACATCGAAGCATAAAAAAAAAAATAAGTTTTCAAAGGAAACTGCAGGAGGTAAGTTCTTTGATCAATTGCAGACGGATATATACTCGTAGATTATTTTTTATTTTTCTTTGACGGCAATCATCTTCGCCTTTACAACGAACACAGATAACGAGTTTGTGGGATCATATTACTTTTATTTATTTTCTGACCGTAACGACTTTCTCTTATAAAACAACTTTTATTTTTTTTTTGTTACTACTATTAATTAATAATATGTAATACAAGACGCTGCCCCGCGGTATTACCCGCGCAGATTTTTCTTAAACACAAAAATCCTGTTTTCTCCCGTTCCCATGGAAATTTCGGGAAATTATTCCTTAGTGCCCCCTACGCTCCCCAAGGAACCCACGTGCAAAATTTCAGCCCGCTACGCCCAGTACTTTCGGCTCTGCGTTGTCTGTCAGTCAGTCAGTCAGTAACGGAAGAGTTTTATATATATTGATTTATGTTTCTCATCTCACTAATATTACAAATGCGAAAGTTTGTGAGTGTTTATGTTTGTTACTTCTTCACGTCTAAACGGCTGGAGCGATTTCAATGAAATTTGGTATGGAGTTAGCTGGCACCCTGGATTAACAAATAAAGCTATTTTTTATGGGGTAATAACTTGTGGATAATACTGCTGGGTACAGCAAGTTAATAATATTTACAATATCATCACAAGCAGGTACCTACATAATCATTATCTATACCTATATTATAAAGAGGAAAGTTTATTTGTTTGTTTGTTGGTAACGAATAGGCTCCGGAAATACTGAACCGATTTGAAAAATTATTTCACTGGTAGGAAGCTACGCTATCTGCGAGTGACATAGGCTATATTAAATTTTCAAAATATTTAGGGATCCTTACTTAAACTCGACCAATGTAGCCCAAGGTGCATTTTTTCATCATCATCATCATCATCTTAGGCGTTACAGCCGCGGGTGGGCCTTAGCCTGGTCAAGTAAATTCTTCCAGTCCGTTCTATTTAGGGTTTTCTCTCTCCCCATTGTGCATTTTTTCCGTTGTTTACATATTTTGACAGTTGGTGGTTTGTTGTTGTTTTTTTATTTTAATAGCTCATTCTGGGCAGTCAACAGAACATAGTCTATAGAGCCAAGTGTTTAGAAGTACATATCTTAAATTCAGTGGCGTAACGAAGTTCGGCGTGCCGGCTAGTTTTAAATATATTTAAAAAAAAATTACAAAATATTGGTATTGATATTGTAGTAAATTCTGTCTTTGAACAACTTAAAATATCTATATCTTAGGATATATTATTGAGAAGACGTGTTAGTGGTACAGTGGCGGTCTAGGACGGCGTAACAGATTTGTCTTTGGTCTCGTGTGCCCTAGACTGTAATACCAAAGAACAAGAGCTATTTTGCAATACAGAAAACCGGAAGTTTTACGCCCTTCTAGACCGCCACTGTAACTCAAGACACTCGATTCCTCCGCCGCCCAAGGAAGTATTTGTCTACTTTTAATTTGAACGCCTGCAGAATAGATAGATTATACATTCCATTCCTCAGAACAATTTAGTAAGATTCTATATATAACTAGAAAAATTCGGCTCTCCCACAAAGAGTTAAACATCTAAATCACTAGACGAGGTTTAAATCACTAGTTCGTCATACAAATTGGCTAATTTTAGACAGGTCTAACCTTTTTTTTTTGTATGGGTGATTGTCTCTTCTGACCTCCAGGTTGTTATACCCTACCATTCCTAATTTGAAGTGTGTTCGGTATTTAAACAGTAACAGTGTTATTCATTAAGATACAGTAGATTTTAGGTAGCTTTACTGGAGGTCTACTTCTCTGGTTTGTTGTGTGGTAAATACGTGACATCAAGTCTAAATTGACATACGTCAAATAACTAAAATGCTCTTTAACTTTTCATGAATAACAAGGTAAGTCCCAAAAGTCGACGATAAACCGGAAGCAGGAGATAGAGCAAGTCATTACATACAGCTAAGAGAAAAATAAAATAATAATTCTGGACCCTGTGGTGGTATAACTATGGCTATTTAAAAATCAACACTTTTTGTGTGTGTGTGACAATCATTTTCACCTTGTTGCAACAAAATTTTAACGTGTGTATCTGTCTGTCTGTCTGTCGGTGTATCGGTCTGTGGCATCGTAGAGCCCAAACGGCTGAACCGATTTACGTTTAGTTTTTTTTTGTATCATAGATAATTTCAGGCCGAGTGTTCTTAGCCATGTCTGATGAAGATCTGATCAGCGGTTTGAAGATGATCAGCTCTTGAATAATGAATGAGTGGATCTAACTAGCTTCCGTATGTCCGATCGATTTGAAATTTGGTACCATGTTACATCTATGTTATAGAAAGTATTTGGTAAGGTAACCATGACCTGATCTGCCGTTTGAAGATGATCAGCTCTTGAATAATGGATGAGAGGATCTAACTAGCTTCCTTATGTCCGATCGAGTTGAAATTTGGTACCATGTTACATCTATGATATTGATATGTTAAGGTAACCATGACCTGATCTGCCGTTTGAAGATGATCAGCTCTTGAATAATGGATGAGAGGATCTAACTAGCTTCCTTATGTCCGATCGAGTTGAAATTTGGTACCATGTTACATCTATGATATTGATATGTTAAGGTAACCATGACCTGATCTGCCGTTTGAAGATAATCAGCTCTTGAATAATGGATGAGAGGATCTAACCACCTTCCATTTGTCCTATCAATAAAAAATTTGGTACAGTGTTACTTCAATGATATTGAAAGTATATGTTAAGGTAACCATGATATTTTTAAGATGATTAGCTCTAGTTCTAGTTAAGTTGATGAGGGTTCTGACTGGGTCGGGGGTTTAAAAATTTTTAACTTTCAGTTATTGAAACATAGCCACGAGTAATGGGTCTATCAATTGTTGCCTTAGATTTGAAGTCATCTACATTAGTTTAGAAGAAAATTGGTAGTTTCTCTCAACCAAAAAAATAAATAAATTAACACCCAAAGGGTTTAGTTTTTTTTCTGCTGTAGCTGTAAGGAATTGCTTCCGGTTTATCGTCGAGTTTTGGGACATCCTGTATATTAAATCACCTGGCACTGAAGACAGTAGCTAAGGCCATGAAGCAGCCATCAGCGACCCTGGGAGAGCCCGTGAAGCAGCGGTCGACGCACCAGTCCAGCAGTGGACCCACGTCCGGGTTGCTGTCCAGCAGTAGTACTACGCTCTCACGTGCTAGCTCGTACACCTTATGGGTTAAAAAGTTACAATTATGTAATAATTTCTTTTTAACAAAAAAGAAACCCGCCTTCAAAAATCTGATACATACATCAACTGAGCACTTCCTCTTTTTCTAAGTCGGTTAAAATAGATACTAAAACCTTCTCCTGAATGTAACAAATACTTATCTGAAAACCGCATCAAGATCGGTTCAGCCAATCGCGAGATAATCGCGGACAAACAGTCATACCTACATACATACATACAGGTCAAACTGATAACCTCCTTTTTTGAAGTCGGTTAAAAAAGACATAATTCGTAGGTATTCTATGGCTGACATTTACAGGCGCTGTTTTAGAAGCTGCTCGCTCCATTTTCAACTCGGACAAGTCATTTTCCAGTACAAATTATCTTGGCGGAGCCGACTCATACTCCGTCTAGCATATACACACAGTCTCGCAGTCGGAGCTCGATTATCTACATCAATTTGGATCCTGAGAACGTTTTAAAGTTACATTTTGTCACTTTGGAGTGCTACTTCTTACTGCGACTCGACTGTCAATCAAATCAAATAATTCTTTATTCAATATAGGATACAAGATATCACTTATTGAAAGTCAATTAGACTACATCTAATTGGTATTGATACCTTATTTGGTAGAGTATCCTATACTGTGAGAGGCGAGGTATTTCAGGGTGCCCACCAATAGGCTCAGACAAACGAATGTTTGCCTTGCCTTACGACAATAGTCGAATATCAGCTTATGCCGCCTCCACACGGCATTAGAGACGGTAGTAATGTAACATTAAAAGCCAGTTTACAGCGATGCTAGCGCCATTCGCGAAAAAAATTAATATCTTCTAAACTAAGGCAAATATCAAAAATGTGGCACTGTATGATACTAGATAATGTAGCCTAGTATTTTTTGAGCACAGCAAAGTAGTCCTGAGTAAAAAGAACAAAAAAAAACATAGATTGTTGCCAAAAGTGGCCAATTTTAGCAACACTGTAGCTTTCTTTGGTCTTCAAGCTAAAAGCTATACAGAAGTGCCCTAAAAATATCCTAGGCTACATTATCTAGTGTCATACTGTGCCACATTTTTGATGTTTGTTTTAGTTTAGAAGATATTAATTTTTCTGGGAGGGTGAAGTCAGTAGAAGAGTCTAGGTGAGGCTTGTAGATGCCAAGGCTGCATTCCTCTAAAAAATGCCTAGTGCACTCGCTGCAGTACTTTATTGGTGAAGTACTCAAGAAATGCAGATACTGGCAAGTCCAATGTGTCCACGTCCAAGTCGTACTCTCCGGGACCTGCTGCCTCTTAACTGACCTTATCATTAGTAGAGCTCAACATCTCTCCGAGCCACGGGTACAGCGCCCCGTCTTCTGCAAGGGCAGCAGGCGCGAAGCAAGGGCCGCAGCACACCAGAGCGCTCATTGCCTGAGAGAATAGACACAGGTTACACATAGTGGTTTGACTTTTATTGCTTGAAACGTTTGTACAGTGGCGGACACGGCCGCCGTAACACTCCAGGTTTTTCTCTATTGCAAAATAGCTCTTGTTCTTTGCTAATACAGTCCTATGGCTGACGAAACATTAGACAAATCTGTTACGACCTCCTAGTCCGCCACTGTATAATAGGGTGTCAAATTTCCCTCCCCATGTCATTTGCCGTGACACGGGAATAAAAATCGGGATTTTTATCCCGGAAAGATGATCGGCCAATTTTCCCGGGCATTGCCGATCCCCGGGATCCTGGGTAGAATACCCTACTATCGAATCATTTTAACGAGTGATTGGAGTGATTTCATTGGTTTCTTTGAGTCGCCATAAAGGGCTCGAGCATCACACCGCTCAACTTTATTTTTGCAATGTATGGAATTTGGGTACTCACTATAATGTTGAGGGAAAGACTTTTACCTTCAGAACAGCTAATTGAAACCGCTAATCCTTATTAGAAGCGGAGGCATTAGCAGCTAACGGGGCCAGTGGAGGCACAAGCGGAGGCGCCAGATTACCCAGGTGCTTCGCTAACGGACCGCTCCAGCATAATTAAGAGTACTACACGTACAGTATGGGCACTCCCTGCCTCCCTCAGCAAGTGCGGCCCGCGGTTACCTCTCAGTGACGCTCAGTACAAGCAGCACGTCTCATCTCACTCACACAAGCATGGTACGCGTGCACGTACACGAGTTTCGGCTGTGCGCAAAACTCTTTGTGACCCTGTTGAGTGAAAGGATTAAGAAGGTTACCTTCAGAGCAGCAAGTTGAAGCCTCTCATCTTTATCAGCGGCGGCGGCGGCGTTGGCGGCGGGCGGCGCCGGCGGGGGCACCGGCGGAGGCGCCAGGGTACCGAGGTGCTTCGCTAACGGCCCGCTCCAGCCCGCGAATAAGGCGAAAAGACCGCGGCGGAGCTCCTTGCGTAGCAGCCCGCCGCGGAGTTCCACTGTGGTCCAAAAAAATATTTTTTTTTTATTTTTATTTTATTTATTGAGAAACAAACAGTGATAACAAGAAGACCTTGAGTTTCCTTAGTAATAAATATAAAGATATATATTCAAGGCTCGGAAGCGTAATAGTGCAAAAGATACAAATGCAAATATATGTATAGACTAGAGGCTGCCCCGCAAAATTACCCGCGCAGATTTCTCTTATACACAAAAATTCCGTTTTCTCCCGTTCCAATGGGATTTTCAGAAAATTATTCCTTAGTACTCCCCTACACTCCCCAAGGAACCCACTTACAAAATTACAGCCCACTACGCCCAGTAGTTTCGGCTCTGCGTTGTCTGTCAGTCAGTCAGTCAGTCAGTCAGTCAGTCAGTCAGTAACGGAAGAGTTTTATATATACACTAGAGGCTGCCCCGCGGGTTTTCCCGCGCAGATTTCTCATAAACACAAAAATCCCGTTTTTTTCCCGTTCCCGTGGGAATTTCGGGAAATCCCTTCTTAGTGCTCACCTACACTCCCTAAGGAACCTACATGCCAAATTTCAGCTTTGTACGCCCAGTAGTTTCGGCTCTGCGTTGTCTGTCAGTCAGTAACGGAAGAGTTTTATATATATTGATACATAGGTACTAAGTATATCTCTACAGCTTGGCACAAACAACTAGAAAATAATGGGGGCGCCACTTTGTATGTAAATACTTTTTATTTAATTTCTCCCTGAATAAAACACAATTTAAGCCCAAAGTCAGTCAAAATCAAAAATTAACATCTTCATGATCTGTTTCTTTACAAGAAGTTATAAATTTTTAGGTTTTCCAACTTAAGATAAAAATGATTCCGTGTCAAGACAGCGTTGCCAAGCTGTACATTGTATGTTATCTATACCAATATTATAAAGAGGAATGATTTGTTTGTTTGTTTGTAACGAATAGGCTCCGGAAATACTGAACCGATTTGAAAAATTCTTTCACTGGTAAGAAGCTACATTAACCCCGAGTGTCATAGGCTATATTAGATTTTCAAAAAAATTAGGGATCCTTACCTAAACTCAAATAATGTAACCCAAGGTGCAATATTTTTTCCATTGTTTACATATTTTAACAGGCGGTTTGTTGTTGTTGTTTGTTTTTTATTCGGCTAATCTGGGCAGTCAAAAGAACATAGTCTATAGAGCCAAGTCTTTTGTAGTATCTTATATTCTATGGCGTAACGAAGTAAGCTGGGAAAGCTCGTAGATTGATAAAGATAAACTTCGATAACTAAATTTTTAGGCGCTTGAATGTATTTGTGAAATTACCTACAATACATCACAAATGACAAATGCTCGGGCAAATATTGTAGGCCTAAATGCGAAAGCGTTCGTGAGGTTAGGACCACTTATCTACTATATATATAAAAATGAATCTTGGTTCGTTAGTCTCGCAAAAGTTTGAGAACGGCCGGTCCGATTTAGCTGGTTTTGGTCTTGAAATGTTTGTAGTATTCCAGGGAAGGTTTAAAAGGTGAGAAAATATGGAAAAAAAGGGTTACATTTTTTTTTAAATTGTAAGACACGATACGAAGTTTGCCGGTACAGCCAGTATGAAATAGAAAAGTGTGTTCAGTTTGCCTACTGTGGACACAGCCTAAAGATATGGTTTCCTTTAAGACGTAATAAAGCGACCGTAAGTAGCCGTGATGACGTCAGTAGAACGTTGTCCATATAGATGTCATAGGAAGATTTGATAAACTTGCAAAAAAAAAACTGATAATTCGTTATTAGGATTACTTTTTTTTTTTTTCAATCATCCTGACAAAAAGTAGTTTTTTTGCCTAATTATCAAATCTTCCTACGACACAGACACCACCGCCGCTTTTTAACGTTACTTTGTCTATTACCGCCTTTAACGACCGTCATTACGTTCTACTGACATCATTCACCTCTAGATGACGGCCGTTATAGGACACGTTTATTAGAGAAAAACCATAACTTAGGTAATCTCACATAAATACTCACGCGGAAAGCTCTTGATCAGCTCAGTAATGAAATCAGCAAAGGTGAGTCTGAGTTCGCGGACCGCCGGGGCGTCCTTCTCCGCCTCCCCGTCGAGGCAGAGCCGTGCCCCCTCCAAATACTCCAAGAAGGGAGCCGCCACCGCCCCGCCTTCTAAGGCGAATGGGCTGTAAGGGATGAAACTTAGTTTAATAAACTAAAAAACATTATTATTTTTTCGTCGGGGGTTAAAAACGTGTTTTATCGTCAATTCTGGATTTATGTACAAAGTACTTTGTACTCCTTAACACTGTTAGAGCTGTGCTCTTACTTAAGTACCCATAATAATTTTTTTATTCTTTATGTTTGACTGCTCCGTGGCGCAGTTGGCAGTGATGTGGACTGAGTAAGCGTGTGCACCTGGGTCCGATTCCCGGGCGGGGCGAATATTGATATGATGAATATCGATGTTTGTTTCTGGTTTGGGTGTAATATTCGTCTCTGTGTGTGTTTCGGTTACCCTAGATACAGGTTCTTCCTAGTTAGGGGCTCTGAGTGTGATGTGTTATTATAAATATTAATGTTACATTTTACATGGTAGAAACTAGAAAAGTTTGCTTCAAAAAACTTTTTCACGATGCGCATTATTATAATTTACTTTTGCATTTCCGAATTAAAATATTAAATTATCTTTCGGCAGAACCGATTTTGATGCGGTTTTCAATATTAAGAAAAGTACCAGTTACATTAGGACGACGTTTTTGGTGTTTTAACCGACTTCGGAAAAGAGGAAGTTCTAAGTTTATGTAGTAGTTAGTATTGAAGGCGGATACCACAAGAAGACCGTACTCACCTAGCAGCGAAGGTCCCACGCTGTGCTATGAGGAGCAGCAGCTTGTTCAACTGCAGTCTGAGAGCGTCACGGCGCCGCCTGCGACGAACATTCTCCTGTTTTCTGTCTACTGCCTCGCGTAGAAGCGGCACTAGCTCCTCCATCAGATCTCTAATAACAAGAATTGACCTTTTATTATATCAATCAACTAGACGACCCGGCGAACTTCGTACCGCCTTACCTTTTACTATGTTGTGCATGAATTATCCACATAAACCTTCCTCTCGAATTACTCTTTAAAAAAACCGCCATTAAACCCGTTGCATAGTTTTAAAGATATAAGCATACATAGGGACAGACGCGGGAAGCGACCTTGTTTTATACTATGTATTGATATTGATACATAGTATAAAACAAAGTCCCTTCCGCTGTCTCTCGCTATATATTAGTTAAATCTATAATATTATTCATCGTACTTTGACGCAGTTCCTTTTTAATAGAAATAGTGATTTAAGAGGAGGGTTTAAAATGTATAATTATCCATGCACAGCATAGTAATCTAGCTAGGCAGTACGAGGTTCGCCGGGTCGACCAGTTATATTATAAAGGTTTTTTTTTTGTTTCCCGTGGTGTTGGCATAGAACATAATACTACCTCCTCCCATGGGTGCCGTAAAAGGCGACTAAAAGAACACCCGAAGGATAGGCAATTGGGCAGTTACTTGAAGAGCCATACTGCTAACGCGAACCTGTCTCCCAAGCGTGGCAAATATAGAAAATCCCCCCCAACAAGGCTTTTCCATGTGACGATCTATGAGCCTACCGCTGTTCGAAGAACATTCAACCTAAGATAATGTTGTTACTTCTTTAACTACCATAGTCAATAAACGGTAGCACTTTACATGCTTTATAGCTTAATAGTCTATAGCAGGGATGGCGAACCTTTACGCATCAACGTGCCATTTTTCTAAAGAAGTCTTTATTGAGGTCACAGACGTGCCATTATATAGTTTTGACTTTGTGATTTTTAGAAATCGATTTTAGCGAAAAAAAATGGAATTAAGTAAGTATGTTAAATTTGCAATAAAGCGTCTATCTATCTATTGTTCGAAAAAATATAATTACAAATACACTCAAAACTCTTTATTTACATACTAAATTACATTTGTTAATTTTGCAATGTCTATACCAATATTATAAAGAGGAAAGATTTGTTTGTTTGTTTGTAACGAATAGGCTCCGGAAATACTGAACCGAATTGAAAAATTCATTCACTGGTAGGAAGCTACACTATCCCCGAGTGTCATAGGCTATATAAGATTTTCAAAATAATTAGGGATCCTTACTTAAACTCGAATAAAGCAACCCAAGGTGAATTTTTTCCATTGTTTACAGATTTTGACAAGTGGTTTGTTGTTGTTGTTTGTTTCTTTATTCGACCATTCTGGGGAGTCTAAGACCCAAAGTCTATAGAGCCAAGTCTTTAGTAGTATCTTTTAATCTATGGCGTAACGAAGTTAGCCGGGAAAGCTCGTTTGAAATAAATGCGTAAATTATTATTAGTGTAACATACATTATGTAAGGATTATAAGATGTTACTTTTAGCATACTGAACTGAGAGTCATCTTGTAAACTGACACAATGAGACTGGTAGCGTAGCTACCTATATGTATACCTATAACGTCTTTGGGTAAGGCACTTTGTGATTAGTTATTGATCACGCGTGCCATAGTTTCGCCAACCCTGGTCTATAGTATTGTCTATGTAAGTTTCCTCTCTCTCTCTCTCTCTCAACTCTCCCGTGAACCGAATTGTATGTGCTCTGTAAAGTCAAATCTAAATAAATAGTTAAAACTGTTTATACAAAGACGTTTTATGTTGTTCGAGCAACCACCGCTATTCTGAGTATTAGCTAGTATTCTGTAAAGTTTCTTCAAACTTCGATCAGTAATTTTAGCAAGAAAGCTGTGAAAACAACCTAAAATCTTTTCGAACTTATAATATTTATAGGACTCTCAGTTTTAAATGCGGTCCGTTGGTACTTAGAGCCTTAAATTAATTTAACTTCGAATACCTTTCTTTTCCGTGTACTTTTGGCCACTTCCATTTCGGGAGTCGAACCCGCACATTTATTCCAAGTTTACGTCTAAGCCGCTGCATGACTTCAAAAACCAATACATACTTAAAATAGCCAAGTTCGTGACCAATCACGCTCAATGTAGGGTTCCGCAGCGTCATTTTAGGTACTCAACAATACATGGCGCTTTATTAAGTTAATTAATAGATGAAGATTTTTTATACCCGTGCATGTTAAGTATTTATGCAAGTATAGCAATAGTTCTTGAGGCAAATGAAGGCACACTACAGCAAGGCGACCAACAGACTAAGGGTGCATTCACGTACAAAGCTGGTAACATGCGCTTGTTGGCGCTGGTTCGAAAAATGTATAGAAAATACCTGCGCTGAAATTCGCGCTGGAACAACCGTCTAAGTATAGACGCTTGCTACAACAAGCGCTTTTTACCAGTTTTCTACGAGAATGCACCCTAAGAAATAAGTGTAGTGTTCTTAATGTGTAGGGTTCTTGGTTCAACTATGGAACTCCAATACGAAGTCACAAAGTCACGCAGACGGCCAATTAGCGTTACAATGCAAGGTTTAATTAGTGTTTACATGTAAATGAATAAATAGACCGTCGAAATTATGAGCTGTAACATGGAATAAATATTTAATTCGAACAATCAATATATATAAAACTCTTCCGTTACTGACTGACTGACTGACTGACAGACAACGCAGAGCCGAAACTACTGGGCGTAGCGGGCTGAAATTTTGCATGTAGGTTCCTTAGGGAGTGTAGGTGAGCACTAAGAAAGGATTCCCCGAAATTCCCACGGGAACGGGAAAAAACGAGATTTTTGTTTTTAAGAGAAATCAGCGCGGGTGATACCGCGGGGCAGCCTCTAGTTAATCAAAAAACTAACTTGAGAGCGTCAGGATTGATGTGTCCCATGGCGGCCACGGCTGCATCCCTGACTTCCGGTACTTCACACCGTGCGAGCGGGACAGCAAGCTTGTGAAGAGAGGCGGGCGACGCCCCTGTACCCCTCGCCTCACCCCCGCTCCGCTCGCCGCTTAACGAATCGGGTGATGAACTGCAAAGGTTAAGTATAGTCAGTGAAAGATTGAGAGAAGAGTGTGTACTATATGCGCTTTTATACTAATATGTTTACTTGCACCTTTAATGAAACTCTGTCCATATAAATTGGACAACATATAATGAATGAATGACTGAAATATTTACTCAATGTAACAGTTACGATACAAACATTACACGATATGCATTTAATAATAATACAAGTTATATATAATATAATATACATATCGTATAATTCAAAAATATTTGGGGCTGATAAGATCAATTGTCTTTCTTGATGGCTATGAATATAAAAATCATGTTGGCAATGATAGTCATTATGGGTTTAAAAGCCAGTTTACCGCGATGCTAGCGCCATTTCGGAACAATAATTATATCTTCTAAACTAAACCAAATATCAAAATCTGTGTAACAGTATGACACTAGATAATGTAGCCTAATATTTCTAGGGCACTGTTGTATAGCTTTTAAATTAAAGACCAAAGAAAGTTACAAAGTGTTGATAAAAGTGGCCACTTTTAGCAACAATTTGTGTATATTTTTGTTCTTTTAAGTTAGGACTACTTTACTGTGCTCAAAAAACACTAAGCAAGACTATCTAGTGTCATATTGTGCCACATTTTTGATATTTGGTTTAGTTTAGAAGATATAATTATTGTTTCGAAATGGCGCTAGCATGGCGGTAAACTGGCTCTTAAGATTCTCGAAATTCGTTGCAATCTCCTCGTCACAAATATACCCGATTCTTATACTAATATTGAGATATTTCAAAAGAAAATGATATTATCCAAAAAATTAAATTGTTTACAAACTCCATTGACATATCAATTCAAACACGGTCTACTAGATCGGTTGCCAAAGACTCAACCCGAAGTATATGTACCTATTGCCTTCCTGTATATTGATACTTCGAAACGTTTTTGTGCCTAGAGTACAACTACTCTACAAACTCAACAGTTTAACATACAATATTAACCTTTAAAGCAAAGGGTACAAGAGCGCATTTAGTACACAATTATTTTAACAAATACAGGATGATTCAGACAAGGCGGTTATAAAAAAAAAGGAGCGATTCGGCGTACTATACTAAAACAACATTTCCTTAGCAACAATGGGTCCAAATGTCAAAACAAAAATCAGCTATCCCTTTGATCCCGTCAGCTGATCGAACAAAATTAATTAGTTTTTGAGATTTCTAGCCATGTTACTTTGGGAAAGTTGTAAGGAATAATGCTAAATCACTTCTAGAATTTATTATGGACTTGTCAGAAACAGCCTGAAAACACATAACAATTAATAACTACACAACAAAGTCTGAAACATAAAGATTCGGTAAGTGTGGCCACGAAAGCGAAATAATAATAATCTAATGAGTGTGGTACAGTACTAGGACGTACAGACACGGGACGGGCGTAGCTGAAATGTATTATGCGTATAGGATTTGAATGTGTGCTTGAATTCCTAAAGCCGCGCCCATGCGAATGAGGTGTGATTAGAATGCAAACTTTGAATAAATCTAACGGTTTTTTTTTACTTTATTTTAAACAATAATTTATTCTTATTCACTGTAAAAAAAGTTAAGAATCTGAAAAGAAACTCTGGCCAAATAACAAAACGTTTAAGGAAACTCTCTATCATACATGATTTCGACTAATTTAACACAAACTGCCGCCGTGTGTTGGCAACACTAGCGTAAAAGAAAGAGATATCAAGAAGTGCTATTGATAATACAGCCCCTAATGAAATATTATTAGAGAAAGAATATTCCTAACACGCTTTAAAAAAATAAAACATAGAGCAATATTTAAGCCAATCGAAATTGCATGAGATAAGATGGTTTTGAGTGAAAACGGAACAATAATATTAAGAACATTGTTTGATGAAACACTTAATATATGAAAAACAGACATGCCGGTTATTTGGTTAGAAACAAAAAATATTAAAAAGTACATTTTTAAAAATGCATTTTCCAACATTGCAGTCTGATTTTGCTTATCATAAACAACAGCGTTCTCATAATGGCATCATGAATGACGTGTCAAAAAATTCAAATCTACAGATTAAAAATAAGATTAAAACATTTTAAATTAGTAAACTAAACTTCAACTGCTCCTTGAAAAGCAAAAACCGAGCAACTTGTCGTGGATTACAAGCAAAATAAGACCGCAAAACCGTTTTATTTTCATTTGGTTCGAATGCTATTAGTTACATCATCCAAATAGTAAGTGATATACAATAATAATAATAAAAAAAAAAAACAATGTGTATGTATCTAAAAGTAGGTTCCCACGGTCCGTGATTATATGGACCATAAAAAGCACAGCCGACGAGCACGGACGGCAACGCACGCAGTTTTATTTACCGTCTCGTGCACGGACGAGACCCGACCAAGGTTCTTCAAAAAACTCATTATTGTCTCATTATTAAGATATGTCAATGGTCAAATATTACGTTTTATATACTCTCTTAAAAAAAACTATAGAAAAGTTACTATGAATCGCTGTTGTATGACTTTAACATTGGCTTGCACTAGGTTCTATAGTGGCTGTTAAAATAAGCGAATACGGCCCCTGGATATAAAGTCAGCATTCGAAAATCATTGTGGCCTTTTAAAAACGACCGCGTCCATGTACATGCCCTAAGAAAAGCATTTTTTATTTAAGAGTCCGCGATATTTCGGACCGTGGGAATCAATTAGACATAAAAAGGCACAGAGAGGAGCTAAGAGACGAGGTTTTTACCCCCACAGAGAATCCGGACACGCCGAGAGAAACAGGGCGCTGCGCAACAAATAGAAAATTAGTCGGGTGCGCATAAGCACACAAAAACACACACACACGCAAACTCACATTTCATTGTTAGTCAATTGTGTAAACTAGTAACGTCGCTGCCAAACGATGACGTGACGTATACACAATGTAATGTTAAATTAAAATAGCAACCAAAGCTTGGCAGGTTTAATGAGTAAGTAGTTCATGACAAATAGATATGATTAAACAAATCAGTCATTGGACTCAAGTGGGGCGAAGGCACGGAAGGCGACATCCCCGCCTCGATTCCAGTGACTCCAACATTGCGTAGTTAAGTAAATTGTTTTTTAAACAAGATAAGTTGTATTTTTTTTATTGATATTTTGTAAACCCATCGATATATCCCGTTGAGTTTCGTTCACTTATTTAAAGTAACCTAGTATAAAATGTGTTGTGAAGTGTCATTATGATCAGATGAGCTTGAGCTACTACTAAGACTACAGACATACAAACATAAGGATATAATATAAATAATACAATTAAAAAAAAACACAAATAATGCTACCGGGACAAACGAATATATAGGTGTGATAGATAGCGGACCGCATGGTATAGCGTTTAGGAGTTGTATAGAGAATGCGAGAGTGCGGTCGGCGCAGGCGCAACTGGACGGACGGACGACGCGGAGCCACATGATTGATGACTTATCGGTTCCATTTGAGAATTTTGCTGTCTGGCATCGAGACCTGGAATCCTAACCGCTAGATCACTAGAGCAAGTCACTATAGATTCACAACCATAAAGAAATAAGGTATAACGTCCCATTACGGCGGTTTGCTACTGGATTTTATGATTATTTGTGCCAGCTGTACTTTAGCTTGGAGTGTTGGAGAAGATGGGAGAGAATAAGTTGGATAGACATCTTGAACATGAAGAAGTCTTGAAAATAGTGAAGGAGAAACGAATGATTTTGGACACTATAGAGATAAGAAGGGGTAAGATGATAGGCCATCTGACACGTAACGACGCACTGATTACTAATATTATAGAAGGAAAGATTGAAGGAAAGAGACAGCGTGGACGACCAAGGGGAAGCTACTTCGCCCAAAAAAAGGAGCGAGTCAGTGCAGATTCGTATCAGATGGTCAAGAAGCTGGCGGAGAACAGGTGTGAATGGAGGAGGCTCCACCGACAAGAGCACAGAAGAAGAAGTACTTTAGATGAGCTTATTGTCTCTTTCAAAGGCAGGTGAACATTTATACTTATGTAAATAATTCTCATGTAACATTGTCGTAATCATCATCATCTCAGCCAATAGACGTCCACCCACTGCCCGCCAGAGGTCATTCTCAAACCGCTAAAAAGGCAAATATTTGAGGGTTTCGAACTATGGCTTCAAGATTATCAACAAAGGAAGCTACTGCCGTCCGAAAAAAAAAAAAAAAAAAAAAAACAATGTTTATGGGCTTGCTATAGTTAAAATTAACGTTTTCAAAATACAAAATTGTAATTTATTTACGGCTCACTATACATTTAGGCGAGAGCGCGCTGTGCGTGCATCAATCTGTGACAATGAGCAACCATTGTAACTCTATACCCGGGCTCCCGCGACACAGGATTACCTAGTGCGGGGCTCACATTGTTATTCCTTAATTTGTTACGCAAAGCTCTTATAAATTATAAACTGCTCGAAATTTATTCGTATGAAAATTTATTGTAATTGTAACTACTTATTGTTTATTTTTTTTTTAAGAGAAATAAATATATTTTGTATTTTTTTTGTATTTGTATTTTGTCCTTCCAGTGTTTTATCGCTTTTACGCAACGAATTAAAAAAAAAACTCAAATGGAACCGAACGGTGCTTCGTGCTGCGATGGCTTTGTAAGTGGTTCTGATGATGAGGAGCACCTCGTTCGCTTGTGGTGCCGGTGGGCTCTGGCGTAGCTCAAGGGCAGCGTGAAGAAGCCACCGGAGGCACCAAGACCCTCGCCGCTAGAGGGCAGCCAGTCGCCGTCGGAGCTGCCCACAACAATACTGTTACACCCGCGACCCCCTTTCACGACTGTCCCGTCGACTTCTAGTGTACCTATGAGGTCCTAGTACTTGTTAATGTTTAGACCTTTAGTGTACCTAAATTCCCTAATAGGTACCTTGTTGGTGTTACGAAATTTTCACTCCTAGTGTACCTATGATACCGTATAGTGCGGTCACGATGCAGGAAGAAATTCGTACAATGACCCGGTTCTTTTTGTCTCTGTCGCAAGCGCGTATTTTGTATTGCCGCCACGCTCGCACAGACTGGCGACCGAGCTTGTGCGAGCGAGACGGCATTTTTTTCTTCCTACACTGGGACCGCACTTTAGTAAGTCGGGAAACGGAACCAATTTTTTTTGTAGTTGGAAACCCTTATAGCAGATCATGAATTTCTTTATTTTTCCTTTTGACAAACTTTGAGCATGATTAGTGTTTTACTTCTTAGGTAGGAAGTGAATAAAAATTACTAATTCCAATTGCACTGTGACGACCTCAATTTTTCACTACTTTCTTGCAAAGCCTTAGGTACAGTCACTCCTAGTGTACCTATGATGTCCTAGTTACTAGTTCGTACCATCAGGTTCTTGGGCTTAGTTAGTACTTGTTGGTACGAAGATTTTCTTGCAATGGGTGTTCTGCTAGCCACTGGTGTTTTGACTTTGATTTTTTTTACTGATACTTAAATATAATACTTTTTTTAATAAAAAATATTTGTTAATACAAAAACAATTAACAAACCGCATCACCTACATTATCGCATAATGTAGTATAGGTCGGGTCGTCAGTGTTGTGTCTAAAAGTGTATTATACTAAAAACTACAATAATAAATCTTTACCTAAAACAAGAGCTATCACCAATAAAACTAAGCGAAAACCATCTCAACGATCCGATTACTTAAATAATCAATATTATAAATAAAATAAAAAATAACTGCCAATTATATTGCATAAATAAATTTGGATGAGCAAGCTACTGGCACTTTCATTTCGGGTTAGTGTTGCGGGTGTATTTCGGCAGAGGGCAGGCGTGTGGACGGGCGCACTGCTTATATTTCTTTAACTTATTTAATTTTATAAATCCACATATTTTCATCATTCTAGCGAAACGAGCTAATAGCGCATTGTCTCTGTCACACACAGACATTTAAGAAAAGGAGGGAAAACCGTCAATAGTCTTAAACAGTCGATACAAATGTAAGTACGCGCGAGATAACTCTGCGCGTCGTCGAAAGATGAACCAATTAGAAATCATCAATTTGTTTTGAATGGCGGACGAAGCACGTATACAGTGGCGCCAACAGTCGCGTGCAGAATTACCTGGCGCGTGTTCTAATTTGAATATTACTTTAGAATGACATGCGACTTTTTTCCTATTAGCTCGTTTTTAGACGAAAGAGCATATAACTGTAAGAAACATATAGCTCCTGAGTACTAAATCCAATTTTTATTTGCAAGTGGATACAATATTTATGTACACACCTTTATCGACTAGAAATTACTAAAAACAACGAGAAACATAAAGCATTGCGCCCGCCCCTAGTTAGTTTGGCGTAAGTGTTATTTGTAGCCATTCAATCTGAAATAAGAGTACTTATTAACACTAAATAAAATTGTTTGTATGTTCAGAAAATTTTATAGCAGGAGGCTCTCAGATGATAAGTTCCTTATTGAAAGACACACAATTTAGGTACCTTGCACCTAAATTTGTTACTATAAGTTCTTTTGTTATATTCGTGATTTTGACCAACCTTTTCCCTCAATCAAGTTTATTGTGATGAATCAGTATCAAAAGAACTTAAATATTGGCAGATTGTTGTCAGAAACACTTAATTTATGTCATATACCAACATATTGTAAATATATGTACTTCGTTTCATACCATGAGACAATCCCACGCATGTATTTCCCGAAGGGTTAGGCAGAGGCACCAGCTCATTGACTGAGTCCACGCTAGGCATCAGTGTATCGAGCTAGACCCGCGTTCGGCCGAGTTTATATTTATACCTTTAAATATATATATTTGCCAATCTACCATCTGAGAGCCCTTCGAGATATCCTAAGTGTGTAAGGGGATATGTTATGTATTAGAGTATATTTGCCCCGTCTTATATCGAACCTGAGACTGAGATCCGGGCTGGCACAGCGCACGATCGGGCTCGGCACTGGCGGCACCACCATGTATGCCATTGTCATGTAGTACTTCCATACCTGGAATAAAACATTAACTTTTATTTGAGGCCATCTTTTGAAACCTCGTATGTGTTGATCTGATTTATTCCTTGCCATGCCACCGCCCTTTTTTCTTCAATGGGTGTCGTAGAAATACCTGAAGAATTGGAAAGCCATACTGCAATCGCCAACCCGCCTTCCATGGATGGCGATTGGGGCAAGTGTTTGCCCTTATGGTTGTGTCAATCTATGTCCTAAGTGGACGTCTTTCGGGTTAGATGATGATTATGAATCATTCCTTTTTATAGCAGAAACACTTTTATATAAGCCAGAAACACCTTTATATAATATATAGGTAAAGATTCGTTCGAATAGACACACCTGCATAAAACCATCTCTTTCCTTCTCTGGCTTCCTCGGCAGTGCCGGAGATCGCGAGAGTAGGGACGCGCGGTTTTCACTTACGGGACTGAAAAAAAAAGAACAATCACTTCATCATACTTAGAACAAAATGAATGAGTACGCATTTTTCCTTTCTCCCGTAGTGTAAGAAAGAAAAAAAAAATTATTCAATATAGGATACAAGATATCGCTTATTAAAAGCCAATTAGACTAATCTAATTAATATTGATACCTTATTTCGTAAAGTATCCTTTACTGCTATTAAGTTAGAGATCTAAGACCTGAGAGTGCATTCACGTACAAAGCTGGTAACAAGCGCTTGTTGGCGCTACTTGCGCGGACATAGACGCTTGTTCCAGCGCGAATGTCCGCGCAGGTATTTTCTATACATTATTCTAACCAGCGCCATCAAGCGCTTGTTACCAGCTTTGTACGTAAATGCATCCTAAAAAATATACTAATTGCTGCTTAAAGTGGTTGCTTTGGAGTTAATCAATATATATAAAACTCTTCCGTTACTGACTGACTGACTGACTGACAGACAACGCAGAGCCAAAACTACTGGGCGCAGCGGGCTGAAATTTTGCATGTAGGTTCCTTAGGGAGTGTAGGTAAGCACTAGGAAAGGATTTCCCGAAATTCACATGGGAACGGGAAATAACTGGATTTTGGTATTTATGAGAAATCTGCGCGAGTGAAACCGCGGGGCAGCCTCTAGTAGCTTATAGGCCTAAGAAAACTATACTCATTGTTGCTAAAAATACCGAACAAGATTATCTAATAGTGTAATACAGAATCACAATAATTTAGAAATTGGCCATTATTTAAAAGATACTAATTTATTCGCAACACAGCAAAAATTATAACAAAATACTTTTAAATTAAATGAATAACAAAAAAAACATAATCTCACGCCTTTTATTCCCCGAAGGGTTAGGCAGAGGTACCAGCTCAAGAGCCGGACCCACGTTTAGCCGAGTTTAAGCTTTATTACCAACGTGACAAGGGGCCAGCTTGTCGCTGCGGTTATAACGGAAAAAAAACCTTGAAATAGGTCTCTTAACCCTCTAACAGAAATAGCATACCATTGCATTGTTTTGTCAGAGAATTAAAGTTCAAAATATACTGTCCATTACGATAACCCTACAAAGGTTTAAATACTCACGCAGGCTCAATAATAGTATACAAGGCATGTATCCTAGCATGTAAGACAGGCCAGGCCAAGGCGACAGCCTGCGGGGACTTCGCTGGCAGCCTGCCGCGCTCCAGTAGGCCCCAGAGGAGCACCTCCCAGGGCTCCGCGCCGCCGCCGGAGCCCGAGCCGGACCAGCTGCTTTTGTTTGATGACTCCTCGTGCACCACACCTGAGGGTTCATTTGGGGTTAGCAAGACTGACTTAATAAGTTAAAGGTGTTAAAAAGTTATTGGTGAACGCAGTATGGCTGTTTAAATTTTGTCAACGAAGAACGCTACGGCCCGTTTAGGTAATTAGTTAGTTTAGATGATGTATATTTCTACACTAATATTGTTAAGAGCCAGTTTACAGCTATGCTAGCGCCATTCGCGAAAAAAAAAAAAAAATCTAAACTAAGGCAAATATCAAATATGTGGCACTATATGACACTAGATAATATAGCCTAGTATTTTTGGGGCACTGTTGTATATCTTTTAAGTTAAAGAACAAAGAAAGCTACAAAGTGTTGCTAAAAGTGGCCACTTTTAGCAACATTGTATGGATAATTTTGTTCTTTTTAGTTAGGACTACTTTACTGTGCTCAAAAAATACTAAGCAAGATTATCTATTGTCATACTGTGCCACATTTTTGATATTTGCCTTAGTTTAGAAGATATAATTTTTTTTCGAGAATGGCGCTAGTATCGCTGTAAACTGGCTCTTAAGAGGAAAGATTTAATAGTTTTTTTTTTTTCGAATAAGTTCCAAAACTAATGGACCGATTAGAATTTTTTTTAACCATAACACTAAATAGTCGACCCGGCAAACTTCGTACGGCCTAACCTTTTACTATGTTGTGCATGCTTTATACTTATAAACCTTCCTTTTGAATCACTCTATCCATTAAAACCGCATCAAAATCCGTTGCACAGTTTTAAAGATGTGATATAATTAACATTATTGTGTAAACAAACTTACTTATCTAGTAGCAATGGAAACTTAAAACATGCACAAGCGAGAGTTGGTTGTAACAGCACCCGAAGCGGAAAAGCTTGACACCCACACGTTGTATACTGTACTTTTCATCCCATCTCACGGTAATTTTTCTATTATAAAACAAGCTTATTTCTTTCAATCCATACCCTGAGAAATTTTTCTTTGATAAAACCTAGTAGATCCACAATATCATACCACTAGTCCAAACTGCATGTGCCCTTTCGCTCAGCCACAGCAGATCCAAGGGTGCTGCGGAAAGCAAAGCTTGGCGCTCCGCCGGCGGCAGGAGTGGAGCGCAACGTAGCGCCAAGGCTGGCACTTCCAGGTCTGCCGCATCCACCACACTGCACTCTCCAGATCCTGAGGGTCCCTGGAGCTTCTCTAGGAGCAGCTTTGTTTCTCTATAGAGAATATAGATATGTGAAATTTTAACTTTTGTAATTTTTTCTAGTTTTAGGGAGTGCTAATTTGGTGATTTTGTATTTTTTTCTAGTTCCCATTAAGTATATTGTAAGTCTAGATGTTATATCATGGATATCAATACGCTTGTTTCCTGTTGTTGTTGTTTATTGACTGCTCCGTGGCTCAGTTGGCATTGATGTGGACTGAGTAAGCGCGTGCACCTGGGTTCGATTACCGGGCGGGGCGAATATTGATATGATGAATGAAGGTTTGTTTCCGGTCTGGTTTCGTCTCTGTGCGTACTTCCTGTACCCTAGATACAGGTTTTTCCTAGTCAGGGGCTTTGAGTGTGATGTGTTATTATTTGTATTTGATTCAGGCACACTAGATTCAGGTTTACATATTTATCAGGTTTACCTCTATTGATGTAAATATTTGGTTATATTTGTATAACGTAATCTCCTATATTTTGACTTACACCATTGTATAAGGAAAACCTTATATTGACTTTTCTATTATCTGAGTCACACTAATTAAGGCTAAGTATTTATGAAATCAATATATATAAAACTCTTCCGTTACTGACTGACTGACTGACTGACTGACAGACAACGCAGAGCCGAAACTGCTGGGCGTAGCGGGCTGAAATTTTGTATGTAGGTTCCTTAGGGAGTGCAGGTGAGCACTAAGAAGGGATTTCCCGAAATTCCCACGGGAACGGGAATAAACGGGAATTTTGTGTTTATGAGAAATCTGCGCGGGAAAAACCGCGGGGCAGCCTCTAGTAACTAAATAAATACTTACCTCAAAATATGAACGGCGAGTCGACGCGGGTAAGACTTGCACTGACACAGCATAACGAGCCCTAAGGCCTCAGCTCCCCTGACGACGGCCACTAGGGCCTCAGACTTGGTCGCTGAGGCCCCAGAATTGGGCCCCGAGGCCCCTGAGTTGGGTTGGCTAGAGGGGCCCGGCTCGCCGTTCTTCCAACTAGTTATTAGTTGGAGAAGCATCCGAAGACCGTTTTCTACTAGTTGAGGTGATGTGTCCTGATAAAAAAATAAGTTAAAGCTTAAAACCCCTTTTTAAATCAAGCTTTTATTTTTCGAGTTATTCTCTGCAATGCCTTTCCTTTTGATACTCATATTGTAGGGGTGCACTTAAACCACTAGTCTGCCATCTTGAATTTTCGGCCATGTTGGATTTTTAATGATGTCACAGTAGCTTACTATGTATTGTCAGACATACTGAACGTGTGTACAAAATTTCAGCTCAATCGGTTAAAGATCTCTGACTAAAAATTAAATTGAAATATTTCACCCGTGCAAACATTCATACATACACTGCAAGTTAATTTATAAATAAATAAAAAACAAATAAAAAATATAAAACACTAATTGGCGAGAGAGACAGAGTTATAAAACCCCTATACAAAAGACAGAAACACCACAAAGGACAGAAACACCATCCCTACAGAGACGAACGAAAGACAGAGACGTACGTCCTTATCTCCTTAGCAAGGAAATGTGTAAAATGAGCCAGCACATCTGGCCGCCATTCCGATTTTTTTTTTATATCTTCTAAACTAAGACAAATATCAAAAATGTAAAAGAGTATTCCACCAGATAATGCAGCCTATACATAAACTGTACGTACCTGTATCTCCTTAGCAAGGAAGTGTGTAAAGTGTGCCAGCACATCTTGCCGCCACTCAGGAAAGTCCACAATCAGGGTCTGCAGGCTCTGGAAGCTAAGGCCACGAAGCTCTTCATCCACATGGGCCGTTAGCCTGCACAGGAGTTCCACCAACTCAGCTGGAGCCATACCTTGATTGATTGAATAATTAATCATTTACCCTGTTATTCATAAAAAGTTAAAGAGGAAGAGTTTTAGTTATTTGACGTATGTCAATTTAGACTGGATGTCACGTATTTACCATACAACAAACCAGAGAAGTAGACCTCCAGAAAAGCTACTTAAAATCTACTGTATCTTTATGAATAGCACGGTTATTTTCGGTTAAGGTACACATACAATTTATACATTGGACGTATAATATTCATAGAGATACAAAAAAAAACAAACATAACCTCACGCCTTTGAGTCCCGAGAAGCTAATTTAAGAGGCTGACGAATCCTCTTAAATTAGCTTCCCTAAAGGTCTACTTATCTGGTTTCTTGTATGGCAAATACTAGCAGCAATGAAATAAACACAATATCCAATAGCACGTAAACCTACCTTCAGGTATCAGTCTTGGCACGGCAGCCACGCACGTCCTGAAGAGATCAATCCGTGGTTTTCTTTCACCAGAGTTCATCTCTTGCTCCTTAGCTACAATAGCTGATGACGTCAGCATTAGAGGTCTACCGCAGTGCGCATCTAAAGCCCTTAACATCTCGCCCAAAACTCTTCTTACGTAGGGAAAGTACGCGCTCATTCCTATAGATCTCGCAGTCTCTTCCGTTAGGAGTTTGTTTAAAAACGTCTTCTTTACTCGCAGAGTGTTTCCTGAGGGTAAAGTGCCAGCTGTTCGCGGCATCGGCGGCTCGCCTTCCTTCTGCTGCAAACTATCTGCTACTACTAAAAACGCTCTGAGCCCTATTGACATCCTTTCCGGTGTCAAAATCATCTTTATAGGCCGCCCAACGGAAAGAAGATCGAAAACTATCTCGCGCATTGCAAAATCTAGCCTCTCTTGGGCAATGAATTGGATTATCTTGACGAAAATGTTGAGAGGAGTGTCTCGCGGTACTACGCCCTTTGATCCTTTTGGGAATAGTGAATTGACAATACTCTGGAGGCGGGACTGCGTTGCTGAGTTGCTTTCACACTTGATCCTTATCATGTAGACCCAGAGGAGGCGGTAGAGTGACTCTGCAACAAGTATCAAGATTCACAACTGTTCTGGTAAAACACACGTGGTTTTCTGACTGAGGTGTCCTCATAAGTAGTTGCTCAGAGTTTACTCACAGTCCCCAGGACTAGTACGAGTCAGTTTTTAATCATTTAGATTAGAAAACATAATGGGCTAACTACAAAAAGGACGCTGCGGCAACGATTTCTCTCGATGCCGTTTGCGTTGATGTTGTGGCAGAAATGCAGAAACATTGATATTCATCATGCAAATGTTTAACTCTGGGGTTTACGTTGGTTGCATGATGCAATGTGCATTTAGGCAATACTATCTTATTGGTGATCCATAAACAAAACAGCAAAACTCTCAAAAAGGCCTCAACAAGTTGCATTTGCCGCCTTGCACGCTTCTCAAAGATCTGGTCTCCATCTTGAGATAGTCAAAAAAATTTTTATAACAAAAATTTCAAACGTTGTAACTTGCAATTTAGCATGTGTAAGGTACGAAAGAAAAAATGCCTCTACACTTCCAGTTTTCTGTATTGCACAAAAAGACCTAATTATCTGGTACAGTCACGGACTAGGAGGCCGTAACAGATTTGTAGATGGTTTCGTCAGCCCTAGACTGTATTGCCAAAGAACAAGAGCTATTTTGAAATACAGAAAAACCGGAAGTGTTACGCCGATCGTGTCCGCCACTGTACCTATTACTTACAGTCTAGTGCGCACGAGACCCTAGACAAAAATGTTACGCTGAACAAGTTCGTGACTGTACCAATTCTTTGGTCTCATTTCTGCCACAACATTCTCAAACAAAATCAAAAACATCCACCCTTTCTTATCACATCAACTCACCGAGCGCAACCCGGCACATTTTCGGATCTCTGTTCTTCAAATGGCTGAGGCACATAGCTAGGAAATAATGCCAGTTAGCTAGGAAAAAAGCTTTCTGGGACACGCAGAGTAGGCAGGTGACCAATGGGAACAATGCCAGTCGGTGCTTGGACTTCGTGCTAGCGTCCAAAGTGTGGCTGTAGAGCATCTCGACGAAATTCTTCAGGCAGGGTACGTTCACTTCGTTTTTGACCGTCTGGTGGTGAAGAATGCAAGGTTTAGTTAAAAATTCACGGTAAAAAAAATAGATTTCAGATCCAGGGAAGGTTTAAAAGGAGAGCAAATATGGCAAAATTTAGAGGAAGTTAGTAAAATAGGAAGTTAGTAAAATCTACAATTTAATATTTTCCACTTTATAAAACTATACGGAGCGATACGAAGTTCGCCGGGTCGACTAGTAAAATATAAAATGAGAAGACAAACCGCAGCGACAGGCACAAGGATCTCGACAAAGAGGCCAGCCAAGGCGTGCCTGATGTCCTTATCCTTAGCTTCGAGGAAGTACTGGGCACATTCCTGTAGGAACTGGAAGCTCGCTTCGAATTCCTCAATGGGGACCATCTTCACGCGAAAGAACTTCATGCCCATCAGGAGAGATATAATGCTCTGCGTCGTGTGCGGTGACGGCTCCCGGCTTTTCAGTTCCTGTTAGTAATTTTATTTTTAATCTGACGTCTGCAAGGGTGCTATTAATAACACATCACATGACACTCAGAGCCCCTAACTAGGAAGAACCTGTATCTAGGGTGCCCGAAACACACACAGAGACGAACATCACACCCAGACCGGAAACAAACATCGATATTCATCATATCAATATTCGCCCCGCCCGGGAATCGAACCCGGGTGCACACGCTTACTCAGTCCACATCACTGCCAACTGAGCCACGGAGCAGTCAAATAGTTATAGGTTAGGCGGTACGAAGTTCGCCGGGTCGACTAGTAAAGAATAATCTCAACATTACTACCTTCAGTTCAGCAGTGAATCTCTTCTTGACGGAAGCGAAGCGAGAGTGGGCCAGGACTCCGATCACCTCGGCGTATAAGTCAGCTATAATGTGGACGTTGGCCGCGTTCGGATTTGACTGCAATCTGTGGATAGAGGAGCTAGATAAAAGATAGTAGGTACTAATGTTTTTTTATATATATATATATATATATACGAGCTGTCCCGGCTTACTTCGTTACGCCATAAGATATAAGATGCTACAAAAGACTTGGCTCTATAGACTATGTTCTTTCCACTGCCCAGAATGGCCGAATAAAAAAACAAACAATAACAACAAACCACCTGTCAAAATATGTAAACAACGGAAAAAATATTGCACCTTGGGTTACATTATTTGAGTTTAAGTAAGGATCCCTAATTCTTTTGAAAATCTAATATAGCCTATATGTCACTCGGGGATAGTGTAGCTTCCTACCAGTGAAGGAATTTTTCAAATTGGTTCAGTACTTCTGGAGCCCATTCGTTACCAAACAAACAAATATTTCCTCTTTATAATATTGGTATAGATTCGCAGATTCTCAGTAAAAAAAAAGACTACGACGAGCTATAAGGGGCCGAGAGTCGAGCGAGATAATCTCAGCGCTGTTATCGTCATGACACGTATTTCTATACTCTCTCTTAGCATGTGTCTACACTACATCATCACCTTCATAATTGCAGCCGAAAGACTGGACATAGGCCTCCCCCATTAATCGCCACTACGACCAGTCTTGAGCGAGTCTCATCCAGTGTAATCCCGCACCAGGTAATCTGGCCACCTTGTGGGAGGTCTGCCTACTTTGCGTCTTCCGGTTCGCGTCTACACTACACACGGCGATATGACATCACGGCGATTCTTTCGCTCGTGAAGACGGCACCTTAAAAAAACAAAGCTCACCCTTCCTTATAGTTGAAGCGTTTGAAAGCAACATTCTCGATATAGTGCACCAGATCCTCATGCCCTGGATGGAAAGGCAACTGCTTGAGGACCTCAATGAGTGCCAGACAGAAGAGGAACTCGACCGCGAGGTCCCTCCGCTCGGCTTGCAGTTCCTCAGGGGAGCGTTCTGGTGGTTCTGCGCCCGCGCCTGAGCCTGACACTATGTAGATTATACTGTAAAGAAAATTTTATTTATTAACAAGTCGACCAGGCGAACTTCTTGCCGCCTAACCTAGTACTATTTTGTGCATGTATTATACTTATAACCCTTCCTCTTGAATCACTCTTTTTCTTTAAAAAAAACGCATCAAAATCAGTTGGATAGTATGATATTGCTCACTTACACTCCCTAAGGAACCTACATGCCAAATTTCAGCTTTGTACGCCCAGTAGTTTCGGCTCTGCGTTGTCTGTCAGTCAGTCAGTAACGGAAGAGTTTTATTTATATTGATTGATGATGATAATAAATAGCTTATGTCATCCAAGAATAGTATAGCTTCCCCACAGTGAAATAATTTTTCAAATTGGTTCAGTAAATTGTTAAATCTATCTGTATTTGAATACAATTAAGTGTTTATTCATTCATTTATTCAGTACTTTCGTAGCCCATTCAATGCAAATTATGACGAACAATAAAAGTTTTTCCTCTTTTATATAAAACTTGTTTATACTGTTATATAAATATTTTAAACTATGAGTAAACAACATTAAAAAATTAGATCAGCTAGTGTATAATATAAAATATGGATTAGGATAGGATAGAGGCGCGGTTAGATTTTGAAATAAGTTCAACAAAAATAACACTTTCCAATATTATTTAGAAAATAAAACCTATATAGAACATTACAGACCTCTTATTTTTCTGATCCTGATGCGGTTTCTTGGCCTGCTCGCTTAGCTGTTGCGAGGGCGCCATCTGTCGCTCCAGCCAGGCGAACAAGGCGCGCAGCAACGAGGGTAGGCAGTGCTCAGCGACCGTACCGAAGGAACTCAGCACTTGGTCCAGTTGGGGGTCTTCGCCTCTTTGCAAGGTCTTGTTTAGTGGCTTCTCCTGTATATTGAATGAATTAATTAACACTTTTTTGTTTAAATATAGTGACATTTAACAATGTGTTTAGTTGTGTATATCATGAAAAGGAATTAATACAATGCTAACGCAGTTTGCATAGAAACTGTGAACTTGAAGTCTCAAACTTTGCTAGGTGGAGGCTTAGTAAAGTAAACAGTAAAAAATGATTTATTCGATATAGGATACAAGATATCGCTAACTGAAAGTCAATTAGACTAATCTAATTAATATTGATACCTTATTTGGTAAAGTATCCTATACTGCTAGAGGCGAGGTAGTTCAGGGTGCCCACCCATTGGCTCAGGCAAACAAATGTTTGCCTTGCCTTAAGACAATAGTCGCCTGGAGACGCTAAACGAGCCCTCCTCTGTCAAATGATTCTATCATATGACCGGCAGTCTAGATGTATTTATACATACCGGCGGCTCAGCCATAACAGCCTCCATCTTCCTCTCAGCCTGAACAGTGAACTCGGTGAACAGCAGCCGCATGACCAGCTCGCCCGGCCTCAGCTCTGCATCAGCCATGGACACGCCTGAACTCTTTATACCCGTCCATGGTAGCATTGAGCCTGGCATAATAAATCAGACAGTGAGATTTAAAAAAAAGAAATTCTTAGAAATGGCACGAATTGGGAATTCGGTAATGAAAAATCTACATTCCATCCAACCGACCAGGCAATCAGTTTTCAGAATGGGCTGAGATGACACGTTTTGCCTTTTAGTAGCAAGTACAGTGGCGGTCTAGGACGGCGTAACAGATTTGTCTATGGTCTCGTGCACCCTAGTCTGTATTACCAAAGAACAAGAGCTATTTAGAGCAATACAGAAAAACCGGAAGTGTGACACCGTTCTAGATCGCCACTGTACCTGTAATCACTCCACTCAACAATTTTAAGTAATTTATGGAATTGGTGATAGTTCAAAAAAGACTGGTAACCAGAAAAAAATTATCTGTTCCGTACCTCTAGTTGAAGCCATTGAGGAGACGGTGCTGATACTCTTCCAATCAGCAGCTAGAGGCAGAACGGAGCCACGCTCCACGGAGCCCTGGTTCTGATCAACCTGTGCAGGGTCACCTTGACCTGCAGCATGGTCCACCTGGTCTGGACACTGCTCCGACAGGATACTGCCTTCAGAGTCCGCCTCGCTAGATACCATGGACGATGGGGCTTCTTCCGTTCCGGATGCTTTTTGTGGGAACATTTTGTATAGATTATTTAGACTGGTTATGAAAGTAAGGTTTGACGTGACGGTTTTGTAAATAAAAGGCATTTTTAAAAACTTGAAGATTTTATAAAAGACTAGAGGCTGGTCCGCGGTTTCACCCGCGCAGATTTCTCATAAACACAAATTTCTCTTGGGAATTACGAGAAATTATTCCTTAGTGCTCCTCTTCTCTCTCCAAGGAACCCACGTGCAAAATATCAGCCCGCTACGCCCAGTAGTTTGGGTTTGCGTTTACGGAACAGTTTTATACATATACGAGCTTTCCCGGCTTACTTCGTTACGCCATAGAATATAAGATACTACAAAAGACTTGGCTCTATAGACTATGTTCTTTTGACTGGCCAGAATGGCCGAATAAAAAACAAACAACAACAACAAACCACCTGTCAAAATATGTAAACAATTTTTTTGAAAATCTAATATAGCCTATGACACTTGGGGTTAATCTAGCTTCCTACCAGAGAAAGAATTTTTCTAATCGGTTCAGTATTTCCGGAGCCTATTAGTTACAAACAAACAAACAAATCTTTCCCCTTTATAATATTGGTATAGATAACATTTTACACAATGTTATAACCAGCTCTATGGCATAGAATACCACCAGCCCATTTTCTCTCATGGTTGTCATAAAAGACGACTATGAGTTGAAATACTTGAAGAATCACACTGAGATTGCCAACCTGCCTGTCAAGTATGGCGATTATAGCAAAACTTCCTCCACAGTGTTTTGTCCTTGTTGATTCTGTTGGGGAAACTTATTTCCAGCAGTGGACGTCTGGTTCCCCTTAAATGTGTAATGAGTGTGAGTGTGTTTCGATAATGTTATTCTAACAAACGATAGGCGCACCCTAACCCCTTTCACAGGTAGTCCAGTTTCCCGTTTTCTGCAGGATCCGGTTTATTTTTAACGTCTTCAAAAAAGGAGGTTATCAGTTTGACCTGTATGTATGTTTGTCCGCGATTATCTCGGTTTGCTGAACCGATTTTGATGCGGTTTTACTACATATTTTAACCGACTTTGATAAAGAGCAAGTGCTGGGTTGATGTATTTGTCAGTTCATTGAAGGCGGGTTCCTTTTTTGTAAAAAAGAAGGATGATCGTGTGAACTCTAGCATTTACACGACATTTGCGATCAAAGGGGATCCTGTAGAAAACGGAAAACTGAACTGCCGATGGTATCAATATCAATAGGCTTTACACAAGCTCAACCTAACAAAAAAAGCAACTATTTCTTACGTGGCAAGTCATCTGGATGTCCCTCTGACGGCACAGTGCTCAAGGAGTCCGACTCTTCAGAGGTCATCATTTTCTTCTCTGTCTTGACTTAGCTAAAATGAATTGTATCAGTTATCATTAATTAGCCCGTTTTGAAACTTATTAATCTACATACAGTCTAATTGAAATGCAAGTTGAAATTTAAAATCAGCATTGTTTTTAATATGCTACACATTTATGCAGATTTAAATCATTCTTTGACATGTATCACTCGGGTAAACTATTAATCATTATGAATTATGATAGTCTGATAATGACTGGACAGCTTGTAAACTAAATGATACATTTCAATTCAATTCAATTTTTGATTTTTGGCGCCTGTTGCCTTGCAGCAAATTTTTCCATGTAACTGTAAGGTTTAACATGGCATGATCCAAATTGTACTTAAGATTTTTTCTACTTAGCCTATCTATATTTTCTATGAAAGAATAAAATTGTTAATTTATTGTTTAGGCTTTGTATAACAGTGAGTACAGAGAAACTAAAAGTAGGTACAATAACACAATGAAGCATAAATATTTTATTATTCATATCATTATTTTTCCTCAGCTGACATGTACAGTAACAGTATGCTGATTGATAAGCTTGCTTAGCTCCAATAAATGTGGGGAAATGTACAATGGCTCCATACAAAAATAAGAAGCAGAAGATCAAGATACTTCAATTACAAAAGAGTTACTTACCTCGTCAGGTATTTTACTTCACACCACTAATAACATCCCCCATTGCTCTTCTGAAAATCAATAAATTAATACAACATTTTTATCTTTGTACACCATACAAAAATAATTCAGTAAAATTATTATGTACTAGGCAAGATATTGTAGTTTAACAGAATGTGATTCAACAATGGAAAATAAATAAATGGTAGTAATTGATACCAAATATAACTTGCGCTAAGACATAACAAAAAAATCTAAATAAGGCAGCCGAGCGCATGCTATATCGCATTTATTAGTACGAGAGGAGAGTATTGTCTCTCGTCTGATACATAACTATATTATATATTATACTAGTCAACCTGGCGAACTTCGTACCGCCTAACCTTTTAATATTTTGTGCATGTTTTAAACTTATAAACCTTCCTCTTGAATCAAGCTATCTATTAAAACAAACCGCATCAAAATCCGTTGCATATTTTTAAAGATATAAGTATACATAGGGACAGACGCGGGAAGCGACTTTGTTTTATACTATGTATTGATATATAGCGCGGCTTATAATAATATAGTAAGTTCAGTTTATGGTAAGTATGTAATTTTAACAAAATAGTATTTTAGAATATTAAGAATTCCAAACAAAACTTTTTAACTGGCTCTTTTATACAATGGCTCTTTCAGAGTAAACATTTCCAGTTTTTCTGTTTAAAAAAAAAATGGTCTTGTGCTTTGATAAATCAGTCAAGCTCACAATACTATAAAGTGTTATGCTGAATGTGACCACTACCTGCACCACTGAATAAGAATTCTTTATCATTCAACAACTGTGCTTTCAAATATTATGTGCTACTAGCAACAAACTCAGAGGATAGTGTATGTCCATTTATCACACACAGGTAGACAAGCCAGATAGCAAACTGAACTTATGACTCAAGACCACTGACCCCGCATATAAATAAAAAAGAACAGATAACAAAGAGAATAAACAGAAATAACTTTGTGTGACTCTCAACTAATCAGACAAAGGAATAACTGTCCAAAACTTAGGGTTGAGGGTCAGGTCATTTGGAAAACTCGCAGTGCAATCAATTCGAAGAAAAGGGCACGGCAATGCGGCGGCAGCGTGAGATGCGAACCGTAAGTGTCCTAATAATTACTAATGGTTTACCAGTTACACGATAGGATATTCGCTTAGCAAATAGCTTGTAGCCATCTCTTCGCTTTGCAAAGGGTTCACTGTATTTAGAACGGAATAACGGCAATTATTTTCTTGTACAAAGCGATTAGCTTACAGGGGTGAGTAAGTGGGTAACCATTTTGTTGATAACTTTGTAATTACGAACCTCCTGATGCTACACAAACGACAGTAACGTTATACAAGATATTATTATGATTTCATTGTTTAATTGTACTCTGTAACTATTATTTTTTGAGATGTATTTTCTTTACAGAAATCGAAGCAAATTTTGTTTGGATGATGATAGAATTTATTTTTATTTCATTCAGCAAAGACAGAAGGAAGGGAAATCACAGTTCAATCATTCACTCTACTCACTCTTTTTTTTTGTTGAGCCTATTCTGGTCAGGCAAAGGAACGTTATCCATACCGCTTAGCAACATCTTCTGTTTTTTACTGCTGTTGTTCCTAGTTTTTTTATTAGTCTTTTTACTAGGAAACTACACTGTTATGGAGAAACAATCAAAAATCTGACATATTATGTACTGCCTTTTTGCTGTACAGTTTTTTTTATTTGTTCAATCTAACAAATAAAATCTAAAGATTCATGAGACACAAAATAGAGAGGTCGGAAACCGCCGCTAACACAAAATAAAAATTCCGACATGTTATTTACCAATATATTTAATTATGCATTTACCCATAGGTTTAATTATACTGTATTTACCCATCCCGCCAAAACTCCTATCTAACGTTTTTAATTAACATCAAAGACCATTCATTCATTAATCTATTCTCTATGCTTTCGAGGCTGCGTTCCGTACAACGCAAATATTACGGTTGGTCTTTTCTTCACGCTCTACAAAATTATCTAAGGCGTTAGCATTTAATTGTTACTATTTCTATTTGGCATGCTTTGTTCATTGTTTATATAGAACTAGTCGACCCGGCGAACTTCGTACCGCCTAACCTATAACTATTTTGTGCATGCTTTATACCTATAAACCTTCCTCTTGAATCACTCTATCTATTTAAGAAAACCGCATCAAAATCCGTTGCGTAGTTTTAAAGATTTAAGCATACATAGGGACAGACGCGGGAAGCGACTTTATTTTATACTATGTATTGATTTGTTGAGGAAATCAATAGAAGGGCGATTAGACAAGTCTTCAATGTTTGTAATTCAATTTATTATCATAATTTCAGCCAAAAGCCGTCCACTGCTGGACATAGGCCTAGGCCTTCCCTTAATATACTTACATGACCAAAAGGACCGGTCTTGAGCGACACACATCCAGTGTACTTCCGCAACTTTCACCAGACCACTTTGTGTGGGGTCTGTCTACTCTGTGTTTTCCAGTTCGCGGTCACCACTTACACGTAACAATACCTACTTAGGTAACAATTTAAATAATATTAAACTTTAAAACTACGCAACAGTTTTGATGCAGTTTTTTTTAATAGATAGAGTGATACCTACAAGAGGAAGATATTTATAAGTCTATTATAGATGCACAATTGCACAATATAGTAATAGGTTAGGCGGTACGAAATTCGCCGGGTCGACTAGTTAATATAATAATTACGTACATACCAGAATACCTACCAAAAATATCTTAGTTGTAAAGCCTTTTTTTTAGGCGGGGAAACTCCTAACGAGTACCCTGCGACCCCGGGGGGAGTCGCAGGTTTATGTGGGGTTCGCCCCCAAACAAAACGCCGGTGTCCATCTCGGCTGTTGGCAAGGGGGTCACGGGTGATCTTTCGATCGTTAAGTTCAACATAATCTGTAAGGCATAATCTGTATCTGTAAGGCATCTTATGAGCAACTTGTTCTTCAAGCAATAATATAAAAAATATATCTAAAAAAAAAAAAATATATTTTTGTTTTTTTCTGCTGCATATTAACTGTATTGCATATAACCTAGTGAATTAAAGTGTAAAATGTTATCCCCATTTTGTTACAAAATTCTGTCTCCGTTCCGCGTACATTACTCTTTTCATTTTTTTGGACGTAGGAGGCCGTAACAGATTTGTCTATGGTTTCGTCATCCCTAGTCTGTATTACTATAGAACAAGAGTTATTTTGCAATACAGAAAAACCGGAAGTGTTACGCCGATCGTGTCCGCCACTGTACTAACTCATATTTTATCACTATCAGCGAGGGCCTTTAATTGGCTATCTATGAATATTTATTGTACTATTTTGTTTGAATAAGCTGTTGGCCTTCCATACATGTAAAATAAATAAATAAATAAACTCCGCGACCCCCTCCAGCATTGGCTGTTTAGCCTCTTCACGGGGGGACAAGTGGTGGTAGTCCCCCCTGAGCGCGGATGGCTCTTTCTACGCTCGACGGCGGAATCGGGACACCGCGTTACGCCGTCCTTCTCGGGGCCGTTATATGACTACACGAGGCCCCGGCCTCGTGCACCCAACGACCCCGGGGTCCCCTTTTAGTCACCTCTAACGACAGGCAGGGGATACCTCAGTCCCTATTCTTCGGCCCGGTACTGCAGGTAGGGCGTTAGTTGTAAAGCCTAGAGACTATACTTCCATAGGTCTTTTGTGTTTCGTTTTTATATTAGTACTAGAGGAGGCCCCGCGGTTTTTCCCGCGCAGATTTCTCATTAACACAAAACTCTCGTTTTTTCCCGTTCCCGTGGGAATTTCGGGAAATACCTTCTTAGTGCTCACCTACACTCCCTAAGGAGTGCAAAATTTCAGCCCGCTACGCCCAGTAGTTTCGGCTCTGCGTTGTCTGTCTGTCAGTCAGTCAGTCAGTAACGAAAGAGTTTTATATATATCGATTACTTACAGTGACGGTATAGCGGTTGTATTTTATATGTATAGCGTTTAGGTTAGGCAACAATCTGTAGCTTTCTTTGGTCTTAACCTTAAAGCTATACAACAGTACCCTAAAAATACTAGGCTACACATTATTATCTAGTGGAATACTGTTCCACTTTTTTATATTTGCCTTTGCCTTACTAGTACTTTAGATGATATTATTACATTTTGCGGGTAGCGCTCTTTAGCCTGTGCTATGCAATATGTAAGTACAATTGCATAATTAAGATTACATTAGATATTAAGATTAATTTATAACTTATAATGGATTTTTAATCTGGAAATAAATATATTATTATTATTATTATGCCTCTTAAGGATATCTAAAAAAGGAGGCCTATCCTTTTTTAGGTTTAAGAGTATCTCTACCAAATTTTATTTAAATCGGTTCTGTAGTTTTACCAAGGATGCGAAACAGACAGACAGACATAGAGACTTTCGCATTTAAGTAAGTATGTATGGAAAGTAAGTATGCATAATATAGCTAGTGTCGACAACGATAGTACAGGCGCTGTCAAGGACGGCGTAACCGGAAAGACCAGAAGTATAAAAAAAAGAAAAACCGGAAGTGTTACGCCGTCCTAGACTGCCACTGTACTATATAAATAGGTACCTAATACCTAAGCTTCATACCGGGTGGGTTAGGGCGGCAGAGGAGAGGCGGCTCGTTAACTATGCAAATAGCGGGGCGAGGGGCGAGGGGTATTCGCAATCACGACTAGGCACCCTCCCCCCGCGCGTCGCACCCGCCCCTCTATGGCACAAGCCGGGCGAGGCTTCCGGCGTCTAATATTAAATTATCCTGAAAAAGAGACGCCTTTTTAAAATGATCTTTTGATGCGAAGTTGGCGGATATAGATATAAGTATACAGCTATGAAGCTGTGCTTCAATAAATTTAGAGCACAATATGTGGCAATCTCTTGGGGAGGCCCATGTCCAGCAGTACATAGTAGTTGAAGGCACCGCTTAGACATTAAACAACAATTGAAAGGTAAGTCATCTAAGCTGAGAAACGTCCACTTTTGAACTAAGGCCTTGGCAAGCGGTTTGGTGATAAGCCCTGTAGGTCCGGGCGTAAGAATAGGTCTACGGTATACCCTGCCGTCGTAAGAGGCGTCGAAAAGGGGTCTTTAGGGTCGTGAGAAGGGCGGGGGCCCGACACACTCATCAAACGGCCCCAAGATGGGCGGCGGCACAGCTTGTGGCACTGTATCGCAGCAGCTCCAAAGGCGAGCCGGGGAGGGAACAACATTCCCTTCGCGAGCACGAAGCTGATAGCAGCTGAGCGTGGGAAGAACGTCGAAAGCTAATAATGTATGGTTCCCGGGGTCCTTCCCAAAAGTGCGAGCCCCACATACCCCCGACGCTCCTCCGAGCGTTGGAAAATGCGATAAGCATTTCCCCCGTTACAAAGAAAAAGGCGGTTTGTTGATCGCAGTGTGGATCTTCAGTTCTTCAAGACAGGACGCTGCTTCTCCTTCCTTCTGAAACCACACGGGTAATAAGTTACAGTAGGGTATCATATTGAAGATGATAATATAAAAAGATTAAATACTTTTACGGAACGAAATAAAGATAACGTCACATCTAATCCACAATTACACACTCGGACAAGAATGCGTACAGTCATCGTTGAAAACAAACTCAAAATAAGCCGATACGAATCAAGAGATGGAGCGAACAGCGCGGCAATTCACGATTGATTTCAATATTCATGATCATGACTGATATTGTTGAATATCGATACTTTCTTGCCGAGCGACACGCGGCGGTGGCTGGGCGGCAGCGGGGCGTTGTCGTTCTAACTATCGAAGCCAGCGATCTATCAACTAGGGTCTACCACACTTTACTTACTCTTACTATCTACGTGAATGCATTCACATTCGTATGAGGAGGAACCATATTGACTGCTCCGTGGCTCAGTTGGCAGTGATGTGGACTGAGTATTAAGCGTGTGCACCCGGGTTCGATTCCCGGGCGGGGCGAATGTTGATGAATATCGATGTTTGTTTCCGGTCTGGGTGTGATGTTCGTCTCTTTGTGTGTTTCGGGCACCCTAGATACAGGTTTCTCCTAGTTAGGGGCTCTGAGTGTGATGTGTTATTGTTATTATTATTATTATTATATTTAACTTTAATTAATCGCGAATCTTTTTGACTTTTCTTTAAAAAAGGCATTTTTTTAGAGCCCAGAGTATGTATAAAGCGAGTTTGGAGTAGTTTGGCCACTGTTGGTCGAGCTGAGCGGAGCGGGCAGCGTGCATGCGCATGACTTGCATCATCTCGGTGGTCGCGCACGCGCAACAAGCTCACCTAACTGGGACTATTAACAACAGATCAACTATTCTGTCTGACATAGATACCGCACCGTATAGTATATCCGCATAAGATTTTGTAACCTCCCTCCCTCTGACTCAACTTTTTTGGAGTGTATAGGTAAAGAACTATATGATATGATGAATATCGATGTTTGTTTCCGGTCTGGGTGTGATGTTCGTTTCTGTGTGTGTTTCGGGCACCCTAGATACAGGTCTTCCTAGTTAGGGGCTCTGAGTGTGATGTGTTATTATTATTATTATTATTATTAAAGAACTTCATACTGACCACCGGAACGCCCGGAGCCGGGCCCGGTGTACTTCACCGATCTTGTGAGCTCCGAGGCCAACTTCGGTAGGCTGAGGAGGTTTGCGCGCGTGTGGCACAAGAAGAGAGCGGAGATGGAAAGGGAAGAAAAGAGAACCCGAGCCCCTGCCCAACACACGAACCCAGCAAGCACAACGGACACCGACGACGACAGCCCATACGACGACCACAGCAACGACACGGACTTTGAATACGACAATGGCTAGCTTCACGGACACCGATTTGATCTTTGAACCACGACGACCTGAGCAAGAACACGGATACTGATAGCCTAACGATACGGATTCATTTGAGACGACTGCACAACGACCATGGCACATACAAGGATACCGAACGACGAGACGCTAGAACACGACGACCCAGCTTGAACACGGACAACGACGGACGAGACCTAAAATGTGACCATGGCTGAACTACGGAAGGAGAGCCGAGAGACTGGACACGCGCAGAACCAGCTAGATGTTGCGTGCTGCCATGGGTCAGAACGACCAGAGTGGCAAGGGACATGCGACGGCCGACGAGTGAGCCGATTCGCTGTGGGAGCCGAATGTTGCACCGGTAGTACCAGTCGCCGGTGCAATGCTCCCGCGCATTTAGGTCCCCATAACATGATGTTGATGGGACCCTGGGAGGAGGTGGGTTATGACCACCGGAACAGAACTGTTCCGAGTTGAATCAATATCAGTCCTTTTTGCCTTATTGCACCAATTATCAGCAGCACCCATTGTGAAAAAATATTAAATCTTCTAAACTATTGCAAATCATATTGTACCTATCAAACAGTATGGCACTTTGCTAGTCATGATGTAGGTAGGTACTGCCTAAAGTAAAGTGGCCACTTTGCAATAGATTTCTTACGACACAACATTGCAGTGATTAAAAATAGGTACTTAAAATTATCTAGTGTCAAATTTGATATTTGCCATTATTAATATTTTTCGGGATTAGCGCTAACTATCATTATAAGAAGCTTCTGTTTTGAACAATTCGAAAATTATCGAAACTGAGCAGCTTTTGCCAAACTTTTGCATTTGTAAAGATTTGAAGTAACTCAGTTACATGTGTAACATTCAGCTTTTCCATTGTGTTCTCATCCGATGTGGTATTGTCGCTGATTATTCGGTAATGACAGAGTGTACAGCGGTAATGATGGGGAGGCGCATGCCGCGGCGGCGGGCGGCGCACTGCGGACACGCGCCGAGCCAAAACACTTTTTAAACACATTAAATAAGTCCTATTAACGTTTCCTGTATATATTTAAATCTACAGGACTCCTTTTAGGGTATCATCGTGGTATTCTAATCAATGTAAAGTTGAAATCGAGACGTAATACCGTGTTGTGTGTTGACCTACCACTTATTGTGTCCAAGTTTTCTGGGGTAGGTTCGCACAGTGTTACAACAAACAAGAACAAACTTTAGGAATATATTGTAATATTTTGATGATAGTTACATTGGTTTTCGTGCAGATCCGTTCTCTAGTATTAGTATTATGTTTCTTGTTTCCGTCGTATTTTTTGGATTAAAAAGTTTTATTATGTTCGTCTCGCTCGCTCGTAGTTCTTAAGCTACTTACAAATTTTAATCCGAATCGGTTCAGCAGTGTAGGCGTAAAAGCGCAACAGACTGACATAGAAAATTAACTATTGCATTTATAATATTATTAAAATTGAGTAATTTTAAATTTCTTACTAATCTAGCCCGATGCTACAACTACTTGCAAACATTCATCCAAATTTTATTTTTCTACAAATGACAAAAGGGGCTAGTGTTTTATCATTTTATATCCTACAAAGCATTCTGTAAAAAGGATTATAAGTTTTTTTTCGTGAGGGCGCCCGCATGTCGACTGTTTGCTACCAAATCCTGTTAGGACCCTGTGATGTTCGTCCTTCCCCTTTCCCCTTGCACTCTGCCATACCCTCCCCCCCTGCTCTGTAAACAAGCGTCTCATAACAGGATGCGAAACTAGCGCCAAGCCCGATAAATAATAATATGTTCTAAACCATGGCCGAAATATAAAAAATATGCGTCTTAAACTTCCTAGATAATCTTGCTTAAAATTTTTAAGACTCAGTTGTGTAGATTTTAGGATAATGATCTTAGAAATATTTTTTTACGAATCTAAACTCTAAACTGGCCACTTTAGTCAAGCAAACGGTTTTTTTTAGAATTGGAACCTGAAACCTTTGGAGAATTCTAAGCAAGATTATCTAGGAAGTCAAAGACGCATGTTTTTGATTTCATCCACTTTCGGTCATAGTTTAGTTTAGAGGATATTAATCATTTTGTCGAAGTGGCGCTAGTATCGCACAGTTTTGCCCCATAACGTCGAGTTAGGGAATGTATCCACAGAGAATGCGTTGGTTGTCTTAAATACCCATGGGAGGTGTCGTGTTTTGCTCACTTACAAATTACCTACTAAAAGCAAAAGTGATGTTAATCAATCTTTAATAGTGTATACTATATCTGTTTCGAGTAATTTCCGTTAGGTTTTGCTTAATGTCTTTATTAGTAAATACTAGTCGACCCGGCGAACTTCGTACCGCCTATTTCTATTTTGTGCATGTATTATACTTATAAATCTTCCTGTTGAATCGGTATATCTATTAAAAAAAAACATAACAAAATCCGTTGCATAATTTCAAAGATTTAAGCATACATAGGGACAGACGCGGAAATCGACTTTATTTTATACTATGTATTAGTCGACCCGGCGAACTTCGTACCGCCTAACCTATTTCTATATTGTGCATGTATTATACTTATAAACCTTCCTGTTGAATCGCTCTATCTATTAAAAAAAAACGCAACAAAATCCGTTGCATAATTTCAAAGATTTAAGCATACATAGGGACAGACGCGGGAATCGACTTTATTTTATACTATGTATTGATATTAGTCGACCCGGCGAACTTCGTACCGCCTAACCTATTTCTATATTGTGCATGTATTGTACTTATAAACCTTCCTGTTGAATCGCTCTATCTATTAAAAAAAAACGCAACAAAATCCGTTGCATAATTTCAAAGATATAAGCATACATAGGGACAGACGCGGGAATCGACTTTATTTTATACTATGTATATGTTACGGTAAATGTGAATAATGCGGTAATTATGCATAATTACCAGTTATTATTAATAATTCCCGGCACTTGCGGTAAATGTAATAAAAACCACTGAATTAATCACATTTACCGGTAATTATTAATAATTCCCAGTCCCCATTAGTAAATGTAATAAAACACGTTTATATTCATCAGTTTTGAGTGTTTTTTTAAGGTATGAAAAGAAAATTGTTTAGCAAATTATTGTAAAAAGTTAAGGAACAAAATGTGAAATAAAAAAAGGCTGCATGCAACTCGTCGTATTTCACTCTTCTCAACTCTAGTGTGTTTATTGAATAAAAATAAAATCATTTTTAAACTCTTATTATTATACTAATAACTCTTAAGAATAGAATTAACGAATAATCAGTCAAAAATTGGTAGAACTAAAATAATAAAAATCAGTAAAACAATAATATAAGCGCTCAAACAGACGACGCCGCCCCGCCGCCGCCGCCGTACTCTTGTTAGTAACACCATGGACCTAATTAACACGAGAGGACTGTTCATTGCCAAAAAAATCGGGTAATTCTCAAGAAAAAACAAATGCGCAAAAATAGCGAAAACATTTAGCAAAATTGTTTCCCACCTCCACAACCTGCGGCGCCCCTTTCTATGCGACAAAAAACAAATGCTCCATCTAGGCGATTGTCTATTTGCAAAATGTTTTTCCTATTGGCGACTGAATGGCGCATTTGTTTTTTTTTTTCGCATATAAAGTGGCACTACCTCGCCACTACCAGTCGGGAGCTAGGCATCAGCCAATATAATAGGGGCTCTAAGCTTGTGTCAACATTTACCTCGGTTGCATAGAAATTATGCATAATTACCGGTCAATGTGAATAATTTATCACATTGACCGTTTGCGTTGGTAATTATTCATAATAACCGTTAATTATGCATAATTCCCGATTATTCACATTTACCTTAACATATATATTGATATTGATGATGATTTACACCCCAAAGAAATAGCATTTAAATTTGAATTCTCTAACGATGATTATTCAAGTCAGACTAGCAATGGCAGTACCTGACGGAAGATTATACATATAGCTGTAGTTAAATGGTTTGTATATTTATTCCTTGGTTGTCTGAAAGACATAGCTTTTAAGGTCGCCTTAAGCATATTGTATAATGCGTTGTTTGTTGTTTTATTTTGGTTACAATTTTTTTTTTTATCTCTTATTTAATTTATGTTATATCTTATAGGTTCCTTAGGTCAAATTTGCTCAACATAAGTTAGTATTAATACGAAGCTATTGTGTATTTTTGAATGTGTGTATCTTTTTATTTCTTTAATTTTGACTTTATCTTAACTAAAATTTTATTAAAAGACTAGAGGCTGCCCCGCGGTTTTATTCGCGCAGATTTCTCGTAAACACAATAATCCAGTTTTTTCCCGTTTCTATGAGAACTTCGGGAAATACTTTCTTAGTGCTCACCTACACTCCCTAAGGACCCTACATGCAAAATTTCAGCTCGCTACGCCCAGTAGTTTCGGCTCTGCGTTGTCTGTCAGTCAGTCAGTAGTCAGTTACGGAAGAGTTTTAAATATATACTAGAGGCTGCTCCGCGGTATTTCCCGCGCAGATTTCTCATAAACACAAAAATCCCGTTTTTTCCCGTTCCCGTGGGAATTTTGGGAAATCCGTTCTTAGTGCTCACCTACACTTCCCAAGGAACCTACATGCCAAATTTTAGCTTTGTACGTCCAGTAGTTTCGGCTCTGCGTTGTCTGTCAGTCAGTCAGTCAGTCAGTCAGTCAGTCAGTAACGGAAGAGTTTTATATATATTGATTGATAGATGATAGATAATACATTCGAAATCTAGAACGAATTGAAAAGAAACAGCTCCGGCAGCTAGTAGCACACAAAGTTACTCTATGAGCACTACTTTAAACCTTACCATTAACCAAAGAGGTTGGAAACCGCCGCTGTAATCCACAATTCCTGATCGAATCATCCCCAAAACGCGCACTCATCGAAGGATGCAATTCGCACAGTCAAATTGAATAAGCTATTAATTTAGTCGAATCATCGAGTGCATCGGGCCGGAATAATGTTTGGTTGTAGATTATTTAAGCTCTGACGTCGCTTCCTGTCGCGCCTAGCATTGCGCGTCACTTGACGAGCCACCCTGCTCAATTTGGATTGATCCTTGAGGGGAATCAATCGTCGTAATTGGCATCAATCATAGTCTTAAGCTTTGTTGAGGACAGTATTAAAATACCTATGTATGTACTGTTTCCAGTTCCAGATTAGAAAAAAATAAATGATTGTACTTGCTTGCTACCTAGTTGCTACCCCATTAAGGATCCGGTTACTCAAAACCAATAAACCTACCTATCATTGGCGAAAATTTAAATGTATTGATTTTTTTTAAACTGTTTGCCCATTGCAAAATAGCTCTTGTTCTTTCGTTCTACAGTCTAGGCCGCAAGAGACCATAGGTAAATCTGTTACACCATCCTAGACCACCACGCACCTATTATGTAAATGGGTATGAAAGGTACAGATCTGAACTCAAGTTGAGCAAAGGGACTAGTTTTGCTTGAGAAATCCCACACGCGAAGGGTTTAAACAAAAACCTTGACTTCTTTTGTTTATTTAGACAACATCAAAATCTGTCGCATTTCAAGAGAAACTAAAAGAGGCAGCACAACGGATGATTACACAGTTCGTAATTCGATAAATAGGGCTACGAGGTCGCCCTCTAACGAAATTTATTCACTTGGTTCTGTCTGATTGCCGCCTTGTCCTGGGCAGCCCCTGCCGCTCCGAACACCCCCTACATGATGCCATTTCTGACAAATCACAAGAATTAGTAGAGATGGGTAGAGCTGACAAGATTAGAGTTTTTGAAAGAGTTGATTCTGAGGACTTCTTTGATTGTGTCAACGCGAGCTGTATAGACTACAGCCTAGGACTCTATTTTTATTTACAGAGTAGGTACACTACTCTCATTGTCGTTCGAAAAGATCAAAAAAAGTCAAAAATGATTTATTCAATATAGGATATAAGATATCACTTATTGAAAATCAATTAGACTAATGTTATTGGTATTGATACCTTATTTCGTAAAGTATCCAATACTGTGAGAGGCGAGGTAGTTCAGGGTGCCCAGCCCACTAATTGGCTCAGGCAAACGAACAACTTGCCTTATGACAATTGTTAGCGACGGCATACTTTAGGAATAGTTACATTTTGTTTTATACTAAACTTTTATTATCTGTGCTAAAAAATGATTGAGACTGTTCGAGAATCAGTCAGTACTTGTAGACGAGTGACAGGATATTGATTGATTGATGGAAGGCAATCAATCAAGAGGCAGAGAAATGGAGGGAGTGTAAGAAAAATGGTTTTTGGGAGAATATAATTAAGATTTTATAATAAGAAATACGGAAAATAACCAATAAACAGTTGTTATAAAAAAGAAATATAGTGGTTTTGATGTTAGATACAACACAATGGTCGCCTGAAAAAGAACGAGCCCTCCTCTGTCAAATGATTCTACTCTACTCCCTTTCGCAGATCTAACGTCAGACTTAGCGCAGAGGTAAAAATAAGTAAAATCATGTCGTTTTTTTTAAATGTAGTAGATACTTTCTGCACCGTAAACCAACTACTTAACTGCTATACCAAAATTATGAACCAGAAAATCCGTAAAATAAAATGTTATGATTTGGGCGGTCACAGCGGACAAAAGAACCAAAATACACCCTTCCCTCTTCTCTTGCGTAATTATTTATGATTATTTGTTGTTATTAGATTATATCAGCGTATCTCAGCGCACCCCGCTCAGGTGGCTCCGTGGTAAAGCCAACAATGGTCCCACATAATGAACACAATAAACAAGTCTAATTGTTACATTGTTACTGCTCAGATACTTTTGTTTGTCGACCCACTCGTATCACTGCTAGTCGTGGCCACGGTTCTAAACAAGCTATTCGCAATGTCAAAAGATCTTTTACTTACGTAAATTTAGGCTACTATTCTACAGAAGACAGAGAGAAGGTAAATCACTACGACAGAAGACTCTGAGGCTGGCATTCACCGTCGTGTCGCAGCTCGCACTCGAATTGTATTCAATTCAAACAAACAAACCTTTCCTGATCATATAGAAAAGCAAACTGTAAATTGAGATGTGTGTACTATAAAATATACTAAAGCAGCGAGATAAATTTGTGTATAAGCACACTTCGGACACTTCATAGAAAAAACTGTGTTGCTTAATGCACAGCCAAAACTTGTGTATGTGTCAAAATGTAACTTAAAACGTTTTCCACTACAAATTGGTATACATAGTCGTGTTCCGATTTCGTAACAGTGAAACATATGCTCGACGGAGTATAAGACAGCCCGATCCAGGATAATCAGTTCGGAAACTTCTTGTCCAAGTATTCATACACTTACTGTGAATATCAGCCTTAGCGGCGTCAAAACTGTTTTCCATGATGAATATAAGAATAAGGCGGCTTGATGTTTATCATATTTTCATAAAGTGGCCCACAGAGATAATTCAGCAGGGCCTGTCTGCGAGGTGTCGCCGAGAGGGCGCGTGTGGGCCGCGTGACGGACGACCGGCCCAGCCCAGTCCAGTCCGCCTCAACTGGGCTGTACTGCGCACGCGCCGCACTACGCTTCGTTACCAATAAGCATGATTTACCACGATCGCGATCTGACACGCTTGCGCGACGCGATTTATTGTCAGGTGTAGAGACGTAGCTCAAGACCCGTCGAATTTATAAGCCAGGCATCCGGCCGCGAGAGGCTCAACTTTTTCAATTACCTTACATTGTGACATACGAAAATAACTCCGGCTCACTCCGAGCAGAACTAAAAGGATTTTAATAACGCGGCGGTAGTAAATCAAAATTTGATTATGAGAATATGGCAAAAAGCGAGCGGTCGCGGCCGGGCTATAACTCGTCGGGGCGGTGGCTCGGCGCGGCGAGAGGCAGCCGATGCCCGCTTTCATTATAGCCTAATTTATTTGCAGAACAACTGCTAAACATCTAAGTATTACAATGAAGTGGTTTAATGCGAACGGGCGGGCTGTGCGCTGCTGCGCGTAAAAAACAGATTTCATTCAAAACGACCAATGTGTGCGTAGGCTGCGCTCTTTTACTGATAGCAAAAAAGCGATGAGTTTTTTTTTTAAGAGCATAATTTTGCTTAGAGGTCAGTGTTTCAGACATCCGAAATAGAAATTCACGTTATCTTTTTATGCCATTTCCATTGTTCCCAAATTTGATTCTGAACTTTAAACATTAATTACCGGAAAACTCTTACTCTTCTTTATAGTAATAATAATGACTGCGACTTCCATTTCTTATTTATATTTCGTTTAAAAACTATAAGCTAAAATCCTTCATAAGCCTGTCTTGCTGTCTGTAGTTAGCGCGAACAAACAGTATTAAATACGGGCCACCATATATCTGTCGTCGGTCGCAAGCGAATTATTTACGATGGTCCGAAGATAAATCCTACAGAGTAAACAGAGCAGCCTGCCAGCGTCCCCCGCGCCCCTGCCACCCCTCCCCTCAGGCCCTTCCAACCACACTCATTCAGAAGGCTTCGTACCTTAACAATAATTTTAACTTGCACCAATCATACAAGAAAGCTGCCTTTTTATTTAATTTTTTCAATTATTTATTAATTATTAGACATACATTATATGTTATTACATGCCTTAAAAAAACTAAACAAAGAAATATTTACAAATAAAAAATTGCCTCAAAATCGCTGCCACCGGAAAGTACGGTGCCTTTTTATGTAATTACGTAATAATGTATAACACTCACAGCCCTGAACTAGGTAGAACCTTTATCTAGGATGCCAAAAACACATGCAAAGACGAATACATTGTACAGCACACCCCGGTAACGAAACATCGATATTTCATCATAAAAATGTTCGTCCCGCCTTCTGGAATCGAATCCGGTTCTCCCGCATCACAGTCGACAACTGAACAGAACCAGACTAAAACAAAGAATGAAGCTAAACCTATCACACTAACATCATAAATGCGAAAGTTTGTGAGTGTGTATGTTTGATACTTCTTCACGTCTAAACGGCTGGAGAGATTTTACTATAATTTAGTACGGTGTTAGCTGACATCCTGTTTTAACACATAGGCTATTTATTTTCCCTAATTAACCGCAGTCAACACCGCGAGCACAGTAGTATCTATTGCTCAAATTAATTGAAGAAAGAGTGAGGTGCTCTGCAATTGCCGTATGCGTTTGAGCCACCGTAATACCGATTGCGTAAATACTGGGCAGAGAGGCTTTTGGAATCCAATTGTTGTGCCAGAGGGCGCTCGTCAGCAGTACGCTAGCGGCGGTTCATTAAGCCGCGCGATGTTATTATTCAAATGTATTCCGCTGAATAAAGCGGAATTTGCCAAAGCCCCTCAGACACTATGATGACTCTACTTTTATCAACAACCTAATTTGAGGCGAAAACCAAATTTATAATAAAAATCTAGGAAATACACAATTAATCCCAAGAATACTCTTTCCGTTTGCTAAACTTAAGATTCAAGACCATTAAACCAATTTTTTACCAAAGTTCACCCTGGACACCATACAAGACAAGCGACTTAATTTTGCGGCCGCGTATCAGAGTCCCTTTCAAATAGTCCCCAAAGGTAGAACGAAGGGAGGCTCTGTCTGGCCTAACGAACTGTTTTGCCGGTGATCGGGCGGTAATGCAATTTAGGCCCGCTACCCACTGGCACCGCTTTGCCGCGCGGCCCGGCGGGAGGCAGCAGTTTTCCTTGTGTTTGTTTCGGGCCCCACGTGACTCAACTGCCAATGTAGCAGTAACGGGATCGATGTATCCGTGTTCCAACTTTACTCTACGTGATGCACATACAATTGACGTGTTAATAATAATTTTGTCATGAAATATAGGGAGATGAATGATTGAGAATAAAAAAAAAAGTGTATTTGAGCTTCCTTTCAGTGAATCATGTAGGTAAAACGTTCTATTACGGAAGTAGTAAAAATCACACCCTTATACGGAGGTATTGTTCTTTTGAAATTGAGTTAAATGATTTGTGTTTGTTTTTGTTGAACGTAACTCCATATTTAGTTACGTGTTGATTATTGCTTGGACATTTTGACTACCACCGAAATCGGATGTTTTTTTTCTATATCTAATGTACAAGTTAATTTTGCTACGTCTCGCGCGTAGCAGCGTAGCAGAAACGTAGCCATTCGTTTGCAAAATTACTACAACTATGCTACGCTTTTCTATTGTGTTGTGGAATCCTAATATTACCAACTTCTTCAAAAAATAAATTAAAACAATTATAGATTTCGATTTACCTTATACTAACAAGGTAATTGTGATTTTTTACTAATTGTAGCACTACTTTAAAAATACGCCTTATCCCATCCTTAAAGTTAATGAGATGAGATCAGTGAGTAAAATAAAGGTACATTCTAAACGGCACACGCCAGCTTAGGGTCCCACGATGCCTTGTTCAGCGGCTCAAGCGATCATGACCACTGACTCGGGCTCTCAGACGCGTGCCTCTCATTCTATACTATTGCTGTTTCGCTTTGATGAGTAATAAAGGAATCACTGAATTATAGAATTAGTAGAGAACAATAAAATTGTTTTAACATTCACACGCTCGACTCTTGAGAATGGAGGGGAGTGACGAGATCGAATCAGTCACATAAAAAAAAAAACTTTGATTTTCAGTATCAATCGACCGAAATATTTGCTAATTATAAATGTATTTTGTAACTTGCAATGCAAAATCGATGTTTTACATAAACACTGTATGAGGATCTCTCAAGACTGGTCGTTGTGGCGTTTTATAGGGGAGGCCTATGTCCAGCAGTGGAGCGCTTCATCATCATCTTTCAGCTGAAATGATGATATAATGATGAATATAACATCAACAATAAATTATCTCTTTCTTACCTCGTTACGAGTCCTCGTCGTCATCGTCTTGAAAAAATTTGGGCCAAATTATCAAATTTTGGTTTTGTAATGTCTGTCACATTTAGTCTAGAAAAGATTTAAACGAAAAATCACTATTTTCACGCGGAAAAAGTCGCAAGCACCGCTAAGTACATTCAGCGACCATTTGACTAACTCGAAACATTTATCTAGATACACAATTCTATGTAAAAAGATCATAGTTGGGTCGGGGTAATCTTGTTAGGTCGCCGGGGATGGTCGCGGGCGCCGAGGGTGAAGGGAAGGGGAGGTATAATCTCGTTGTACGGTCGACTGCGCGCGCGCTTAAATCGCATCCCCCTAATTGTGAGGCCGTGGCTGATCAAACGCGCCAATTTGACGCGCCAAATGTCTGACAATTGACAATCACGCACAGTTTTTAGGACTGTAATTTTGATGGCCAAGCTCAATTAAAAAATTTGCTGTCTCGAATTTGTAGGTAAAAAATTATGAGCGCTAGAGACCGGAAGGAACCTTACCCATTTTACCTATGGAAAATATTTGCTCAGCTATTTGCGCTGGTATAGAATATCACATACATTTGCTGACCCGATATGGAATAAATTTGGTAGGGAAGAGCTTAGAACTACAAGACGGATCTAGGAACTTTTTACAATGGAACGGGGAAATAAATCTAATTCGAAAAATGAAAAACGGGGTCTTGTGTATTGAAGGGAAATTGCGCTGGCGAAGCAGCGGGGTGTACACTAGTATAAAATTAGTTTGTATTTTAGTCTAAGGTAGAGACAAACCTACCTCTATCAATATACATACATACATACATACATACATACATACATACATAGTATAAAATAAAGTCGTTTTCCGCGTCTGTCCCTATGTATGCCTAAATCTTTAAAACTACTTAACGGATTTTGATGCGGTTTTTTTTTATAAATAGAGTGATTCAAGGGGAAGGTTTCTAAGAATAAAACATGCACAAAATAGTAACAGGTTAGGCGGTACGAAGTTCGCTGGGTCATCATCAAACATGCCTAAATCACCCTTTCCTACAATATAAGAAAAGCAAACGGTTGAACACAATAATACGCTTCGAAATATGTTATGGACAGTAAAGTTACCACCCTCACGTGGACTACCCTCTTGGGAATGCCGCGGCTTTTGTAACAGTAGTAACAGCTCAAGTTTATCAAATTGTAGTTAGCACGACAAACTTATCTTTACCCAGTGTTGACGTCGCTGCTGTTGCGTCGATTCTAAGCCTGACAAATAGTTCCCGTTTCGGCCACCGGCGCAGATAAGTTTGTGGTACTGCATGCGACTGTTTGCGCAGGATCGACGTGGAGCGGCAGATGGTACTGGGGTAATGACGGGGTTACTGCGTTTGAGCTACTGATCTCTTTTACTGACACATTTTTTCTTTTATTGTTTCTTTTAATTTACAGTTTAACTGACTAAAGAGAGATTAGAGACATCATGCTAGCGCCATTCACGAAAAAAATAATATCGTCTAAACAAAGGCAAATATCAAAAATGTGCTACAGTATGACAGTAGATGTGGCCTAGTATTTTTAGGGCACCGTTGTATAGCTTTTAGGTTAAAGACCAATGAAAGATACAAAGTGCTTTTGGAAATAATCTGTCCATTTTTTTGGTTTTTTTACTTATGACTATTTAACTGTGCTCATAAAATACTAAGCAAGATTATTTAGTGTCATACTGTACCGCATTTTTGATATTTGCTTTATAGAAGTTTTTTCTTTTCCAGAAGCATCGATGTAAACTGGCTCTATTTTGACCAATTCAAATAAAAGATAGGTGTCGTGTAGTATCAAGAAAAGTAGAGGCTCTACCGACAGGATCGTCGAAGCTTTAAAGTTTAAAGAAGAAGTAGTGAGTGAGTGATATTTTAAGTTCATTGATTGTAATAAAGAGTCTATCTATCTATCTATCTATCTAGTGAGTAAACCCTCGAATACTTCATAAGGCCCGTAATATCCAACTTTGTTTAAACCTAAACGTTGCATCTGTCACTGTCTTTCTAATATAAACAATAAGAGACAGTTGCAATTTAAACTTCCAAAACAGTTAAACTGAGATGGATAGTATTACCATTAGTAGTTTAATCTAGCCTAAGTTATGGTAATAAAAATTTAGTAAAACGATGCTTTATTAAAGATATGATATGAAAAAATATATATTATAAAACACATTCAAATCACTGAACAGAGTTAACCAATCAAGCATTATATCGAATTCAATAAAAGACACAGTATATTTAAATACGACCGTTTCAATAACAAAGAATAAAATTAATCAACTTGGTACGGACGGACATGTTGAATGATGAAATAAAATCGAATTTACGAAATTGCAACAATCTCTGTAGCGGGATAAAGGTAGTCAGGGCACGTGCGGCGGTTCATAGCGGGGGGCGGGAGAGGGCGGGCGGGGAGCTGGCTGGGCGGTTGTTATATTGGGTGCTCTATAGATTTTTATGGTAGATTTATAGTACCTTTTCCATGTCTGCAATAGTTTTCAATACAAGTACAACACGTCAAAAACAAATGAAACACAAATAACTTTCTTTGTCTTATCGGTCTTATCAAAAAGTCAGTCTTGATCAAATTTTGATCTCGTTACGTATAGTGTGAGATGAGTGTGAGTAAAGACAGAGGCCCGCCAACCTTTTTTTTTTGTGCCAACTGTGTCGGAAACAAATATTAAAACGGTATTGGATTGGCGACTTTCAAACGTCCCTATTAAGTTTGTTTGTTGCCGGTCTGGGTGTAATTTTTGTCTCTGTATACATAATTATGTTTCGGGCACCCTAGATACAGGTTTTTCTAGTTAGAGTATTTGAGTGTAATGCTTTATTGTTATATTATTATTAGAAATCCAGTTAGAAATATTTTGCTGCTTGCACGCATGCTTGCACGTTCGGAACCCCTAGCGTTTTATTGTGTTTGCTGAACCACAACAAATACAGGCGTGTTATGTTGTTGTTTGAATTTTGAGAGATTGTTATTCAGGATGGCCATTTTATCTAACCCTTAAAATCTCCGCTAGCAGGTGCTTGGGAGTTGGGGCTGATTATCATTGGTGTATCTCTTTCTGTCTGTTGCGTTCTACGAACAACAAAACTCGCTGTACGTACCAGAAAAAAATACTAAATGAAAGTAGACAAAAAGTTATTTCTGTACTAGGTAATGTTTGATTGTTAGTTCTTTTAATCAAATAAGCTCCGTAACTACTGGCCGCATATAAGAAAATTGATACACCCGACCCAAACAAAATTTAGAATTTTAAAAAATTTCATAAATCGAAACGATTGCTCGATTTGATTTCACTTCCTTCCGTATCAATTCAAATCTCGACTGATATTGAAATAAAAAAGGGACTTTTAAAAGTGTAATCGTCAGAACGGAAGTCGCACTCGGATATCTGACGATGGAAGCGCACAATTAGATGACCCCCTCTCCCTCTGTGGCCCTCCTCCTTACAACCCCTCCTGGGAGGGATTTCCGGCCAAATGGGCAGAGTCGACATTTAAAAAGCGCGTAGATCTAGTCACGTATAAAGTCCCCTGACTGTCTGACAGATCTGCACGGTGGTCTGAAGAAATGTAGACGCACCTTTTGAGATTATCCGTCTTATTCATAAAGATACAGTAGATTTTAAGTAGCCCTACTGGAGGTCTACGTCTCTGGTTTATTATATGGTAAATACGTGACATCCAGTCTAAATTGACATACGTCAAATAACTAATATGCTCTTTAACTTTTTATGAATAAGAGGGTTAGACTTTAAATATGAGAAGGCATTATAAATAGTAATAATAATAAGAACGCCATTCTAGAGCCCTTAGCTATCTTCTTCTTCAAATTTAAGTCCCTGTTGTCGGTGTAGCGTCTTCCGCACCTCCCGTTTCCCCGTCAGCTGCTTGACCTTAAGCTTTTAACTTTTTCGAAATTAAAAATAAATTCTACTGGAGTAGAAATATTCATTAACCTTTCCAGGCATGGAAAATTGGTAATTCTTTCAGTTAAAATTTTAATAGGAATCAAAAAAAAAATTTTAGTTTATAAAAAAGACACTTGTTAACGAATTTTGAAATAATATTTTATTTATTAAAGTTTCAAGTTCTTTTTTGGCTACGGCAGCTGTGATGCGACTTAGTATTTGAAGTGTCTAAGTACGTGTAGGGTGTTTTGCCTACAATTTAGGTCTTATTACCCATCAACTTAGTCATTATGGGATTATACCTATGCATTGATTGTATGGGACTATGAGACACTCGAAAAGCTTAGCCGCTGAGTTAGTCAGGGGAGACTTGACTAGAAGTACAAAGTACTCTTGTAAGTCTTATTTGAAGGCAAAGTATTTTAATTATGATGAACCGTAGCAAATTAAATTCTTTGGCACACTTTTTTAATTGACTCAAATCACTCTACCTAGATTAAAAACCCGGTGAACTTTGCACTAGCAATGAAGATTTTTGATTTATCCCTAAATTTTTGATAATATAATATAGCCTGAGGAATAAGATAGGAATCTAAGTTAGATAGGCAGATATTAGATCAATACAAAATTACGTTACAAAGTACTTTATTTTTGAAATTACTTTACATGTCGATGACTACTTTTTTTCTATTCTTATACCTACCTACTTTGCTTACAATTATTTTTTGGTATTATGATTGTTTTTACATCGTTTCAATTTTTATACAAAATTCTTAGATTAACGATTGTATTAAATGGATTAGTGTAAAAAAATCTTAGGTCGCCGATTTTGTGAAATACCCTCATGAGAATCGTCCATCACTATACAGTATACACAGTCCTTTACTCTATCTTTGTGTATTTTAAATAAAATATCCAGCGCTATCCAGTCTTTTTTATTTTAATTTTAAAATATGTATATTTTTTAATTCTAGGTACCCGTGGCAAGTACCAAATTTTAATTCAATGTTAAGTTGATTTGTTTTTTTTTAAAGCAGCCACATAGACTTCGAGTATATTTTATGTAGACTTCAAGTATTCCTACGAGTACCGACAGAAGAACCCCGAAAAAACTTGAACAATTTAAATAAAAACAGTCACTATTTACAAGAAACATGATTGAGTGCCCCTCTTTATACCGCAGAACGTATTTCACATTGGCAACATGAATAGAAACTTGATATCTCTAAACGTTAAAAATCTGTTAAACCATACTCGGAGAGTCGGGTGTTTTTTTTTTGTAGTCGCTACTGAGCCACGCCCTCCGGGACTGGCAGCCAATAGCGTGACTGCGTGTTGGAGGACCCTCTCGACGCCGCCCCTCGCGTCCACTGCTCATCTTTTGCACCCCGCAGTCGTGTGCAGGCGTCCGGGTTGACCGTACTGACCAGTGTCTATATTACATTTTGTCTTAAGTAGTGACCGCGAGCCAATCCTGGCTAACCAGTGATAGCTGGATGACAGTTAGTGCTTGTTCCTTTTAAAAAGTTTTAAGTGCAAATTGGACCAAAAGATCGTCAAGGTGTTGGGGGTAAAGGAAGAGATGAAGGTACTGTAAATATTTGTATTCCTATATGAACTTTTTTGGCTTTGCGAAGATACTCAAGGTACTAAAGTTATTTCTACGTTTTCTTTTAGAAGCAATGCATTTTGATATACCTACATAGCGAAACATTTGAAAAATAATCGATATTGTTAATTTATGAACCCTTCATTGGCTTTTTTGTAATTCTAGTTTTTTTTTTATTACAATAGGAACAATGGATCTAGATCATCAGCCGTTACCTACATTTTGTGTTGTATGTAATAAACCCCAAGCTTAGCTTAGGCTTAAACAACATAAACTTTTTTATGGACCGATACCGATACGTTTTATTCTTCTAGTTATCATTTTTATCACTAGTTTTATATTAAATTAATTACTAATAACAGCGTAGAGGCAGGCTAATATTTTGAGAAGGTCTTTGAGGTATTCTTATAGGTGACTAAGGTCCAGCGCATATTTGTCAAGGCGCGCCGAGAAAATACATTTAGGTACTTATTTATCTACATTCTACACCATCTTTCTATGCCATAATTATTACACTTACCCATTTTAACAGGTAACAAACAAATATGTACAGTGGCGGTCTAGGACGGCGTAACACTTCCGGTTTTTCTGTATTGTAAAATAGCTCTTGTTCTTCGGTAACACAGTCTTGGGCGCAAAGACCATAGACAAATCTGTTACACTGTCCTAGACCGCTACTGTACATACTTTGTTACATTGCAACCAAAATAAAACATCAAAAATTCATGTATTTTATGTATAAAAAGAGCAAGTCACAAAAAAAAACTGTAAAAGGCGGCCTTATGATACAAGCGATTTCTTCCAGGCAAGGATCCTAGGCGAAAAATACGTTCCGAACGTTAAATAAATAGTCCCCTAATTAGAATAAAAAATGTTGTATCCTTAATTTATTATTTTAAAATCTTACTTTGTGTGCAAAAAAGTGTTTTTACGTTTTTAATGCCTAGTAGGCCTTTCTGTAGTTCTTCTGGACACACTAGGCTCATAGTCTAATACATCTGTAGTAAAAATGATTAATATATGTTTAAAATGTATAATTAATCCATTAGTATAATACATAAATACAGCTAATGCTGGGCCCGCGACTTTATACGCGAAGAATAGTTACTTTTGCCTAAATTCTCAACCTTTTAACTTTCCTGGATTACAAAAAACATATGAAAACCAAAATATTAAGTTAAATCGGCCTAGCTGTTCCCAGATTTTAGTTGAGACAAACGAACAAGCAAATGTTTTTTTAGTAATACAAGATAAGGACTGGCAACATGAACCAAAACAAACAATTAAATTAACAATAATTGTTTATCTAAGAAGACGCAAACAATTAAATTGTAATTAATCTCAGTTCATTTACAATTAAAATTTTGTCGATAAAGCATTGAATATAAACATTTTATTAATTTCTTTTTTACAAAAAAGGAACCCGCCTTTTATAAATTGACACATACATAAACTGATAACTTCCTCTTATCTGAATTCGGTTAAAGTAGTACTAAAACCTTCTCCTGAATGTAACATATACTTCTGTGAAAAACGCATCAAAATCGGTTCAGCCAAACTCGAGATAATCGCGAACAAACATACATAGATACATACAAACAGACATACATACATACATACAGGTCAAACTGATAACCTCCTTTTTTGAGGTCGGTTAAAAATTAAAAATCTTTTTGTCCTATTAAATCTGTTTCTGTCCCTACACGGTTTCAAGTGGGTTACCTGGGAACAATCTCTTAACTTATTGCATGCAAAAAAAAATTTTTGTTGCACTGTAACGAACTTTTGTATTACAAAGCGTTTTCTATCAAAATTAACTATAAGAACTAAGTCCAAAATGCAATTTAAAGTACCAATACCTAAGTTAGTAACAACAAGCGCAAGTACAAAATAATATTTCTATTAATACTTTCCTTTGTCTTCCGTTCGGCCAGAGTTGATAGCAACTTGACTCTAGATTACCTATGTCAAACACTTTATAACTGCAGACAGACAGGACTCAGGTCAGTGCTATTACCTATAGGTATTTAAGATATGAAGTCATTGCTATTACGGACTATTACCTAAGATAAAGTTAAGATAGTGAAGTGTAAATAATATTACTCACGTTGCTTTAAATGAACAACATAAAACCCGATAAACCCGCGCGGTAAGAGATAGGTTGGGGCGTATAGTAAGTATATTTCGGGGATGAAACGTGGGTCCGCGAAGAAGGCCGCTCAACATTTTTTTTCTGTAGCCTTTATTGTGTCCCACTGCTGGGCAAAGGCCTCCCCCTTTTCCTCCACTTAACATAAACGTAAAAAATCTGTAAATTTAAGTAATATTTACATCTATTTTTCAATAAAATTTATGATTTAAATAGTACTACCCGGCGAACTTTATACCGTCTTACCTGTAGCGCTCAAACAGACGAAAGTGTTACGCCGTCTTAGAACGCCACTGTACAGTGGCGGACACGGTCGGCGTAACACTTCCGGTTTTTCTGTATTGCAAAATAGCTCTTGTTTTTTGGTAATACAGTCTTGGGCTGACGAAACCATAGACAAATCTGTTACGGCCTCCTAGTCCGCCACAGTACAAAGACACCGTGTCAGCTAGTGAAAAATAAAAATATGCAATGAACACAAAAATTCAACGAGTTAAAACGCACACACACACACAACTAATAACAGCAAGTAGACGCCATTTTGTTAAGTCCACACCTAATCCCGAAAATTATCAATATCTTCTAAACTCTATGATTGCATTGCAAAATGCCTAGTATTTATAATATGTACCGTAACCGTAGCGTTATACCCAAAGTTTCCCTTCCTCACTGGTTATACCATGTCTCTGATCTACTGATTGTTACCTAAATTGTCTTCTTTTAGCAATGAATATATAGCAGAATGAAGAAACCATAGACAAATCTGTTACGGCTTCCTGCCACTAAATATCCTAGACAAATTAAATACCAATATTATCTGAGCCCAATATCACTTTTGAACATAGGCCATCCTTTTGAAAAGGCCTCTGTCCACAATTGGCCATATATTTTGTAACATGGAAATTCTTTCAGATTTAAATTTTCTGAATTAATTGGCAAACAATAATATATTAGTAATAAGTAAGTTCTCTTCCTTTTACCGACTACGCCAGTGTTGCCAGTAGGAGTAATCCACAGGAAAAACTTTTTCACGTGTTAGTATAGTACCTAGGTTACGTACCTAAAATTTATTATGGCAGCCTGAATCCTGAGTAGGTTGGTTTACAAATGAGTTGTCGTTGAATAACGTTGAGTATGGCTGCATGATTTTAATAAAAAAAGAATACGTATGTTGGATTTTAATGATAAATGTAGTCTATAAACTATTTGGTGCGATTGTTTTTTTAACAGGGTATACTTTTCATACTATAACAATGTATATTTTTGGTTATTTAAAAAATTTGTTCAACTAGTCGGCGCCCCACGGCATCGCCAGCGGCGCATTTTCCTTTGTAACATCAAATTCCCAATTTTCCCGTAGGAGTTTTGGAATAAAAAGTCTAGTCCTTTCTCAGGCCTTTAATACCAAATTTCATTCAAATTGGTTAATTAGTTCTCTCAGGAAAGCGAGACAGACGGATAGACAGACAGAGTTATTTTCGCATGTATGATATTATTAAAGTATTGATATAATAAAAACTACTGCACGTGATTTAAAGAAATGTAATAATAAGCCTATTCGCTACGGCCTAAAAAACGCTTTGCATTAATTTATCAAGCGACACTGCGAGGCGTCGAACGAATTCGATACCACCGTAAACTAATCATGCGACATTTGTTAGTGGGTTTTCTTGACATTCTGTTTTTTTTTTAATTCTTATTTAGATACTAGCAGACACGCTGAACTGCTTACCGCCTTGAGTTCTAAATTTTTGAGAATATTCTATTCTATACCCTGGCTAGGTTAACCGGCGATAGTGTAGCTTTCCAACAGTGAAAATGTTTTCCAAATTGGTTCTGTACTTATGGAGCATTTTTAATGCAAACATACAATCAAATCTCTGTATTATATTGGTATTTTAAATACAAATGAGACACAAAATGTGAAAGCCTACGTTATAATAGCACTGGTTACAAATAAATATAAAAGAAGTTATCATATCATTTAATAATATTGTTGAACTTACACTGAGAAATATATACTATGTATTAAAATCTATAGATGTTAAAGGTTTGTTTGAGTTTTACTGTATCAGTGCGTCTTAAGCCAAGGTCTTCGTGTGGTGGTTATCTGAACATTCTTTCGACTTAAATACTAATGAAGAAGAAACTACATATGAAAGTAATCTAATAGAATAGGAGAGATTTAATGTTTGTTAGAATCGAATAGGCTCCGAAACTACTAGACCTTGACTGGACCGATTTGATTTTTTTTTCACCATTACAATCCCATATTATCCCTGATGAACACAGAGTCTAGTCTTATAGACTATGGAACACTTTACCAAAAACAGATGAGCAAGAGTGCCAGAGTAAGCCTTAATGATGGTAATGGAAATCAGGAGAAAATACACGTCATGTAAAATCAAAAGCCTAATCATAGAAAATAACAAGTATGTACTTACTTAATATTCCTAAAATTGAATGGCGATTGTCATGAATAGCTGGATAAAATATTGCCCAAGATAGATATATACTACACTTATAACGTTCCCGCATTTAATACAGACTTCGTCGACCATGTATTACCATGTGAGTGCAAATGCAAGAGGTATTCTTCTAGAAGTTTTTTTGCGTACTACGTGCATACACGAACCGCCTAAGCAGTCTCTTACTTCGGGTGAACGGTAGTTTTGCAGCTTCATTCGGTTGAATCTGACTACTCAAGCGCTCCTGAATGTTGATCACTAGGAACTGCTCAGCACCGTGTATGGTAAACCTTAGATCTACAGTATCGCGTTGTGACGTCAGCACCAACCTCCCCGGCCCCCGCCTCCCCACCCGCGAATGTTCGATAGTGTGACAAAGCCGCCGCATCGCCGCCGCGGCTCGTAATCCCGCGACCATTCCACGTTTGCGTATTAGTTAAAATCCGATTAAAGGAGAATCGGGTGCAACCGATAAATCGTGTCTGTCGTCGGCGGCGATTCGTTACATTCCGATTTACGAAATGTGTTCAGAAAGTCGAGAAATATGGCAGGCGGCCGCTTTGGAGGCTAATATGTTATTTAGGACGAGAGCGCGCCCCGCGGCGCTGCCACTGCCTCAATGACGATATTAATGGTCGGCATGCATCAGGTCTCTGCGCCCGCGCACGCTCGCAACAGCGTCCACGGCACCGACACTGCTGCAGTCCCAGCAGAGGCATCGGTACTAAAGGACACAGTTTCTGATATTTTCTGAACTAACTCTAACAAATCTGATAACTAAAGACATGTTGCAAGAAACATCCGTAAAACTGTATTCAGCAAGTTTACACTTCTATAAAACTGGTAATTCTATCGAAGTTACTAGCTAAGTTTGCTATGATACCGAATAGTTCAAGAAACGTGACTTGTAAAGAATAAGTCGCGGCGTTTTTACAGTCGATCACTCAGTGTTATGATTGAGAGCTCTTTATGAGAATAATAGCAGCACTAGTGGTTGCTGCGGCCGCCACTGCCCGCTGTTTGTTGAGACAACATGGCCGCGGACCTCCAATAATATTATGGTTGATCTCCCGACGAGGGCATCTGCTACCAAGAAGAGTGCTTTTGTTACTCGATCATTTATTTATTCGAAGCTAGAGCTCTGCACCGCCCAGATGACCAGCTCCAACCCGTGATGCCCTGGTACCTTGTACTGGATCAATTGTCTAAACTCAAGTGGAATTAACTCGGTGGAGTGGACATTGTGATGCATAATAAGCCTTCCCGCCTCGCCATCGAGAGGCTGTCTGTCCCTGCGATCAATGGATCACCCTTCACGCTTATTTTTATTTACTTTATTTTTATAGAGTTTTGTTATGTTATTTTAACAAATTCTTAAACGTATTTAATGTATTAATATATTATACTCTGCCTCCCTGTGTGTTACTTATTTAGGATACATTTTTATTAAGGAAATCCCAGGAAAACGGAAAATTCAGACTTTGTGGTTTGTTGGCGAAGCCGCGTAGTACACACTTACAAGGCCTACAGAATTTATCTCTTGGACCCAAGGCTTGACCGCTGCAAATGCATTTGCAAGTCAACGGATTAATAATTAAAAAATAATAATAATTAGATCCCCTAATACACTAGAAAAGAACTGGTGATCTTCAAACGACTGAACAACCAGATAAAATTGTCTATGTCACAAAAAAAAAACTAAACAAAAATCAGTTCATCTGTTTAGAAGCTACGATACCACATACAGATAAGTTAAAGTTATAAACCCCTCTTTTTGCGTGCGGGGTACAAAATTTATACGTTAGGCCTAGGGATGTTCTTAATTGTATGCCTTCATTGTCAAGGAAAAATATTGATTGTTTTATATCAGAATATAGGGTAACATGCCCTATTACGGCGCGTTTTGACGACATTTTAAAGTAGGGTAAGAAATTAAGCATTTCTAAATATTTTAGCAGATATTTGAATTTTTTTTTGACAGTCATGATAATTATATTTTCTATTCCAGTTGTCGTTTTATTTATTTTAGAGTGATAATTAATTTTAAATAAATATTTTGTCTGACAATTCGGAATTCCTATTACGGCGGCAAAAAAAAGTTTGAAGCCCATTACGGCGGTAAGCACAGCCTATTACGGAGTATGGGATGACAACACACTCACGATGAAACATTTTCATCTCAGCTCATGGTTTCGTGCAATCAGAAAATGGTATGCAATGGCTGTAATTGTTACTGGCACTGTACATAAATACAGGTTCTTCCTAGTAAGGCGCTATTTTGATAATATTTTGTGTATCAACTGTAATGGCCTCGCGCTAAGAAGATTCCAGTAATATAATTAGTTAAGGAAACACAAATAATGAATATTTGGCTGTATGGGCTACTATGTTCCTTTGCCTGACCTGAACGGGCAAATAACAAAACAACAATCAATCTATCAATCTACGGCACCGTAACGTTCTCCCATCTCTCTGCACAACGGAACGGAATGAATTAATTATGGGGACGTTTTTTTTTTATAAGCCGCTCTGATGAAGAAACGATTTGAAAATGGCGGCCGAACGAATGCTATCTCGCGTATATTAGTATGAGAACAGAGACAGCCCATACAACGGCCGCCATTTTGAGATTGTTTCTTTATGTGAGCAGGTTATACCCATAAAAGCGTAATTTGTGCAAATTTGGCTAGCTTATTAACATAATTTTTAATATTTATTGTTAATCTACATTAAGGATCGGCGGATGGAAAAGACATATTAATAAGGTCCCGGGACGTGTACCCGAAACCTACATCAATAAACTGATACAAACCAAACTGAGAACTTCCTCTTTTCTAAAATCGGTTAAAAATAGGTACTAAAACCCTTCTTCTGAATTTAAAAAATACTTTTGTGTAAATCGGTTTTGACAAAATCGAAATAATCGTGGACAAACATGCATAATAGGTACTAAAACCCTTCTTGTGAATTTAAAAAATACTTTTGTGAAAACCGGTTTTGACAAAATCGAAATAATCGTGGACAAACATGCATACAAACATACATACAGGTCGAATTGATAACCTCCTTAACCTCGTTATAAAACAATTGCTGTTCGTTTTTCTCCAAATTTAATTTGAAAAGGCCCGGACGAGGGTTTTAATAATCCTACTAATATTAATAAACGACAAAGTTTGAAATAAAGGATGTCTGTAACTCTTTCACGTAAAAACTACGAAATAGATTTTAATGAAACCTTACAAATAAAACATATTTAAAGGAAAATTTAACTGGCGAAGCAGCGGGGTGCAGTCAGTGAAGGTTTAGTTTAACGGTAAAAAAAGATGGAAAATGGATTTCTACCCAAGCGGAGAAAGTTAAAAAAAAATAAAGATATTTTTTTTTACAATAATGTTGACACAAACATGCAATAAAATGGAACACAAAAAAAAACAACAAAAAACCAGCAAACCAAAATACAATAAAACAACCAACGAATCATAATCAGTTTTGTATGGTGTGTCAAAGTTGCGGTAAAATCTAGTAGTACATTATTAAATTGATGGGAAAATACGTAAGTACGAAATAAACCTTAGTTTATATTTTTGTGTAAGTTTTTTCATTATTTACTTACCCTGTTGTTCATAAAAAGTTAAAGTGCATTTTAGTTATTTGACGTATGTCAATTTAGATAGGATGTCACGTATTTACCATACAACAAACCAAATAAGTAGACCTGCAGTAAAGCTTTTTAAAATGTACGGTATATTTATGAATAATACGGTTAAATTATTAGCTCTGTAATTTCCGTACACCGTGTTAGGATTCCGTACAGCCTAATACGGTAGGTACTAAAATATCTAAGAAGTTTTTATATCCTGATGCTGAAATATAATGTAAAGATATTTCGGTAATGTAAGTTATTACATACACATAAGAACACTCTGACTTTACCATAAAACTCTCAAATCGTTAGTAATCGTTGTATTAGACTATATTTCTTCATTAAAACTCATACGTTAGGTTTCACAGTATTCTGACAAACTTAAATTTTACTGTCAACTTTAAGCGTCAAAAACAAGGATTCTAGTTAAAAAACATGTACCTCCAAAATTGGTTTTATACTTGAGAACTAATGAAAAATACACTTAAATAACGAAATGTTCATAAATTATATTTATTATACCACAAAAATTATAAATTACCGATACTGCGTTTTTCCTATTACCGATGGTACCCTCCGTAATAGGCGGTACCCTCAAAATAGCCTTCATAACACGGCGGACTTTTGTTAACTCATATTTACTTGTTTTATTTGATTTTAAACAGAAATCAACTTGATTAACTAAGACTACTTAAATGTAAAAAGTATTCGAATATAGTAACATAATCTTAAAGTGCTTGTTTGAACTAAAAACGAAGTCTGAAAATTCAATGTTCTACCGCGAGTCAGTCTGCGTTTGTATGAAACAGCTTCTCGCTTTGGTGACGTTACACAAAATAATTAATTTAAGTAATTTTAAACGATTTTAAACGCACGAGTGCTGGGTAATAAGTTACGTGTTAGTTTCCCTTGGACACTATGTAGTCACTTTTACCATATATAGTCACAACGAATCATAAATTGCCAAATATGAAATAGAGCCGTAATAGGACGTGATTTTGACTACCGCGGTAATAGGACGTTTTACCCTACCTTCATGATATATACGGTTATGAAACGTGCAGTCTAGGTACAGCTTTTGCAACTTACGCTGGGCAGCCGTAGCCTGGTACGGTCACGCGACGCGACGCGGACATGCGCAGTCGCTCTATATTTCACACAGCAAACAATTAAAAAACTGTATCGTAATTTACGAGGCACCTGCCCCCGCAGCCGCCAGACGCTTAGCACCCGCCGCCGGCCGCTCTCGTGTCATTGGAGCCCGAACAAACAAAAGCGACCAGGAAAACACCAAGTCCAAGTGTTAAATTCTATGCTCATAATTTTTTTATGAGCAACAAAACATCGGATCATCGCTCGCAGCGTATAAATAGAACATGAAGCGTTTAATCGAGCCGGGTAGACAGATCGCGGAGATCGATTAATAAACCGACGTGTGAAGTGTCGAGCCATCTGTTTGATGAAATATTAATAGGTTAGAATTCCTGGAGTCGACATCGTTCATAGCGCACGCGGTGTTGTATTGACCCGTAGGATGGGAGTTTATAAATCATCTCGCGGCATTGTGCCATTGATGGATCACCGCTGGCGGCGCGGCGGGCGGCGGAGCGGGCAGCGGCAGCGGTCCGAGGTTCGACTCCGACCCATCCCAAGCTTGTTATTGTAAAATCTCAGCAGCAATTACGGGGTAGGTGTGATATATAGAGAAGGTCACGCGCGCGATCACTCTCTGTCCAAACACCGCCCGCCGGCTCACCTTGCCACTTAACCTCTTTGTCTTTTTAATGATACTTTGAAATTTGTTTTGTTATGTCTCTTCGTAACAAACTGTCTTAATATTTTGTGTTAACAACTTTTATAACTTTATAAAAACGGCTTGTTTCAAATGGACCTGACATCCCTTTCTCACTCAATGTCTTTTTTTTATTAATTTTTGGTCCTTTATTTCTGTTGATAAGTATAATTATAGCAGTCATGTCTCGTAGCTCTACAATGGTCCTTTCTTAGCATTTATTGTACAAGGTTGCAAAACTATCACCAAACAGTTATCCGTCCAGTACACTTTCTTTCTAATGAGTTGGTTATTCGCAATTGATTCGCATATACCATTCCGGTTCCGGAAGTAAAATATTTGATGAATTTAAAATACTTATTGCAGCAAACCCAATTTTCGAGCTTATATTATTTAGAGGTCAAACTAATATACTACCTTCCTATACTTTTAAAGAAGAAGATATAATATTTAAACTATGTAAGTCAATACTTCAAAATAGACAGGAACGATAACTGAAACAGTTATTTTAATAAAATTTAAAATATAATATTTTTAACAAAAAATCTACCGGTACATAAAAGCATGTAAAAACAAGTGAATTGAATATCGATTTTACATTTGAAATAAGCATTAGAATTTAGAACAGAGTTATTTGTAAATATTCATAAAAAAAAAAACTATCCCAGATTAAAACCGGACAGTATCTTCATGTCGGCGTAGAAAATGAAACTCGATCATTTTGAAATCTCAACTTTTCTTTACAATTGTAATGGTAATATCTAAAAGCGACCATAAATAACAACTTACATACAATTAGACGTGCCTGGAAGAAATATTACCTGTTTGTAAGTTCGGTTTATACTGCGTTGGGCGCGTGCGTTACAAATGGCCGCCGCCGCCGCCTCCGCGGTAATCCCGCAGTCGGAACTCATTCCGTAGAGATTACCAGGCTCGATAGGCTGTTATTTATCAATTTGTGCCTTTGATGACCATAGAAGCCTGTTGTCGAGTTACTTGTTAGTGTGATAATACTTGAATGCTCAAATTACCGCTACGGCTTGTATTTACGCCACAGATAATTTTTAGCTGTGTTTTTTATATTAAGTTTTCATCAATCTCTATTTTTTTCAATATATCTACACGGAATTGCAATAGGATTCGAAATAAAAGATTATCTAAAATCTGTCCCATAGTTTCGGAGCCTATTCGATTCAAACCAACAATCAAATTTTTCCACGTTAAAACTTAGTGTAGGGTAAAACGTCCTATTACCGCGGTAGTCAAAATCACGTCCTATTACGGCTCTATTTTATATTTTGTAATTTATGATTCGTTGTGACTATTTCTGGTAAAGGTTACTACATAGTGTCCAAGGGAAACTAACACGTAACTTATTTCCTAGCACTCTTGCGTTTAAAATCATAAAAAGTAACTTAAATTAATAATTTTGTACAACGCCAGCTAAGTGGGAGGCTGTTTCATACAAACGCTAACAGACTCGCGTTAAAACATTGAATTTTCAGACTTCATTTTTTGTGAAAACTAACACTTTAAGATTATGTTACTGTATATGAATACTTTTTACATTCAAGTATTCTTAGTTAATCAAGTTGATTTCTGATTAAAATCAAATAAAATAAGTAAATATGAGTAAATAAAAGTGCGCCGTGATAGGAATGTCGGTTTAGGGTATTTCTATTACGGTGGGTAGCATCCGTAATTGGCAAAACACAGTGTCGGGAAATTTCAATTTTAGTGGTGTTTTAAATATAGTTATGATAAATTCAACATTTAGGTGTAATTTTCATTAGTTTTTAAGTTTAAAAATCAATTTCGGAGGTATATTTTTTTTAATAGAATCCATGATTTTGACGCGAAAAGTTGACTGTAAAATGAACGTTTGTTAGAAACCTGTAAAAACTAACGTGGGCGTTTTAACGAAGAAAAATAGTATAATTAAACTATTACAAACCATTAAATCGTTTCAGAGTGTAGTCAGAGTATTTATTTTTACAATTAACAACTCACATTACCAAAATATCTTAATTTTATATGTCTGAATTAGGATATAAAAGTCAATACATTTTTTAGTACAAAACGTATTAGGCTGTAAGGAATCCTAACACAGTTTATTGATATTACAGAACTAATAATTTTAGTAAATTATTGATATTCGTCATAAAAATGTTCGCTCCGCCGGGAGTTGAACCTAGATTTACACGCATCCCAGTCCACAACACTGCCAACTGAGCTACGAAGCAGACAAATATCCTTTTATTACTAAAAACAATTTCAAAAGTTTTTTCCGACTTACTATAGGTACTTATGTGATAAAGGATTTATAATAAAAGCAAATTCGTATTATATCAATACATAGTATAAAATAAAGTCGCTTCCCGCGTCTGTCCCTATGTATGCTTAAATCTTTAAAAGTACATAACGGATTTTGATGCGTTTTTTTTCAATAGATAGAGTGATTCAAGAGGATGGTTTATAAGTATAATACATGCAATAATAATAGGTTAGGCGTTACGAAGTTCGCCGGGTCGAATAGTTCTTTTATAAATGACGTAAGGTTTTAATAATTCTTATTTAAGTAGCTCAAGGTGCTAAGGTATTCTTAATGAAAATATCCAACTACCTATCTATCAATACAAAGTATAAAATGAAGTCGCTTCCCGCGTCTGTCCCTAAATACCCAACTAGCAACGAAGGTCGTATAAGATTTACTCTTTCGACTAAAGATCGTAAGACACTTGTATAAACGATCCTAAAATGTTAAAAAGCTGTATAAAAGCGGCTATCTGGATTATTTGGCATTCAACGCTTTTTGGCTCTATAAACATGTCTAGTAAACGTTTATACGATGAAATCATATCGCATTTACTCGATTGTTGTATAAATGTATCTCTTGATCGCCATTATACAACAATAAGTCGTAAGACAGCTCTTTAAAAGCAACTGAATTGCTAATTTGTCGTCAAACTAGCTATTATAGCACAATCTATCGACATTTAATTTTAACAGCATAATTGTGGAGTAAACGCGGTTCATACGATAAAACAGCATCTTAGTTACTTTAACAGCACTTTATGTCGTATGATAACTCTATGGAATGCTTTTATTCGACTTAACTAATTAGGTTGAGTAAAAGCTTTCAAATTATTCTTTTACAACCTTTTCGGTCTCTAAAGGTTATTTGAAAGCCATTTTACATCGATATAGTGGTATAAATGCTTTTTGAAATCTTTTACAGCACTATCTGCCATTTTGTTACATGATACCAAAATAAACAACGTAATTTGCTTTTTTTATTCGCAAAATGGATTATAATCGATAAAAGGATTGAAAGAAGTGGAGGATTCCGACGTAAAGTAAATAAGATGTATACACGATTGAAACAGTCAAGATCTTCATTGGCTATAACCACGAGTCAAGAGCGTTTAATTGATAGGCGTGAGGGTTCCGTAGCGTATAATAATTACTAAGTACTACTATTAGGTACTATTAGGTATTCTGTAACAACGGCCATATAGACAACCGTTTGCAATTTATTGAATTTGCCAGTATGTTTTTCTAAGTCATGGGTGTTTATCTTATACTTATTGTGTTTGTTTTTATAATTTTATAAGTTAGTTGGTAGGTACCCAAAGAATTTGACTCAACTATTATTATTATTTTTTTATAATAAAGAGATACTTAAGTAAGTACTTACAATTTTGTTTTGTATTAAGTGATCCTACTTGCAATAACATTCGTCGCTTGGATAGTGATAATAAATTGAATATCTAGACTAACAAACCACGATTCATTTTTATATATTGGTAGATAGTAGGTAGTAGAAGTAGATAGTAGATTTTGCACTAAGGAACCCTAAACTATCTGTAATGGCGTCCCTAGAAGTCGTAAGATGGAAATCTCATTTCAATCTTTCGACTAACAGCTGAGAGAATGCTCTGTGATGATAAATGAGTTGCTATTATTTGCTATTGATGGCGAATTTATTTTAAATGTTAAATTAACAATATTTTTTATTCATTATTTACATAGAAATCTTGGGGCCCATTGAAATATTAACTACAATGCTAGGTATATAGACGGAAAAATTAATTCCGCACATGAAAGTAAGACCCTACGACCTAACTTTAACAGGTAACTAATTACCTGTCATCATTTGGCTTGATGGCTTAAAAACGTAATGGTTAATACGATGGCAAAATATATTTATTAGGTTTGACACTTCAACTGACATAAATTACACGTATAAAATAAAAAGTCTATAAGTGCTGCTTGGGTGCAGTTACACGATAAAAAAGTCGAGTGATTGCAACCAAATTGCTTTATTACTATAAATAAGTCGAATAAAAGCGGTTCTACCGACTTGGAAAAAGCAGATGTGTCGAATAATGGCATTCTGATGGCCATTATGGTACTAAGTAGCATTCTAGTTGCGATTACTCGATATTTATTCGACTAAATGGCTACTCATACGATAATCTTACGATATTTACTGGATCTAAAGCTGAGAGAAGTGCGCCCAAATCGCGTTGAGAGAACGTGCACAGAGCATTTACACGACTTTTTAAAGATCCTTCTTACGACCAATAGCTGAAAGAGAAACGTGCTGCTGACTTTTTTACGACTCGATTTGCTGGTTGGGTATGCTTAAATCTTTAAAACTACGCAATGGATTTTGATGCGGGTTTTTTTAAATATACAGAGTGATTCAAGAGGAAGGTTTATAACTCAAATTTAAAAATTTAACAACCCCCGACCCAGTCAGACCCCTCATCAACTTAACTAGAACTAGAGCTATCATCTTAAAAATATCATGGTTACCTTAACATATACTTTCAATATCATTAGTAACACTGTTCCAAATTTTTAATTGATAGGACAAATGGAAGGTGGTTAGATCCTCTCATCCATTATTCAAGAGCTGATCATCTTCAAACGGCAGATCAGGTCATGGTTACCTTAACATATACTTTCAATATCATAAATGTGACATGGTACCAAATTTCAACTCGATCGGACATAAGGAAGCTAGTTAGATCCTCTCATCCATTATTCAAGAGCTGATCATCTTCAAACGGCAGATCAGGTCATGATTACCTTACCAAATACTTTCTATAACATAGATGTAACAATGGTACCAAATAACAAATCGATCGGACATAAGGAAGCTAGTTAGATCCCCTCATCCATTATTCAAGAGCTGATCATCTTCAAACCGCTGATCAGATCTTCATCAGACATGGCTAAGAACACTCGGCCTGAAATTATCTATGATGCAAAAAAAACTAAACGAAAATCGGTTCAGCCGTTTGGGCTCTACGATGCCACAGACAGATACACAGACAGACAGACAGATACACACGTTAAAATTATAACACCCTTCTCTGAATTTTTCGTTCGGGGGTTAATACATATAATACATGCACTAAATTCTTACCCCTTTGCCACAAAAAAGTTAGACCGGTCTAAATCGCGATTTTGTATGACGAATTAGTGATTAAAACCTAGTCTAGTGATTTAGACCAGGTTTAACACTTTTTGTGGTAGAGCCGTTAAAGGTTAGGCGGTATGAAGGTCGCCGGGTCGACTAGTTCTCTATAAAATAATTAATAATGTTCATTTAGTGGTGACCGCGCACCGGAAAACGCAGAGTATGCAAACCCTCTAAACGGTGGTTAAACGACGTGAACTTTACGGTAGTACACTGGGTGGGGGTCATTTAAGACCGGTCGTTGTGGCAAATTATAGTGGTGGAGACCTATGTCTAGCAGTGGACGTCTTGCGGCTGAAATGATGATATATATCCTACTGTATCTGTATCTCGATTGGCAGTGATGAAAAATGTGACGCGGGAGCACTGGGTTCGATTCCCGACTGAGGGAGCGAACATTGCTATAATAAATAATAATGTTTGTTTTCAGGTTGGTTGTATTGAATTGTTCGTCGCTGAATGTGTTTTTGGCACCCTAGATACAGTTGCTTCCTAGTTAGGGGCTCTTGTGATTCGTTATCATTATTATATACAAGTTGACCCGTCGAACTTCATACCGCCTAACCTATTACTATATTGTGCATGTATTTTACCTAAAAACCTTTCTCTTGAATCACTGTATCTATTAAAAAAAACGCATCAAAATCCGTTGCATAATTAAGGATTTAAGCATACATAGGGACAGACGCGGGAAGCGACTTTATTTCATACTATGTATTGATATAAAAAGAAATCGTGGTAAGTTTGTCTCGCTTAAACTCAAAAACGTCTGGGCCGATTGGGATAATTTAGTTTTAATTTATCTCGGTACAATGCTTGGCATCATTCCTTTTAGATAGATAGATAGATAGATAATAAATTTATTTCCAATGTAATGATATACATACACACAAAGAATAATGTATACACCAGATACATATAAGTAAACGAAATAAAACAAACAGTAAATGGCACATTATGTGTTCGTAAATCAACACTGCAAAAGGGTCCCAACTCAGCTCGTGCTCCAGACCAGAGGTCTAAAGCGCTGATGATTCTGCTGGAACCATGTATACAGTGGCGAACACGATCGGCGTAACACTTCCGGTTTTTCTGTATTGCAAAATAGCTCTTGTTCTTTGGTAATACAGTCTAGGGTTGACGAAACCATAGACATATCTGTTACGGCCTCCTAGTCCGCCACTGTACATAATGCTACCAAACAAAAGTCATTACATGTTCGATATTCTCGAAAATATTTTTTGAGTATATAAAGCTTTCTACTGCTAACGCCCTGCAGTACCAGGCCGAAGACACAGACAGGACTGAGGTATCCCCTGCCTGTCGTAAGAGGCTACTAAGAGGAGACCCCGGTGTCGTGAGGTGCACGAGGCGGTTGCCTCGTGTAGTCATATAATGGCCCTGAGGACGGCGGAACGCGGGTGTCCCTTTTCCGCCGTTGAGCGTTGGGAAAGCTACCACGCTCCGGGGGGACAACCATCATGTCCATGGCCGCGAAGAATTCCACAGGCTCACCCGCGACTCTCCTGCTATCAGCCGAGAAGACACCGGCGGGGTTTTAGTGGGTGCGAACCCCACATAACCCTGCTGCTCTCTCCGAGGCTGCAGGGTACTCGTTAGGTGTTTCCCCGCCTAAAAAAAAAGGTACCTACTGCTACCTACTAATGATTGTACTACAATGAACAAAACTTGTTACATATTGCTAGAGTAGAGAGCTACGTCCCATGATCGCTCGGGTTTTTTCGGGAGCTGTCGGCATGTGTTCGGTACAGTATTGAAAAGTTGAAAAAAAAAATATTTGGTATAAAACTTGTATAATGATCTTTAATTTATAATTTAAAAAAAAACTATTCAAAAAGGCCAATTAAATAAAACTTTACAGCTTCTAAACAGTAACCTATTTCCTAGTCTCAAATCAATATCAATCAATACTTAAACATAGTCGTTTCCGCTTTCTCTCCCTACATACCTACCTACCCATGCTTAAATCTTTAAATATATGTAACGGATTTTTATGCGGTAATTTTAATAGATGGCAGTACGAAGTTTGCCGGTTCTACTAGTAGTCTATACCTATAGAGTACGGTTTTTTACCACCCAAGTTTTGCACAGTCAGGTTTTTCATGTACATGGATAAAACTTGGATGGAAAAACATGGACTCGCATGAACAAACAGGCCGTAGGTACAAAACATTCACGAAGGTGTCATTACCGCCTAAGTTTTGCACGACCGAGTTTTGTACGACAAGTTTTGTACGCGGGTGTATTACGAACCCAGTACAGAGGTGTTTTTTGGTGTCTGACGTCAAGAATATTGATTATATTTGGACCAAACACAACGCTCGGCACATCAATGATATTGTCTAGCTTGGTTTTCATTTACAAAAATATAAGGCTTACGGGTCAGTTACCTTCTTGTTTGCAGGCAAAGGAAGAAGTTTATATATTTAAAATGATGTTACCATAAATTAATAAAACTTTTTTATTTTTAATATTTCGATTCTAAGCTAGCTCATCAACCTATATTGTGTACTTCCATTCTTATTTACCATAGTAGTTATGTTTGCATCGTGGTTTTTTTTTTAATGTTAGTAAGAAAGGAATCTTTGTTCTGTCGGTTTGAGAGTGCGCCGTCCCTTAAACTATCACCAATTATGACAAAAAAAATCGTCTCTTATAATAGTTACCTACGATTTATATGTATTTTGACGATTAAATTTTTAATTTTATCGCCTACTTACAATAAACTCTTTGCAGAGTGGAAAATTAGTTTTTACAGAAATAAAGAAAATGTAGTAAGCGTATTTTGTACTACAAAACAAAGAGTAAATGTGTTTTTAACAGACTTAAAAAAGGCTATGAGTTTCACCTGTACGTGTGTAAATTTTGAGTTTGGCTAAACCAATTTCATTTTCATAATAATACTTGTTATTGTCTGGTAAAGGTTTTAATGTTTTAACCGACATGACAAAAGAGAAAGTTCTCAATGTATGTCTGTTCACGATTATCTCACGTTTGGCTGGACCGAGTTGGATGCGGTTTTCAGAACAAAATATTTTTTACATTAAAGAGAAGGTTTAAGTATTTTAACCGACTTCGAAAAAGAGGAAGTACCTGAGTAGTCGCTCTACAGAGATCTTTATTAATTTAAAAGCTTAATTATAATCTATGTGGGTGGATTTCAACAAGTGCGTTTTTTGTATCATTTTAGTGGCATTTTTGAATTTAGGCATTTTTAGAAAACTAATATATTTTTCTTGAACTGAATTCAACACGTTTTTAAAATACGTTTGGGCCATCTTTCTACTTTAAATAGTTTTCGAGAAAACTTACTTGAATTCCACCAAAATGAGAAAGATTCACCAAAATCATATTTCTGTCCACCAAAATGTGAATGGTTTACACCAAAATGAAAATCTTTGACACCAAAATGAGTTTTTGTATGTAAAGATGGGTAAAACAATAGTAATATAATTATCAGGCAGTACCGTTTCTTTAATGCTTAATAATTATGTAAATAATCTATGTTACCTATATTTATATTATAGGTTCTAATAATTAAAAGAAAAACAAAGCAGTCTTAATATATTAAGGAGTCGATTCTGCTTCTTATTTTTAATAACAAGAACGTAGTTGGACATTCGATTCATATAATTTAAAATTTACAAAATATATATTATTTTTACTAGTTGTGGAGTTTCAGAAGCTGAATCCCCCTGTGCTCTGCTTTTCTTGAAATGTATTTTTTATCCTAAAGTTATATACATTTTTAGCTTAGTTACCTATATTAAAAAAAGGAGGTTGTATTTTTTGTAACTAAAAAAATTGGTTTTTAAAATTTATTTAACTAAAGTATCACTTTTAAATATTGCTTATGTCACTGATATTCCTCTGTATGTTTTAATAACTGCCGACAAACTGTTATTACCACACTTAGTACTAATCAGCACAAAGTCAAGTGCGATGAGCAGAATCGACCCTTACAGTAATTACTGATAATGTTGTGTTATTCTGTTTTATACATATTTTTATTTTTATTTAATGGACTTGACTGAAGTCTGTAAACAACACGCGTGGTTAAGAAACCAATATTTAAAGAAAAAATAAAAACGTTGTGTAGCATCAGAACAATGACCAACGGTGGTTTAGCTGGTGCCAGACGAGTCAGGGGGTGGAAGGAAATGCGCAGGGGGGTGAACAAGGAGGCCATTGGCCTTAAATAAGTATTATTTTTTTTTTTGAAATTTGTAACAAAAAATCAATAGTAAAAAAAAAAGTATTTATAATTTATTCGAGTCATATATCATGCAAAGACCTCAAAGTTTACGCCACAATAAAAAAATGACCGTCTTTATTGATTTTTAAATGACCGCAAATCGTATTGATTTCATATTCTTATGAGTTAAACCTGATAGTTTTTCTTTTTTTCTAATGTCTAGGTATAATTGTCTTCTTTCTGTAAATATGTCTAGTTTTTAAGTTTATTTTGTATGCCTGAAAAGGCTTAACTCAGCGAACCTATCATATGAATGTATATTTAATATCATTTTACCTGTGTTGTACAAATAAATAAATTTATTTTTATTATTGTTATTGGTGCCGACCAACCAAAACGAAAATTTTAAATTGCATCTATACGACGCGGTTTTTACTATCCAAGTTTTTAGTGGTACACAAAAGACTGTATCGTGAAAAAATTATCGGACGTACAGGAAGTTTTTGCTGTATAGGTTTTGCACGACATGGTTTTTACCAGCTGACTGACACGAAAAACCCTATCGTACAAAACTTGGATGGTTACGGTTCACACCCTATCTATGTCTATAACAAAGAGTACAGATTGATTGTTTGTTTGTATGTTTGTTTGTAAGTATGTTTGTTTGTATGTTTATTTGCTTGCTTGTTTGCATCGTATAGGCTCCGAAATAACTAAACCGATTTGAAATATTATTTCACTGTTGAGAAGCTACACCCGGCGAACTTCGTACCGCCTAACCAATTACTATGTAGTGCATATATTAAACCTATAAACTTTCATCTTGAGTCACTCTATCTATTAAAAAACCGCATCAAAATTCGTTGCATAGTTTTAAAGATATAAGCATATATGTATAGCGACAGACAGACGCGGAAAGCGACTTTGTTTTATGTATTGATTGATGGCGTAACGAAGTTCGCCGAGACAGCTTGAACATAAAATAAGTTTTTGAACTGATTTTTAACCCCCGACGAAAAAATCAGAGGGGTGTTATAATTTTAACGTATTTATCTGTCTGTCTGTGGCATCGTAGAGCCCAAACCGATGAACCGATTTCGGTTTGTTTTTTTTTAACCCTCGAACGAAAAATTCAGAGAGGGGTGTTATAATTTTAACGTGTATATCTGTCTGTCTGTCTGTCTGTCTGTGGCATCGTAGAGCCCAAACGGCTGAACCGATTTTCGTTGATTTTTTTTTGTATCATAGATAATTTTAGGCCGATAGTTCTAAGCTGATGAAGATCTGATCAGCGGTTTGAAGATGATCAGCTCTTGAATAATGGATGAGAGGATCTAACTAGCTTCTTTATGTCCGATCGAGTTGAAATTTGGTATGATGTTACATCTATGATATTGAAAGTATATGTTAAGGTAACCATGACCTGATCTGCCGTTTGAAGATGATCAGCTCTTGAATAATGGATGAGAGGATCTAACTAGCTTCTTTATGTCCGATCGATTTGAATTTTGGTACCATGTTACATCTATGATATAGAAAGTATATGGTAAGGTAACCATGACCTGATCAGCCGTTTGAACATGATGAACTCTTGAATAATGGATGAGAGGATCTAACTAGTTTCCTCATGTCCGATCGAGTTGAAATTTGGTGCCATGTTACATCTATGATATTGAAAGTATATTTTAAGGTAACCATGACCTGGTCTGCCGTTTGAAGATGATCAGCTCTTGAATAATGGATAAGAGGATCTAATTACCTTCCATTTGTCCTATCAATTAAAAATTTGGTACAGTGTTACTAATGATATTGAAAGTATATTATGTTAAGGTAACCATGATATTTTTAAGATGATTAGCTCTAGTTCTAGTTAGGTTGATGAGGGGTCTCACTGGGTCGGGGGTTTTTAAATTTTTAAATTTGAGTTATATTATTTGTTTCATAAATAATAACAGCCCGTATGTTCTTAGCCATGTCTCATGAAGATCTGATCAGCGGTTTGAAAATCATCAGCTCTTTTCTAGGTAATGAGGGGATCTAACTAGCTTCCTTATCCGATCAATTTAAAATTTTGTACCATGATACATCAATTAAATTGAAAGTATATGGTAAGGTAACCATGACTATATTATAATATAAAAGCCGTTTCAAGATGATCAGCTCTTAAATAGTAGATGAGAGGATTTAACTACCTTCACATATCATATCGATATTAAAATTGGTACAGTGTTACTTCAATGATATAAAGATTATATGGTAAAATAACCATAACCTGATCAGCCATTTGAAGTTGATCAGCTCTTAAATAGTGGATGAGGGCATCAAACTACCTTTCATTTCATAGGTAGTTAGACGCCCATAGGCGTATCATTATCGTAGTGATGTGGACTGAGTAAGCGTGTGCACCGGGTTTCGATTCCCAGGCGGGACGAATATTGATGTTTATTTTCGGTCTGGGTGCAAAGTTCGTCTTTGTGTGTGTTTCGGGTACCCTACCCAACCAGCAAATCGTGTCGTAAAAAAGTCAGCAGCACGTTTCTCTTTCAGCTATTGGTCGTAAGAAGGATCTTTAAAAAGTCGTGTAAATGCTCTGTGCACGTTCTCTCAACGCGATTTGGGCGCACTTCTCTCAGCTTTAGATCCAGTAAATATCGTAAGATTATCGTATGAGTAGCCATTTAGTCGAATAAATATCGAGTAATCGCAACTAGAATGCTACTTAGTACCATAATGGCCATCAGAATGCCATTATTCGACACATCTGCTTTTTCCAAGTCGGTAGAACCGCTTTTATTCGACTTATTTATAGTAATAAAGCAATTTGGTTGCAATCACTCGACTTTTTTATCGTGTAACTGCACCCAAGCAGCACTTATAGACTTTTTATTTTATACGTGTAATTTATGTCAGTTGAAGTGTCAAACCTAATAAATATAAGTATATTTTGCCATCGTATTAACCATTACGTTTTTAAGCCATCAAGCCAAATGATGACAGGTAATTAGTTACCTGTTAAAGTTAGGTCGTAGGGTCTTACTTTCATGTGCGGAATTAATTTTTCCGTCTATATACCTAGCATTGTAGTTAATATTTCAATGGGCCCCAAGATTTCTATGTAAATAATGAATAAAAAATATTGTTAATTTAACATTTAAAATAAATTCGCCATCAATAGCAAATAATAGCAACTCATTTATCATCACAGAGCATTCTCTCAGCTGTTAGTCGAAAGATTGAAATGAGATTTCCATCTTACGACTTTTAAGGACGCCATTACAGATAGTTTAGGGTTCCTTAGTGCAAAATCTACTATCTACTTCTACTACCTACTATCTACCAATATATAAAAATGAATCGTGGTTTGTTAGTCTAGATATTCAATTTATTATCACTATCCAAGCGACGAATGTTATTGCAAGTAGGATCACTTAATACAAAACAAAATTGTAAGTACTTACTTAAGTATCTCTTTATTATAAAAAAATAATAATAATAGTTGAGTCAAATTCTTTGGGTACCTACCAACTAACTTATAAAATTATAAAAACAAACACAATAAGTATAAGATAAACACCCATGACTTAGAAAAACATACTGGCAAATTCAATAAATTGCAAACGGTTGGCTATATGGCCGTTGTTACAGAATACCTAATAGTACCTAATAGTAGTACTTAGTAATTATTATACGCTACGGAACCCTCACGCCTATCAATTAAACGCTCTTGACTCGTGGTTATAGCCAATGAAGATCTTGACTGTTTCAATCGTGTATACATCTTATTTACTTAACGTCAGAATCCTCCACTTCTTTCAATCCTTTTCCATCGATTATAATCCATTTTGCGAATAAAAAAAGCAAATTACGTTGTTTATTTTGGTATCATGTAACAAAATGGCAGATAGTGCTGTAAAAGATTTCAAAAAGCATTTATACCACTATATCGATGTAAAATGGCTTTCAAATAACCTTTAGAGACCGAAAAGGTTGTAAAAGAATAATTTGAAAGCTTTTACTCAACCTAATTAGTTAAGTCGAATAAAAGCATTCCATAGAGTTATCATACGACATAAAGTGCTGTTAAAGTAACTAAGATGCTGTTTTATCGTATGAACCGCGTTTACTCCACAATTATGCTGTTAAAATTAAATGTCGATAGATTGTGCTATAATAGCTAGTTTGACGACAAATTAGCAATTCAGTTGCTTTTAAAGAGCTGTCTTACGACTTATTGTTGTGTAATGGCGATCAAGAGATACATTTATACAACAATCGAGTAAATGCGATATGATTTCATCGTATAAACGTTTACTAGACATGTTTATAGGGCCAAAAAGCGTTGAATGCAAAATAATCCAGATAGCCGCTTTTATACAGCTTTTTAACATTTTAGGATCGTTTATACAAGTGTCTTACGATCTATAGTCGAAAGAGTAAATCTTATACGACCTTCGTTGCTAGTTGGGTAGATACAGGTTCTTCCTAGTTAGGGGCTCTGAGTGTATATTTATACTGAGTGTACATGTGTGATGTGTCGTGTGTGTGATATGGTAAGGTAACCATGACATCTTGAAGATGATCAACTCTCGTTCTAGTTTAGACATAGACATAGACAAATCTTTATTTGCGCATGCAAAACATACAATAATAAGTTATAAACTAGGTAAAGATACACAAAAAAATAACACAAATAATAAAATTAACAAATGTATTGTAAGTGTTGTAGGCGCAAAATGGCCCCGACTCAGCTTATGTTGCAAGCAATGCAATAGCATTGATGCAACGCTGATGATTCTGCCAGAACCATGGGAGTGCGTGTGTTAAAGTTACTATATTATTATTTTATGAACAAAAATATCGGGTGAGTTTAGTTCAGTAGTTCAGTTAAGAGTCTAGTTTAGATGACTGACTCGGTCGGGGAATTTAGAAATTTTTAATTTTGTTATTGCAAGTATCTTTATCTACACTAAACTATTGCTTTAGAGAACAAATATCATTAATTAATTATTTATGACTTGTTTGCATTTTGTTCTATTCATACCATAAAACCTTGTAGTGTCCGTTTACTCAGACTACCTCTGTCAGCTAGTCTACTATATATTAAGACTAGTCGACCCAGCGAACTTCGAACCGCCTAACCTTTAACTTTCTTGTGAACATATTATACTTATAAACCTTCCTCTTAAATCACTCTATCGATAAAAAAAACGCATCAAAATCCGTTACATAGTTTCAAAAATATAAGCATACATAGGGACAGACGCGAGAAGCGACTTTGTTTTATACTATGTATTGATATTGATATTGATTGATGATGAATTGTGGTTCGTTAATCTCGCTAAAACTCGAGAACGGCCGGGCTGATTAAGGTGATTTTGGTTTTGAAATGTTTGTTGTTAGCCCAGGGAAGGTTTAAAAAGTGAGGAAATATAGAAAAATGGGGAGGAAGTTAGTAAAAATAACAATTTATTTTTACCATAGAAACTGTTCTTTTTTTCGTTTCCATTGTTGTTTTTCATTAGCTCATTTTTGACAGGCAAAGAAACATAGTCCATACATTGAAGTTTTTAGTGGGTAGCAAGTTAATAATGGTGTAAACGGTGTAAACTTATAATCTAACAGTATTAATCATAAAGATACAGTAGATTTTAAGCCTTACTGGAGGTCTACTTCTCTGGTTTGTTGTATGGTAAATACGTGACACCCGGGTAAGGCTATACGGAGTTTGCCGGGTCAGCGAGTGGTTTATAAAAATAATTGTTTAATTAAGAATTATTTAATAAGTTTTATGAAAAGTCCAATAACGGCAGGTCAGGGTAAATGATTGAGCTTTTTTTTAAATAGTTAATATTAATTCTATATCCTTATCTCACTGAGATATTATACAGAAAAAAGTTTGTGAGTGTATATGTTTGTTGCTTCTTCACGTCTAAACGGCTGAACCGATTGCAATGAAAATTGATATGTAGTTAGCTGACACCCTAGATTACTACATAGCCTACTTTTCACTGAGGTAGTAAACAGTGGGTAACACTGCTGGCACAGCAAGTAAATAATACTGCTCCTTAGCTCAGTTTGCAGTGATGTGGACTGAGACGCGTGTGCACCTTGATTCAATTCCCGGCGGGGCAAACATTGTTATGATGAATATCGATGTTTGTTTCCGGTCTGGGTGTAATGTTTGTCTCTGTGTATGTTTCGGGCATCCTAGATACGGTTTTTCCTAGTTAGGGGCTCTGAGTATGATGCCTTAATAATAATAATAATCAATATCTTTAACAATATACATAGTATAAAACAAAGTCGCTTCCCGCGTCTGGCCCTCTGTATGCTTAAATCTTTTAAACTATGCAACGGATAGAGTGCTTCAAAATGAAGGTTAATGTGTATAAATTCATGTGCAACATAGTGATACATAAGACGGTACAAAGTTTGCCAGGTCGACTAGTAATATAATAAAATGCATCACACTCCAAGTTCCTAACTAGGAAGAACCTGTATCCATGCAGAGTAATAGTAATAATAATAACACATCACACTCAAAGCCCCTAACTAGGAAGAACCTGTATCTAGGGTGCCCGAAACACACACAGAGACGAACATCACACCTATTCCTCGGCTCATATTCCTCGTTGCTGTGTACGTTAGAGAAAATTTACAGCTCTACTCTCGAAAAGGTGTTAGTCACCGATACCCCACACGTAATGCTGGAAAGTTGGCCACCATCGGACACTGTTTAGTAAAGTCGGGTAAGACTATGCACCTAATGGGTCCAGCAGTATACAACAAGCTGCCACACGATGTAACAGATGCCCCTAGCCTGTTCACATTTAAGAGTCGGCTGCGCAAGTGGCTTGTCTTGCAGTCGTTCTATAGCTATAAAGAATTTTTAGATATGTAGCCAGTGCTACATTATTAATTTATAATTCAATTCAATTTTATATTATAATATGATTTCCGTGAGAAATTATCGACTATATATTGACTTTTATTTAATTATTGACATCATTATTTAATTGATTATTACAATTTAATCTATTTTTTAATTATATTTTTTATATTATTACATTATTATGATTTCCCTGTGAAATTTTGACTGTAAATTATATTATGACATTATTATTTATTTGATTGTTATCATCTGAATGTAATGTTTATCTTTAATATTGACGTGTAATCTAATCTTTTATCAATAAATATATGTATATGTCTATGTCTAGACCGGAAACAAACATCGATATTCATCATATCAATATTCGCCCTGCCCGGGAATCGAACCCGGGTGCACACGCTTACTCAGTCCACATCACTGCCAACTCAGCCACGGAGCAGTCAACAACCATCAGAGTAACCTTAACACTTACAAATACGAATAATACACTCAGAACTCAACCATTGCATAACATTAAATGATGTATCATCCTATGGTATTATCCCATACTCCGTAATAGGCTGTGCTTACCGCCGTAATGGGCTTCAAACTTTTTTTTGCCGCCGTAATAGGAATTCCGAATTGTCAGAAAAAATATTTATTTTAAATTATTTATCACTCTAAAATAAATAAAACGACAACTGAAATAGAAAACATAATTATCATGAGTGTCAAACAAAAATTCAAATATCTGCTAAAATATTTAGAAATGCTTAATTTCTTACCCTACTTTAAAATGTCGTCAAAACGCGCCGTAATAGGGCATGTTACCCTACCTATAGATAGAGTTATCATCTGGTGTTACGACCACAGAATTCCTGATAGTATTTAGGTCGTGTGAAAAGCAAACTGCTCATATAAAGAACTGTCTCTGCCGTCTGACGACTCAATACGTCGTTGTTTGCGGACCACGCCGAGCGGCGGGCAACACTTGTGTAAACGCTGCTGCCGCTGCGCCGCCCGCGACAAGGCATGCGGGCCGCCCGCCCGTCGACGTTGCCGCCGCCCCATCCGCTCTAGTTAAGAGAAGAGATATTTTATTGGTAATTTTGCATTACAGGTCACACTTCAACAACTTTTGAATCAGAGTTCTGAGACATTAGATTAAATAGATAGATACCAACCGTATTATTCATAAAGATACAGAGGTTTTAAGTAGAATCACTGGAGGTCTAACTCTCTGGTTTGTTTGAATGGTAAATACGAAATATGAATGGTAAACCAGTCTAAATTGACGCCAAATAACTAAAATGCTCTTTAACTTTTTATGATTAACAGAACTACTCTTTTTTTTTGCAAAAAATCAACTTATTTTTTTTAATTACTAGGCGCTATACGACATGGCCCCTATCTTTTCGTTTATTTGATCAAAGTAACTTCGTCTTGGTCGTCCACCGCTCTACCGACAAGAGCCTAGCTCTTAAATTTGAAGAAGAAAAAAGGCGCTATACGAATTTTGCCGAGACAGCTAGTTTAAAATAGTTGACAGTTACCGTCTTTGAGCCCAGCGCCATAAAAGATACCAAAATAAATTTAAATTACAAACCAATCGATGGGGCGTTTGTGTGCGAGCATTTGATTGTGTACCGAATTTTTGATAAACGGTTTTTTTTGCAGTTCCATTTGCGTTGTGTCCAGCAGAGCCTCTCTATATGTCCACATGTCTTTTTGAAAACTTACACAAATAGAAAATTTTTATTATTCTGTTACATAGTTAACTTATCCTTTACACGGATTACGCAGGAATTAACAACCTATAGGTACTTACATTGTTATATACAAGGTATATAGGTTGGTATGTTGGTATTTTGATATGTACCCTATTCCGAACAATAAGAGACTACTTTACTAAAATAGAGCAACGTTAACCCTAAGGAGCGTAGCATTTTGTTAGACAAATCAATATCATCAATACACAGTATAAAATAAAGTCGCTTCTCGCGTCTGTCCCTATGTATGCTTAAATCTTCAAAACTTTGCAACTGTTTTCGTAAAGTTTTTTTTTTAATAATAGAGTGATTCAAGAGGAAGTTTATAAGTATAATAATTCATGCACAATATAGTTATAGGTTAGGCGGTACGAAGTTTGCCGAGTAGTATAATTATAAAGAGGTAATGCCTCCGTATTAGAACGTGATTTGGCTCACGACCGCAATAGAACGCTTACCCTACAAATAAGGCAAAAAATTGACCAAAAAAAAGGAAAACCAACGTTCTTGACCAGTGAATTTTTTGTGAATGTCACGCGCTAGCCGTCGGCGTCGGCGCAGGTGGTGCGTCCCGCGGCGCGCACCGGTCCAGCTTCAAACACGCATCTTGTGGTCATCCTCAAGCCTTGACTAATTTTGTGTGTGTTGTGTTTTGTACCCACCCACCATTGGGTTAATAATTTTAAGGGCCTAAAAACAAAAGACTGAGCGGTAGTAGAGTCCGCGCCAGATATGACTACCTACGCGCGACTTGGCAACGCGAAAATAAATGACTGATTGATAAATGGTTACCGAATTATTAATAAAGATACAGTATGTTTTAAGTAGCTTTACTGGAGGTCTATTTTTGTGGTTAGTTATATGGTAAATGTCACGTATTTACCATCCTCATATTTATCATCCAGTCCAAATTGAAATACGTCAAATAACTAAAATGCTCTTTAACTTTTTATGAATAACAGGGTTAATAGTTTAACACACACACACACGACATACTCCTGTGGTCTCTAGCTAGATATGACATTTTATGTTATAGTGTTTATGTAAGGTTACAGTTTACATGAAAGAAAGATAGAAAATGTTTAGGGGTATTTGAGCTGTCGGTATAAGTCATTGCAGATCATAAATTAGTGGGTGTCTAAAAAGGCGACTAAGAAAAGAAGAGAACAGTCAGAGAGTTAGGCAGCAGAGTACTTCTTTGAAGTATTTCAAATAGGTATTTACTTGAAGAACCACACTGCGATCGCCAACCCGGCTGCCAAGACTGGCGATTATATAGCAAAATCACAATGATTGTCCCTGTAGCAATCTGTGGCGGAGTCTTTGTCGAGCAGTGGACGTCGTTTGGTTGTATTGATGAGGTCCATATTTTCAGGTTCAGCCCAGTTATCAGATCGGTGTGTGCAGCAACCAATAATAATTATTAGATACAGAGTTACAGAGTGATGTAAGAAATAAAATAAATATCAATAAAAATAAAAAAGGAGGTTTTGTACACAGAACATTTTATTTTCATGTGTTTCGGGCACCCTATGCGTTAGTATCAAAGGATATTATAATATTATTATTACATACTAAGTAGACAATCGGAAATATAGTGCATAAACAAAACCAATCACGACCGCTCGAAGCTTTTAAATATCGAATTATTAACTCAACTATTAATTGCCCGGTGAATGACCAGCCACAGGGCATTTTGTATGAAAACTCTATGCATATTAAATAGCAACGGATCAAATCAGTAATATATTTTTTAAGTTTGAATTGTAAGCGGCGCCTGCGTTTGGATAAAGGTCTTTTTTATTAATGAGAGCCGAGAGACATTATCGTAAAATTTGAGTCGTATTTAATATTTAGAGAATCCTATTAGTTGGTGAGTGATGCGCCGGTATTCGACAGCTGGATGATCGTTTTCATACAAAAAAGAAACATAATATTCATATGAATGTCTAGTTCAGTAGTTCCCAAAGTGGTCCAGGTAGAACCCCAAAGGAGACCAAGGGTAACTCGAAAGAACTAGAGTAATGTAAAAAGGGAAGGGAGGCCTATGCCCAGTAGTGGGACAGTGCAGGATCCCAAAAATAATCCTCTCCAACTCGTTATATCCAAGAGATATAGAAACAAAATATATAAATTAATAAAAAGATTTTATAGACTTAAACATATTTTTATTCGCGAACACAACACAAACAATAAAAGTTACAACATGTTATGTAACACCAAAATTATAATTATCTAAATCATTTAAAAATTAATGTAAGCGGTGTTGTGGGCGAAAAATGGCCCTGACTCAGCTTATGTTACAAGCAATGCAATTATATACTATAGTCCATATTTTAAACTTTTATTTGAAAGTAACTATACAAAGTGATTCGTAAATAAAAGGTTGTTCTAATAGGGTTAGTCTAATGTTCCTCACTTCAAGTTTAAGAAACAAAAATTATCTATCTTAAACACTACAAAACAAATCATATTTTTTAAAGCACAGACTGCAACATTAGGCTGTAGTACTTAAGTACCTACTCAATGTGTAAAATTTCACAAATTCTCTGAGATTCTATCATAGAACATTGTAAGTTTTGTGAGCCGGCGCGGGCTGAGAGGTTACTGGGTAGGGTTACCAAAATCCTGTTTTTTGAAAAATAATAAAAAAAAATCTATAAAACGTTTCTTTCATTGAAGAAATCGCTTTTATCTTATAACAGCCCCCCTAATCCCCAAAATGTTTGTCCCCGGGGTGATCTATGGCTCAGGTGAACGTCATACAAAGTGAACGTCTCTATCTGATATGCGGCTGTCAGATGGTAATCAGTTTTTTTTTTGTATAAAAGGGGGTAAAAGCCTAACACACTTCCAGTGGCTCGGGGGCGTGAATGTGGGGCTCGCACCCACTAAAACCCCCCGGGGGACGTCTCGTAAATTTTTGGGAAGGGACCCAAAAATCGTTGATGATCGGCTTCCCACCAGATGGTAACCCTAGTACGGGTCAGTGGCGACGCGCCCAATTAAACCTACCAGCAGTTTATTGACTGTTTATGTCTTAATATACGATAATGTGGCATCGTATGCAAGCCGCTTTCTTTGAATATTAATAAAGAATCCAAAACTATTAGCTATTAAGAACAACATTTTGGTAAGAACCGTGCCGTCGCGTCGTCGGCGCATTCTTTAAACGCAACTGGCGTTAACATCGTTCTCGTGATAGAAACTTAACAATTATAAATGTTATCATCTTTTTACATAGGATCTAGAGGCTGCTTTGCAGTTTCAACCGCGCAGATCTCATAAATACAAAAATCAAGTTTTTTCCCGTTCCATGGGAATTTCGCGAAATCCTTTCTTAGTGCTCACCTACACACCCTAAGGAACCTACATGCAAAACCTTCAGCCCGCTACGCCCAGTAGTTTCGGCTCTGCGTTGTCTGTCAGTCAGTCAGTAACGGAAGAGTTTTATATATATTGACTAGAGGCTGCCCCGCGGTCTCACCCGCGCAGATTTCTCATAAACACAAAAATCCCGTTTTTTCCCGTTCCCGTGGGAATTTCGGGAAATCCCTTCTTAGTGCTCACCTACACTCCCGAAAGAACCCACGTGCCAAATTTCAGCTTTCTACGCCCAGTAGTTTCGGCTCTGCGTTGTCGGTCAGTCAGTCAGTCAGTCAGTCAGTCAGTCAGTCAGTCAGTCAGTCAGTCAGTCAGTCAGTCAGTCAGTCAGTCAGTCAGTCAGTCAGTAACGGAAGAGTTTTATATATATGTATTGATAAGCTAGCAGATAGTGCGAACTTCGTACAGTCTTATATAAGTTTGCACACAAAATTATGCTATGATAATATGCTGAATTTTTAAGAACTTCTGAGTACAGCCTCTTTGTTCATCAATACATAGTATAAAATCGCTTCCCGCGTCTGTCCCTATGTATGCTTAAATCTTTAAACTACGCAACAGATTAAGATGCCTTTTTTTTAATAGATAGAGTGATTCAAGAGGAAGGTTTATAAGTATAATATACGTACAAAATACAAATAAGTTAGGTGGTAAGAAGTTCGCCAGGTCGACTAGTTAGAGATAAAGTTTTTTTATATTTTCATGCTCCACTCTACCACATACTGACACATAATTTACACTGTGTTTTGTTTGTGGCACTGAAAAAAAAAGCAAATAGGGAAGGTATTACAACCTAAGAGGCGCCAATAATTCACCTAAACTCCTGCCACCCTCTATTCTCTAACACAAATTGAACCCATCTCAAACTGCTCCGGAGCTATCGTGCATCTTTTATTTGCCTTTCAATATGACAACAATAGTTACAAAAACTTCTATGGTGACAGTAGCAAACAGTTAATTCGTAGAAATCTACACCTGGATGCTTGATATGAGATGGCTCCCTGAGATTGTGGCCAGGGCATTTGCATAGTCAATTGTGTCGCGTTCCCGCCCCGCCCTTGCCCGCCCTCCGGCCGCCCGCCGCCGCCCGCTGCGCCAGTCTGAACGTTCCTCCATCACAGACGAGCTGAATGACATAACTTCCTATAATATATCACTAAAATTTGGACTAAAGGTAGAGCAACGCTAGATAAAAAAAAAAAGTGAACAGTGAATTCGGTTTGAACTCTGAAGGGCTTAAATAGGTTATGCGCGGTCCCGTCCTTTTTGGTAAAAGTCAACAAATCAAAGAGCGTGAAATGTAAAATTGTTTGTTTAGCGAAACAGGCAAAGTTTTGAAGATCTTCTTTTGAAAGAGTTGTTTTGAATAAATCGCTGCCGGTTTCCACGCGAGTGCCACCGCCTCCCCGCTCCCTGTCCCGCCTCGCCCCATGACTGCGCCCGTATCTCAATTGGGTAATGTTATGGAAATGTGAAACAACGAAAATATATCCGGACTATGAGCGATAGCAACATCAGTTGTCTGGCTTCATGCTTCATACGATGACCCTAGCCTAACGTCGCTCGCCCAAATCTCAAAATAACGTAACGTTTGACGTTTGGGACCGAAAACGCACCCACCATCACATATAATCTCCCAAAATACATTTATCATGTTGGACCGATAAAATGCCATTGAGATCAGCCGAACACAATGAGAAGCGAGCCTGGAGTACCTGATGCGAGGCCGAAAGTCAATTATATTCAAATATAAATCGGATTTGCGATTTTAAGCTTATGACAATAGCGTAGGCAGCAGGCGCCGCCGCGCAACAACCTTTCTACTTCTAGCCGCGCGAGTCAGTACCCGCGCGGGTTTGCGGGTCCCGCGGGACCGCCGTCACGCCCGGACCCCCGTTGCCGGAACCGATTGTCACATTATGTTTCGTTTTTGGATTATGAAGTCAAACTATTGTTGGAAGCTATTGTGGTATTGGTTGTGTTTGCCATATGGCGAACAAATCTAGAAAATGTTCGTAAATTTCCCATAAGATCAGCATTTTATTGGAGGTTGGCGTTAACGATATCTACGCATAAAATAAATTTAATATTTTTCATTCCCTAAATGATTTACAGTAATTATACCTAGCAACCTATGAAATAATATGACAGAATTGGCTGAAAAATTATGACACTATTTCTTGCCGCGCTACCTTTTGTCCCAGCGTTTAATCTTTTTAACCAGAGATAGGATGTTGATAGGATTATAATAATAACAAATTAAATTAACCCTTTTAATGACGTGTTAAACTTTCGAGTATCATCATTATACGGTAGAGCGAGCGTCCTACCCTCGCTTTGTCCGACAAAAAAAAAGAGACAAAAACGTCAAAAATCTGTGAGAAGAGAAGTCGCACCCTCGACAGAAGACAGCTCCCGCGTCATTGTCGCCGGGGTCGGTGCGGGGAGGGTTTGTGGTCGCAACCGTGTTTATTGCTACAAAACGTCGCTTCGGGAATTTGTTTTGGGGTGCTAGAGCGTCGCAAAACGTTTTAATATTAATAGCACTCGAGTATTGTTTGGCATCGGCCGGGCGGGGACCGGCTGCTCCTAACTGCGTTTGTATTTATTGCGCGGGGCGTTCGCATTGTGAGTGAATGTTGCCGCCGGGGACACAATGCTGACTGGGGAATATCAATTAACAATTTCATATCGCACTTTCATCTGTCACGGATACCTTTAGTAGTTTTTGATAGACTGCAGCGATGTCGGTTGAGTTTATTATGCGACACGTTTGGTACAATGTTACATAGAGCTTACAGATGTCTTTTTTTTGTTCGTTCAGTGTCATGACTTCTTGCTCTCCCTATAATATTGATTTTGAAAGGAGGTACAATGTTATTTATATTAAAGATGTGTTTGTAATGTAGAGATTACGCAAAAACTTCTCAATTGCGTCTAACTAAAGATTGTAATCTGGATTATTAAACGCCTATTTTTTAGTATATATTAGAAAATCTCACACCTAAGAAAACAGCTAAATAAACTATATTTACAATAAACCCTTTCACAATGGTTTTGTTTGATTGTTTTCGTTTAGTTCAAATTCGTAACAAAGCGTCGTAGGGCGGGCGCAGCGTCGGCGTCGACAGCTGGGCAGAACGTAATGACGTTGCGTCGCGTGTCGCTGTAATCAGATCACTGCTTTGGGCGGGGACGGGGGCGGGCGGCTTGTGTTACCGTTCTAGAAGCCGATTTTTTACGGTTTATTCATGTTTGAAAAAAATCTAAAAAAAGAACTAGATTTTTTCTGAAAAAGAGGCTATATATTTTGGCTATGAGAACAAATATTTTAATCCTTAATTTTGCGCTATCTTTACTATGACGATTAAACTGTTCCTAGCGGTGACAAAAGTTCCGAACTAAAGCGACGCGAACTTCACCACAGACACTGAATTAGCAACTTCACTCACTATTTACCAGGTAATAATAATACTACTTTTTCAGCTCTAAAATTGTAAAAAAATAAGACCTACAGAGATAAACCCCAACTTTTAGAGGTAAATTAAGACGATTTGTAAATAAACTCTGAGTTGGCAACACTGCTAGAAGCACTGTTTTGGTACCTACCTACCTGATTTAATTAGAACATTCACATTTCTGTTCCTTTTATCCCTGAAGCACAAAGTTTGAGAAATTGTAGGCTATCAATAGAATACCTTGTATTGAATAAATGTTCCTAAGATTATTATTATTTTAATCGATTCTTACCCGCATGTTCAAATGTAAAACAAAGGACACAAAATGGCCAGGTTAAATTACTTAAAAGTGTTCAATATGATAACTGTCAGGTAATTCAATACCTATCGCTATTTGTTTTAGTCTAATTTTAATATTTTAATCCACCAGTCAAATCCAAAGTTCATTATTTGTTAAAACAGTTGTGTGTGTCTGCCAGTCTGCTTAAACTATTCTATTGTTTATTCTAAGCACAGACTTACAATTTGTTAAAACGTGTCGCGTAGAGTTCATAAACCTAGCAGAGCGGCGGCGGAGAGGGCTTCGGCAAATTCAATTACACAATTTACACATAGTAATCGCGTAATAGTCGAAAATAAAAGCGTACAAAGGACGCGCGGGTGTGCCCGAGAGGGAGGGAGGGCGGTCTGTTTGAACAATCATTATTGGATTTATTTATATTGTACACGCGGCACCTCGTTTTATAATCAAATCAAATAAAATTATAACAAACTGGGTCGTTGTTCGCTATTTGTTGGCTGGTCCGTCGAGCTTGCAGCGTGGTGGTTAAAACTAAACGACAATATTTTAGTTTAACTTAATTTGTCCAATATGGGCTCTGTTTGTATTCCTAAATTTATTTATTACAGAATAGTAAATAATTATGAGGGATTTTATGACAACCAATGTCCATAAAATTTATTTGACTTCTTTTTTTTAAGTGTAAATTTTTTATTTTAAAGTCTAACGTCATTTTAACTATACACTATACCCTCAGAATCAATTTTTTGATTAGGAGAATGACTGACAGCTATCATTTTTGAAATGTGTAACCTTATTGGCCTGCCTTTTTCCTGAAATTTAGGGAAATTTAATGAAAATCAACCAATGTGACAGTTGCGCCGTGACAGCTAACAGCGGATTTTATTTGTTTTGAAGGTTTGCTATGACTGTATATTTGTGAGGAGTGATACCAGATAAAGAATCGCCTCGAATAACAGAATAACTAATAAAATCACTACATATTTAAAAAAAAGTACTTAAATCATTGAAAGAATGCAAAGTATTTTAATGCGTTTTATTTTAACAGATAGTGTGCTTCAATAAGAATACTAATTGCTAGGCGGTACGAATTTCACCGGGTCGTCTAGAAATGAAATACATGAAAATCCTGCAAAGTCAACCCAAAATTCGCAGTCACATAATGAACTCTATTCCCTTTACAGACGGAGCACCGGTCTTGCTGCGCATGCGGCGAGGCCATCGCTGACCGTTTTCTTCTGGAAGTGGGGGGTGGGGTCTGGCACACAGCCTGCCTGCGATGCTGCGTCTGCGCACTGCAGCTGGACCGACACCCCTCCTGCTTCCTCCGCGATCGACAGGTCTACTGCAAGCAGGATTACGCTAAGTTAGTCCTCTTTATTTTACTTTACACTCTATCATTGCTATACTTTTTTTAATACCTACTAACAGTACTCCCAAATTAATAATGCGCATGCAGATCTCCGCTAATTCTCGTTTTCACGGAAACATCCGAATCAAAAAACACAATTGTACTTAATTACGCATAAAGAAATTACATACATATCGTCTGCCGACGCTCGGGAACAAGATCGTTGCCGAACACGAATATTTCTATGCGAACTATTACTTTTGGGGTACTGTACTTACTTATGGGTCCAGCTCCATGCACTGAAGCCTCTCGTTGGCTTAGTCAATTAGCTGGTGCCTTGCCATCCTCGGGCATGGATGCACACCACGAGTTAAGCTAAGCTAGTGTAGCCGACACAGCATCATACTGATTGCACATCGTAAACTATGCTCAACTCGCTACTTTAGTTTAGTAGCTCTGAACTAACTTAGCTGAGCTTGCGATGTGCACCCTATATTAGTTTATAATATAAATTATAGTATAGTCCAAGCTCTCGTAGCCATCCTTTTTTAATATCTACTTACTTATGCCAAATCTCCGCTGGAGAGCAAAAGGACGAAACAAATGTTTGCCACTACAAAGGTCTTAAGCGATATCGCAGACTTCGTGAAAGGTTTTTTCTGTGTGCTCTAGATCCTCTTTTATAGCGCGCTGTCATGTGTTTCAATATATAGATCAATACAAATCATAAAATATCATCGATAACATGGTAGAGTGTCTGGTTGGTCATCTATAAACAATTTAGCAAAACTCACGAATAGGCCTCTACGAGTTGGATTCGTCCCCTCACACGTTCTCTCTAAGGACTGGGCCCTAGCTACTAAAGAAAAGAAAAAAAAAACTTATAATCAATATATATAAAACTCTTCCGTTACTGCTGACTGACTAACAGACAACGCAGAGCCAAAACTACTAGGCGTAGCGGGCTGAAATTTTGCACATGGGTTCCTTGGGGAGTGTAGGGGAGCACTAAGGAATAATTTTCCGAATTCTCATGGGAACGGGAAAAAGCGGGATTTATGTGTTTATGTGAAATCTGCGCCGGTGAAACCGCAGGGCAGCCTCTAGTAGTAAATAATACAAAATAAAACTTTTTATCAAAAAATAAAACCGCCGAAAAAAAAACTGAAAAGCATAAAATAATAATCGAATTACTAAGTTCTTAAAGTAATGTAGGGTATATACCAAGTAATTTTAAGTCGGCGCGCCACACAAGCAAATTCCATAATTACGTAAAGATTGATGCGCGGCAGCGCATGAATTTTGGTTATTTCTTTAAATTTAAGGTACCTAATTTAATGGTCTTTGTACGAGGAATCTGTGGCGCCGACTCAAAATTACTTGGTATATACCCTACATTACTTTAAGAACTTAGTAATTCGATTATTATTTTATGCTTTTCAGTTTTTTTTTCGGCGGTTTTATTTTTTGATAAAAAGTTTTATTTTATGCTTTTCAGTTCTTTTAGGGTTTTATTATTTTCTTCTCCCACAAGGTGGTCAGTGGTCACTCCGCATAAGGTGATCAGACGACATGGTTGACAGGGACGACAAGACCGGTCGGTATGGCGATTTGTGGGGGAGGCCTATGTCCAGCAGTGGACGTCTTTCGACTGATTTTATTTCATTTCAAAATATATTGTAAGTAGGTATCAAAATGTATAGTGTTACACGTAAAATGCAACTTGTGAGTTGATAAATCCACCCGCCGACCAAAAAGTCACCCCTATTTTCCCACCCTTAGGGTGGGAATTTTATTTCCAAATTTTTATGGGACCAACTTCAAGGTATGCCCTGTCGATTAAAAAAAGAATTATCAAAATTGAACTACTCTGTAAAAAGTTATGCGTGATCATACATTAAAAAAAAAAAAAAAATATATACGTGTCGAATTGAGTACCTCCTCCTTTTTTTTTCGTCGGTCAAAAAGTTAGGTAAGTCATGTTAAGATTCTTTGTTCTTCGCCCCTAAACTAGGCGCAGTTTGTATCTTAGGCTTAGGGTTACTAAAAACGACTGTACTAATAAAAAAGAGTTTCTAATCTGCCTTTTAGATAAACAACGTGGTTTAAAGTGCACTTTAATATTGTATTATGAAACGTAGTTATGCATTTTATATCTTCCCTGCTATTGCTATTACTGATTTACCTTCTCTCTGGCTATTACGCAATTATTTTTATTCAGTTTGCCAGAATATTGGCATCTTTTAATATATTTTTTTATCTGAAACTTTTGAAACTAAATTCTTGTTCGTCAGTTAAAATTTTTATATACCTACTGAATATTAAAGGCTATTGTCTACGCCGCCATGAAAACACTGGCTGGTTATAATAATGGCCGGTTATAAATTATATTTTTTTTATGAAGATTACGGATTACTCAGTGTTCCTATTCTATAATTTAAATGTAATTTTTTGATCTTCCTGCACTTGACTGTTTTTACACGCTTTTCTGTACCGGTTAATTTCTTGTTAAAAAATATAATAGAAAATAACTGTTTCAGTTATTTGTCTTGTTCCTGTAGAGAACAAAGTTTAAGGGAATAGTTTCATAATCATAATGCATATAGGGTTCAGTAATCAATAAACTTTAACATTCCTAACAATAAAGAATAAACAAAAAATAATCAAAATCGACCACATTTTTCTAAATCAGAAGTGAATTTTACTCTCTTAGAAACAAAAAGAAGTTCTACGCCCCCGTTGATGTCTTTTGTTAGCCGCTAATTAGAACGTGCGGCCACGATAGCGCTTGGTGTGACTGAATACATTTCGTAACTTCTATCGATTTGTAACAAGGACAGCGGCATCACAAACAATGTAACTTCTTTACTAACAAATAAGTACCTACTAAATTACTAAAACAATAAAGAAAATTGTACTAAAATCTAAGATGCTAGCAATATTTGTGCCAAGTGATAGGTAGGTCGTTCGGCAACAATAGTCTCAATCAGACGTTGTAGGAGTGACGGGCGGGCGCGCCACCCACGTGACCACGTGACCAGCATCGCAGATGTCACTGCCGGCCGAGACTAGCCCGCCCCGAGACTCGAGAACATTTGCTATTTGACCTACAGCTATGGATAGGTACCCACCCAAGTAGCAACCGATAGATTTAACTGAGTATTGAAGATTTCTTGAAGGCAACATGGCTAATTCCAGCTATTGCCTTGGCCAAAACTATTATGTCCCGCAAGATATCCCTAAGACTTGCTTGGAGGGTCAGTTAAGAAAAAGTGGGCACGGTATTTAGGAGAATACGAAGGGGGAGTTAATACTACTGCTAAATCATACTTTAACCTTACATAAGCAATTGGGATTTAATAGGGTTTTCCAGATTCCTTAACTAAGGTTTCGCGATATCTTGAAGTTTAAGTAAAGGCAGCAAAATAGATTTAAATGCAAAATTAAAACTGTTTTATAATCTATTTTACTAATGCAATTTTTGCTAAGCGAAGAAAAATTTAAAACGTTTTCAATTTAAGTAATCATAATAAAGAAAATATGGTGAACATTTTATGCTACAACACAAGAACTTTACTTAGTGGTAAGAATTTGTAAACTATAAGTAAATATGACAATTAGAAATCCGTTTTATTTCGTCGTAAGCAATAAAAATCTTAAACGCATGATCATTTATCGTGTAAAATCGATAGAAAGAGCCATAAAACAAACGGGCTCTCGAAATAGCTTGAAATAACAATAAAATAAATAATAATTGTATATGGAATAAAAATAAAGTTATCATTTATGTCATTAATATTACCTTTTCTCATCACATTATCACTTATTTCTTCAGTAAAAACTATTACACTAGTCACATTTAACTGAAATCCACACTTTTTTCACGATATCACTTCGATTTTATTTTGTTGTTCTGTTTTCTAAAAGTTCAAAATGGCGTATAATCTTGTTTTACTTGACGAAATCTGAATTTAGAAAAGTAAGGATTCAAAAGGGTAGTTGAGTATCAATTAAATCAAAGATTAATAAGTTCGATTTGAAATAATGCTATTTTAGAAATGTTTTACTCAAAAACGATTTCCTCAAATCTCACTTAATACTTAATCGTTTTACTAAATCAAACGTAAGTAACATTTAAATCTCACAGTATTAAGTGATCCTTTAGTTTGATTAAGTAAATCCTCAACGATTTAAGTGATACTTCCGATTGATTTCATGAATACTATTCTGATTTATTTGATCCTTTACTTTGATTTCTTAAATCAAGATTTCTTATCGCCGCCTCCGTGCTTGAATGTTCAATTTCCATTTGTTTACTGTTCAGGAGAAGGTTTTTTTTACTTATTATCAAACGAGATGTTTAGTTTCAGGAATGATAAATGCATATTTATAGTTTTTAGTCTAATATATGGAATTGCCAATAAATTTGTTTACGATGCTGTGATTTTACGTATTTTATCATACTTTTAAAATGGAGGTTGAACAAAACTGCGAATAAAATGTTCGTTCATGGAATACAACACTCCTGCCATGGAGATAGCACAGTGTTCCTTAAAATTGTTGCGTGCTTGTTTGTCCAACCTCCTAATACCATATACAGGATGATAATATTACTTCGTAAAAATATTTGTTTTTAGATGATAAAAGGTATAAGAAATTAAAATCAAGAAATAAAAAAATAAAAAAAAATTAAAATCAAGTAATAATAACATAAACATAACGAAATGATAAAATATACCTACTTAATTATTGTTAAAAATTTGGTTGGTGTGTTGAACCATTGTGAAAGACAGACAAAAGGACTATCAAACAGAATTAACATAATAATATACTTAATTCTCAACCGTTTTATTACAAAGTGAATTTATTAACATCCTGTATCAGTACGTTTAAGTTTCTATTCGGAAATGAACATTATTAAAAAGTACTTATTGCTCGAAAGTCGCCAAAGTACGCCTTTTGCTTGTTTTGAAATTGGTACTCGCCATCCTGCTGCAGCTTTTAACGTTACTCGCAGTTAGTTTTCTTAGTTTTGAACACAATAAAACTAATTTATTAGGTTTTTGCAAGCAAACTAAAGGAGCAACCAAGTTCATCATAGAAAAAACAAAATGGCCGGGTAGCGTGACGTACTGTGCTGTGATTGGTCGGCCGGCTGGAGTTTGAACACTCAAGCACGCAACAAATATTTCGATGCGGGACTTTGGGTAATGCTGTGGAGGTTGGCTAAACAAGCACGGAATTTTTGTTACGATGATGTGGGCTTCAAAATTTAAAACGTGAAATTTATTGTATTTTTTCTAGGAAAAGCCTTTTTTTACTTGACCTTCTGGACCTAAATTACATCGTTAACAATCCTGCATCAAAAAGTCATTTTCGACCAAAATGGAGTTTGAACACTTAAGCACGGAGCCGACGTTATCTCACAGTATTAAGTGATCCTTTAGTTTGATTAAGTAAATCCTCAACGATTTAAGTGATACTTCCAATTGATTTCATGAATACTATTCTGATTTATTTGATCCTTTACTTTGATTTCTTAAATCAAGATTTCTTTGTTTTGCAACAGAGTTAGTTTTTCTAATACCAAGTGTAAGTGTTGAAAGTGATAGACGTATGCAATATTATTAGACACATAAATTAGATGTTTATGTACAATTGTGTTTATCAGAATGAATTACAAGGTTGTTCAAACGAATTAATATGATCTATGTTTGTGGCTGGCATGTTGGCGATTCGGGTAGGAAGTGACGTGACTTGGCTATGTCTATATGGCAGAATTTAAAAGGATAATTTCGAATTCAAGCTTTTGTAAGTATTCATCACTTCCGCTTATAGTTCCTTTCGCAAAATGACTTTTTTTTATAGTGTCCCTTTTGTACATGTAAACTTGAGATAGTGGAGAAATGGTCATTTTTCGAACGGGTCATTTTGCGAAAAGGACGTTTTGAGAATTCTTTAAAAGCGTTATGGTTTTCAAAGAAAGTTATATTATGTTTTTTTTGGTGTTTTAGCAACAAAGTGCATTTAAACAACAGCAGAGCTTGCATATAAAGTCAAGTGTGTGTGGCAAGTATTTCTATCAGACCATTCTGCTCACACTTGTGGCAAAACAAAAACTGTTGTAATCATTTATATCACTGCCTTTTGCTGCTTTTTAAGAACCACAAAAGTACCATATGAAAATCAGCAATGGTTTTCAATGCTGTCATATCATCGAGTTATCATATTTTGTTTAGCTAAGAAAGCTGTGTTAGAGCTAGTTCGGAAAATATATATAAACTACCTGCATTGACAACCTAATACTTTTAACTTATTTAAGTGTATCAAATACTTATTCAAAGACTAATCATACAAAATGTGTTATGCTAAACGAGTCCGTGACCGTAACTACCTACCTACTTTGCATCGATTAAGAGTGAAAGGCCCTACAATTTAGACCCATAATGCACCGTTCGCAAATATTTCTTCGAAACTGTCTACAAAAAATAAAAGCAAAAGGGACATTACGACAAAGGTTTTTTCGATGTGGTACATTTTGAGAAAGGGTCATTTTGGGAAAATACAATTTTAGAAAGGGACATTATGTAAAAGGAAAATTATGGGAAAGGGACATTTCTGTGTTAAAGGTTATTTTTTTAATTTTTCAACGTCTTTGCTAATTTAATTTTTCTCCATCTTGTACAAACCGTCCCTCTAAATCAATTATTACTTATAAAATAATAATTAATATAAAATTTATTTGTGTTTTGCCTAGCAAAAACTGATTTGAGGACAAACGTCTTAATAATGGCTTTTAGTTTGGATAGCAAATCTTTTTTGCATTAGTGCGACTGTATAAGTCGAACAACTATCCCTTAATGATTTAATTTAGTTTACAAATAATGAGAGTTGAGTGAAAAGAGAGTTTTATGGTTTATCTGAAACCTTAATTAATACTGAATAGGTTTAAGATGATTTAACTACGATTTGTATAATCTTTTTTTTCTCAAAAAGCGGTATTGGAATACTATATAGCCTTTAAGAAATATGTGACTATATGAAATCGTTTTTTATTTAGTTAAATCACAATACAGGCACTGTTAAGATATATGCGATTTAAACAAAATTCTTCAGTGCTACTTGGGCAGAGTTATACGATCGTTCTTGGGTCACATACTCAATTTATCTTGTTTTACCGCAACTCCACTCTATCCTGTCACGATCAAAGGCTTCAAGTGCATATCGTCAAACTTTTCAACTTCTAGACATTCAATTATGTATCATCGATAACTGTCAAGTGAATCGATCGGGTCCTTTGTACCAGTCCATGCGGCGGTCGAGCCGGAATGCGTACCACCCCTCAACGCTGATATAAAAATAAAAATTGATCGTTTATTCACTTTCGAACGATAAATAAATATGAAAATACAGTGACCGCTTAACAGCGACACAAAGGAATTTCGTTCGTCCGCGCTTTAATACCTGGACAATGCTCGGCCTACGTCCAATTAACCTCACGTATCAAAAGTATCGACTCATCACGCGGGGCGCGGGCGGGTGGCGGCGGGGGGCGAAGGGGCGGCGAGGTGCGCGGCGGGAATGCGGCGACCTCCGACCCGCGCGCTGTGTGGCAGAGCCGTGAGCCTGCACTATTGCCGCGCGTCATCGCTCCGGTGAGTCCGGTGACACGGGCCTTTGCGTCGGCCCGCCTCGACCCGACTTCGATAACATCCTCCCAACATCGAGCTACCAAATCTGATTAACGATGCGAACATCTCAGATCTGATCTCCAGCTATTTAAAAACAAATATCGTCACGCATTGTCTGCGGAGCAAAGCAGAGCGCGAGAGATGCAACAATGATGTAAAATCAGACTCGAGTCAGGAACAGGTGCGTGTGAACCGAAACTCCATAACAACCGGACAGAGAAGGGCCAATATCACGACGAGTGGGTTTATTGAAACCTAACACAAAGCGACGCCCGAGAACGTAGCACATAAAAAAGACAGAACTGAGGAGCGTGACTTGCAGCCGCTATTTCCATCTGTCATTTATTTTGATTGTGATAACTTGTGTGTGACCGAGATCAAACCACGACGACGTCTCGTGGACCCTCCGCGCCGCGAAAGCTGCGTGAACATACTAAAAGTTTCATTGTTTCCGATACCAAAAAGATACTGATCTACCTACTGACTGATGTTATCGGTTATGATTTAAGTTATGATGCTAGCATTTAGCCCTGCGATGGCAGCAGCATACATTAAAAACTCATCTCCTCCTATGGGTGTCTTAAAGGCGACTATGGGAACGCTAGAGGACGGGCGGCGGCAACGTGCTTCGTTGAAAAACGAAAGACTGCTGCGAACGCCAACCATCCTCCGAAAAGCGAGGCAAAATTGTTCCCGTAATAAATGTCGTTGTGTCCTTTCCTCCTAAACGTAGACGTTTTGTGGCTGGAATCATAATGCCACAGGATATAATATGATGCTTCGTTAATTTTGATTCTACATACCAGGCGTTTTGTCCTTTTTCATCCCGTCAATACAAAAATCCTGAGGCTGGACCAGTCCAGACATCCCAAAACCACACCCACTCGTTACTCTAGCTTTCTGCTATAAATTAGAATATCATATCTTTCCAAGTCTCATACTAAAATGTTATGGAAATAATAAAGAAAAACCGGAAGTACATGTCTGAGATGACCTTTTGTTTCATGTCCAAGTTGTTAGCTACCCTGCAGCGCGGCGCATGCGCTGTGTCGCCTCCCACACCGGCTGCCGCGCAAATGCGCGCTCCATGTCTTATGTAAATGACCCGTGTCCTTTTAGCTTTTAATTAATCTCTAGCTGCATAAATATGCGATCGATTCGATTCTAGATCGATTTATTTGCCCGAGGCGCCGACGGAATATTAAACAATGCTGCGAGAGTAATTGGAAAGTTTATTTCGGACGAATAAGACGCTCTTGGAGAGCGGAGCGGCGTCTGCCTCTGCGCGCACAGCTAGGATTTCCAGACTTTAGTACTCATTGTAGATTGCACTACAAAGCTTAAATTTAAAGAGGATTTGGTATTTTAATTAAGTAAAAGTTTAAATACTTAGTTCGGGAGCACAAGTGTGAGTGGCAAGTTAATTGATCGTTAGCGGGCGCGGCGCGGCGGCGGCGGCGGGCAGCCCGCGCCCGCGCATCGCACACAGCCGCGGGCTGTCATAAATCCTCGCACGTTGATTGCGTTTCAGCTCCGCCCCCCGTCGCCCCCGCTCACCACCGCACGCCCTTCACGTTTTAATACAATACAACCTCCCCATTCATTCGTTGAGCAATGATTTAAGTTATTTGTTTTAGAAGCAACGATACCACGAGATTCATTCGATTATTATGCAAGCGAGCGATGTCCAATTCCGCGCCGCCGCCGGCAGCGGTCGTACCGACCGTTCCTTGACCTTGAGGGATCGATTATCCTCTCTTGTTGTGGTGCCAACTTACCCTGTGCCATGTATACTTGGGAATCTATTTCCTTGATGCTGTACGTGTACGGGACCACCCCGCCCCGCCGCCGGGCGCCGCCGCTCGCGACGTCTTCATTACGGCAGAGTGTTAAAACTTGTACACTTGTCACCGGCTTAATTATTATGCAGCGTCGCGCGTTAATTGATTCAGCCGACAAAATGGTAATCAGAGACGATAGCGCGCACGAATGTAAATCGCGAAGATAGTTTCGAATCTCAACACTCTAAAGCACTTAGGCCATCAGAACGTTACGTTGCGTCCAACAAAATATTCATCGAAATACACTGCCGCGCATGCGTGTCTCAAGCGCTACTGAACAGTAACTAAAGGTACCTTTACCAATTAAAACTTTAATAAATAGCTGTTATTGAACAAACATATTTTACCATAAGCGAAGACGTATCTCGGGGTCCGTTAACAGCGATAAATAAGGATTTAGTCAGTGAGAGCGGGGGCGGCGGCTGAATCAGTGGCATCACGCACCTTTAACAGGTTTCCTAAATTGAGTGTTAACGCTCGGTGGCGTTATAATGGCGGGTTAAGTCGTGCTAATGGGGTGTTGCATGCTTTTACACAATTAATTACCTGAGGCGCAGGAGGACCGCATAGTAATGAGCTGAGGCGGCCGCCGCCGCACGGGCCGCCGCACTGCGTTTAATAATTTATTAAATTAAACTCATACAATATTATAAGCTATATTTTAAATACTCAAGCATAAGCAACGGCCCCTAAAGCATAGGTACGAAACTAAAATAATATAAGAATATGGCCGTTGCATTCAAGACATAAATAAACAAAATCGCAGTTTTGCTCCGCTACTCTTTCACACAGAACATTTATTAAAATAAAAAATAACGTACATTAAGGACAGGAAAAAAATTAAGTCCTTTAATTGACTCTTTATTAATATGAATTACATAAATTCATTACTCGCACTCAATAGAAAGTAATATTTTTCAGCTCATGCGTGCCACACGATCCTATTTAAAGTAGATATTGAAAAATGTATGGCTTCACTATATATCATTTAAAAAACAATTTACATTTTAAATAAGGCAACAATGTAGGCTTTGGGCTCATCCCTATACCCATAAACAACAACATTACAAATACAAAAATAACTGTAACTTACAAATTGTGTTTTTATTAAGGCTTTTTCTTATTAGTTGGCAAATTAATAGCTTTTTAATGTAGATCTTATTTTTTTCCTACTTGATGCATGTGTAACATTTTACCTTACCTTACTACATACAGCAAAGCGAATACTGCATTTCGCGAATAAAAAAAAATCCTGAGTAAAAACTGTACAAGGCGCTTCACTTTATTGTCATTTGTTATTCAGGCTATGCAAGTTATTACCATATTGATTGGTTATTGGTTATTGCCATGAATGAAAATAACTTTTTGAAATTCGTCTGAATGAAATTATTATCATTCACAGAAATATTGAAAACTGTGTGCGCAACGCAGAGATCGTTAGAAAAAATGGCAATATTAATTTTATTTCTGGATTGAATAAAGTTACTGCTGGAGCCTGTTTGATGAAGCGTAGTGGAGTTAATTTTTACAATGAGACTCTAAGAATCATTTTCTTGCTAAAGTCTTGCAAATGTATTTTGTTAAATTATAATTACACGTGTACAATTTTCGAAGAATAAAAATCCTAAATGAGAGTATTTGCGGTAAAGGTAAACCAATTAATTTCACAATATTTTGTTTACATTTGCGATCCAAACCTTTTTATTCTTCGAAAATGATACATAAAATGAATAGCAAGAACTAACAAAAAAAATTAAAAATGTTGGTATCACGCGCCAAATCGAAATCGGCGCCTTGCACGACGAAATAATTGATTTTATTGCACTTAAATTTTTCACAAAACCTTGTGCATCTTTTTAAAACAAGACTATTAAAAAATTAATGAGCCTTTAAGTTTACTAAGCTTCTCTCACTTAGCGATAGCCTTAACTATAGTAAGAATTCCAGTGTGAGACTGTCCTCTGACAAGCGGTGGTCCGGCAGGAGTTTCGGCGCGAAATGCTCCAAGTGCTGCCGAGGCATCTCCTCATCAGACTGGGTGAGGAAGGCCAGGGCGCAGGTCTACCACCTCGCGTGCTTCGCCTGCGACGCGTGCGGCCGCCAGCTGTCCACGGGCGAACAATTCGCGCTACATGAAGACAGGGTACTCTGCAAACCGCACTACTTGGAGACACTGGACGGTGGATCTATATCTTCGGATGGTAAGTTATGATTTCTGTTATCTTAGAGAGAAAGTATTGGTCTGTGCTTGTAACAAATTAGAAAACAGTGCCAAAATGTTGGTGTGCAAAGTCGGATACACACTTTTTTTTTTTCACGCACTATAGTAAAAGTACATTCACAAATTAAGATCTTAGTATGTGGCGTTAAATCTCTCACTTTTATTGCCACGATCTTGTACAGGTATTTGGAGCAAGTCTACAATCTAATTTAAAGCTGCAATTAGTGTTCGACCGACGGTCAGCAGAACGTAGCGCTCCGTCAGTCGGTGATTTATCACCATCTTCTCTGTTTTAAATGATACCAACTACAAACCTAATAAAAATCCACAGATGGTTGCGATTCCGAAGGCTACCACAAGAGCAAAGCAAAGCGCGTACGCACAACCTTCACCGAAGAGCAGCTCCAGGTCTTACAGGCGAATTTCCAGCTAGACTCCAACCCTGACGGCCAAGACCTGGAGCGGATCGCGCAGGTGACGGGGCTCAGCAAGCGAGTCACGCAGGTGTGGTTCCAGAACTCACGAGCGAGGCAGAAGAAGCACCAGCACACTGGCAAGGGGAAACAGAGCCAATGTTAGTATTTAACTTTATCTTTTTTAAATGACTGCTTGCAATGCGAAATCTGCGCGCTTAGCGAATTGTCATAAGCTGGCGATTGGTGTGGTGAATGATGTACTGATATGAAACATGTTGTGCAGTGATGGCGCGTGACGGCGAGCCGGTGGGGTTCGGGAGGCCTATCAACCTGCACCTCACCTACTCCTTCCAGAACAAGCCGCCTTTCGTGCCCATAGGTGAGGAAGCTGACTCAACGATGATTTTTTTTTTATCTGAAGGGCGTTTCTAATCCAGCTGTCTCTGTTCCAGATGGGACCTCGTTCACGGACTCGTCGATGGACGAGCTGTCGGAAGACTCGTCCATCCACTGCATGCAGAGCGAGGTGTAGACAATGCGCTGAACCGCGCCGAGCCGAGCCGCACCGAGCCGAGCCGCGCCGAGGCGAACTGCTCCGCCCGCGCCGCGCTTCCGAATTAGTTCGAAGAGCAAAAGTAAATTGTTGATTTTGAAATACTTATTGTAAGTGAAGACTCGCCCGGCGTAGCTTCCTATGTAAATTGGCCTTAGTTCTAAGTAAATTAAGTAATATATTTATTTATTTTGTTTCCACAAACTGTGATACATTCCGCATTATATACTCTCGGCTAGTGTTTTTGGCTTAATACTCCATTGAACAAAATTATTTCGAGAACCTTTATGTATACTTTTAACTAATTTATTAAATTAAAAAAAAAACTGTAAATTATGTAAAAAAAAAGTAAACTATTGATAATGCTATGTAAATTGTAAGTGTCTAGTTATGTGAATATATCTCCCTTATAGCTTGAAATTCAGTCTTAGCTACTTACTCATTTTTAAAAAGACTCTAAGCTAAGTGAGAACGTAAATTAATATGTATTAGTTTATTTAAATTTATTCGTTTTGTAATCGTATGGTAAAATAAAGGCATTTGTACCACGTTTATTAAAAGTGCCATTTTCATGAAACTTAGTCATACAGTGCTGTAGATCTTCATAGGAATCTAATGCTACACGTCTAGCTTCCCATACTGTGCCAATTTTGAGTGAGAATCTTGCCATCTCTATACTAATAGTTCCGAAAGTGATCAAGGTGGACCTCCAGGATCCATGACAGACTCGAAGGAGGTCTAAGTTGGCGTGACAAAAATCAATCAAGTTTTCGGTATATGGTAGAAATGTATCAAGGGGTCCATCGGAACCAGCTCAATTTTAAAAACGGTCTTCGGTCTTCTGTCATAAGTGAGGAGTTCTTATCGGTGAAACTTCCTCCATCCATCCATGTTACCCGCCAGCTGCTTAACTACCTGACACGACTCTGAACTGCAGTGCCGTAATAGCCTTTACTGCGCCCTGTGCGAGCTTCTTTTACTGCGCTTTATGCGCGCTTTCATTGTTCTTGTTTTTTTTTATATATTATATGTATGCTATATATATAGACATACTTTATTTCATTTAGAGAGTATTAGAATCAAGAATTAAGGGCGCAGCGGGAACTTATTAGAGGCAAACCAAAAAAAAGTAGTCCTGCCTGCCTGGTCTGGTCATTCTCGCGCCTTCCCAGAGTCTACGCCCTGCGCCTGGGCACCGGTGGCACACCCCTATTTACGGCACTGTTGAACTGACCCGCTCTTATTTAAACAAAGTAGGTCCTCATGGATCGTGGAATCTCTAATCTAGACATCGTAACAGCATGTAAAATAGGCTCTTCATTGCAGCTTGCACGCGCCGCCCGCTGCCCCTCAAATAAAACAACTGAGCAAATATCTTTATGAAGCTTGCTCTAATTATGACCTTGTGTAATGTGCTTCATGTTTAAAGCTAAAACAAACATTGTAAGCCAAGAAAACCTTCTGAAAAAAAAACACTGAGAAGATTTGCAATGAGTAGTAGTCAACGATAATAAAAATACACTGCCTGTTACCGATTGCTGTGTTTTTGAACGACTTCATCAAAAAGGTAGATCTTTACATTCAATAGTTTGTGTTCCATTCAATTAATTTTGAAAATTTATATATTTTTTTCGGAAAGATATTGAACGGTCCTATTCATATCTGTTTTTTTGTTTGTAATCGACATTAAAGGTAAGGTTGTAAATAAGACCACGGATCGGCAAGCGCAGCGTAGGACGTCCACCGACCAGATGGACGGATGATCTGCGCAAGGCTGCGGGTCCACGCTGGATGCAGGCCACCTGCGATCGGTACAGATGGAGAGCCTTGAGGGAGGCCTATGTCCAGCAGTGGACGTCCTACGGCTGAAATGAATGATGATGTAAATAATTAATAACATACCAGTTTTTTTTTTAAACCGACTTCTGGTAAACGCTTTCTTTTTTAAAATATTACTACAATTTTGGGGAAGATGCGGCCTGACTCAATCTTTAGAGAACTTAAATTGCAATCTTAATATTTTTAATTTATTAGCATAGCATATAAGCTAGCTCCCCTATCTCGTCATTTATTGTAACATTTATATGTATTTTGTTTAATGAAAAGTACTAGGTACATTTCAACTTAAGTTTTATTTGTACAAATTATTGATTATATGTTGGTTGAAAATAATTATGGGTAGTTTTATTTACTTAGAAACCTCGATTTCAGGTAAAAAACACAAAGAGCCACTGAGTTCAGTAACCACTGTTGACAAAAATCAGTAGATTTTTAAAGGTAGCTTAGGTAGTTAAAGGTAGTTTAAAGGTAGCTAAACTTAGGTAGCTATTATAAGTAAGTTTGTTAATCTATACCAATATTATAAAGAGGAAAGATTTGTTTGTTTGTTTGTTTGTAACGAATAGGCTCCGGAAATACGGAACCGATTTGAAAAATTCTTTCACTGGTAGGAAGCTACATTAACCCAGAGTGTCATAGGCTATATTAGATTTTCAAAAAAATTAGGGATCCTTACCTAAACTCAAATAATGTAACCCAAGGTGCAATATTTTCCGTTGTTTACATATTTTGACAGGTGGTTTGTTGTTGTTGTTGTTTGTTTTTAATTCGGCCATTCTGGGCAGTCAAAAGAACATAGTCTATAAAGCCAAGTATTTTGTAGTATCTTATATTCTATGGCGTAACGAAGTAAGCCGGGAAAGCTCGTTTAATTAATAAGTACTACTACGTACAACTATTAGTTCCATGGTATAACTAGTGCCATACAGACAGAATAACAGTTTTCAGTTTTTTTTTTTTAACGCGTCGTCTGTATATTGTATATTAAACAAGGAAGGACTGTCATACTGCGCAAAATACCACTACGAATGTTTTTATAACATGTTTTATTAATTACATCACAATTTGGTTAACATAAATCTTAATATATACTCGTAGATACTAGAAATAACTTAAATCTATGTAGCTTCTGTCATGTTATACCTTAACCTATTGATATTATTATACATTTTCGTAGATGTCTATAGATTAACTATGAAAAGGATTAACAATTTTATTTCTAAAAAAGAAAAATCGATTAAGTATTTTAAATTGGAACTAGAATACTGTCCTAAAATTAATTTTCTTAAATACTTATGGCGAATATAATCATATTTTGAGCAGTTTTGTATTACCTATGCATTTTTAACATTATATGCTCAACAACCATAAAGTCATAAATTTTTATTCTTGAGTGGCGTTGTTATCTTTTGTTGATTACATAAAATATCGTAACCGACGTCACAGAATCTAAATTAAATATTTGATTTCGATTTTGTTTTTACTGAGTCAAGGTAAAAGTTTTATATCTTATTGTTTTAACATACTTATAACCACATTTTAAACATTGTGCAATCAAATTACAAAGGGGTAAATATTTTAAAACAAACTTTTAAACAAAGATAGTCTCAATTAATGAAGACTTTAAGGTCCATTTTTTAAGATTAGATTAAGATCCATTTCGGGAGGTGTACTTTATCCTTCCTTTAGTAAACGGTATTAGTTTTCGAATGACAAAGTCATTGTCTTACTTGCCTAGTAAGGATGAAGTACAGGTACTCGGCCGAGAATAATACACAACGGCCTTTGAAAAGAGACAATCATTAATTTTCTTTTTTAAAGAGCGTTAAAATTATCTTTATCGCAAACAATTACACCACCTACATGATGATACAAAAGTTTTAATCTCATTAATTGACAAAATTCAGTTTTTAATCAACATTTTAAATTATGATATAATGATGCACTGCAAACACTGCCGCCAGTGTGTTTGGCAAAGCCGTACAGCCGATTGCCTATTTCTCAAGCTCGATGTGCATTATTTTCGGCCACGTACTGTAGCAAGAAATTCTATCGCATAGATAGACTATGTACTGCTAATCCTAAGTAAGAGACGACTACAACTTCTCCATAGTGTTCACTAATGTGTCAATATCTTGGCGGAGACCTCGTAGCAGTTCTCTAAGCTGGCGTGGCGAGTCAACGATATCAATACTTTGTGTGTAGGGGTTGTAGCGGACGCTGAACTCGCGCGGTATCGTTGCTGCGAATTTTCTGTAGGACATAATTTATAAGGTAAATATGTAAGATAACAAGATGACCCGGCGAACTGCCTATCGCGTGGAGCTGTCAAAAAACGATAGATTGCGGGCAATGTTTAACGACTTTGTTTGGGACGAAAAACAACATAAATAGGTAATAGGCAATAGTTATATCGATAGGGTCGCCTTATGTCAGCTTTACTATCACTACACCACATCATCAATCATCAATACATAGTATAAAACAAAGTCGCTTCTCACGTCTGTCTCTATGTATGCTTAAAATTTTAAAACTATGCAACGGATTTTAATGCGGTTTGTTTTCAAAGATAGGGCGATTCAAGAGGATGGTTTATATGTATGGTATATGCACAACATAGGAATAGGTAAGGCGGTACGAAGTTCGCCGGATCGACTAGTAATATTATAAAATAAAGTCTTTTCCCGCTGTTTGTATGTATGCTTAAATCTTTAAAACTCCGCAACGGATTTCGATGCAGTTCTTTTTAATAGATAGAGGGATGCAATAGAAACGTTTATATGTATAATAGATGCACAACATAGTATAATGTTAGGCGGTACGCAGTTCGCCGGGTCGAGTAGTACAATATTAATGCAATTATAGCAATAGGGTCGTTTATGTAACCTACCGGGCACCCTAGATACAGGTTCTTCCCAGTTAGGGGCTCTAAGTGTTGTGCTGCATATTATTTTTTTCAATGTGTCTGCCGCTCTATGGCCGCTAAGCTAGACTCAGGATTAAAAACAACAACAAAACTTACATCATCTTCTCTTTGGCATCCTCAAAGCTGTTGGCAACGAAGTAAACGGGCTGGTACTCAGTGATGGGGTACTTCTGGTCACCAGTGACGCTGGGCTCGAAGTCTCGGAGCTCCGGCTTTCCTGACAAGCTGTACTGCAGCTCCCCGAACGAAGATAGGAGACCAGCCCCGAATGCTTTCAGCTGGCCCTCTTGCCTGCAGAGCCCGAACTCCACGGTGAACCAGAAACACTGGAATAGTAATTTTAAATTGCAAAATTAAGAGTGGTGGTTTTATCTGAACTAGTACGTACTACGTTAATTACAACAAAGATAATTAACTACTAATTCACATATTTACAGGGGCGCCTTAGTTGCATTTCTGTCTTTATGAACATCATTTCAAATATTATCTAGACTCAAAATATTTTAATTTAGACTAGCTGATTCAGTCCAGATTTTCTATATTTTCTCCTTATCCTTCTATGTACTACGACCACAACTAAAAAACCAAAAGCTAAATCGGCGCGACCAACGAAGAACAATATTTTTTTATTTATATACATAAGGGGCGATAAATAAATATTTCTATGATCATTATCCTGAAAGCTATTCAGCTGAGCCAAAAATTCTTAGCAAGATTGTCTTGGGCTACATTGACGCATATTTTTGATTTCGGCCATGGTTTAGAATAGAAGATTAAAATTATTTATCGAAAGCGGCGCTAGTTTCGCACCTTGTGGGCCTCAAAACTAAACTTACCGTAGCCAACTTCTCGATATAATCATCGGGCGCGCCCAAAGACGCCAGCCCTATCTCCTGTGAAAACTGAGCGAAGGCGGGATCAGCAAACAACGGGGCGTGCCCCAGTAGCTCGTGGCAAGCGTCGGGCTCCGGCGTGTAAAGGGGACGCGAGTGATGGCGCAGATATTGTGTACTGTGGAACACCCGGAACGCGAGTCCGGCTAGGAAGTCGCGTGACGACAGAAGCCCGGCCACCGGTCGCAGTGTGAAGCCCGTGCAATCTGTAAATTATAGAATAGTTTTTTTAGGTACAGCATTAAAGCACTTACTAAAGCAATTCAAGGCGATTCTAACGAAATATGTAAAGGTCGTATAGGTCTTTCGCATAGTACGAAAAAGCCTTTTAAGATAACTCGTAATCATAGGGACTCCTATGCGCTTTGCCAATGTTGGTTATTTGCATGAACCGACGGTAAAATGAAAATACCTAGTACAGAAGTAGCGGTATATGACGGCGTAAAACTTCCAGTTTTTCTGTATTGCAAAAAAACTTTTGTGGGCGCACGAGACTATAGACAAATCTGTAACGTCATCCCAGACCGCCATTGTATTTTTTTTATAAAACTTATCCTTTCCTCTTTTGTATAACACTGCTGGGCAAAGGCCTCCCCTACTTGGTTTAATGGTCTCTGGTTATTGAAGTTTCTAGCCACTTCATTTCCAAGTAATAAAGTGTTGTTGTATTGATAGATTAAAGTTGCAAGTAAGCCCTCCCTGATAGAGAGCAAGAGAGTCTCCTCCGGAGAGTTTTCTTAGTTTCATCGGAAGATATTGTTTTTCTATGAGAAAGAAATCTAAGTACCTTTCAAAAAGTTGGAGACATCCTCGAGCTGAGGAATATTGTCCTCTCTGTAGCCACAGTTCTCAATCAGCAGCTGGAACACGTGGTTGTGCTCCCGGCACGCGTGAGTTGGATACAGCTCAGTAAGCTTCCTGAAGATTGTTCCCCAAGTAGCCACCTCCTCCTTCGTATACTCCACGTATGGAAGCGGCTGACCATGCCTGTACTCGTACGCTATATCAGCGAAGTACTTGCGGCGCGCACGGTACTCAGGATCCGTGAAGCCTGGATGGTCAGCATCCAGTTCGGATCCGTACGAAAGGATCTGGTTCGCAAAGCGGTCCAAGTCGCGGATACGTCGAGGGAACCATGGCACAGCAGCTGCGAATGAAACTGATCGTTAGATATAATTACATTTAAATCCAGGTGACTAATGGTGGAAGCACAGCTCCGCTGCGAAATCTAATGGGAGAAACTGATGTGCGAGAAATGGAGTTGACATCATAGTCAGATTCGCACGTCAGAGCAGGGATTTTCAATCCTGTTTCGGGAGTAAAATTCCCTGCTTTGACGCACGACACCGGCGTTGATATTATCTCTTTCTGTCATTACACTTCTCTTTCTTATTCTTTTTTTTTTTATTTCGCAGCAGAGAATGTGCTACCACCAAAATTTGAAAACATTGGATATGTTCCTACATCTGTTATCCTTGTAGTTTCTGGAAATGATGTTCAGGTAGCCAGCGATCTGGCGAAGGTCTTCAAGCGCGGCACCGAAGTCCCCAGTCCCGTGCTCGCACTCCACCATAAACTCGTAGCCTGGACTCCTGGCTGAGGATCGCGACTCAATGTGGGCGAGGTTTACTCCGTGCTTGGAGAATATGCCCAGGAAGCGAGCCAGCGAGCCGGCCTGGTCTGGTGTTTGTGGCGAGAAGAGAAGCCAGGTGGACGAAGAGGATCCACGACCTTCGCGGATGTAGTTGCCGCCCTGCATCAGCTTTGGCTGCGGACAATCGGTCAAATATTAGATTAACGTTTTGTGGTTAAAATTTAATTTCTTTACTGAATTTTTTTTTTTAAAGAGGCCTTCAATTAATTGTCCCATATATAAATGAAAACTTCCTCTTTTCTGGAGTCGGTTAAAATAGATACTAAAACCTTCTCCTAAATGTAACAAATATATTTTGTTAAAAACGCTTTATAATCGGTTCAGACAAACTCGAGTTAATGTCGGACAAACATACATACGTACACATTCTTACAAACATACAGGTCAAACTGATAACCTCATTTTTGAAGTCAGTTAAAAAAAAACAAAGTCGCTGCTTAGATATTTATAACTACACTTGTGGGAGCCTCGCGGCTTCGCCAGCGTAATCAAAGTCACTCATTTCCCGTGGGAATTTTAGAATTATAAGTAGCCTATGATGTCGTTTCTGAAGTTCTTTTCTATTTAAATGCCAAATTTTATTCAAATCGGTTGTAGTGTTCATGTGAAAGCGAGACATACAAAACAGACAGACATAGTAACTTTTGCATTTATAATTATAATAATAATATCAACTATATAGAAGTATGGATAACCGATTTTTTTTAAATAGAGGATTAAGTTTATTCAAGAGAAAGGTTTGTACGGTTTGGTCAAATGCAAATCGAAAGTGAAAAACGGGATGGCTAAGGAACCTTATCTCCAAGCGGACGGAGCCGCGGGCAAAGCTCAGAATGTTTGCTAAAAACATATAATAATTGATGAACTGAGTATTTGTAAAGTCATTCATCAATATCGTCGCTGCGAACATTTAATATGTAACGATAAGAGAGTTCTGGACGCCGACGAAGAGGCTACGGGGCTAGGCGATAACCCCGTACCTCCCCCGCTCCTCGCCGCACCCACCCGCCCGCCATGTGCAAGGCAGATATCTTCTTACGTCAACGGCATATTGTTCAAACCCCCGCACCAGATAGGAAGGGTGAAAGTTTAACTAAATATCTATCTATGAACTCTCGGAGAAAGATCTAGGTACTTTTGGAGAACATTCATCTTTTTAAGCTGGGTTTGTATCTTTCTTCAGACAGAATGAAACCCCGTTAGATATAAGGATACGCCTCTGCAGTGAACTAAGTTCATAATCAAAGAGAAGCTTTATTCAACAAGCATTTTTAAGCAATATTAAGGATCAGTTTCTCGTGAATCGGTGTTAAATATACTTTGGGTTATATAACATTTTGGGCTCTACTTTTGGGTTTAAATATTACTTTTGAGGGTTCCATAATTAAACAAAAGAACCTTTATAGTTTTGCTAAGTCTGTCTGCACGTATTTATTTGTATTTGAATAATTGCACACATCCTTAGATTATTATCGTTTTTCATTTTTTTTACAATTTTTTGGCTCGAATACTTTTAATCCTATTTATTTATTTTAAACGATTTTGGGACACATATAAATTAAAAATCAAAAATTTTAGTCATTTGTAATATATAGTCGAACACAGAATTGTTTTTTCGTTTGATTTTTTGTACAAACGGAAGCTAAGAATAATATAAATAATACATACAGAATAAAAAAACATTCGCAACTTAGTTTAGAAATGAATATTATATCACCCAAAATATACTAGCACAGCTCAAAAGCTCAAAACTAGAAAGAAAAAAACAAATGCATGCATTTTTAAGCGTCTTCATTAATACCTCCGAAAATCACATTTCTTTTTGCTAATATTTCTGTTAGACTTTACTAGACTAATACAGCATGAGATGAGAATACATAAGATAAAATAAGAAAATTCTTTATTGCAATCAAAATAAAAACATAAAGTACATAAAAAACAAGTTATAAATATCAATAAATGTATTTAAAATTCTCGAGTAAATCACGTATGCTTTCATTAAGTACCCTATTCGATATGCGCTTAGCTTTGTCTAAAAGTATTAATGATAAATTCCTATGGCAGAGGCAGATTGCGATTTCAAACGTTCTTGCAATTCGAATACGCTGTTTTTTTTATCTATCGTAGATCGACATAGTTTAGCACAGTCAATTTACTACGATTATCGAAAAAGGTCGTAAGTAGTCTTTCTATGACCTACCAAAAGAAGGCAAAAAGCTCACGCAATTGATCTCCAATTGGATTTTAAAAAAAAAAACTAAACGAACTAACAACTCAATATCAATATATATAAAACTCTTCCGTTACTGACTGACTGACTGACAGACAACGCAGAGCCGAAACTACTGGGCCTAGAAAGCTGAAAATTGGCACCTGAGTTCCTTGGGGAATGTAGGTTAGCACTAAGAAGGGATTTCCCGAAATTCCCACGGGAACGGGAAAAAACGGGATTTTTGTGTTTATGAGAAATCTGCGCGAGTGAAACCGCGGGGCAGCATCTAGTCAATATATATAAAACTCTTCCGTTACTGACTGACTGATTGTCTGACTGACTGACTGACAGACAACGCAGAGCCGAAACTACTGGGCGTAGAAAGCTGAAATTTGGCACGTGGGTTCTTTCGGGAGTGTAGGTGAGCACTAAGAAGGGATTTCCCGAAATTCCCACGGGAACGGGAAAAAACGGGATTTTTGTGTTTATGAGAAATCTGCGCGGGTGAGACCGCGGGGCAGCCTCTAGTCAGTTTATAATTTGATCAATATTTAGTAATTATTAAGTGAAAGTCACTGCCCTCGGCATTTACCCGGAAAAAATTTGCAGGGCTGCCAAAGACGGAAGCTCTAAGATAGAGAGCCCTGAATAAAAACAGAGAGTAAGACAATCAATATATATAAAACTCTTCCGTTACTGACTGACTGACTGACTGACAGACAACGCAGAGCCGAAACTACTGGGCGTACAAAGCTGAAATTTGGCATGTAGGTTCCTTAGGGAGTGCAGGTGAGCACTAAGAAACGATTTCCCGAAATTCCCGCGGGAATTAAAAAAAACGGGATTTTTGTGTTTAGAGAAATCTGCGCGGGAAATACCGCGGGGCAGCCTCTAGTAATAGTATATAAATGATTTGCAATTAATCTTAACGGCCCTCACGGTGCGAAACTAGTGCCACTTCCGATAAATAAATATATCTTCTAAACGGGCCGAAATCAATGACGCCTTAGATAATCTTGCTTTTAATTTGTAAGACTCTGTTGTGTAGCTTTTAGGATAATGATCTTAGAAATATTCGTATGTGAAACTAAAAGTGGTCACTTTAGGCGCAAGTATCGCACCTGTAAATGATTACATCATCTCAATTGAAAAACGTGCACTGCTGAACGTAGGTCTCTCCAACCGATCGCCAGAGTAGAAAGAACGATGTAGAGCTTTTGGCATAATCGCCACGCTTAGTACACAACGCGTTTTATATTGCATCTTATATATGTCGTAGGAAGATTTGATAATTAGGTTTTTTGCAAAAATACTAGGGATTTTGCGAAAACCCGGATAATTTAATATATCGTTTCTTTTTTTCAATCATCCTGGCAAAAAGCTTTTTTTTGCAAAAAAACCTAGTATAATTGAAAAATTTGAAACCTTTCTTAACTCTGATTGGCTAGATTATATTGCTTGCTGTCCAACTCTTATTATTTATAAGACCTTTCCGAAGTGTTAATAAGGCAACTTTATGTCAGCATGATTGAAAAAAGTAATCCTATTATCAAATTATCCGAGTTTTCGCAAAATCCCTAGTTTTTTTTGCAAAAAAAACTAAATATCAAATCTTACTACGACATATACATTGAACCGTATAATACCTTGTCGGGCGGAGAACCGGGTGGGGGCGCGTCAGCTTTGGAAACCTCCATAGTGGATGTGTGAGTCCGGGTTCGAGTACAGGCGACAAGGAAGCGGCGGCGGCAGCGAATGCCGGCTGCGCGTGCGCACGAAGCTTATATGTACCGCAGGGTCGATATTCTAGCATGGCGCTACTTTATTCGTCGATGTTGATAAGTTTGAAACTCGAATATTGTTCGAAGTTCAAATTTTAATAAGCAACAGTATTTACTTATTCGTTAAACTTCACACGTTGATTTATTTAAGTAAACGCTAGTTTATGAACGCATTATTATGTGAATTCACTCCGAAAGTACGGTTTAGATATTAGAAGACAATTTATAAAATTACTCCTATAACAAGGCCCTACGCACATCTTGCAAAGTACAGCAAACATTCAATAAGAATCAATTTAAACTAAATCAAAATTCAACGCTATTTTCCGACATACCAGTTCAGTATTTTTGCCAACTCTTTTGGCAGCAAAAATCTCGAAATCGAGATTAATCTCACTAACTAAGAATAACTCCCCTGTTCGCTAGCGATCGACCGCTGACCACAAAACTGTTTATATCTGGTATGCACTAGGTACAACTTTGCAAAGTCGCTAGGCTCTTTTATCATCCTAAATGTATAAAGTACTTATCTCTATATTTACGCAAAGCACTTCTCAATATGTAATGTACAGTCGCGTGCGATGAACTGTAATGTAAAACTCTTTTGGAACTACATTACCATAATCTTCAAGGCTGACATTCGCAGTCGAGTCGCAGACCGAACTCGCACTCCGAAGTGTCAAAATTTATTTATTTATTTATTTATTAATCTTACTAAATCCACAGCACAAGTTGTTAAATTCGGTCTAGAAAATAAAGTTAATACATGAGCCAATAACGGATTTAAACTATTTTACCTCATCTTATACTTAGTGCGAGCATTACAATTTTAATTATTATTTTTATTTACCTAATTTTTTCTATTCTAAACTGCACGCTAATTGTGAAAATTACCGAGTTCGTATTAAACAAGTTAATGAAATACCTAAGTATTATTAAACACTAAAAAGAACAAAACTAATACAAATTACATGCTTTTTTTTTTTAATTAATATATATAAACAGCATATCGATACCTTAATCCGCAAACCGTTCTGTAACTTTTAATCGTTCTCCGCTCCAATTTGATATACATACTCGAGATCCGACTTCGTGACAGGGCTTCAAACGCACAGGCGGATTTTTTCCACGCGGTTTTTATGTAACATATTAAATCCTATGGAAGCGTCCGCACCAGCGGATAAAAAACCGCGCTAATAATAATCCGCTGTTGCGGTTTTATTTCCGCGCGGATAAAAATTCACCTTTACGTTCGGGGACTAAGAATAAGGTTGAAAATGAAATAACAACCTTTCAAACCGCGCGGAAACAAACCGCCTATAAAAATCCGCCTGAGCGTTTGAAACCTTAAAAGTCTGCTGGAGCCAAGTTAATCACTACTGTCTGTGCCTCAGAGAAAGGAAACCGCCGCTAGATCTGTACTGTCCGAGTAAAATACTCGACTAAGTAGCCAAACCAAACACACTGCAACCACTGACTTGGAATGTTAGCCTTAGGTAAGAGACATCTCAGCTTAAATTGGAATATTCCACCAAAGATCTCAAAAATATGCGGTACGTACGGATCGTTGCACGATCCTCGTCCAATGAAATCTCGCAGCATTTACCAGGTCGTCTGACCACCACTGCGGTGATCTGTCTACTCTGAATTTTCCGGTATGCAGTCGCCACTCAAAAACTTTTGGCGCCCAACGATAGTCAACGGGTTTTACTTCCTGCCCATTGTCACTAAAGTCTATATTAACTTTGGTTCTTCTGTGTATCTCTTTTCTGATTCGATCGCGCAGGGAAACTCCGTCGATAGCCCTACCCTTTGAAGCTTTCATATAAGACCAACATAAATTTGTAATAAATTACTAAAACCTCAGCGTAGCGGCGGTTTCCAAACACTGACTAAAACTGACATTTTATTGTACGCGACTGTACAAGTCACGTTTTCTTATATTTAAAAATTTAAAACAAATGATAGATAAGTATATTAAAGAAGATAGCATAACGCTTCAATATTTAAAAATATTATAGGTAACTTTATAATCGTATAAATACTTACGTCCTTCTTGTCAAAGGCTGCGGTGGTTTTGGGGCGTGGTTCTCGTAGTCTACTTGTCTCTAACATTTTTTTTTAATAAAATTTTCTTTAAAGTTTACGAGACAAACAATATTGGTAACGGACAGTAAGGTTCTAACACAGAATGGGAATAACAAATTGATTCTTATAGCCAGTAAGTTTCCTTATTAGATAAAATTATACGTATTTGCGCAAATTGCGTAAATACCTAAACTAAGGTCAATAAAAATTCCTGATGATATAAAAAGCAATAAGTACTTAGCATTGTTTTTAAACAGTTAAGTTTTAATTGCGTTCTTTGTAAAAAATGTTGTTTTATCTATATTATATTTGTCTCGTCTCAGCAGAAATGCGGTACACTGTTGGAAATAGGTTTCGCACAGATCCACAAATCGCCATAAGGACAAAAATTTTGGGGGCTGAGTTGCTATACCGACATGCAGGTGTGATGTGGGAAGCCCACTGATAGAATGAATTGGGTCAGGCATTTCCCCGTAATAAAAAAGAAGAGCTGGCGATGGTAGTATAGGTCTTCGGAAAGGACGCTGTGCTACCTTAGCCTATGAGCTGCTACCTATATCCCGGTGGTCCCATAAGACGACTCCTGTTGGCAGAGATGGGGTGTGTGGGTATTCTAGGCAGCCCCAACTGGACTAATTTTTTATCTTAGAGCATTTTTTTATATAATGCAAATCATATGCATGCAATACAATCACAGAACAAGGAAGGCTCTGCTCTCCAATGCTCCAAGCACCAAGTAAGCACCACCGTTACTTTCTTTCGTCATCGGAAAACAAGAAGCGATTTACATACTCTATGGAAGACACCATTAAAAAAATCACTACCATACGTCACAACAACAACAATTCTGACACTTTTGTGCGTAAATTTTATAAATAAACAAATAAAGTCAAAATAAAATTGTGATTTCACATGATTTCTTTGCTATTTACACAATAATTAAAAGTACCAAAGCTAGTTTGTATTGTTTAGGTAATGTTTATAATTTAATAGAAGAGGTAGAGATAGCGACAGCATGGTGCAACTGAAGCAGGTTTCCCTGCGGCTCAAGTCCATCAAGAACATCCAGAAGATTACCAAGACCATGAAGATGGTCTCTGCTAGCAAGTAATTTTATTGTTTTACGCTGAATTTAGGCCATGTAGTGGCAGTATAATAAACACCACCTCATCACCTCCCATTGGTGTCGTTACAGGCGACTAATGATACTACCGAAGGACGGGCAGTAGCGTCCTTAGTTAAAATACTTGAAGAGCCATACTGCGATTGCTTACCGGGCTGCCAATCATGGTAATGACGGCAAATTCCCGCCTTAGTGTTTGTCCTTGTGGCAATCTGTAGGGGAATTCCATGTTCAGTTACATCTAACACATGACATCATTCTCTGAGCTAATCGGGGACACATCATTAAACCAGGAATTTGAACTTTTGCCCCCAAAACCACAGACTGATCCTTAAACTCTAAAACTACACACTAACATCAGGGTCTCGTCCTTTGCCTCGATTCTCGTTACCTCGATGTCTATACCTCGATGGCACGTTTCGTCGATGGGTTGTTACCTCGAAAGATCAACCCATGACTCACAATTACCTAAAGGTAGCCTAAAGATATCTTTCAGTATATCAGCGGGTAGTTTTGGTAAACTTAATAATGCAAAGCTAAATTATATAAATGGTCTTCAAATGTGACAGGTTCACAAAAGCTGAGCGGGAGCTGCAAGCAGCTCGGCCCTTTGGCTACGGTCCTCGCAAGTTCTACCAGACCAGCCACCTAGTGAAAGGGCCAGTGGAGATTAAAACTGGCAAAGGAGCTCCTGCCCCCACCGCCACTCCCGCCCCTACCACACCTGAAGAAATCAAAGAGGAAGACAAGAAACTACGAAAGGTCCTCATCGCTATGACCTCGGATAGAGGTAAGCGTCATTGATTGTTTACGAAATCAACCGGGTTTTAAAGGCATGCGATCAGCCGATCAACGTGTTTGTAAATAAACAATAAACATGGCTTTGGTCCTGCGTCACAGAGCACGCTGTGCGGATTCTGTCTGAGCCTATCTGTGTGACCGCAATAACTGCAAAAGTATACTTGAAGTGAACGCGATTTTATTGACCTCACACCAGATATTATGTGGTTGTGCAGCGCGAGCTAATTGCAACGTTTATGCGCTTTTTTTTTATCCAAACAAGTAAACTTGTTTGTTAAACCTTTACTTTGCTAGTTAGGACTTGATGGCTAACGCAAATGCTTGACGGCATTTCATCATGAATGGCATCAGATGATTTATGAGTATAACTTATTAAAACGTGCACGATAAAAACTTTTCTACGTCTAAAATTTATGTGTTCAAAACAAGAGATAAGTGTATGTTTTGTTTGTATAAATATTTTATTTTACTTCTAAAAACTTGTGTAAAATCTTACAAAAAACGCAGAATACTATTACTCTTCTCTTTAAAAGTATTTTTACTCATTTTTCGTAGATAAATTTTGTGTAAATTACACCTTTTCAGACTAAATTGTTCATCCGTTCGTCTGTCAGTCCTGCCAAAAGGCTCTAATGTCCTAACGGTAACAAAAAATATTTTCACACAATTTTTATCGACCAAAAATACTGATAAATTTTAATGTTGCGAATTACCTAGTATAAATACGTAGATATTCTCGCCCACTCATCCCAAATACTGTTCTACTATGTAGTACTGTCACGTTGTATTCCACTGAAATGTGAACAAGGTAGTCGTTCAAGTATTTGGGAGTAAGTTTTAGTCAAGTTAATTAAAATATGTAATGAACATCATACGTAATACTTGAATAAGTTATTTAAATTAAAATATTATCTACCTACCTCACAAGTAAAGTATCCCATTACTGATACGAAAAGCATGATAACTGAGCCATCGAGGTTAAGGTCATATCTGAAAGTATTATACTGACTTAATGTGCTGATAAATTTGACAATGTATATTTTTTATTTTAACAATCATTCTTCATTCCCTGATATGGCGAACTTCATACGAACTTACAAAATACACGTTTACTAAATATTATTAATTAAAAGCCTATGTGCGATTTTTATCAGGGTACATGAAGAATAGTAATGATGAATGAATTTTTCAAAGCAGTCCATTAGTTTCGGAGACTAATTTCTCGGTTAAAATAAACTTATTAATCTTTCCCTATTTTTATAATACCTACTCATTATTTAAGTTTAGACTAAGTATGCTGTACAGCTGGACGAGCGAGACTGGCGATAGACAGAAAAAACTGGAGAATGATGAAGGCCTTTGGCCCAGTAATGAGCACTCCGGAAATAAACTTAGATTATTTTAAAGGTTCCACTATGTAAAACTTTATTTCAATACTAGTGTATGCTCCGCGGGTTTTTCGCGCAGTTTCCCTTGGAAAAAAAACAGCAAAGTTTTAAGTTTGGGATAAAAAGTAACCTCAGGATCTACGAAAATTCATATAAATTGGTTTAGTGACGTTTAGTAGATTTGGCGTGAAAGCTAGACAGATAAGAAAGACAGACAGAGTTACTTTAGCAAATTTAGTCTGGATTATGCCACAGCATAGTGGTGGTATATTCCAGGCCACTGCGGCGATGTGCACAACACATGTGCACGGCGAGTGCGTCGTGTATAGCAGCCCTAAGTATGGAAGCATGCATAGTACAGATGCATTATGCTTATCAGCATTTATTGTAAGTATATTTCCAGGTCTCTGCGGCGGTGTTCACAGTGGTGTGGCTCGGCGGGTGCGGCGCGAGGTTGCGGCCCGCGGCGCGGACGCCGTGTCGGTGATGCGACTCGTTTGTGTGGGCGACAAGGCTCGGTCTATGCTGTGGCGGGCTAACGCTCCTTTGATGCTTATCAGCGTTAAGGATGTAAGTAAAGAAATGAAATCACAATGAATAATGCTAAAGGCGGCCTTATCACTATCAACAAAACCAAAACACCACATCATCCTACACTTTTTGTGATGGGTGGAGGGTTTTACAGTATTAACGATTTTCTTAACCTTAACAATAAAGAAATTGTTATAAAATAATTATGTTATGTTTATCAAATATTATAAAAAAAAAACACTGTTTTAATTTAAATTTAAAATGATATTTTGTTTAAAGTAGTACCTGTAAGAGGTAGGGTAACTAGCTAATTAAGCTAAAATGTAAATTTTGCATGTCAATAATGTGTGACAAATTGTGTTGGTTTCCCTAAATATAAGATCCTATGTACCACAATTTATGCAAATAAATTATCTTTATCTTTATCTTTGCTGGTTAAGTACTTACTGTAAAAGGTTATTGTTATTGTGATGGGTAAGGGGATGTACTGGCTGGTTACTGTGCCTACGTGCTATCTCATGTTTTACTTTACTAGGATGATTAATACTCATCGGTAAATTTCGAGGTAATTCCAATCGAGTAAATTTAATTTTTTTATATATGTACTTTATTCCAATTTAAATTATTGTATCATTTTCGAAGAGACTGTCACCAATTCTATTAGAATGTAAACTGAGGCAAGACTTCATAAACCTAGCGCCATCTATTTTATTATTTCTCAGACCCACAAAAGTAAGCACGGGGCTCAATCTCTACGTTACGATACCACAGTATAATAAATACGATACAGAGACATTTTGCTACGATACTACAATATAATTTATATAGATGGCGCTTTCAAGTTTTCAGCTAGTCCCATGGGAGTAGGCAGATGCAGTTCATTTCCAATTGCTACGAACTACGATCCTGACTAGCTTCTGCTAGTAAAGTTTATGATCCAAACAAATAGAAGTCTCTTGTTGATCAGAATTAAACACTGTACACACTTAAGTGTGTGCCAGTGCCAGATGACTCTCAGTCGAAATCTCAATATTTTTAATAGCGGGTGAAGTACGTATACAGTGGCGCCCCCAGTTGCGCAAAGATTTAGCTGTCGCACACTCTTCCTTAAATTTTAACTAGTTGACCTATTACTATGTTGTGCATTAATTAATTATCCACATAAACCTTCCTCTTGAATCACTCTATCTATTAAAAAAAAACCGCATCAAAATCCGTTGCATAGTTTTAAAGATATAAGCATACAGGGACAGACGCGGGAAGCGACTTTGTTTTATACTATGTATTGATACTAAATAAGTATTCTAGCTGGGGGAATAAAAAGTGCCCAGCTAGTCAACGCGTGGGCGTAAATCTGGTGCTGTTGTATGCCTCGCTTGTTTAAGCCTCAAGCCATAATTCCCTTACTTCTTTTTTAATTTCTGATATGCTATTGACAGCTTGGAAGAATCGCTCCAGTGTTCGCAGACGCGTCGCTCCTAGCGGCGGCAGTTGCTGGGGCGGGCTACCCCTACGACTCTGGGGAGATATTCTACAACCACTACCACACGCCCGTCAAGTACGAGCTCAGCTCTGTGCCGTTCTTTACGAAGATACGAATTGAGGTGATTACTTGCTTTCTTTTTACTGCTGTTATGAGGCTGACAGCTATAGGTACCTACATTGCGGAGCCATCCAGGATTCCCGCAGCATTTTTGCGGAAGAGAACGAGAAAGCACGAGAGTTAATATCTTTAAAAACGAGCCATGTTACAAAAAATACGGTTTAGTGCCAGTCTTTACTAACATTACCAGATAAAACAAAGGTTTTGTAGTAGGAGCACTAGCCCAAGGCATATGTGTCAAGTTAAGTGTGTGATTATATATTTTCAAATGGCTGAATGACGGTTTTAAAAAAAGACCTCAAAACTTTAATGACAATTCTAACTTTTTTTGCTCCAGAGCGCACCGAACATGAGCGCCTTTGACGAGGCCGACGAGGACTTGGAGAGTTATGCCGAGTGGACTCTAGCAGCGTTGCTGTTCTACGCTTTAAAGCAAGGAGCGGCTGCCGAGCAGTCTGCCAGAATGGCTGCCATGGACAACGCAACCGAGAACGCTGCAGCAATGATACGGTCACTAACCCTGCTTTATAACAGGACGCGGCAGGCTGTCATTACTAGGGAACTTATCGAGATCATCTCAGGGGCTGCTGCCCTCAAATAGGCGTGGAAGTTGGTTGAACCTTGCATTATGACGTCACATTCACAAATAATTTATTGGTTATTATGTTACCACCTTTTTTAGAAGCGCGGCCGAGAAACAAAAGATAGTTACGACGACTTAATCTAAAAGTGTTCTGCGTGCATGTTCTTTCTTGTGGTTACATAGGTATATACTTTAAAGAGGCTAAGTTAGGGATATAGTTTTGATATGTGAATGGAATTTATTGAAAAGTGTTTCAAAATAATAAAACAATAGTAAATTCTAATCAATTATTTACATTTCTTATTTTAGGTACATAAGTTATTAGCAGTAGGTAAGTATTAAAAATATAAAAATAATTTAAAACATTACAAATTCGTACGGTAAGAATGATGATGAAAAACTTTTATAACGCATGCGTAAATTATAAAAACTGACTAATGTAAAATACTTATACTTAAATGACGCACCAAACCTAAAATTTAAGACATCGAGGCTCCACTTATCACACTAACGAATTAAATTCTTAATTTAAAACCAGACTCAAAATACTACAATTCCATTTAAAAGATCCATTTATATTTTAAAGTTATGAATAATAGAGGTTGGCAACATTTTCGCGTAAGAACTTGCCTCAGATCGCCAGGTTGCTCTCACAAATTTCGGACGAGTTTTTTCATACATTATGTTGTAAAGTATCAGTTGATGGACTGCACATAATTTGCCCGAAAACAATTGGCTAGTCTCCAGTTCATACTAGATGGAAGGTTGGTCTTTCCTGAGGGCCTATTACGGCCGCTTTTGCAATATTGCTTTTCGTCCTTTAGTGTCAAAGTCAATATAAAAAAACACAACGAGGACGCAAATAAATATTGCCGGCCGTAAGATGCCCTCTGCTTTATTCTATCAAGAGCCAAGCTTTAAGAATTCTGCTATAAGGATTTTCGTATGGTAGGCCGAAACCTGCAAGTAAACTTCCTCTAAGAAAATTCCGATAGTCTGTCTGAAAGCAGCTTGCAAGTGTAAAGTAAACCCGTAGAAAAGTACTGTTGCGTCATGCTCTATTGGTCTTGTGAAGTTTTATTCTACTTGAGGTAACAAGGCGTGGCGAGAGAAGTGCCGAAGACCGCAGACACTGACGCGATCAATGCCGAGCCGCCGCCTGCGATGCCCACCAGCATCACCTCGTAACAGACCAGGCGGAGCCAGTTGCCTTGCTTTCTGTAAAAAGGGGGGAGAAACACACTTAAGGCTTTGTCAAACAGAAGGTGCTATAGCGTCGCGCTAGAGCGTTTGCCTGACGCGATGCGGTGATAGAGCGTCGTGACGCAGTGCTATAGCGTTGTGTCGCATAACGTGTTGCGTAGTCATACAAAGAGCACGCTACAGTGCGTTCTGTTTGACAAAGCCTTAAACCAAAGTTATGTGCGTGAACGATCTTTGAAATCTATTGAAAACAAGCGGCCGAACTGCAGTATTACTATGTCATAGTACATTAGAAGTCGACGTTCTAGCGCTAATCGTAAACGGCGATTATAGGATCACCGAAGGAGGGGCAGTACCTGCCGTCCTTCGTTAAAAGTTAAAAGAAACTTGAAAAGCCATTCCAGCGCTTTACAAGCGTAGCGATAATGGTAACTCCCCCCCAATATGTTAGGCCTTGTGGAGGTCCTATCAAAATGATGATTAGCATGGTCCTATAATATACGAGCTGATGATAGCTACCAAAGAAGACAAACCTCTCTTCAGTATCAGACTCGACGCTCCCGGCACTCTGCTCGCGGTTGCGCTCCGTCAGTTTCAAGTAACAGTACGATGGCAGTACGAAGGTGAGAAGTGCGACTGTGGTGCTGCCGACGAGGGCAAGCAGAGTGTGGAAGCGAGGAATGGTCTCACCCACGAATAGGATACCCAGCATTATTGATGAGCGGATTACTAGACGCCACCACTTTGAGTCTGGAAATAATGGATTACATGTCACTCGGAGCTAGTACCTACTAACTTAGTAAACTTTTTATCAAAAATTTGATACATCTTCTAAGGTATACAGGATTTTTTAAATTGTTTGAAAATTCTATGGCACATGGCACATCTTTCAAAACAGGTTCTGAATCCAACGCTGATGGTACAGTGGCGGTCTAGGATGGCGTAACACATCCGATTTTTCTTTATTGCGAAATAGCTCTTGGTCTTTGGTAATACAGTCTAGGGCGCACGAGACCATAGACAAATCTGTTACGCCGTCTTAGACCGCCACTGCACAGGTAAGCCAGAGCTATTATTTTAAGCTATCATAGTGCAGTGCAGTGCCATAGAACTTTGAATACTATATACCTACCTCTACGGACAATGTTGTTCGTAGACCTGCCCGATGCTTAAAAGTTATTAATTTAGCAGTTTGCGCTAGTTACACCGCTCTAATAGGCCTTTTACTAACGACTACAAACAAAAACTAAGTAAAAAAAGCAAAAGCCATCTCACCTCTAGGCACATCGTAGAGCTCTTCAACTTCCTGGCAAACAGGGTTGATGATGATGATAAAGGCGGAGACGAGATGAAGTGCCATGAACAAGTTGCCAGCTAGAGCGAGAGGCGTTGGTGACAGTGAGGTTGCGAAGTTGGGGCCAACAGACTCGCCGTAGATCGCGTAGCCGGCAATTGACAGTGGAAGGTACAGGCAAAGTATGCCTGAAATAAGAAAACACAAATATGCAAATGGTAGGTTCAATAATTATTATCTGTCACTAGCTGATATGGTGAACTTCGTACCGTCTTGCTCTCTGAGCGGAATTTTTAATAAATATTATATTAGCCTATGCCATTGCCTATGCCAACCGGGAATAGTGTAGCTTTCCAACAGTGAAAATAATTTTTCAAATCGGTTCAGTATGTAGGTACTAACTATCAGAGCATATTCAGTGCAAACAAACAAAACACACAAGCAAATCTTTCTTCTTTAAAATATTATAATGGGAATATACATAAATAATTGGTAGATAACTGTATCGCGTAGTGGTCCTGTCGTAAAATGGGAAGGCAATACTCGTAGGACCGGCACCAGCGTCCTTCGTTTGTGAGATTCCAAGACTCTCTATTTCCGGTTATATCCCTGTTTTTAGGCGGGGAATACTCCTAACGAGTACCCTGCAGCCCCGGTGGGAGCCGCAGGGTTATGTGGGGTTCGCACCCGCTACAACCCCGCCGTTATCATTCTCGGCTGATAGCAGGAGGGTCGCGGGTGAGCCTGTGGAATTCTCCGCGACCGCTAGCGTGGGAGTGACCATTATGAAAGTTCGGGTCTACTAAGGTACTCACCGATGAAGGAATAGTTGACACACTTGGTGAACTGCGACTTGTCAGCCATATCGTTCTGTATGGTAGGGAAGGTGGACGCGCCACCGAAGGCAAACATGATGGTTCCAAAAGCCAGGAAGAAGTCCTGGAATCCGTGCATGCCGTAGCGGAAGATCGGGAACGGTTTGATGTCTATCATCATTTGGATGAAGTAGAGAGCGCAGGCGACTAGTGTTGAGCCCAGGGCCACCACTCCTGTGAACCTGTAACGTCAAACATTCACACTTTTCACCAAGACTTTAAAGGAAAACAGTAGAAAAGAGTAGAAATTAAAGAGTGGCAATCCTGTATGAAAATTTGTTTGATTTTCGAATAATTCTCTAAAAAAACTTTTTTTCCTGTCTTCGTGGAATTTTACCTAATTCGCTACCTATCAATTTGTATCGTCCCGTCGGGTACTCAACCGACATGACCTATGGTGAGAAATTTGTAAAACAACAGACTTCATTCACATTTACAGTGCACCATATTTAAATCATCACCAATATTTATAGCTATAAATAGTCAAGAACTTACGAGAAGTCCTTTGGCGATCCCAACATCATGAGCGGCGTCATTCCACCAGCCACCAGAAGGTACCATGTGCAGTAGCTGACCGAGGGAACCAAACTCAGCAGGACCTCCTCTACCACTTGGGCAGCCATCAGCAGGTACACCACGGATGCTCCGAAGAGAGTCACCAGTATGGCCAGTGATACTATAACGCTGTAAGTCGTTGGAATGTTTTATTAGTGGGGATCCATGTATACTAAAAATTTATATTTCATTTACTAAAGAATAACACGGCCGTGTGGTGGAGGCATAGAATACCACTACCACCATCTTCTCCCATTTGTGTCTTATAAGGAAAGGAAGGAAAGTGGGCGCTTTAGCGAGTGAGGAGGTTATTTTGCTTTTGTCACAGGAGGAACTGCCTATCGCATTTCCCGACGCTCGGGGAAGCGTTGTGTGTGGCTCGCACCCACTAAAACTCCCCGGCGGCCGTCTTGGCGCTTTTGGGAAGGACCCCGGGAACCATACATTATTAGCGTTCGAAGTCCTTCCCACGCTCAGCTGCTATCGGCTTCGTGCTCGGGGGTGGGTATGTCATTCCCTCCCCGGAGGCGGTTTGGGCCTGGCCATGTTTTGCAACGTCAGTAACAACCCTTGTGCAATCGCTCTAGGTTATAAAGCTGCTTTTATAACACTGACGACTGACTAACAGATAATACAACGATCTTACAGCTTTCCTATGGATATGTAGAGGTGCACAAAGTCATGCGTGATCATACATTGAAAAAAAAATACACGTTGATTTCAGTACCTCCTCCTTTTTTTCGTCGATCAAAAAGGATTCTCGTACAAAAATACGAAAAGGTAAATTGCGCGGGCAAACGAACTAAGTACCTTCATATGAGGACGTTAATACAAATCCTTTGTACAAATAGTATCAAGACTATCAGGTGTCACAAGCAGCGACTACTCCTCGCCCTCCACTCACCGCTCCCAACCACTAGGTTTCATCGACCGTGTTAGCCGTAATGACGTAATATGTAACCCGAGTTTTACATCGACCCATGATTACCACTTGTAAATGAAAGACATGGACTGCCTAAACTAGATTAAAGGAAATGGTCTGAGAAAACTAAACTAAGTAAAAGGGTACTTAGCGCGTATTTGTTTTAACCAGTTGATTTCCCGTTATTTTAATCAGAATCAGTTTTTTTTGGTTTTTTACTATTCAATGTAGCCATTCTGTCTGTCAGTTTGACCCAATAAGTACTATTTCTTACAAAAGTTGATCGTTTTCATCACATTTTTAATACAAATACAAACGATAAGAAAAAATTTTATGCTGAAAAAAAAAACCTAAAACAGAAATTGTCTACAAACAAACATCACAAGTAGGAAAAATATTCTGGTCTCACCTCCATGTTTTACCCAACGCCCTATCAGCAATTATGGCGTAAGGATTCCTCTTGCGCGTGCGCATGTTTGGATCTCGCGCCTCCAACAGCGTCCAGCAGTCAGCGAGCCTCTTCCCGCTGAAAGCTGCCATACCGCACACCACTATTATCACCAGCACTCCGAACCATCCTGCAAGAAAATATTATTTTTGACTTTTTATTTCATCATTACAACCGATAGACGTCCACTGCTGGACAAAGATCTAAAGATCGCCAGAAGGACAAAAATTGTCGAGGGTGTTTGCCGTGATTGCCACGCTTGGCAGACGGGTAGGCGATCTCAGTGTGGTTTTACAGGAGATCGTAGATTTTCAGAAGTTCAATAGTATCTCTCTCTCTCACACGCTCTAACTCTGAGTTCTTTTTAGAAGAACTCTACTGTACTAATATACAGGAGGTTTCTGACTAGGCGATATAAATCAAAAGGGAAATTCAATACAGCTCATCATACCAAAAAACTTTCCCTAAGCAACATGTTATTGTTCGGAATTTAGATTCTTGTTCTTGTTTATGGCGGACGAGACTATAGAAAAATGTTAATGACAGTGACTATTTTTTCGACTTTATGTTACTTCGGAAAAGTTGTTAGGTATGGTGAGCTAAATACGCCTTTAACTATACTTTTATTTTTTAACCAACTTGTCAGTAACACAAATGTTCATTATTAATAACGTTTTTAAAATCAATTCGCATTGCTTGTTAATAATGTAGCTGCATCAATCATTCGCATTTCATGAAATACCTGACAAAAAATATGTCAACCAATTCGCTAATTGCTTATGTATTAGTAAGTACTCAAGTCAGTACTAATTTTAAAGGTTTAAACAAACACAATAATTTAAAGAATGTCACGTCGTTAAGAGCTAAGAAGAAATGTTTAATTACTAAAATAATTCAATTCGTGGGCCCACTAAACAGGTAAGCTATTTGGAAACCAGTTTTGAAGATGTTTTTTTATAATGTTGCGCAAGAGATCAAAATAAAAAAGTTTCCACTGGCCCAGAGTGCATCTACCTACTTTGCTAGGTTGAAAAAGTATTATAGCTTTTAGAGCGGGCGCACATTGTGGCACTATAATAGTCGCGGCCATTTGAAGCGACCACAAACTGCGGTGAAGTTTTTTTACACATTTTCTTTAGCATCTGCGCAAACGATCGCGTTCGAGTGGCCGCGCTCTAGTAACAAATAAGCTACGGGAGTCACTGAGCTCTACCACTAGGTACAGTGGCGGACACGATCGGCGTTACACTTCCGGTTTTTCTGTATTGCAAAATAGCTCTTTTTCATTGGTAATACAGTCCAGGGTTGACGAAACCATAGACAAATCTGTTACGGCCACCTAGTTCTTGACTGTACCACTGGCGGCTGCGGTTGGGTAGGGGCTGGATTTGTCCTGAGATTTCCGGTTTTTTTTTTACTTTTTTCGTGATTGCTGCCGAACTTTGCATATCTCAGAATTTTCACTAAAACACGGGATTTAACAAGTGTAGTGTAGTATACAAAACGATAATAATAAAAATTTGAAAGAATTTTTTTCTTTTTCCATGGAAATTATGCCTTTTCTCCAGTGTTTTTTTTGGCCGCGATTAGTTGGCATTTAGTGGCTACAACTAGTGGCCACGGCTAGTGGCTCAATGTGCGCCAGCTATAAGTTGTTTGGAAACTGGTCACAAGAACTCTACATTAACATATCGAGATATAGATTAAACATATTAACGTACGACTAGATCGGGTTTTTGTGGTCAGTCTTAGATGAATTTTTTTATAGGTCTATGTAAAATGTATGCGACACAATATTGGTAGAAGATTATAATAATAAAATAGGACAAAGGGTATAATAATATTTTGTTTTAAATATGGAGAATAATAAAAGGGTCGGAAATAAGGACACAAGTGGGGGTTGAGTTCCGAGGATTTTTAACCGACGAAAAAACAAAAAGGAGGTTCTCAATTCGTCGCGTATATTTTTTTTAAACAAATCTTTATGCCTTTTTCCCATAAATTTCAAGAAATCTATAAGTATATCTTTTTTTTAAAAAAGACACCCGCATTCAATTAATTCGCATATACATAAAATTGAGAACTCTCTCTTTTCTGAAGTCTGTTAAAGTACTAAAACCTTGTCCCGAATGTAACAAATACTTCTGTGAAAACCGCATCAAAATCGGTTCAGCCAAACTCGAGATAATCGCGGTCAAACATACATACATACTAGTCAAACTGGATGACCTCCTTTTTTAGAGTCGGTTAAAAAAAAGATCGCTAAACCGGCTGCCAAGCGAGGAAATTATGTATGGCCTATGTACAGCAGTGGACGTGGATTTCATTAATTTACTTTATTCCTACTTCATCAATACATAGTATAAAACAAAGTCGCTTCCCGCGTCTGTCCCTATGTATGCTTAAATCATTAAAAATATGCAACGGATTTTGATGCGTTTTTTTAATAGGTAGAGTGATTCCAGAGGAAGGTTTAATAAGTATAATACATGCTCAAGATAGTAAAAGTTTAGGCGGTACGAAGTTCGCCGGGTCGACTAGTATTTTAATAAATGTCTACCTACTGAAAATGGGAGTGCCTGTAATCGTAATTTCGTTAAAAGGCTTATTTGTTTTAAGTTGATAAGAAAGCAAAATGAGATGGCAGTAGGTCAGCCGTCATAAGATCAAGCAACATTATCTTTGAACAAGAGTTTTCCATTGTTTGGGTACTTTATCTTAATAGAATGCATATTATTTAAATAGGACTGGGACTTAAAATTCTAGCGTTTGCCCATGGCTCCGTCCATGCTCTCACTCATCAAAAACTGTTACCTAAATGATGCAAATTGCTGTATTTTGTAAGTTAAGTTATGAAAAGTTTTTCCGTTTAGCACAAACAAACAAAGAATAATCAACACATTAAAATTTCACCTTTTTTAGACTAGGATTTAGGAAGCAAGGTCAAGTGAGAAAGGAATTTAAAAACGGGAATGAAAATTGCAATTTACTTGAAGCTAATTACAATAGGCATGCAGGTTATTTATTATGAGAATCATTTTAATTGTTTATTCATTGCAAAGCCATTTTGTAAAACTTAAAATAATAAATAAAAAATCGTAAATACTTATTTCTATAAAAAAATCCAAAATACGTAAACTACTTAGTTAAATTTTTGGAGTGCAAATGAAAATTCTGAGCTACATCATTCTTACAGAGCTATTTGTACATAATATTATGTTGAATAGGTAACGTATGGAATGGTTTCAGAGCCCTTACTAGCCCAAATCACAAAAACAAAAATCTTCCTCAAGTGAGATTTCATTAATACTTATCGCTGGGGCGGGGCGAATATTGATATGATGAATATCGATGTTTGTTTCCGGTCTGGGTGTAATGTTCGTTTCTGTGTGTGTTTCGGGTACCCTAGCGTTTCCCCACCTCACTGGGTACCCTAGATACAGGTTCTTCCTAGTTAGGGGCTCTGAGTGTGATGTGTTATTGTTGTTGTTGTTATTTGCCATAAAAATGCTAGTAGCGGTGTATATTGGTGGTATAGGACTCCCCTAAAGACCAATTCAGGCTAGAGACTTACAAGGTAAAACTTTCACGCAATTATCTACGTACAGTGGCGGACTAGGAGGCCGTAACAGATTTGTCTATGGTTTCATCAGCCCTAGACTGTATTAATAAAGAACAAGAGCTATTTTGCAATACAGAAAAACCGGAAGTGTTACGCCGAACGTGTCAGCCACTGTACCTACTCAATTCCTAGCTAAAGGTCTATAATTCCATGAAGTGCTCACCAGTTTTAACGAGAGCCCGTGGCAATGCCAGTACTCCAGAGCCAGCCATTTCGCCAGCAATGAGTAGTGTAGCCTGGCGAGGTGATAGCCCTCCACTTCCAACAAAGCTGCCACTTGGTGCTGGCTCATCGCCACCTCCTTCCGGCCCTGCGCCGTCTATCTGATGACAAATAGAACATTCTATCTTATCTTCTCCTGCTCAGAAGACACCTCAACTGCTAGATTTATAGTTATTCATCAGAGATCACGAAGGAAACGAGATGAAAGGGTTTTATCATAATCGAATCGCCGAGCTTGGCAGGCGGTTGGCGATCGCAATAAGGCTGTATTAATTTTCCACCGAAGGACGTACTTGTTGTTGCTGTCCTTTGGAAATTCCCAATAGAAGCCATAGATTGTACGATTTGCTTAAAAGCGTGGATATGATACCTAAAACAGGTAGTTTACATGGTATGCTTACCATTTTTGAGACGAGCGGCGTTGTCTCCGTGGCTTTACCCTTACCACGGGATGTTGACGGCTCCAGATTGTTTTTGGACATTTTATTTCCGCTAAGAAACCTGTTGAAAGAATAAAAAAATATTTAGAACACATTGAAGAATATACCGAGCGTGTATCCAAACAAATATAAATGTAAAGTCTTTGCACTGCGCATGTGACGAATCATAACTCATTACACTCAGAGCTCCTAACTAGGAAGAACCTGTATCTAGGAGGGTGCCCGAAACATAATATACAGAGACGAACAGTCCAGTCCAGTCAGAATCCAGACCGGAAAACAAATCGATATTCATCAAAACATTGTTCGCCCTGCCGGAAATCGAAACCCGGTGCACTGACTGAGACGAGGGTGGGGACCCTCGTCTCAGTCCTCATCACTGCCAACTGAGCCACGCCACGCATGGAGCAGTCGAAAGTTAATGTGGGTAGACTATGATAAAAACGAGAAAATAACTTGGTTGAGGGCTGGCTACTGTACTGTAGGTACAAGACAAGCAGACAAATATCTAACCCACTTTAGCCAATCAAAAATTGTTAATATCCGCTCAGATCTATTCGCGAATCATAAGATAAGGTTAGCAACTAAAAACAGTCGGTAAAATAAAAGTTTTATTATTATTACTAGCCTTATCCATTCCACTGCTGGGCAAAAGCCTCTTTACCCCCTTTTGTACACTTCTCTGTCGAGAAAGGATTCCTACCGGGCCTGTAGCGCCCTCCCAGTTCTTAAGAATATAAATAAAGGAAAAAAAAAAAAAGTCTAGTAACTTTTTAATCTAACAAGTAATCATACCCTTTTCTTTCCAATAAGAAAATACGTTCAACTTTCCGGTAACTTTTCTTTCCACTAACATTTTTTATGGACCGGTCTATTAAAAACTTGTTTTTGTAAACGTCATCTAGCTATTAACTTTTTTTGTTTTTGGGGAACTATTAGGATGGTATGTACGTTTTATAAGGCTTCACTTACTTGTTTTAGGCTATGACGACCCGTTCCAGTGGTGTCCGGGCAATGACTGCTCTGCCCGCTGCGTGCCTGAAGCCCCGCGTTGCCCCTTCTTTTTAGTTGTTTGCTTCTTGTCTGTCTAAGTTGTTAGAGTTAGTTTATTGGGTTATAGATTCCAGAGTCATCATGGCTGGAGCTAATTACTGCCGATTACAATTTAAGTACCAAGTTTAGGCTACGAACGCACAGGCGGTTTTTTGCCGCGCGGATTTTATGTAACATACTGAATCCTATGGAAGTGTGCGCACCAGCGGATAAAAAACCGCGCGGTTAAAAATCCGCTGTCGCGGTTTTATTTCCGCGCGGCTAAAAATTCGCCTGTACCTTCGTGGCCTATGAATAAGGTTGAAAATGAAATAACAACCTTTCCAACCGCGCGGAAATAAAACCGCAACAGCGGATTTTTATCCGCGCGGTTTGTTGCCGCGCGGATAAAAATCCGCCTGTGCGTTCGAAGCCTAATTCAGAAAGATTTAAGCTACGAACGCACAGGCGGTTTTTTGCCGCGCGGATTTTATGTAACATACTGAATCCTATGGAAGTGTGCGCACCAGCGGATAAAAAACCGCGCTATTAAAAATCCGCTGTCGCGGTTTTATTTCCGCGCGGCTAAAAATTCGCCTGTTACCTATGAATAAGGTTGAAAATGAAATAACAACCTTTCCAACCGCGCGGAAATAAAACCGCAACAGCGGATTTTTATAAAATTTCAAACGCACAGGCGGATTTTTAAAAAAATCCGCCTGTGCGTTTGAAGCCTAATAAGCAAAAATTACTGATCGGAATTTAATGAAACTGTACATACCTAATTATGGCATATTCTTATTTTAGAAACGGCTTTGGCATTGGAAGTGGAAAAATGGAACGGCTTCCCGATCACATTAAGGCTTTAGATATAAAAATAATTGTTGGTATACTCACGTTTTGTTAACAGGTAGGTATTTATATTTCAGAACAAACGCACAGGCGGATTTTTAAAAAAATCCGCCTGTGCGTTTGAAGCCTAATAAGCAAAAATTACTGATCGGAATTTAATGAAACTGTACATACCTAATTATGGCATATTCTTATTTTAGAAACGGCTTTGGCATTGGAAGTGGAAAAATGGAACGGGTATGAAGGAAAGAGGAACTAAATGACTCCAAATGGATGTTTAGCCGTGGTGGTGATGGCGGCATATAATATTATACTAAGTACCACCCCATCTCCTTGCATAGGTAAATCATAAAAGCAAATTAAAGGATTATGTATACTAGCTGAAGGACGGGCACCAAGCAAGCGTCCATCGTTTAAATAGGTACCTACCAACTGGAAGTGCCACTTTGCGAACACCAATCCGCCTGCTAACATGGCCGACACTCTCCTCAGTGGGGAAGACCCTATACCCAGCACCAGCAGTCGACGTATATATCGGTTGTATTAAGACGGGATTGATACAGGTAGGTAAGAAGCCTTGTGTTGTGATGATGATAATATTGTGAAGTGTGATGCGTGTGCCAGAAAAACGTACCTCCGTGGCGGAAAAAGAGACATAAGTTTAGCAGTGGACGCTAATGAGCTGAACTGACTGAGCAAGTGCTGAACCCTGAACCGAAAAATCTCATTGCTTCATTACCAACAGATGTCGCTTAGAGTAATTGGTTCTTTGATATATCACTAGATGGCACTATGACTTTTTCTTTGACGTTAAGAATCACGGGGTTGCTATTATAAAAAACTAGTTAACTATCGACAAAAAAGAATGAAATCGAGTTTTTTTAGATTAAAAAAAAGTTAAAAAAAGAAAAGTTCTGACAAATTTTACTTAACTCTTTTTAAATATAAATTAGCCTTTGTATACCATGACAGACAATACATACATACATACTGTACAGCGAGAGACTATTATTATGAAGAAAGGAGAAAGGGGAGAAAGTTAAAAGAAAATAAAAAAATCTTCCAAATATAAAATTTTATTTGGTAGTTTTTTTCTACCACTATACCATAGACAATGACAAGACAAACAAAGAAAGATAGGACAGACACGAAAAAATAAATAAATTTCTGCTCACACATTTTTTTTCCGTGTCGGATGCAAAATTTTTGATAAAAACGTGATGAAAAGAGAACAGACCGATATAAATTTGTCCTCCAAACCTTCCGCACACTCTCGGGTCCGAGATTTGAACATTGTTTGGCTCTGATCATCTTGTAGCGCGTGAATTTCCGTGATCGTAAATTGTTATCGGTTTGGTGTTATGAAATTGTGATTACAAAGTACATTCTCGACAAAATGTGTCCTTTGCAGCGTGCTGGATCGCACTGTGTTTGGTTTTAGTGCTGCATAGGTCGGATGGCTGACACCATGCAACCTTATGCCTTTCATCATAGGTTCAAGAGATAATACCTACTCGAATTGACAATGTGGAGCCGTGAGAAGTGGTGAACAGTGAACTCTTTGTGATTGTTCTGAAATATAAATACCTACCTGTTAACAAAACGTGAGTATACCAACAATTATTTTTATATCTAAAGCCTTAATGTGATCGGGAAGCCATTTAAAATGGGGTGGGAAACGGGATGTCCGAAACAGGTGGGTAAGTACCTACTTACCGAGAGCACGGCGCATGTTCCGTTTGGGATGAAAATGAAAAAGTGCAATCCCAGATTGCCCCATTCTTCAGCAGTCGGGTCGGGTCGAGTGCATCGACCTCTAAGGTGCACTGCCGCGCTTCTCGTCTTTATGGAGCTTCTGCAGCAGCCTTTAAACCTGGTTGTTATAAAGAAGGAGGTAATCAGCCTTTAGTCTTGTCAGTTGGTTTAAACAGAAAAAATCCTATGCAACTGGCAACTATGCAAAGTAATATGTTGCTCAACTCCCTTAGATAAAGGCTTGGCATAATTTAAACTAGATTCCTGTAATAAGTTACTGCATCTGCTGTAGTAATTAATCTCCAAGCATAAAAATGTTATGAGAAGAAACTGGTAGTGTCTACTTTAATCTGCTTTATTACTATTTCTCTGTGTCTTGTAGTAATGCAACCTGCGGACACTAAACCAGTTTTTATAGAGAACTAGTCGACCCAGCAAACTTCGTACTGCCTAATATATTACAATATTGTGCATGTATCATACTTATAAGCCTTCCTCAAAAATAAATCTATTAATTAAAACCTAATCAAAATTTGTTGCATAGTTTTAAAGATTTAAGCATACATAAGGACAGACGCGACAAGCGACTATAAAAACATTAAGTAAAGTAGAATCATTTGACAGAGGTGAGCTCGCTTGAGGGCCGCTCCTGGCAACTCCAGTTTTATAGTTTGCATCATGCATTGGCAGGTAGCAGTATGGTTCACGTGGCATAACAGCTGCTATGCGAACAGATATGTCTTTCTGTAGTCAGTTGATTTCACATTTGTTTAGCTGAGCTCCACTATGGTGTGCGCCCCTGAACCACCTCGCCTCTGGCAGTATACGAATTGGTTACTAAATAAAGGTATTTGTCTAATTGATCTCCAATAAGTGATACCTTTTACTTGTATATTTTATTGATAACAGTGTGACACGAAAATCTAGAAATTTAAAACTAGCAACACTGTATGGAAAATTTTGAAAATCTGACAAATAAAAGTATCAAAAATTACAGAGCATCACCTTACAGCACCTTACCTTATCCTGTAGTTTGCTTATTTATTTATTTTATTCGTATGGCTGCACAGGATACGCTAATACTATTTTAGTACTAGCTTATCAGAGGCAAATGTCCAGACTTCTTAGCCAGTTGGCTGCGTCGGCCGTAAGAGTGACGAAGTCATCAGCGTCGGAGGGGTAAGCTCGCCGGGGGCAGTCGCGCGCGTTTTGCTCGACGGTCTGGAGCTCGGCGTCGTAGTCACAGCCCAGCCGCACATGTGCTGTTATTGCGCGCTTCGCCCATGGCCCGTACGAATCCTGTTTAGGGTGCACCACAGTGCAGTGCAGTTTGCTGATGAGCTGAGATGCCTCAAATAAATGTAGGAAAATATACATAAATGGCTCCATCATGTGAATTAGGTGCAGGTACTTTGCTACTGCTTAACAAGATCACCACCTAACTTTGTTTGTTATGCCTTTATTCTTGTCCTACCCTTTGAGGGCTCCAAATTAATAATATTAATAAAATATCTATAAAAACAAAAAGAATAATCTCATGGTTGTTACCAGATGCCTCTTACTTTTAAAATTAGCACTTACAAAAACAAAGATAACCTTTTAATCTCATAATGTTGAGTGGTAAACAAGGTTTTTCTTATGCTAATTGTTTGAGTTTGATAGCATAGATCTGCGAGAGAGCCTTAGTACCTTTACACTTTACATAGGTAATACTAAAGACTATTGAACAGTATTTGAAAATAAAATAAAAATGTTTATTCCCATACTGTAGACACAAAGGGACAGCATTATCTATATCAATATTAAAAAGAGAAAAGATTAGATCCTTTGGGTGTTTGTTTGCATTTCATAGGCTCCAACTATGAAAGATTCCTTCAGTATTTGGGAGGCTACACTATCCCCGGGTGACATAGGCTGTAGAATATAACAATAAACTGTGTAAAATTATATAGCAAGGCTATAGGCAAGGCAAATGCTGTGACAATTGGTAACAAATAAAAAAGGAACATAACTGATTCACTCACGTTTTTATAGTACACTAGCCGACCCGGCGAACTTCGAACCGCCTAACCTATTACATTAATTAATTTTTCTAGGAGTTTCTACCTCTAATAGCACTTTATCTTGAATATTGTTAAAAACTAAGAAGTAAAGGATCGTCTTCATTTTAAACAAAAATCAATACAAAGTAGCTTACACTGTCTGTTGGTAAATATGCTAAAATCTTTAAAAAAAACTGTAACGGATTTTGATGAGTTTTTTTTAAATAGATTAGAGTGCTTCAAGAGAAAAGTTCAATAAGAGAAAGGTACGTTCGCCGGATCGACTAGTTAAAAATAAAATACAATACAGTACTTACACAACCTATACAGTGTCTACAATGAGGGGTTTTCAAAGTGAAATTAAAAAAAAAATAGTTCGTAATACGCCTGTAGATGGCGTAATAGACAAAAGTAAGTAATTCAAACGTAATACGCCCGTAGATGGCGTAATAGACAAAAGTAAGTAATTCAAATCAGTTCAAATTAATTTAAAAAGTTTAAGAGCCAGTTTACAGCGATGCTAGCGCCATTTGCGAAAGAAATTAATATCTTTTGAACTAGGCAAATATCAAAAATATGGCTTAGTATGACACTAGATAATGTAGCCTAGTATTTTTAGGGCACTGTTGTTATAGCTTTTAGGTTAAAGACCAAAGAAAGCTACATAGTGTTGCTAAAAGCAACAATCGGTGTATAATTTTGTTCTTTTAAGTTAGGACTACTTTACTGTGCTCAAAAAATACTTAGCAAGATTATCTAGTGTCATACTGTGCCACATTTTTGATATTTGCCTTAGTTTAGAAGATATTTTCTTTCTGAGATGTCAAATTGAAAACCCCTAATTAGGGTGGGGTGTACATATTAATAGTACAATTTTTTTATACAAATAAGGAACCCGCCTTCAAAAAACTCATACATACATCAACGGAGCATTTCCTCTTTTTCTAAGTAGGTTAAAATATTTACTAAAAACCTTCTCCTGAATGTAACCACTTATCTGAAAACCGCATCAAAATCGATTCAGCCAAACGCGAGATAATCGCGGACAAACATACATACATAATACAACTAACATACAGGTCAAACTGATAACCTCCTTTTTTGAAGTCGGTTAAAAATGTGTTTAGTCAGTTAAAGAATTTAAAAACCAATACTCTAAGTAATAATAAATTTGTTTCTGTGAAAATATCAGGTTCCATAATACTCTTGCATGAACAATATTGTCTCAAGGTGGTTTCTATTTTATCATATCTTATGCATCCAAAAGGTTACTGTATTTTAGATCTCTCTGTCATTGGATTGATTTCAGTCTTGTTAAATTTATAATAGTGAAAATATGTTATACTTGATATTTTTTTAAATTTACTGCCAGAATCTGTTTTAATATTGGTGCATCAAAAAAGATGGGGTATAACCTGTATAAGGTATAGTCGTATTTTTAATTAGACTATATCAACTGACGTTTACTTACTGTGTTGTGAGCTTGTCAGTGAATAATACTATATAAAGAAATACATAATATTCTTTTATGTTGGCAATGATTTACTATTCACAATCTGATTGAACGAGAATTGAACGCATCACTACATATTATTACTTTATAAATATTATTTTAATGATTTTATAAAGTGAAGTAAGCTAATTCCGTCTAATTAAAAATTCGACTATAGATACGACATTAAGCGCAAGTTTACCGCGATGCTTACCACATCATTACCGCGCCATTCTCGAAAAAATTTATATCTTCTAAACTAAGCCAAATATCAATATATCATAGTGTGCCACAATTTTGATACTTGCCTTAGTTTAGAATTTTTTTTTCGAGAATGGCGATAGCATAGTTGTAAACTGGCTCTTAAGGTGCGAACGGGTGCGATACTAGCGCTACTTCGATAAATAAAATATGTTTAAGCAAGATTATCTAGGGCCTCATTCATTCATGCATATTTTTTATTTCGGCCATGGTTTAGAAGATGTAATTATTTATCGGAAGTGGCGCTAGTTTCGCACCGTGTGGCCCGTTAAGAGTGCGAGGCTTAAACTTAATTAAAGATACCATTGGCCCGTTTGTGGTAGACATGTCGATGTTCAAATTACTTATGGAAATTTCCAATTAGATATTAACCCGCGGAAATCGTAAATATTTTTGCAAATTGAATCTTCCAAAGCACAGCGTGACCGAAATGTTCCGGATGTTCGATCGACCCGATATAGATTCGATCGGTTGCTCCGGCGATACCTCTTTGAAAATATTAATTGCATTCTATATTTATTTTGTAAAATGCTGCTGACAATTTATAAATTTGGACTCTTTTTTTTTAATGTCTACTTTGGTGAGTGTATTGTAAAATCAATACATGGTATAAAACAAAGTCGCTTCTGGCTTCTGTCACTATGTATGCTTAAATCTTTTCAAATATGCAACGGATTTTGATGCGTTTTCTTTAATAGGTAACGTGATTCCAGAGGAAGGTTTATAAGTATCATACATGCACAACATAGTAAAAGGCAGTACGAAGTCCGCCGGGTCGACTAGTTTATTATAATTGCCTTTTTACTAAATTTTGAATATTTTATAGTCTTTGTTCTTCAGGGATAATGAAGGATTCTAACCGGTCTGAGTGTAATGTTCGTCTCTGTTATGTTTCGGCCACCCTAGATACAGGTTCTTCCTGGTTAGGGGCTCTGAGTGTGATGCGTTATTTTAGTTTCTACCTTATCCGCACTTTATTATTTGTATGAAGGTAACAACAACAGAACGGCTCTATCTTACGGCCTTGACTGATTTAACCTCTTGATAACTGAAAGGATAATACTTTGTGCGCATTGCAGAAAAATTATAATCATATTTGTTGAGGTTGGTGTTCCTAATAGGCAAATTAATAGCAAAATAATAATATCACATCACACTCAGAGCCCCTAACTAGGAAGAACCTGTATTTAGGGTACCCGTAACACACACATAGACGATCATTACACCCAGAAATTGGTAACAAACTTCGAAAAAAATTAAACCATTACGCTGCTGAATGAAGCCGTTTTGCAAACCAGCGTATCATTACATAGTATAAAATAAAGTCGCTTCCCGCGTCTGTCCCTATGTATGCTTAAATCTTTAAAACTACATAACGGATTTTGATGCGTTTTTTTTTTCAATAGATAGTGATTCAAGAGGATGGTTTATAAGTATAATACATGCTTAAAATAATAATAGGTTAGGCGTTACGAAGTTCGCCGGGTCGACTAGTTATAGTGATAAAAACTTCTCTTTTAACAGAATATGGCAGTAAAGAAGCGCAAATTGGTCGCGGACAGCGGCAGCCAGTTCGACCTGGCAACCCTGGCTGCCTACATTCAGAGTATGAATGAGCAGCACAACTACTTACCCCCGGAGCAGGACATGGTCAGGGAGGCTGAGGACATTGTGCGGTGTCTCGGTGAGTTTAACTTGGTATCTATAAATTTTAGGTCGATAGGTAGATCGCTTTATTGTACAAAAAATTTGATAAAATATACTTTAGTAAGTTGTCAAAAGACGACCTTATCGCTTTAAGCAATATCTTCCAGGCAACCTTATGTGCAACAACAATAATCGGCTTTAGCAGCCGGTTAAAAAGTAAACAGTTTGATATTGATAGTGTATTAGTATATAATATAACACATCACATCACACTCAGAGCCCCTAACTAGGAAGAACCTGTATCCAGGGTGCCCGAAACACACACAGAGACAAACATCACACCCAGACCGGAAACAAACATCGATATTCATCATATCAATATTCGCCCCGCCCGGGAATCGAACCCGGTTGTTGTTCTCAGTCGACATCACTGCCAACTGAGCTACGGAGCAGTCAAAATTAGTAGGGTCAACTATTTAACCTGTCTTGAGGAATAAAGAACAGTGACCATAGTCACATTACAATAAATTTGTGATAGTACTTCATACAGTATGGGCACTCCCTGCCTCTCTCAGCAAGTGCGCCATCCCCAGCGATCGGTTACCTCTCAGTTACCGCTCAGTAAGAAACAGAACGTCTCATCTCACTGACGCAAGCATGATACGCGTGCACGTACACGAGTTTCGGCTGTGCGCGAAGCAACGTGCTTTTTTCTATGAAGTGTCCGAGGCGTGCTATAGTTCTCTCTCGGACAACATTTCCAATTAGCTAAAGGGTAGCGCTTTAATATACTGGGGAGACGACGGACACAGGCTAGTGATTTCCAAAGCTGTTGTGGCCAGTTGATTAGTTTGTCCGCTTTAATCAAGAGCTCCATTGAAGAGTCAATGCTTGTGCATTTCATGGAAGTACTATGTAGTTTGTTTAAGGCGAAGGTTACACGGTTAGATTCTATATTAACCCGATTCTATCCTTACTTTTAACATTATACTTAAATGTTAAATCAATTCTGTCTCTACCGCTTTCTTAAACTATTACATACGATTTGGCTGAAAATGGGAAGGTTAGAACCACGAAACGGACCTGGGATATTTTTATCCATAAACCACATTTGTCAACCACTGGGGATGGTACCTGGGAGACCCAGGTGTTATACCCCAAGAAGGGGTTGAGGGGTGGAGGGGGCGGGAGCTTAGTCTCTTAACCGAATTAATAGTGAAAATTCGATAACAATGACAGCGTTCGAAAACCATTGCTGCCTTATAAGGACCACAACCAATACATGCCCTAAGAATTCAGATTTTGAATATTGCCACCATCGCGTCCGCGCGCTGGGCTTCCTATCTTAGGCTACCACCTCTTCACCACAAATCGTAATCTGGAACCTATTACAAACTACAAAAACTCTTCACCCAGCTCGCACGTTCATCGGCGTAGAGGACGAGAGGACCTGGGTCCAGCTTCAGACGATCGAGGAGTTCCTTCTCCGCATGGTCACATCGGTCCATGACGAGCTGCGCAAGGAGATCGTTGCTGCTGTCCTGGACAAGTTTTACAGCATCATCTCTGATCCTGGTGAGTTGTGTCTCTTATCTCTTGCAGGGAACAACCAAAGTGTTTTTTTTTTTGTTTCGGGGCCATCTCTATGAGCGAGACAATTGCGGAGATAATATCGTCGTGTCTCGTATACACCTCTGTCTCATCGCGATTTTTCTCTCACTCATGACGTGAAGACGGTCCCTTAAGGTTTTGCATAAGCCTTTAGTTGGGTTTGAGGTTGTCAACTATAATGTTCCATAATTTAATATTGGTTCCGTAATTTTGCAACGATAATCGTAAGTTTTTTTCATGAATGCGTTTTACCTACTTAATCTTCCGCGAAACGTGCAAGTGCAACTCTTATCAGTTATTATATTTTTGTATTTCATTTATCTTCTACTTGCTTGCTGCTTGTATTTAATTTCTACTCTCGGTTGAACGCTATTAATTATCGCTTTATTCTGATAATTTAAATTTTATTTTTACGTATCTTTAATAGTTTTTTTTTTACTACTTCAGTTTTAAAATCACTTTTAATTCTAACTCTATTAAATCTGCCAGAAGTTAACGAACTATCTCCTCTTCACCAGAATGCGACGCCTCACCAGTCACATCAATAGTTCTAATAGTTTTCGTGGGCGGAGGCGAAGAGTCCATGCACCTTGCAGCAAGATGGCTTGTGGCCCAACGAGAGGCGGGTCCTGGAGGGCCCCGGTGTGCGGGTCTCAGGGCCTCACTCTCATGTCTTTATCGATGGGCCTCGCAGTGGCGCGGCACCCCTGCCTTGGGAGATTGGACTATGGCTTTTGTTAAAGAGCTTGAGGTAGGTTTTGATGATCTGTCTGTAAGCAAGTAAATGTGCCTTTTTTGGAATGGAAAGAAATGAAAGTGAAATTATAAGGACGCTTTGAAAAGAATGGGGTAGAAAAGATATTTTAAACGTTGTAGTTTGACATTCACAGTTAGTCAGCATTTCAATTCTTTTTTGCTTTACGATGTAGGCAGAAAAACTTTACTATAATAAGAAATTAAAGGATAGTAAAGTTACTATGACTAAATAACTTGTGGCCCACTTATAACTTGTGGCATTAAAGAAATGTTTTTTTCGCTCAAAGTTAAAGTAAAAAGTTAAAAAACACTTTATTGCACCCAAAAAATACAAAAGAACATTATACAATTTTTCAAAACTTTTCTGTATTGGCGCGAGTTATACCTAGCCTCAGTACTGACGTGCAACCCCCGTACAGGAGCTGAAGCAATTCGACATCCTCGTGGAAGTGTCCACATACAACGTGGCATACTTGCTACTTGCACTCGAATCTCCTGCTGATCTCAAGGAGTCAGTGGCTGACGTCATCTTCCACGTCATGGCTTCGTTGAGGGAGTCGATCGACGCTTTCGATCGGGTAAGTAATGAAATGAGCTGTTTTGAACCGACTTCAAAAAAGGAGGTTCTCAGTTTGTCCTGTATGTATGTTTGTTTGTCCGCGATTATCTCGAGTTTGGCTGAACCGATTTTGATGCGGTTTTCACAGAAGTATTGGTTACATTCAGGAGAAGGGTTAAGTACTTATTTTAACCGACTTTAGAAAAGAGGATGTTCGCAGTTTATGTATGTGTCAAATTATAGAAGGCGGGTCACTTTTTTTTTAAAATAAATTATTAATAGCATTTTTGCATTGAAGCTGCAGTGCTGTGCAAAAATGTAGAAGTTAAAATAATAACACATCACACTCAGAGCCCCTAACTAGGAAAACCCCGTATCTAGGGTGCCCGAAACATAATACAAAGACGCACATTACACCTAGACCGAAAACAAACATCAATATTCATCATAACAATGTTTGCCCTGCCCGGGAATCGAACCCAGGTGCACACGTTTCTCAGTCCACATCACTGCCAACTGAGCTACGGAGCACCCAAATTGGCACTATATTGAAATTTTCGAAAATCCGTTAAATATCAATACAGTGTTGCCACTATTTAATTTCTACATTTTTGTGCCAAGTTAAACGTGCATTTCCATTAGGGTGCGTTTCTATTAAATATTCTTAGGTAGCGAGTAGAATTATTTGACAGAGGAGGGCTTGTTTGGGGGCCTCTCCGTAAGGCAAGGCAAACATTTGTTTGTCTAAGCCAATTTGTGGGCACCCTGAGTTCAGGGTACAGGTAGTTACCTCGCCTCTCACAGTATAGGATACTTTACCAAATAAGGTATCAATACCAATTAGATTAGATGTAGTCTAATCGACTTTCAATAAGTGATATCTAGTATTCTATCTATACCAATATTATAAAGAGGAAAGATTTGTTTGTTTGTAACGAATAGGCTCCGGAAATACTGAACCGATTTGAAAAATTATTTCACTGGTAGGAAGCTACATTAACCCCGAGTGTCATAGGCTATATTTGATTTTCAAAAAATTAGGGATCCTTACCTAAACTCAAATAATATAACCCAAGGTGCAATATTTTTTCCGTTGTTTACATATTTTGTCAGGTGGTTTGTTGTTGTTGTTTGTTTTTTATTCGGCCATTCTGGGCAGTCAAAAGAACATAGTCTAAAGAGCCAAGTCTTTTGTAGTATCTTATATTCTATGGCGTAACGAAGGGGAAAGCTCGTATTGAATAAAGAAGTTTTTGATTTTGATTTTTTTTTATTGAATAAAACCTGACCCTGTTACCACAAAAAAGTTAGACCGGTCTAAATCGCAAATAGTGATTTAAACCTAGTTTAGTGAATTAGACCAGGTTTAACCTTTTTTGTGGTAGAGCCTTTAATGATCACATCATTTTCCCAGTAACGAGTTTAAGTGATTTCATTGGAACACATCTCGCTACGCATCAAATGAAAAACGCTCCATAAAAGGCTGAAAGCATACTGTTAGCATAAACTGTAAAAAAAAACACAAAGTGATTGGTAAAAGCCTTTAGCGAATATTGATTTAGTTAATTTTTTTACTATAAAACTTGTTGAAAATAAAAAGATTCCTATTTCGGCCTCGCGGTTCAGTATTTTCAGTTAAAACACAGACAGCTTTCGCATTATTGATATTAACGGGCCACACGGTGCGAAAGTAGCGCCACTTCCGATAAATAAGAAATATCTTCTCTTGACTCTATAGATAATTATGCTTAGAATTTTTAGGCTCTGTTGTGTAGCTTTGAGGATAATAATGTTAGAAATATTATTTTACGAAACTAAAGTGGCCACTTTAGGCAACAAACGGTTTATACCTTAGATTTTGAACCTTAAAGCTACACAACAGTGCCTTATAAATTCTAAGCAAGATTATCTAGGGTGTCTAAGACCCATAGTTTTGATTTCGGCCATGGTTTAGAAGATATTCATTGTTTATCAAAGTGGCACTAATATCGCACCCATTCGCCCTTTAACTAGGGATTCTAGAGTTAAGAATACCGGTGTAATAGGCCTAATTTCCCCACCCTAGATGGCGCCACACGTGAGCCAAGTCCTCGAAAGCCTAGCCTCGGACAACGGACAGTGGTCACGTCAACTGCTCCAGAATGTTGTGGACATCCTGACGGCCACAGTGGACACCCTGGTCCAGCTGGACAGCAGTCCCGAAGCCCACGCGGAGTTCAAGGACAAGTATGCTGAAGTGGTGAGTGGATTTACTATGTCGTTTTAGGTTAAGAGCCAGTTTACAGCGATGCTAGCGCCATTCTCAAAAAAAAAAATATCTTCTAAACTAAGGCAAATATAAAAAATGTAAAACAGTTTTCCACTAGATAATGCAGCCTAGTATTTTTAGGGCACTGTTGTATAGCTTTTAGGTTAAAGACCAGAGAAAGCAATTGATTGTTGCTAAAAACGGCCACTTTTGGTAAGAATCAGTAGCTTTCTTTGATCGTTAACCTAACATCTAGTGGCTTCATTATCCAGTGTCATACTGTTTCAAATTTTTGGTATTTGCCTTAGTTTATAACCCCCTTACCACAAAAAAGTTAGACCGGTCTAAATCGTCATTTTGTATGACGAATTAGTGATTTAAACCTGGTCTAGTGATTTAGACCAGATTTAACACTTTTTGTGGTAGAGCCGTAAGATATTAACTTTTTCGCAGGTAGCGTTACTTTAGCTGTTCTTATGCATCTTGGTTCGCCAGGGTTTTTGATGCGAAATTAATTTTTTCCCCGTTTTTTTATTTATTCTCGAGAAAGTTTTCGTTTTAAATAAATAACTCTACCCGGCGCTATTTAACTGTCTCCTACATTATGATATATCGATTTTGGAAGGCAGAGTTACTGATTTTGTGTATTGTATGCAAGCAATCAGGATTTTGGCCAAATATAGACTGACGAACCCCTTTTACGATAATTAACGTTCCCTTAAAGACGTGGAGCATTATGAGAAAGGTTGTTTCAAAATTAAGAGAACCATGGTTTTGGACCATACCCGTATACATGAATCACATAAAGACAAATACACATAATTAGAAGTCTTGTCTAGGCCGAAAATTTTGCACAAATATAGGCGCTGACCCTTGAACTGGGCACGGAGCCTGTATCGCAAGGTTTGGGTATGCCCAAGAAACGGCCTTTTTCGACCTTTTCTTATTCTATCGCAGGATTTTTCAGATGTTTTTTTTTTTATTTTATTTTATTGACCACTTTGAAAATTTAGTGGTTCCTGTTAACCCCTTGCAGTGCAGTTCTACCATATTTCCTAAACGCAAAAGATATGTTTTGTCACGCCAACGTTACCCCCGTCCAGTCCACCTGTGCTATATCCTTGTATCTTATATACAAGTATACTATACATATATATACAAATCAATCTTTATTTACCTCGGTCACTGAATCACCAGTGAACGGCGGGACCGTTTACGCTTATTATTTTTATAATTAGTTTGTTATGATTAGGGTCGTCTTCATCTTATTCCTTGAGATTCTTCAATATTTTTAGAGGTTGTTTTATAAAGCATAAATTTAACGAGTTTAGATTTGGAAGGCCGTCCACTGAAATATTGCACTGGGGTACTTATGTTGCATTCAGTAACACCAGGGGCCTATTTCACCTAGTCCTAGTTAACAGGTGAGGCAAATTCGTCGTTCAATACTCTATAAGCACGGCCAAAGACCCGACCGTTTTTCAAGCGGAGCTGCTGAGCGTGCTTCATGCAGTGCAAAATCTTAAGGGACACGGTAAACAGCACTGTCCGCATTGTCACAGACAGTGCATCAGTGCTATGTGCCTTGCGTAAGCCAATGGCCAACTCCAAGCTACTGCTGGACTGTCATCAAGAGCTACAAAGGCTGTGTAGCCAACAAGGAAACCATATATCATTACAATGGACAAAAAGTCATAACGACAACCCAGGCAATGTCGAGGCGGACAAGTTGGCAAAAATAGGAGCAAACATGGTGCCAATTGGCCCCGAACCTTTTGTTAATATATCCCCAGAAACAATAAGACAAAAACTTCTTCAGGCAACAGCAATCGACCATTCTGAGGAATGGGCGAATCGCGATGACTGTAGACAAACTAAAGCGTTTGTACCTACAAACAATCTAAAGCTCACACGATACTTATTAAAACTGTCCCGCAAACGTCTTACCACTCTTGTAGGGCTAATTACTGGACACTGTTCACAAAATAAGCATTTATACAATATAGGTGCGACAGACAGCCCTCTGTGCAGGGCTTGTATGTAAGTGGATGAGACGGTGGAGCATATGTTGTCAGCCTGTCCAGCCACTATCGAAACCAGGTTGTCCATTCTCGGCCCAGCTGACCATCTAGCTGAGCTGTTGGAGCATCCTAGCCTCATCCTGCAGTTCGCTGATGAGCTCGGATGGCTTCTATAAATGTGGGGAAATGCACAATGGCTCCAAGTTCGCGAGCTTAGTGCAGGCACTTCTCTACCCCCATAACTGAATAAGAAGAAGAATATGTAAACTATTGCACCTTGGGTCACATTATTTGAGTTTAGGTAAGGATCCTTAATTTTTTTGAAAATCTAATATAGCCTATGTCACTCGGGGTTAGTGTAGCTTCCTACCAGTGAATGAATTTTTCAAATCGGTTTAGTATTTTCGGAGCCTATTCGTTACAAACAAACAAACAAATCTTTCCTCTTTATAATATTGGTGTAGATAACAGAAATTGCCTTTGTTAAAGCAGCTATAATTCGCTAGTAATACAATTATAAGTCAATCGATTAATTTAGTGAAGAGAATTACCCCCTGGACATTGGTCTGCCGCACATATTGCCACAAGGGCAAACATTGTTGAGGGAGTTTGCCGTAATAGCCACGCTTGGCAGGCGGGTTGGCGATAGCAGTGTGGCTGTTCAAGTATTTCAACGGAAGGCGCTGCTCCCCGTCCTTTGGGTGTTCTCTTAGCCGCCTTTTTTGACACTCTTGGGTGAAGATGGGGTGGTGGTGGTGGTATACCACCTCTACCCGCCATTTTTTTTCACAAAATTATATAAAAACAAGTCGATCCGGCGAACTTTGTACCGCCTAACTTATTACTATTTTGTGCATGCATTATACCTATAAACCTTCCTCTTGAATCCCTCTATCTGTTGAAAAAACTCAAACATCAAAATCCGTTGCGTTGTTTTAAAGATTTAAGCATACATAGGGACGGACGCGGCAAGCGACTTTATTTTATACTATGTACTAGAAGCTGCCCCGCGGTTTTTCCCGAGCAGATTTCTCATAAACACAAAATTCCCGTTTTTTCCTGTTCCCTTGGGAATTTCGGGAAATCCCTTCTTAGTGCTCACCTCCACTCCCTAAGGAACCTACATGCAAAATTTCAGCCCAGTATTTTCGGCTCTGCGTTGTCTGTCTGTCAGTCAGTCAGTCAGTCAGTCAGTCAGTCAGTCAGTCAGTCAGTCAGTCAGTCAGTCAGTCAGTAACGGAAGAGTTTTATATATATTGATACATTGATGATGATAGGTGGCTTTAAGGGTACCCATTAAAATGCAAATGAAAAAAAAATGCTACAAAACAATTACAATTGTAATAAAGTATGTTGTAAATTGATACTGAAAGGAAACAACAACTAAAACCTTAAAAACGGCGAACTGCGAGTTGAAACTCCCGCTCAGAAAGGCTAACTTTAAAATTAATTTTTATTTGCTATGTCTTCCTTGACTCAGACCACCCTTTTAAGAGCGTAAACGATTCAATTTCTGTTTAAAATACACTTGTCGCAAGGATAGAGTATTCGAGAAAACCTTTGACATCACCTGCTGGATGCAAAAGGATCTCACGTCCAAGTCCTTTGCAGCTTAAGCGGATATTGATATACTGAATTACATTTTTGCATCCCGTATCTTGTACAGAAAAGTGATTCTCTTTGCAGTCTTATGCATAGAGATAAGACTCTTCAGAATACTGTTTGTGAATATAAATTGTATTGGAATATAAGCGCATGAATATTGCATGTGACCTTCCAAGAAGGTTGCTTGGCTATTCCCGCCGCCAACTACGTTGGTCGAAAAAATTTAATAAATTATTAAATACCGTATCACACTCGAAGCCCCTAATTTGGTAAAACTTTGTTTACTTGGCCACACTTGGTAAACGTGGGAATCAATACGAATTAGTAATTTTTATTCTCTTTCTCCATAAATGAAACACCATTTAAAGGCTTTCACGGTGTGAAACTAGCTCCACTCCCGATAAATAATTAAATCTTCTAAACCATGGCCGACATCAAAATAGGCATCTTCAAAGACGCAGACGAAGAAAGAATCTGAAAGATACACAACAGGGCCTTAAAAATTCTAAGCAAGATTTTCTAAGGAGTCAAAGGCGCCTATTTTTGATATCGGCCATGGTTTAGAAGATATTAATTATTTTTCGAAGTGGCGCTAGGATCGCACCGTTTCGCCCCTTCAGTAAATTTAGTCAAAATGAATAATCAACAAATTCATAATTTATTCTTTAGAATTTCCTTTTTTTAGGGTTTCCGACCTAAAAATAGTTTCATTTCACGACATTCTTGCAAAGCTGTATGTCCTTCTCAGGCTTTAGATTATCTCTATACCAGCTTTCATTTAAATTGGTTCAGTAGTTTTGGCGTAAATTGATGAAATACACGTGAAAGCGAGACAGACAGAATGTTGTTACTTTCGTATTTATAATATTAGTAAGGATAGTAGGACCAGGATTCTATGACCTAGTTTAAAGACTGACCTATATGAAATGCAATTATTAACTAGATACTATATCCAATGATACATATAGACTTTAGACCACTTCGTAGTTTAGTTTGCAGTGATTAGTTTGAAACTTCCGAGTCGTCGATTCCCGGCTGGGCATTCATACTATGAATAAAGTATGTTTTACTAATACTAGTTAACCCGAAAGACGTCATCATGTCTTACACTGATTGAAACTGAAAGTTATGTCAAATACGAAAAAGCGTTTACAATTAAACGAAATGTATGGGAAAACGAACAAATTTTTTTTTCATCTTTTATAAAATTTTCCAATATTTTCTCACCTTTTAAATCTTCCCTGGACTACGAACATTTTAAAAGCAAAATCAGCTAAATCAGCCTGGCCGCTCTCGAGTTTTAGCGAGACTAAGAAAGGAACCGCGATAATTTTTTATTTTTATTTATTAGAAGTACATAGATTATTATTAAATTCCTAGACATGTGTTCCGGGCACCCTGTAGGTAGATAAAGGTTCTATCCAGTTAGGTACTCGATAAGTGATGCGTTATGAATTTAATTAATTATCGTCTGCGGCGTTTTGACGTAGCCTGATAATTATTCTGACGGGATATAAATGAAAATACATTTTCTCGCCTGAAGGCTGTGTAGGTGTACTGAGTTAAAATCGATTGCACCGTATCCTAGTAACGTCCCACTAGGCTATAAATAGGTTCTAGCTGCTAGCTCGGCCGGGACCTGTTGCGGGGGTGCAACAGGGAGTCGCGTCGCGACCACCGAGCACGGAGCATGTTTATTTAGGGGTCCTGTTCTAACTTAACTTTAATATTACGGGTGACTTACTAATTTACCGAGTAAAAGTGATTGGTTGATTTATTTTTTGGATTATAGTATAGGATTGGTTTTATTTTTTATTGTGAAGTTTAACAGCGGATAAGTATGAAAAAGAAAGTACGTAAGAAAATGTGACGTCTCCCGTACACGTGACTGAGAAGTCAGCTGGCGGCTTTGTGTTGTTTTTGTTTGCTTGCTGGTTGCTATATGTATTTTTATTATTTGAACTGGTTTTGTAAAGTTGTGTTTTTTTTTTCTTTTGTAAGAAATGGTCCGTCATGCTACCCAGGCTGGGCAGGCAAAAGAACATAGTTATTAAAGCCAAGTCTTCAGTGGTATGATAATTGTGAAAACTTATTATAAGGCGATACGAAGCTCGCCGGGACAGCTAGTTGTATTTAAAATTTAAATTCCTACAAAATTCCTACAGGCTTTACATTTTATGGTTCATAAGTTTTATTAAGTATTTTTTTTTTATAAAAATAATAATAACGCATCCCTATCAGAGTCTTTAACTAGGAAAAACCTGTATCTAGGATGCCGGAAACACATCTTCATTAACTTCTTAACCTTGTTAGCCCCGCCGTGAAGTGAACTCGGACCTTTGAAATCACACTCAACATAATTTCCAACTAAACTATGGAGGTGGTCAAATATGAGAACTAGTTATAAAATGTAGTCGAAAATTTAATTAATCTACTACGTAGAAGGGAGGCGCAACGGGCGTGCAACCCTGCCCCCAAAAGGCTGCTTTTCCATCAAAGCTTTGCGAGGAAAATTTACTGTTGTCATGCATGCATGTATTGTATATGCGTTTTCCAACAATTACGTGCGAGAAATATAACCATTAACAGGTCACACGGTGCGCCTAGTTTGATATTTGATTGTATCCTTATTCTATTACTAGAGGCTGCCCCGCGGTTTTACCCGCGCAGATTTCTCATAAACACAAAAAATCATGTTTTTTCCCGTTCCCGTGGGAATTTCGGGAAATCCCTTCTTAGTGCTCACCTACACTCCCCAAGGAACCTACGTGCAAAATTTCAGCCCGCTACGTCCAGTAGTTTCGGCTCTGCGTTGTCTGTCTGTCTGTCAGTCAGTCAGTCAGTCAGTCAGTCAGTCAGTCAGTCAGTCAGTCAGTCAGTCAGTAACGGAAGAGTTTTATATATTGATTCTTACAGAATGAAAGTTACGAGACTTGCAATTTTTTGACCCAATCGTAAAAGAGTAATAGAAGAATAGAACTATATTTGTAAGTTTAAGAGATTTGAGGCCCAGATACGGATTAAGAAGACAGTATGGCATGGCAACGCAAAAATATTAAGAAAAACTCATGCTGTCGCCCCCTAACCGCAACCAAGCGACAGAGATAGAGCAAATTTTTTGATGCATTTTGCGTTTCGGGGGTAAACGCTTTTCACTATCTAAATATTAGCAAATCAGAATAAATTTGATGTCCATCGCTTCAGAATTAAATAATCTAGGTTTATACGTTTTCGTTTTTTTTTTTTTAAATATGCATCGGTTTCGTAAAACAAACAACTTTATCCGACCAATTTTTTTATCACAAATTAATCTAAATCTATAGCAAATCTAAAATAAAAGGACAAACCTACAAACCTTGTTTTTTTTATAATGTTAGTGTTAGTCACATACTAAAATTTCATGGCGATTTGAAAATAATTAGTAGTGGAAAAATGTTTTCTCTTTTTGTATGGACGCGTTCGGGGTATACAGTCGTCTTAAGCTGCTTTTCCAGCATCTCTCTCTCTCATCCCGTTGCTCCTCCGTGGAGCCTGTGCCCGTCCGAAGACGTATCCATCGCTGACGGTCTTGAGCCAGGTCAGGCAGTTCAGCTGTTCATGGGAGCATGAGCAGCCCACCTGTGAATCTTCGGCTCGCTACGGAACCCCTTCCAGGTCTTGTTTAGATGCCAATTTAGGGCTGGTCTGGGGATGTGATCATCTTTGTGACGTGTCCGAATCCGATCCTTCGCCATTTTCTTTCTCTGATCTCTACAGTAATGGGTGTATAAGCAGCCTAAATCTGCGCCTGTGCAACTCGGCATCTGCGCATATAGCGACGCAGCATTAGGCATTTAGATTCTGTTACTCAGCTGCACAGCCGCTCTTACTGGTCTAAAGGCTGCCAAATTTACTGTGGCTAATCGGAATTTTATCGCGACTCTAAAATCCGCTGTGCCATTGCCCTAGCTGTCATATGTAAAGTGTGGTGCATTGAACGTTAAAAGGTAACTATAGTTTTTAGTATTTCTTCTTGTATTATAAGTTTAAAATGCATAGCTGTATGGGATAAGAGTGTTTTTGGAATCCGCAAATTATTTTGCATTTTATCTGAACTGTTTTTCAAAGCGTATTCTCCTCAAAACGTGATCGCAGATGTGGCGATGACTGCGCGCATTGCGACGCATTTTAATATTTGAAAAATGTGACTAACAAACAAAACTTCACAACGTTTTACGTAAACATTTTACTTTGTTTCTTGTAAGAATTGTGCTTTCACAAAAAAAAATAACTCACGAATTTCGTTCTCTCTTTTTTTTTCAATTAGCTCGTGAAGTTAGTAAGCAAGTTGACGTATAGTCGATAGAGTCATTTACTGTATGACGTTAACTTTCTAAGTCTTTTTTGCAGTTTTAAAATTTCTGTAAGTAACCTATGTCAGTTTTTTTTAGTGATAATGTATTTTTCAAGAAAAGGATCGTCTTCTTAATATATAAATAGTCTAATTATCGGGTTTATTTTGCATGATTTTTTTCTTTGTGTATTTCTTTACAAAAGAAAATAAAAATGTTGTTATTCACGATAAGAGCCGTCTAATGAAGATATAAATAGCTAAATCCTCTGATTTTCCGTTTGTGAAATGTTTATTGTGTATTTCTTCAGTAATGAGGATGGAAATATCCGTCCGCGAAATGGTATTGCACATACGTATTCTACAGCTTAACCTGTCACGATTTGCCACCCTCCTCTTTATAGATATTTTCATCTTACCTTTTACAATATTAATTGGTTATTAAATTTATTATGCCTTTGATGTTTTCTATTGTAGGTATTGGTTTTGAGAACCTTATTATAAGCATTTATAGAAAACTAGAGGCTGCTCCGCGGTTTCACTCGCACAAATTTCTCATAAACACAAAAATCCTGTTTTTTTTTTCGTCTCATGGGATTTACGGGAAATTATTTTTAGTGCTATCCTACACTCTCTAAGGAACCCACGTCCAAAATTTCAGCCCGCTACGCACAGTAGTTTCGGCTCTGCGTTGTCTGTCACTCAGTCAGTCAGTCATACGGAAAACGGAAACGGAAGAGTTTTATATATATGTTACGGTAAATGTGAATAATGCGGTGATTATGCCTAATTACCGGTTATTATGCATAATTACCGGCACATGCGGTAAATGTAATAAAAACTGAATTTATCACATTAACCGGTAACTATATATAATTACGTTTATATTCATCACTTCGGAGTGTTTAGATCTGATCTGGAAGGTAGTTAGATCCCCTCATCGACTATTTAAGGGCTGATCATCTTCAAACGGCTGAGTGGATGAGGGGACCTTACTACCTTCCATGACCTTTCGATTTCAAATTTGCTAAATTGTTACTTCAATGATATTGAAAAAATATGGTTAGGTAACCATGATGCGTAGCATGACTGACCATTTGTCAAATCGTTCTGTCACTTTTGATCGCTTTTGAAATTTAAATGCGGGAAAATGTATAAAGAGGAACGACAAAAGTGACAGATAGATACGACAAATTCGACAAATTGTACGCCAAGCTCTACGCCCACCGCACATCACCTGTTTGAAGTTGATCAGCTTTTTAATAGTGGATAAGGGGATCTAACTACATTCTATAAGTTCTATCGATTTTAAATTTTGCACCGTGTTACATCAATGATATTGAAAGAATATGGTAAGGTAACCATGATCTTTCAAAGATTATCAGCTCTAGTTCTATCTAGTTTAGTTGATGAGGGGTCTAAGTGGGTTGGAGGTTTTAATTTTTTTTTATAAATTTGAGGTACTTATTTTATTGTTATTGTTTCACTGATTTTCATTGTGTTAGTTCTTTTAATTTTTGACTGCTCCGCGGTTCCACCCGCGCAGATTTCTCATTAACACCAAAATCCTGTTTTTTCCCGTTCCCATGGGAATTTCGGGAAATCCTTTCTTAGTGCTCACCTACACTCCTCAAGGATCCTACGTGCAAAATTTCAGCCCGCTACGTCCAGTAGTTTCGGCTCTGCGTTGTCTGTCAGTCAGTCAGTAATGGAAGAGTTTTATATATATTGTCTAGAGGCTGCCCCGCGGTTTTTCCCGCGCAGATTTCTCATAAACACAAAATTCCCGTTTTTTTCCGTTCCCGTGGGAATTTCGGGAAATCCCTTCTTAGTGCTCACCTACACTCCCTAAGGAACCTACATGCAAAATTTCAGCCTGCTACGCCCAGTAGTTTCGGCTCTGCGTTGTCTGTCAGTCAGTCAGTCAGTCAGTCAGTCAGTCAGTCAGTAACGGAAGAGTTATATATATTGATTATATTAATACGAGTATAAATGTTTTTATTTTTATTCACTAAGCACACAAGAAGCACATATAGAAGGTAGTTAGAGCCCCTCATCCACTATTTCAGAGCTGATCATCTTGAAACGACTGATCTGGTCATGGTTACCTTACTATTCTTTCAATATCATTGAAGTAACACGGTGAAAAATTTAAAATCAATTGGACATCTGAAAGGAAGATATATCCACTCATCCACTATTTAAGGGCTGATTATCTTCAAACGGCTGACCTTCTTCAAACGGGTGATGGGGACCTAACTACCTTCCAAATTATATTGAAAGTTAATGATAAGGTAACCATGACCTTTTGAAAATGATCAGCTCTAGTTCTAGTTTAGTTGATGAGGGTATCTGACTCAGTCAGGAGGCTTTTTAAATTTTGTTTATTCAAAGCTTTTGTCAACATTTACCTCTGTTGCATGGAAATTATGCATAATTACCGGTCAATGTGAATAATTTATCACATTTACCGCGTACTTTGGTGATTATACAAAATTCCCGGTAATTATGCATAATACCGATTATTCACATTTACCTTAACATATATATTGATTAATTAGGTCACGCGCAGCCAGTTATAAATTTTCACTTCTAGATTAACCAAATAATGAATGAAAAGTAATGATAATGTGCAGTGTCGTAAAGAAACCGGAAGTTTGGAAAGGATCCACTGACATGTGATTTAATTTAAAAATAATTATTACTGAATAAAAAATAATTTAACAAAAGATTTTAAAAAAGAATCTGGTTTCTGGCGCGTACAGATAAGGGCTGACTCGCGTAGTACAGCTATAGTATTTCCAAGTTTTCCAATACGTTCACTTAAGAAAAAACAGGTAAATCTGAAAACAGTTGAAGCCTGAAATATATTATCGCCGTTCCGAGAAGATTCTTCCGCCTCAAAACCAGCTTCATCATCCTTATTTACGCTTGAATTGAACTTAAAATATTAAATTCTTAACAAGTTGTTTTAGGTTGCATAGGACATTGCAGGCTTGATTGACCTGATTGTGCGAAAAGTAAGATGATTCCGTGCTTCGGAAGGCACGTTAAGCCCGGCCTCAGTAGTGGTCGTTATAACCTCGGCGACAAGCTGGCCCATAAAACATAAAAACATAAACTCGGCTAAACGTGAGCCTGGCTCTGATGAGCTGGTGCCTCTGCCTAACGCTTCGGGGAATAAAAGGCGTGAGTTTATGTTATGTTACGTTTATAGATTAGCTGCCTGGAGCGGCACATGGCTTCGCGGGGCTGCCGCTACCTCTCCGAGCCTACATGGAAGACGAGGAATGGCGCCTGCGCACCGGCCGTCACAGACGAGACGCCGCACACAAGGAAGGTCGGCCTCGTGAACCTAGGAAACACTTGCTACATGAACAGCGTTATACAGGCTTTGCTGGTTACTAGGCAGTAAGTACCTTTTTTTCTTACATACGGTAAGCCGTCTCATTCTTGGCCCTTCTCCCTATTATTGGAATGGTCCACATAATATACAAAAGCAATGTTGTAGAATGTCAAGAATCCTTATATTTAGACTAAATGGACCAATGGGGGGCAAAGATGGGGCGGCTTACCCTATATTCCCCTAGGCTTGGTTCTAGGAAGTCAATAAGGAAGTTAATCAAATAATGGGATAACGTTAATCAAACACATTAAAAGCCATGGATGGCTTTGCTGATCGGCAGCATGCCACGGGAAGGTGTAGTCTGTCTCGTGCAGTCTTGTGTCGTTGGCTGGTCTGTGCTCCTGTGGAATGTTGGTTTCCACCAAGCCTCATGCAGCTTAGGATACTATTCTATACTATACTTATCTCTTCATTACTTACATCTTACATGAACATTTCTAAACGTTAAAGCACTACTTTGCGATTATTTCTTAATTTTTTGGCTGCTTGCGTTGCAATGGCGATTTTGCTACATTTTGGTTTTCTTCATAATTTATCTAGGTTAGCATGAGTACTTCACATTGCGTTACATCACACAACAAAAAATAATATAAAACAAAACACAATAGCGCTTATTAAGACTGTAAACGTGTTGTGAATCTAAAGTGGGGAGCAGCGGGAGTGTGTTGATTTCCCTCTTGTTTCACTATTATAAAACAAAGTTGCCCAGAACTGCGTTGGGCAGCAAGGCAGATGCGGATATGCGAATCGGCCGTCTCTTTATTTACTACACAGGCGAACTTAGTAATTTAAATAAAGTTTTGAAGCGTTGCGCGCGAAGGGATTAAGCTCTTATGAATGCATAGCGAAAAAAATAAAGCACAAAACCATGACAAATATCTAAATTGCTATCCTGTATGACTTTTGTGAATACGTATTTCTTATTTCCTCTTATGTACCTGTGTAGGGTCGGGTTAGGGACTCTTTCATGGAGCGCAGCGTAAAACTATTTTCATTAAAACTAAAATTCTAACGTATATTGTAAACATTTTAGTTGGTGTTACTTTATGTGAGCAGTTAATTGCGAAAAGTGTTTATATTCTATTCAAATATGCAATGCAAACTATTTCTATCTAGATATGAATTACATAAAATCAAAGTCGCTTCCCGCGTCTGCCCCTATTTATGCTTATATCTTTAAAACTATGCAACGGATTTTGATGCGGTTTTATTTTAAAGATAGAGTGACTTAAGAGGAAGGTTTATATGTATAATTCATGCACAACATAGTAATAGGTTAGGCGGTACGAAGTTCGCTGGGTCGACTAGTAAGTTATGTAACTAACTTCGTGCCTCCATGCATTCTGGATTTAAAAGCTTTTATTTAACTTGCAATGTCTGTAAATTTGTATGAATGATGTTCGGGTGAAATCTTCCAACTCAATTTTGAAGCGGATTTATTCACCCGCTTGACCTGAAATTTTGTATACACGTCCAGGCAGCAAATCAACAAACAATCAAGTCTTTCCTCTTTATTATTGGTATAGATATTACAACTTTATGATTTAACTTCTACACAACCCGCTGCCGTGTCAACTGTAATTCCGCAACAAACTATTATATCATTTATTAACTCGTTCCATTCTGATCCAGATTCAGTACCCACGTGATGATGAGAATGGACAACGTTCCCTACTGGTCTAAGATCGGCGCCCTCTTCGCTAAGATGACACATTCGCTCTCAAACAAGCTGAATCCAGACGAGCTGTTCCAGATCATCAAACCTTCGTTCTTTAGCGTTGAACATCAGCAGGATAGTTCGGAGTTTCTCGGGTGAGTTTATTTTTAGTGTGCACATTTGGTGTAGTTGCAGTTTTCTTTTTATGTTAGTTAGAATTAGAGTTTTTCTTTCCAGCACAAATTTTATGCTATGCCAGCTTTGGAAATAATGGTTGATGGTTCTGGACGAGCTTAGTTCTTGTAGAATAATTATCGGAAATATATTTTCTTTATTTAAAAAACTATTTTAAAGGTCTGTTTTTAAAAGAGGTGAATTGGAAATGTCTTTGCAGTATTTTTTTTTTTTTCATTTTATCATCATAGTAAGGTTTTTCTACGAGGAAAGTTGCTGCCCGGCCTTCGGCTGTTCCCTTAGTCGCCCTTTACGACACTCGTACGTGCACCAGCACGCGGCCTTTGGTTGACTTTTTATGTCAGTGTTTGGAGTCTTCTCGCTCGTGTTTGATCTAGGACAAGTCGTTTTCGAGTACAGATTCGCCTGGCTCGAGCCGTCTCATACGTCGTCGAGCGAAAGATTCACTGTCTTGAAGTCACGGCTGTGTGTATGAATTTGGAGCGGAAAACGATTAAAAGTTAAGTTAATTAGATAGTCGTTTGGAGTACTACTCGGAACTCCGACTAGTCTGTGATACTGATTCACGGTCGCGTCGCAGCTCCACTCCAAAGTCAAAATGATACTTTAAATTATATTATATATTATATTATATATATATATTTAAATTACATATATAGTAAATGATATACACAGTTGAGTTACGATTTCAAGACAGTGAAGCATACGCTCGAAGGAGTGTAAGCCGACTCGAGCCAGGATAATCAGTACTCGGGAACGACTCATCCAAACATTTACTGTGAAAGTCAGCCTTATTATTTTTCTAACATACAATTCTTTTGTCTTCTTGACAGGTATCTGTTTGAGATGCTGCACACACACGAGGACCAGACAGAGCGCGACTTCGACTACTCGCGCCCTCTCAGCAACCAGGGCCGCCTGCGCTCCATCGCTGGTCAATCCAGGTATACTGACTAAAACTTTTTCATACCTTAGGCCCTGCAACAACACATTACTGCCTGCTACAACTGAAGACTTTGCCGGGCTTATGCCGTGATTGCAGATCTTTTTCTTACGTATGTTTGCAAAATAAACTGATTTGATTTGATTTGATTCAAATAAGGTCCTGTCCGTCCTGTGCTGTTCCCATAGTACTTTAGCGGTACTTATAAATGAGAGAAGATGTTATGGGTTTTTGTTTTTTATGTGACAACATATTAAGAAGGCTATACTCACCGAAACTAGTGCCATTTGCGAAAAAAAAAAAGATTTTCTAAAGTTTAAATTAAGGCAAATATCAAAATATTGATTTTAGTTTTAGAAGTAAGTAGTCCTAAGTAAAAACAACTAAATAATCTACAGATTGTTGCCAAAAGTGGCCACTTTTAGCAAAACTTTGCAGCTCTCTTTTGGTCTTCAACCTAAAAGCTATACAACCGTAAATATGCAAAGCTAGATTAACTGTGCCACATTTTCGGTATATTTGCCTTTGTTTAGAAATATTAAAAAAAAACGCGAATGGCGCTAGTTTCGGTGTTATAAGCCTCTTAATTATAACTTATAGTGCGACACAAAAATATAAAAATTACGAAAATAGCTATGGAAATTTGACGTACATATTCAAAAATTTCCATTCAGTTTTGCCACTGTTTAATTTCTACATTTTTATTTCGCACTATAAATACTTCTCGTCTCTAGGCGCTGAGATGATAATAATGATGTTTATGGTACCTACGAAGTTAAACCTTTGTTTAATAGTTTAATCGAAGGCTGTCTATTAAATCATCATCATCATCATCATTTCAGCCGTAGGACGTCCACTGCTGGACATAGGCCTCCCTCAAGGCTCTCCACCTGTACCGATCGCAGGTGGCCTGCATCCAGCGTGGACCCGCAGCCTTGCGCAGATCATCCTTCCATCTGGTCGGTGGACGTCCTACGCTGCGCTTGCCGATCCTAAATGTCTATTAAATAAATATTAAAAACTAATTAAAATGTATATAACTGTAGCAGTTCGGACGCGGAGAACGGTAACAACAGCATGGCGAGCCACGGCGCGGCGGCGGCGCGGCCCGGCACCTCCGCCCGCCGGTCCATGTCGCCTCGCCCGAGCGGCAGCGGTAAACTTATACCACCTTTACTATAATCAATATATATAAAACTCTTCCGTTACTGACTCACTGACTGACTGACAGACAGACAACGCAGAGCACGTGTACGTGTGTTCCTTGGGGAGTGTAGGTGAGCACTAAGAAGGGATTTCCCGAAATAACCACGGGAACGGGAGGAAACTGGATTTTTGTGTTTAAGAGAAATCTGCGCGGGTGATACCGCGGGGCAGCCTCTAGTATACTATGTTTCTCTGTCAGAATCATCAGCGTTCCATCAATTACTAGCTGTCCCGGCGAAATTAGTATCGCGCCTTGCAATTTTTATATTAAAAAAGTAAATTGTTGTTTTTACGAACTTTCTCTCGAATTTTTCATATTTTTAACCGACTTCAAAAAAGGAGGTTATCAGTTTGACCTGTATGTATGTATGTATGTATGTTTGTTTGTCCGCCATTATCTCGCGTTTGGCTGAACCGATTTTGATGCGGTTTTCAGTAATGTATTTGTTACATTCAGGAGAAGGTTTTAGTACAGATTTTACCCGACTTCGAAAAACAGGAAGTTCTCAGATTATGTTTATATCAGTTCGTTGAAGGCGGGTCTCTTTTTGTAAAAAAGAAATTATCTCACCTTTTAAACCTTCCCTGGACTACTACGAACATTTCAAAACAAAAATCATCTAAATCGGCCCGGCCGCTCTCGTGTTTTAGCGAGACTAACGAACCACGATTAATTTTTATATGTATAGTAGATAGATTTAAGGTTTGTCAACAGGTTGACACAAAACTTATACTAAGAACAATATATTAAACTCAGACGATGGATGCAACCCAATTACAGGGATACTCAGCATGCTTTGACTGGCTTTGAGTTAACAGTACAAAAGCTATTATTTTTTTTATTAAACGAAATTAAATAATTTAAATGAATAAGAGTGACTAAGATCAACTATTAACCCGTCAAATGATGAGGACCTGATTATGGATGCTGCCGAAATGATCGTCATACTATGCAAATTTTCCCGATTTTCCATAGAAATATGTTCCTGGTACTTAGTAAATATAATAATATGTTATGTGTTATATACTAAAATGAGGGTAAATACATTCCCTTGCCGATACTTATAACTATTTTCGTGTCACTTACTTGTTTACTTCAATATAATTTTTCCTTTTACAAAAATAACGTTTTTCTTTTGTTTGTTTCTCGCCAGTCACATTTTCACACACTGATTTCACGAAATTTATAGCCACATACCACAATACACAACAATATATCGTAGGCTTGCAAGGTAAGGTTTCTATAATTAGTTTAGTTATTATCACAGAAACCCTATTTACTTCACAATAAATATTTATTTACGCGATCACCAAAAAAATGGCGGCCATCGACTTCGCTAGTCGCACAACTGCCGTGCCGGCCGGTACAGGTACAGTTAGCAAAAGAATTTGTATTATCATTATACAATATATTATAAATTACTTTTATAAACAATATTTTTTCAAAGTAAGGATTATGCTCGGATTATGGTACCTTTTTTATTTCTTATAATTATAATTAATTTTTTATTTGTATAATGTAATGGGTTCATATTAAATTTGATTATCAAATAAATAGGAACTCCTTTAGTTAAGAGAATTTGATGTTATTACGTTTATTCATTATATTCAAATAAATAGATTATATATATAGATGGATTCATGTATCTTTTTCTACTTTATATTATTTGCGTAACCAACCTTTTATTACTTGCATATTTTTTAAATAGGTACGTATTCAATATGACAGGGCTGCGAGTAAAATAGAAACGGTTTTTATATGTTTATAAACGCCACGAAGAAAACAAAAACGCTTACACTTAATTATGTATGTATAAGCGTTTTTGTTTTCTTCTCAGCCTTTTTGTATAAGTATATATAAAAATAAGAAAGATTAGAAGTTTAAGTATTTTCTTTTTTAATTATGCCGCGATGCAAAACGGAAATATAAATAAATAAATATACACATAATATAGATCGGCTATGGCCTTATTTAAAAAAGTTAAGCATTTGTTCAGTTCATAAATATTATCTATGCTTGTCATGTGTAAAATGAAATAGCAAGAAAGGATAAAACATGTATGTTACTAAGCAAGTGTTTTACTTTTTACCCGACTGAAAGAGGGTTAGGTAGGTGTACGTTTTATAAAGGCTTTGTCAATTAGACGGCGCTATAGTCGCGCTCTTTTATATCACTCACGCTCCTTTACGTTACGTAGTGATACAAAGAGCGCGACGCTCTGGCACCGCGTAGGGCTGGCGCTCTAGCGCCGTCTGTTTGACAAAGCCTTTAGTGGTAGTGGCTAACTACAGGCTTATTTTATCAATGCTTTCGTAGCCTTGCGGTAAACAAAAGCGCACGACCGTGTATTTATTATGTTTATACTTCATATCTTGTAGAAAATACTTACCCTTACAATTACCTCATCCCGGGAGATACCAGCCTACCCGGACCGGAACACAAATGCCAAAACCACCTAATACCATTTTTACCAAATCCAACTAATACCGATTTTACCAGGGTAACAAATATGTGTACATGTTGTAGTAGGATTTGATGGTTGGGTTTTTTGCAAAAAAAAAAGGGGATTTTGAGAAAACCTGGATAATTTGATATAAGCATTGCTTTTTTTTCAATCATCCTGACAAAAAGCAGTTTTTTTTTTGCAAAGAGCCTAGTATAATTGAAAAATTTGGTGGCTAGATTATTTCTGGCTAGTTAACTCGTATTCTGATTGGTTCGTTAAAATACCTTTGACGCTACAGAGAACCAATCACAATAAGAGTTGCACGGTAAGCAATATAATCTAGCCAATCAGAGTTAAGAAAGGTATCAAATTTTTCAATTATACTAGGTTTTTTGCAAAATAACTGCTTTTTGTCAGTATGATTGGAAAAGGAGTGATGGTTATATCAAATTATCAGGGTTTTCGCATAATCCCTAGTTTTTTTTTGCAAAAAACCTAATTATCAGATCTTCCTACGTCATACACAAGCGTCGCAAATAAAACAAACATTTCGTAAACAATGTTTATATTATTAAAAAAATATATATATATACGCAAAAAAGTCAAAAATCAACATGTATTTATAACAGAACACTGAAGATACTAGGTAGACAGCTGTAGTGTAGTATAGTCTAACAGTACTTCATCATAAGGAACAGCTTTGACACTTTCTAGCGACTGATATCTGAACATGCTCCAGATGCTCGTCACCCTCTTCCTGGTCCACGTCCATCTCCTCCGTTTGCTCCAAAGGTGCGACGCTATAAATAAAGATATTAGAAATTAATACATATAAAATTTGAAAATAAAGGCATACAATTGTCAACAATAGAAGTCAATCGGCTGTCATGATGATGAATTTCATACTTTTTCATAAGAAAATGTTTCTATAATGTACATAATTCAAAATAATAAAAATCTTTCAACTTACTGGATGGATTGCTGAGGCTTCTGAGCTGTGCGCACCGAAACCCCGGGGTCCCCCACGTACATTGAACCTCCCAGGGTCCGCTGCACCCACTCCGCTCGCATTGCTGGTACTGGTGGTCTAAAGAAAAATATATATATATATTCGACTGATAAACCAGTGCTTCAAAAGAAAACAACCAGTATAACTGCTACATAAAAATGTATGTTTATAGGTTATGAGCAAAAAAATTTCTCATACAAAACAAAAAAATACAATTACAGTTTTCTCAAAAATTATACACTATAGAGAAAAAGGTATAGGCACTAAAAAAGTATGTGTATAGGTCCCCTACATAAATATATAAAAAAACATCCGTTACGAAACAAAAAAATTTGTCCATACAAAAGAAATAAAAAATAATATTATGGTTTATACAAATTCACGAAGCTAGTCTAATTATGTATTATTCATGCCATACATTGATTTTTTCATGTTAGTATAGCAAAATATATATTCATTTTACGTTTACTTTTTTGCCAACTGTACATTTTCGTAATTTTGTACCAAAACAAAACATAAACGGTTTTTTTACGAAAATTGTTGTGTTTCAAGCTAAACTGACTGAATGTATCGGTTTCTTACTGAATTTAGCACAAACTTATCTATTTCTAATAAGATTCTGATTGAATTTCTGTTACGATAACAAAAACAAAGCAGCAATGACGGGCATGAATTGTTGCATCATAAAAAGTCTCATCGTCTTTTTACTAATAAATTTTACTCTAATACTAAAAACTACATACTGTACGTGTGGCCTACTCAATTACCTGTAATTTGAGGTATAATACATGTGATAAACACTTACCGTTTATAAAATACAGAAATATTTCTCTTAGAATCACAGGTCAAAGTTCACTCAATAAAAACCGTAATGGCCGCCTGTGACAGAGCGCGCGGATAGGTTTCAACTTTTTTTTTTTTCACTTTGTAATTTGCACTTTAGTCTGGTCAAAATATTCTCACTTGTCTATTACAATACACAGATTGGTTGGATATTTTTGTCAGGGGCACCAACAGCGAAATCAGTCGTACAAAAAAAAGTATCGCCAACCTAAAAGTCTACGCACAGGGTGTGTGCGTAGGACATTTGCCGTACCATGCACGTACCATGTGCGCACGACATTTCGGGGGTTAATGCTAAAAATGTAGTTATTTTTAACCGACTTCAAAAAAGGAGGTTATCAGTTTGACCTGTATGTATGCTTGTACGACATATACAAAGACTTGCAAACGCATTCAGACCCAGAAAACAAACATCGATCGATATCCACCATAACCACGTTTGCCGCCCGATCGGACTTGATCTCTCAGTTAACATTACTACCAATTAAACCACGCGGCCTGTCATAAAATGTCACTCAATCTCTGCCGTATTCCCATCTCACCCAGGCTCGAGCTCCGGTTCAAGCACCAAGCGACCAGCCCAGCCTCTGCCGTCCCGCCAGCGCAAGAAGCGAGTCAGGTTCAACGAGCCCTCGCCCCTCCCGCAAGACTCATACATCGACAATCTATTCGGAGGAGTTCTCCTAACTCGCATCAAATGCACCGAGTGCCAGATCTCATCGCTGTCACGCGACGTTTTCCGCGACCTTCAACTAGCTTTCCCGGAAAAGCCTAAAAGGCAGCTGAGCGTTCAGGCTCTGCTAGACTACTTTTGTTCTACTGAAAGATTGTCTGGGGATAATAAGTATCAGTGCCCGGAGTGCCGCGGATTGAGGGACGCTGAGCGCAGCGTTATCATAGAGTCGCCGCCGAAGTACTTGATACTTGTGCTCAAGTATTTTCGGTGAGTTTTTTTTTAATTTTATTTTATAACTTTTTGATCTTTTTTTTTGCGTTCTGAATGAATTTTACTGTACTCGAATACAAGTGACATTAACAAGTTTTATTATCAGTAAGGTGACTAAAGGCCACCTTATCGCTAAAAGCGATTTTTATTCCAGTCAAACTGCTTTATTTAACGAATATTTAAAAGACAGAGATAGTTGTTGTTTGAGTTTTTGTTTTTTATATTTTGGTTGAAGTTCGAAGTTTGAATGCTCTTTAACGTTTAGATGTACAGTGGCGGTCTAGGAGGCCGTAACAGTTTTGTGTATGGTTTCGTTCGTCAGCCCTAGACTGTATTGCCAAAGAACAAGAGCTATTATGCAATACAGAAAAACCGGAAGTATTACGGCGACCTAGACCGCCACATATATTTCTGTTAATTTTTATATGTTGGAATTATAAACGACAGAAAATCGGTCTGATTTATGTGATGTGATGTGCATTCTACTTCACAAGGAAAGATATTCCAGCCGCAAATTTAACAGAAATTTCATTGCTTTTACTATAACGTCCCAGGTTCGAGTCAAAACTGCAGGTGCAGAACAAGCTGATGATGGCGATGCACTACAACCTGACCATCACCCTGCCGAAGGTGCGCGCTCACGCCCCCCAGCCGGTCTACAATCTGTACGCTTCCGTCATACATTCAGGTTACTATACTTGTTTTTAACTTAAACTAGTCGACCCGGCGAACTTCGTACCGCCTCACCTATTCCTTTGTTGTGCATGTATTATACTTATAAACCTTCCTCTTGAATCACTCTATCTATTAAAAAAAAAAAACTCATCAAAATCCGTTGCATAGTTTTAAAGATATAAGCATACATAGGGACAGCCGCGGGAAGCGACTTTATTTTATACTATGTATTGATACACTGGTGCAAGATTTTGCGAAACCTAAGTGGCAATGACCAGAGGGCCTATTACGGCCGCTTTTGCAATATTGCTTTGCGTCCTCTTTGCGTTTTTCTTTTTTATTGACTTTGACACTAGAAGACGAAAAGCAGTATTATAAAAGCGGCCGTAATAGGCCCTCAGGGCAGATAGCTGACCACGAACCGTAAGACGCAGAGTAGGCAGGCCCCCTTTTTTTATTTTAAGGCGGGGAAACTCCTAACGAGTTCACCTTACAAGGTGGTCAGACGACCTGGTGAAGGCTGCGGGAGTACACTGGATAAGGGTCGCTCAAGACTGCTCGCTGTGGCGTTCTGTGGGGCAGGCCTGTGGCCAGCAGTGGACGCCCTTTCGGCTGAAATGATGATGATGGCGATGCACTACAACCTGACCCAGTCTTCATCGGAAGCTATGAAAATAAAAATGAGTCCGCCATCTTGGGTGTGCCGCCATCTTGGATTTAGAATGACGTCACATATTTACCTATGAATTTTCATTTTTACTGAACGTGCATACAATACAACATTTCAGCTCGGTATGCTATAAAATTGAGTTTAAAAATATAATCCGAGCAAACGTTTTTAAATCTGCTACGAGATCGTCTTGTTGAAAACAAGTTTATCTAACAGGAACAACGCTGGATTCCGGCCACTACTACACCCTAGCAAAGGACGGCGAGCAATGGTACGAGTGCAACGACGATCTCGTCTCAATCAGCGATATTTCAGTACTGAACGTACTAAGTCGTTCCTGCACACCGTACATACTTTTCTACCGCCGAAGCGACATTGAAGAAACATCAGCCCCCTTGTTCGAAGACCTCCCGCCCAGGGTGCAGAAGACGGTACGTTCCCACAATGAGCAAGTCGTCGAGACTGTCCAGCATTTGAGGTCGTCTACTCGTCCATGACTGCGTTCGCAAGTCGCAAAGTCGTTGGTCGACTTGAGTATGGTCGACTCTATGGTTTTGCCGCGCTAAGTGCGTCTTGTTTATGGCGGTGATGGACTTTTATTAAAAAGTAAGGTGCCAATTTTTTTTTTCTGTTAAAAATTTTGTGCGCTTTGTAGTTATAAGCTACCTACTACTAGTTTTTATCCAAATCGGTTCAGCAGTTTAGACGTGGTTGCGTGACACATAGACAGACAGGGCTACTTTCGCATTTAAAATATTGGTGTGGATATTTGGTTTGTGAGTTGACATTTGAATTACTAATCAGTGGCTCGATGCCTTTTTTGTGTGCAATGGTACAGTGCAGCACAAAAGTGGCATCACTGTATGGGAACTGTATGACTTTTGGACTTCACCGTAGTTGCGGATTTTTTTGTTGAAAAAACACGAAACTGGCAGTGGAATTTGGTCTTACATCAAGAAATACATCTCACTATAATATTATGAATGCGAAAGTTTGTGTTTGTATGTTTGTAACTTCTTCACGTCTAGACGGCTGGAGAGATTTTTATAAAATTTGGTACGGAGTTAGCTGACACCCTGGATTAACACATAGGCTAATTATTGTTAATAAACCGCGGGTCACACCGCGGGGCACAGCTAGTGTTAGCTAATATATTTAGCCTAGCGCTTATCTAGAAAGTCGTGGCAAAGATACTAAGTGGTTATAATACTTTTACTTTACTTTACTTTTAAAAGGACTCTTTTCTAATTCTATAGCACAGGTTGAAAACGACTTGTGATTTTCAAATGAGATCCCGTTTCCAGTGCCGTAAATAGCCATTTCTGCGCACTGTGCGAGCTTCTATAACTGCGCCCTATGATAACTTGTATAGCGCCCTAGTTTTTTAAGGCATTCTGGGTACCTTAGAGCAATATTTGAACATACTTTTATTTTATTCAGGGTGACAAAATTACAACACTAAACACATTAACTAACGCTCGTAATCTTATCTCAAAAAAAAAATTTTGATTATACTTGCATGGTACGTGTATGAAATCAAGAACTAGAGGAGTATAGGAGTAGCAAGAACTTAACGGAAGCAATCAAAAAAAACCTACCTGCCTGGTCTGGCCATTCTTGCGCCCCCAGAGTCTACGCCCTGTGCCCGGGCACCTATTTACGGCACTGCCCGTTTCTACCTTGTGCCGTATAATTTACAATATTTTCTCCGCGACTCGACAGATCGGGCCTTGGAATTATTTAATAACACTGCTTAAGAGCCAGTTTACAGCGATGCTAGCGCCATTCGCGAAAAAATTTAATATCTTCTAAACTAAGACAAATATCAAAAATGCGGCACAGTATAACACTAGATAATGTAGCCAAGTATTTTTAGGGCACTGTTGTATAGCTTTTAAGTTAAAGACCAAAGAAATCTACAAAGTGTTGTTAAAAGTGGCCACTTTTAGCTACAATCTGTGTATAATTTTGTCCTTTTAAGTTATGACTACTTTACTGTGCTCAAAAAATACTTTGCAAGATTATCTAGTGTCATACTGTGCCACATTTTTGATATTTGCCTTTGTTTAGAAGATTTTTTTTTTCGAGAATGGCGCTAGCATCGCGGTAAACTGGCTCTTATACATATAAATAAAGCTCCTAGAGTTACTCGTAAGAAATGTACCTAATTATTTTACGTAGAATCGGGAATCTACAGATGTTTCACGTCCTGAAATGAGGTAGATTCGTAGATTATTAAATTATTAACTAGTTTATTTCCTTTGTAAATATAATGCTTTTAAATATAACATGTATAATATTATAGGTATTAGAGTACAGTACAATACAATTGATGAAAAAACTGAGCAAAGTAAAAGTGCTTTGGGCAGTTGCTCAATAAAAAATATACAGAGTGGCAACACTAGAGCTAAAGTTGCTAAGCTGTTCAGTGTTGCCATGTAAATAGTTGTGTAAAAAAAAACTGGTTTTAATTATCTTACCAAATTAAGCCCCCTTTGGATCTGGTCATTGTAAGCTGCGCTGTTGAGATCGCATTATGCTTACACTGTGTATAATTAGGCCCTAAATATGTATTACACTGTGTATTATTATTATTATTAGGCCCTTTAAATATGTATTATATCTATTAGCTAAACCTAGAGTATCGCGATTCTCGGAAGAGAGTACAGTGGCGGACTAGGAGGCCGTAACAGTTTTGTCTATGTTTTCGTCAGCCCTAGACTGTATTACCAAAGAACAAAAGAGCTATTTTGCAATACAGATAAACCGGAAGTGTTACGCCGACCGTGTCCGCCACTGTACCAGGCGGAGTATATTATTATTGTAACATGATTAAAGTAAAACATTTATGCTTAGTTTCTTAGTTGTAATTGTAATGAACATTATTGTACAGAATACAATTGATTGAATGAAAGACTGATTGAACGTACAGGAGTACGTTGATGGATTTGTGATTTGGTAAGAGAGCAGGGATTTTTGAATTGTGCTATATACTGTATTCTAGTTTATATTTATTGTGTAAGTGTTATTTATAAAAGTAGATTAAAAAAAAAATGTGTCAGATATTATTATGACACTAACTTCTGGATATAACTTAATGTTTAACCTTAAAACGACTTAATGTATAAAACTAGGTGTGTTTTACAAGTAGGTAATAAATACTTTGGGTACTTTCTCTAATTGAAATGGGTTGATATTAAAAAGAAAACTTCATCCTGATTCTGTACAATAGCCCGCTGCTCGCACCATGCAGTGTAAGGATTGTTTTTTTTTTGTAGAAGTTTGTAAGGTAAGGTGCGAGCTGAATAAATCTTATTTATTTCCGACTTGAGAGTGACATTCTCTTTAAATATTTGTATAATTATTAATTAAGATAACTTAAGTGTATAATTTGTAAGTATGATACAGTTATACAAGTTCGATTTATGATTAGGTAAGTACTTGGTTTGTAAATTATTATCTAGAAGTTAATAATTGTATATATAATAGATTAATATAAATAATAATTTTAGTTTTTTTTTTCTTTTCGGCCATCAATATTTTAATACTTATCGCTGTTTGAGTTAAGGCTACGCTTTTTCACCAGCCGTTAAGGTGAGGCACACTGGATTATGTTCGGAATGTTTCGGCACAAAGAGTGGGACAGAAAGCTCTGATTATTCCTCCGACACGCCGCCCCGTGTCCCGCCACATTCCTGCAAATATTGACAGTCTAAGATTTTCGTCATAGTTTTCCTTAGTTTTGTTTTTGAAGTTAAATTGTGTGATCGGACGAAGCGAACGGAGGTTGGGCGGGAGATAACTAAGTCATAACACCTAGAATAAATGATAATAGCTGAAGTTTTACTTCAGTCGTGTTGTCTAAAGCACACTTGTTCTTTGATTTTATGAGGATATTTTTCATCCATCACTCAATTTGCCTTCTTATCACTCTTAGCGTATTTCCTCAAGAGGCGATCGCGTCGGTCGCGCGATAGGGGTTCGACAGCCAATCAGGCAGGCTTTGTGGAAGTACGAGCAATTTCTATTGGCTGTCGAGCCCAATCGCGCGATCGATATCGCTTCTTGAGGAAACACGCTTAGTCACAGAGTTGTTTGTATTGAAACTAAGTTACGCGTATTGTGAAACCGTTCCCATACTGAAGGGGCTGTGCCCGGTAAGACTTTTTGTATGGAAATGCGCATGGTGCGCCCTAAATTCGTTTCATTCAAATGTTTGTTGGCCTAGCAGTTAAAATATAATATTGTAGACTCGCCTATTGGGTAATTGTCAATTTTAAAATAAAGCACTAGATTTAACATTGGTCACTTTAAATTTATTGGCGATCAAATTGGCTGTAACAATAAAATTGTGACTTGAGCGTTTGTTTGGCAAACAAACAAAATGTGTTATATATAATTTTGAAATTGATAAAAGAAATCGAATATTGCCAATGTTTCGCCAAATAATTTAAAGTTTTATCATTAGTAAAAATTAAACTGTAATTAGTAAGTAATTATAATATAAGATTTCTGTGACTTATTTATTGTTCTACATAATATTACTTATATGTATTAACCATATGTATGTTATATATGTGTAATTCGTGTTTATATTGCTTACGTGTTATTTAATAACATTAAAATGAATGTGCTATTTTGGTCAGGTAAGTTTGCCCGGAACTCGAAGCAAAAATGTTTTTGCAAAGTAATTTTGAAATTGAGAAAAATTTGAAGGGTAATTCTGAGCTCTAATTGTAATGAAATTTATGTACTAAATGTGGTAATTCTGTAATTGATGTTGATTGTTACCGGTTATATCCGGTTCTAGAAATAACTGGTTAATATTACCTTGTATTAAAACCACTAGCTGTCCTGGCGTACTTCGTATCGCCTTTATATAAAAAAGTAGGTCATATTGAATAAATTACAGGAACAAGTATAAAACAAAAGCATTAAAATATTTCTGCAGGCTGATTTGTACGGTTAACAACTGCGTCATTAATAAAAAAATAAAAAATAAAACTAGGTACAGTTAGCAGTCGAGATTATTATAATTGAATTTTTGCAATCGTAAGAAAGAACCCATTTTTTTATTAAACCAGTGATTTTTTGACATAATAATGTATTCTTACATTAATATAATATTCTTAAATATATTCGATATTGTTAATGTTGCTCACACACTTATTTTGTTTGATTGTTACCATTTTAATTTTTGATTTTAACATCTTTCTACTTATACATGATTTGTGATTATTGACTTGGCGCTATTTTCTGGTACTGGCAAGTCAAACTTTATTCGTTACATATTATTTTTTATTTCATTATATTGATTTGTCAGCCAGTTCGCTTTTTTTTTTTAAACTAATACGATTGGTTTGTTTTTTTGTTGTAAATATGCAGTAGAATAATTATGAGAAAATATGCATTTAATCATAATTCTCTTAAACTAATAAGACTTAGTTATAGAATTGATATACTTATTCGTGTATGTATGATTACTGTCAATATTACTTTATTATTTGATAAAAGATAATTATTAAATATTAAAGTAAGCAGGTACTATTGGTGTAGGAAAGAGTAAAAACTCTTCTTGTGTATTAAAAAAATACAAGGGGTAAAAATATCAAAACATTTGCATTTAAATAGATCGCCATTTATTGTTATTTTTTGTGAAACAAAACTCAAGAGGAAGTATAATAGAGTTCAACCCAAGACAAATAATAATAAAAGAATCTAAAATGTACAATAAAACACTTTTAAAATATATGCCGGTAGATCTTGTTATTAATTTCGTGATTAACTTGATCAAAATAGGTGCTGCGCCGGGTTTTCTAGAAAAATATTCGATCATGAATGACAGAAGTTTAATTTACACGATCTTGTTAAAGCAATTTCAATGATATCGTTACCCCAAAGTATATAACTATATGTAAATGAATGTACTCGGAGTCACTATATTATGTGTATATTAAATCAATAATATGTATGTAATTATATTGGTTTTATGGAAATAAACTGTTTTAAAAATGCAAAAAGATAATAAATTTCATTTATAACTCTTTATTATTTGGTAAGTTAAACTTTGTTTTTGTTTATCACTTCACTTTTTAAAGTAAACATTAATGTAAATTTTGTACAAATGAGACACACGATTCCTTTTAACACTTTTTTTCTTCAGTGCAAATAATATACACCTTCATTTTGAGTACCCTACTAATAGTTAGAACTTACTTTAGGTTCTACATTAAAGTGAGAATTTCGTACATTCTACGAAAAAAAAAGTGTAAAAGGCCTCGTACAGATATAAAAAAACAATGCAGGTTACAGGCCAATTAGTCTCGCCCCTATGTTGTTCAATTTCTCGGTAGCCGCTCGTGTGATTTTCTTGAAAATTTTTGCCGGTACCTGTAAAATTATGTTATTTATAGGTTAGAAATGCCAGACTGGGTTTGTATGAGCGAGCGCACGGTTGGCCGAACCTGGGATGGCGTTGCTAGTGTCCACATACCTCTAACACAGTGTTAACTAAATTGGAGACTCCTTCCGCGCCGCCGACGACCGCCCGCCCCGCCGCGTAAAACTTGTCTCCGCTGTTACCGTACTTTTCCTCCTCCCTGATGGTGTCTACTATTGGCTTCGGCTGAAAATAAACGTTTTAAGTACGGTCAGCTTTATAAAAGTTAGTTTTAGTTTAATGTGTCAAAAATCTGAAGGGAAAGTTTTTCGCGTAAGTTTTCTCAAAAGTTTTAATTTCCTCAGGATGTAAATTAATGGGCTTTAAGTTTATTTAGATTTTTTAGAAGAACACGAAGTCTATCATTAACTCTTTTGTTTATTTAAAGTAAACCTAGTAAAATCGCGACTCCTACCTCCTACTAATAGGTCTGTGACGGAGACGGCCAGGCGGTTAATAAGGGACGCATACCTTTTACTAAATAAAGATAAGTATATCACCTGTAGTATTCCAGCTACGATATGCTGCAAGTTTTCCTTAACAGATAGTTTCTGGCTGCCGTAGCCCTCTGATTCAAGAATGGCTCCCTCTAGACTCGTTATTGGTGGACCGAAGGCTCCATATCCTGTGCTTATTGCTCCTATCTGTAATTATAAAACATAAAAATTGTGAATTGTTAGGAATGTACCTAAGTTTAACCTAGGGTATACAATTTATATCTGAATACGAGCAGAAAAGGCCTACGGACAAATTTGTAGCTCCAGAAATGTATAATCTTACAACGTTTGCCAGGAGTATGCCCAGCCCACCCTTTTAATCTAATTTGAAAAACTTGAAATTGGCAAAATACTCCACAGAAGTGAAGTCAAGGCCATTAAATTAAATGATTAATTAATTAATTTTTCACCTTCCTTAATAATTATAAAGACGAGCACCTGCAAGATGGTTTTAAGAAACTAAACAAAGATGTTATGGTGCAGCGCGACCCAAAGGCGCGGAAGGAAATAAGCCTCCACGGCACTGATATACGCCACAATTATAATTCAGCGCATCTGTAAGTATGAGCAGATGTAGCGCCATCGCCGTATCCGAGTCGTTCCTAATCTTGTGTGCAGCCACTAACCTTCGAATGCGGAGATAGTTTCCCAGCAATAGCATGTGTAGCCATATGGATCTTATGCGCAAGCGCACTCCTGTCTTCCCCCGCCTCAGAGTCCATCGGCTGGCTTAGTTCAGGACTCGAGGGCTGGTCGTATACTGGAAGGTCAACCTTGACCGGATCGTCTACCGGCGCCGAGTGGACTACCGCTACTATGATCAGGAGCACGTAGGTTGGTTTCATGATGATTGTTCTAGAATTTTATAGAAAGTTTGTTTTCTTAATACTTTTTGTAATTAAATAGACATAGAGGAAGTGGTTGAAATCTCTGGGATTTTTTGCGAAAGATCTAGCAATTCATTTGTATTTGTTTTTATAAAACACGAGCTGTCCCCTCTTACTTCGTTACGCCATATAGAATATAAGATACTACTAAAGACTTGGCTCAATAGACTATGTTCTTTTGACTGCCCAGAATGGGCTAATAAAAAAACAAACAACAACAACAAACCACCTGTCAAAATATGTAACAAACGGGAAAAATTGCACCTTGGGTTACATTATTCGAGTTTAAGTAAGGAAGGATCCCTATTTTTTTTTTATCTAATATAGCCTCATATCACTCGGGGATAGTGTAGCTTCCTACCTGTGAAAGAATTTTTAAAATCGGTTCAGTATTTCCGGAGCCTATTCGTTACAAACAAACAAACAAATCTTTCCTCTTTATAATATTGGTATAGAAAACGCTTAAAAATATGCCTCTATTTAGATTTAAAAGTATACATCATATACAAATATAGCTGCCTGAGCTAAGATAGGAAAATGAAAATTTCGACTGTAGCTTCCTTTTGTGGTGCCTTGCCCCTAAGAGCTAAGAGCAAGATTTGGGGATAATTTGCTTTGAACACGGTACATAGAAAACTTTAAATTTACGCAGCAGATCAGATGTTTATGTATTATTTAATATATTAATTAATAATAAGCCAAGAGCGTTGTTTAATCCTTACCTCGAGGAAGTGATTCAATAAATTAAAATTCGCTCAGCAAATATCGCACAATTTACTCAATTTATTCAATAGAAATAGTTAGAATTTGATAATCTTAATATACTTAATTACAGGTAGTAAATATATATTAGTTTTAAGCGTATAGTACCTACCTACTTACTCGAATGGTTTGACAAAATAATTTCGAATTTAAGGTCCTTAAAAACAGTTGTTGGATATGATGAGCTAAGTAACTCCTTAGTTACGAAAAACTTCATAAATTCTTAGTAGGTACATCGAAATCGATACTGAACCGACCTTCTTTGCGCGAGCTCTATCTCCAACTATTCTCAAAATTCATTACTAGAATGCAGTGCTTACTATTCACAGTAGGTAAGTACTGCATTCTAGTATCTATATAAAAAATACATATTTAAGATGAAATTCAGTTCAAGTCTATCTAGATTAAACATAACATAATAAGAGGAAGGCGCATTTAATTGTTATTAACATCCAGTTTTCCGCCGTTTCCGACCCGAATCATGGCAGTGGTAATTAGTAACAGGTGGTAGGCAGGAAATAGGCAAGATCCGAATTTTATGATCTTGTTGATTAGAATCTAAAACATTGTTTTAATTTGGTTTTAATAACAAAAACAAACTCACAAGTGGTTTTAGTTGATTAATATCTAATAATCACACCTTACATGTTAAAGCTGATAAAGTTTGCTGTAAGTATGTAAGTTTTTACCTATCTAATCTTCACACTCTACCTAGATGGCACATAGAGTGTAGTGTATCTAGCCTTTGAGAAAAGTTACGAACAGACGAATTCGCTGGTGGTACTGGTGGGAAATTTTGTTTAAGGAGTATCAGTGTACAGGTTTTGGTGGTACTCGTTGGGAACAACCCCTAAAAAGAGTAGATAGGTACGGTCATATAGCTTTTTATCTGCCCCTGACGGGCGGGCGTTGCCCGTGTTTAACTTTAATTACTAACTTAAAGAATAGAAAAATAAACACTTTATTGCATACAAAGTAATATACAAGAGTACATTATTAAATCTGAATGCGGACAGATTGAATTTGCATGCAATTTTTCTTAATGTATTTTTTCTTAGGAAAACTTAATTTTTTTTTTATTTAAACAGTTAGGTAGTTACAAGCTTAAAAAGTGCGTCCGAAAGTAACATACAAAATCAGAAAAAAACAAAATCATCTTTTAATCAATTTGTATAGATAGATTGCCTGGAAGAAATCGCTCTAGGGCGATAATACCGCCCATTGTAATAAAGTATTAATTAATGTAAGAAAGTTTCTGATTGATTGCAATAAAGCGTCTATAATCTATCTATAGATGATTAGAACTTAGAGGCTGTTTAACTTAAAAATATTTTTCTTGCAATTAATTTCCTGAATTTTCTAACTTAATTACACAATAATACTTAAGTAATATTTATTTAAGTAAGTAAATATACAAAACTTTTTAACACCAACAAAAAAGCAAAATTTAATTAACTAAAATAAAATAACAAGTTACATACGCAAGCAGAGTCACGTCAGCGCAACAGGCTCTCCACACAACGTCTCGGCTGCGCGTGCGCACCACCGGCCAGCGACTTTCACAATTACATCACGCACCTTGGCACGCCGTCCGTCCCTGTCATAATGGTCTCCTCTTCATTATTGAGAACCAAAACAATGCTCATTATAATTAATTATAGGAACCTATTGGTGTTACCGAAGATACTTACTCTATGTACCAAACCGTACCTCGATAAATTTAAGTGCACCAAGGGGTTGTTGCAGTACCCTCTTTCGCTCCATATAATATAAGACGAAACAATACTATCATTTTACTATTACCTATACTTACTTTTTTACCTTTCACCAAATAATAAGAGCTTTTTGCAATACAGAAAAACCTAGACCGTCACCTGTACATTAGTTAGTACTAGTCGACCCGGCGAACTTCGTACCGCCTAACCTATTACTATATTGTGCATGTATTAAACTTTATAAACCTTCCTCTTAAATAACTCTATTTATTAAAAAAATAAACACATCACAATCCGTTTCGTAGTTTTAAAGATTTCATACTTACGTAGGGACAGACGCGGGAAGCGACTTTATTTTATACTATGTACTTACTATGTATTGATAATTAATTATTAGTACTTAACTAAGTCATATTTTTGCTCTGCTTCTATTTTCATTCAAGTTATTATCCTACACTATACTTAACGGAGAGGCATATCTTCATCTTGCTCAAACCACCGTCGTTACCTTCAATACCTACTTAATATCTATATGCTTTTATCTTTAAAACTTAACTGATTTTGATGGGGGTTTTTTTTAAATAGGTAGAGTGACCCAAGAGGTAGGTTTCGAAGTATAATACATGTACAAAATAGTAATATGTTACGCGGTACGGAGATCGCCTTGACGACTATAGTAATACTATACACAAGACTGCATAAAATTAACTAAGTATTATGTATCTCTAAAAAAAATTACACAAGAGTCAGTAACGGCTTGACCATGAACCACTGGCTGTGAGCATACGTGACCTGACCTATTGGCAATTTCATTGTCTTTTTCACCTTTCGATAAGTTATAGGTACCTAGTTGTGTACCTAGTACCTACGGCATCCGTTAGAATATCTACTTCTTCGATAAGTATATATAAAAATTAATCGTGGGGTTCGTTAGTCTCACTAAAACTCGAGAATGACCGGGCCGATTTAGCTGATTTTGGTTTTGAAATGTTCGCAGTAGTCCAGGGAAGGTTTAAAAAGTGAGAAAGTTTTGAAAAATGGAGAGGAAGTAGGTAAAAACAAGAAATTATTATTTTCCATATAAAATTGTAAGGCGCGACACAAAGTTCGCCGGGACAGCTAGTTACTTAATATAAACATAGGTAATAAGTTATGTTCTAATATGGCTCTGTTCTGTCAGTTAGTATATGGTGAGAATGTGAGATGTTTAGGTAGAACTTGCGGGTTTGTTACAATAGGTACTTACCCCGGCGAACTTAATATAATTGTGTATATGTATTATACTTATAAACCTTCCTCTTAAATCAGTCTAACTTTTAAAAAAAGCCTAATTAAAATCGGAGACGCGGGAAACGACTTTTGTTTTATACTATGTACTGATTGATACCCCATCTCAGAGCTTCAGGTAGACCCTGTATCAAGGGTGCCAAAACAAAACACATAAAGAGACAAAACACATTCTGAAAACGGACTAACCATCCATCATATCAATATCAAAACAAACGTAGGTCCCCGCCGTAAACTGAACCCGGTCCTACGAAGTCACATTCAAAATCAATGCAAATGTGAGTGGTGTGACGTGTGACCAATGATCCCATAGCGTTTCCCACCTCAATGGGTGTGACGGTGTGTTTTAAATTGTAAAGTAGAGTTTGTTACCCCTTTCTTCTCTACGCTGTAAAATCATTGCGAAAGGGAGTAGAATCATTTGACAGAGGAGGGCTCGTTTGGGGGCTTCTCCAGGCGACTATTGTCGTAAGGCAAGCCAAACATTTGTTTACCTGAGCCAATTGGTGGGCACCCTAAACCACCTCGCCTCTCACAGTATAGGATACTTTACCAAATAAGGTATCAATAGCGATTAGATTAGATGTAGTTTAATTGACTTTCAATAAGTGATATCTTGTATCCTATATTGATTATAGAATTATTTGATTTGATATTTCTTTTTAGGTGCATCTTTGAAGTTCCATTCAGTGAGGTGGGGAAACGATAGTTCCATTAGAGAGCATCTTCCTACAGTTCCAGTTCCTGGTAATAGAGTGGGTTTGGGAATACAGGGGTTCCCAATAAAGGTGGATTTACATTAGACAAGGTGTTCCTATCTAGCGATTTGCAATTCTAGCGATCATTGTGTGTGTGTGTGTTGTGTGTGAGTGTGTATAGTTCTTGGTTCTTCATTTTGTTCAGTGATATTTTTGTAATGAGCTTTCACTTTACACTAAAATATCAAGAAAGAATGCTCGTGCCGTGCAATCATTCCTTCTAGTTCTTTGTGTAAATCAACCCTGACGTTGTTTAAAAATGACAGGCTGGCAGATGACCACATTTTGCGCATGTTAAGATGCTACGTGGTTGGATCTCGGTTGGATTTAAGATTTAAAGCATTTATGAATGAACGCCATTTTGTCAATCTAATCAAAACAAACATAACCAAGGCTGAAAAAATAAATATTTTCATAATAAATCATGGTTGACGGATGCTTATAGAAACACTATTAAAATGAACTTTTTAAGCGGCGGTTGCTTAGCTAAATCCGCACGAATTAAATTCTGGACCACGCCATGCTGCAAGGATGTTATCAAGGTCGCCAGCGCTACAAACGACCTGCCCAAAACAGAAACCTGTAAACAGTCGACAAATGTCCAGCTCAAGTTGTGTCCAGTGAACTACAGAGCAGTCTCATTTCTGACCCAGTTTACACAAGTAAGGTTCAAAGAATGTCCTCGTCTCCACAGAGATATTGAATACCCCAACTTCGACGCATACCGTAAATCAGAGTTCAAAGACGTCAGGAAAACTGGCTGGGGCTCAGGCGAAGAGAAACCTGGGGTAGCCTACTTCATATCGTTCTTTGGGCTCATGATATCGGCCTATGGCGCTAAATCTGAGATGGTGCATTTCCTATCCTCCATGTCGGCAGCGGCTGATGTATTGGCAATGGCTTCGATTGAGGTGGATATTTCAAACATTGCACCAGGAGCTTGCCTCACGTTCAAGTGGCGAGGAAAGCCCCTGTTCGTAAAACACAGGACTTCAGCTGACATTGAGGGTGAGGCCAACACGCCGATGAGCGCGCTGAGGGATCCACAAACTCCAGAAGAGAGGACCGTTAAACAAGAATGGCTCGTAGTGATCGGGATTTGTACCCATCTAGGGTGTGTACCTATTCCTAACTCTGGCGACTGGGCTGGTGGGTTCTACTGCCCGTGCCACGGTAGCCACTACGACAATGTCGGTAGAACCCGCAAGGGACCAGCGCCTCTCAATCTCGAAGTGCCTCCGCATAAATTTCTTTCCGACACTTTGGTGCTTGTTGGGTGAAGAAATATTGTTTTAGATTACATATTCTTATTAAATTATAAAGCACAAATTGGAATATCTTTCTTATTTTTTTCGAAGTGAGTGGCTACGAGCTGGGTAGGTCACGGACTAGTTCAGCGTAACACTTTGTCCAGGGTCTCGTGCGCACTAGACCAGTACATAAACCAGAAACAAGGGTTTCTTTGCAATACGGAAAAACCAGAAGTGTTACGCTGTACGAGTCCGTGACTGTATGTGTACAAACCTAACCGCGTCGTGCTCACATAAACTGTGCATAATAATATTATACATACATATTATGTATGTAGATGAAACTAATTATTTGCTTTCTCAAAATTGTTAACGCAGATAAAGATAACACGATAACACCTTTTTGGTAGATTTTTGTAATATTTTACTGACCACACTAGAGTTCTTCTACTAGCAACACAGACCTTTTAAAATGTAAAAAAAAAACAATGGGGAATTCTTGGCGGAAGCAAGAAGAAAATGTTAAGTTTAAGTTTTTACGTAAATTACGTAATTTTTCGTGGATATTAGGTACTGTGGTGGAATTCGTCAGAGAGGTTGGAAACCGACGCTAAGCTTCATTAATCTGAGGAATTAGTGTAATAATGTGCCACCCTGTGAGTTAGTATGTACTTAGATAGTTGTTGTTAGAAAGAAAAATATGGGAAGGCGCTACCTGCGAACATTGAAATGTGTGCGATGTATTAGGGAAAACTATGGAAGTAAGTTTTTCTGAGGGGATCAGTTGTAAATTGTAACTATAGAAGACTTGAATAGGTAGGTAAGTATTTTATAGAATACTACTACTGAAGATTTGGCAGTATAGACTATGTTCCTATGCCTGCCCAGAATGGGCGAATTTAAAAACAACAACATACACACATTGTGTTGCCAAATAAGGAGGATTCCCTGCAAATTCGGGGGTTTTTAAAGCCCCTGGGGAATTTCGGGGGATAAAAATCAATGGGGGTATTATAAGGTTTTTTTAGGTCAAAGAAGTTAACTACAACTTATTACGAAATTGTCTGTTGTTAATAATCTATCCCCTTTTTTAATGTAGTAGTCAAAAGAATATTTCTCAGTTCAGGATAGCTAAGGACAAATTGGCTAAATAAAATTAAAAAATACGCACTACTGAAGTTGATTTGGTTTTGGGTTTTGAAAGCTTTTAAAGAGGTTGGAAACCGCCGCTAAAGCTTTGGCTGAAGTTTGAATTAAACTAATAATATTAGATAATGTATAAAAAAAACAAATACTGTACGTGTTAAAACAACAAATAGGTACTGAACAAATTAATAATTTATTTAAGTTTTTCAATTTATTTATTTCTTCGAAAAAGCAGATTTTTTGGGGTTTTTTGGCAAGGTTCCGGGGGAAATACACAATGCCATCTGGCAGCACTGCAACATACAAAAAAACGACTTTCGTTTCGTGTTTCGTCGACGAATTATTTTAATTTCAAACAAAAATTGTTACAGAAAAACTCAAGTTATTGTCAATTAATGTCGCCAAATCTTCGATTAGATCTTCGATTTGGTCACAAAATAATTTATTTGAGTGCTAACGTAATGAAAGAGTGAATTTATATAAATATCAAAAAAGCAGCAACTATGCAAAGTTTTGGGGCTAAAATGTGTTGATCTTGTGTTGATGTTGGTGCGAAGGTTAGTGATGATGGGCAGGATTAATAACTCCTTTGTGCTGGGCCTCGTGGCCGCGTCGGTTACGTGGATGGTCTCACTGTACCTTTACTGGACGCTCACAAAAAACAGTAAGTGAGCTCAGATAATTTTTACTTTACAGATCATAGGTGGATTTCCTATTGTTCTGGCAGATTAATTTTTCTCTGGTTAACTTAGCAGTACCTACTATGTGTATTTTATAACAGTAGGATGCCTTACCTGCTCATCCTGCTCATTTAAAAAGGGTTTTTTTGTGTAAATGTTTTGGCATCACACAAGCGGCCTGTTATATCCATGAATAAAATGAAGTAGGCCTATTGGTACTTACCTATACATATCATTGCTCTAGGCTCTAGAGTCTAGGGTACCTATCACAAAACATGTACTATATCTAAAAACAAAATAAAGGCTCGCACAGGGTGCAGAACATGCTATTTACCAAACTGCCCCCTTTTATTTTAGCTGGAATGTTAAGCAACCTTGTTAAACTAACAGTCTGAAATCTTTGTGGAGACCTATTTATCTTGATTTTTATGAGAGGAGTAAAATACCTTAGTAAACAGGTACCATACTTCTATAAATGTCTTTAAAGTAAATAGGTATTCAACAGAAATATAAATAGTCTCATAAGATAAAATAATAGCATGAGAATATTCATTATCTAAACTTCTAACTCAATAAATAATTGAAGAATTTGCTAATTATACATTAATTAGGTGCTGCGCGATTGATAAGGCAGACCTACTTATTTGTTATGTCTAAGATGTCATAGAATTGATTGATATTGGTACTTTATCTTGTAAGTTATTAATAATTATCAGCAAATAAATAATAATCATTAGAATTCTAGTCTTTATTTGGAAGTTATTGACCTACACTTTTTATTAATTGAAATTTCAGATGAAAACTCTGTGTCTCCAAACAGCTACCCAATGCACTACCAGCTTTCAAACCAGGATGTAAAAGACAGAATGAAGAATAACGATAAGGCTATTGCTGCGCTGCAGGGCAAGAATCTGCTGCTAGATAAACCTTCAAAAGATGATAGGTACTAAAAACATGTAGTTCACTTTAGATTGCTTATGAACCAGCGAATGGTTAGAACTAAGAACTTTACAATTATTAGAACAAAACATACTAACAACTCTACAATCAGACCATTATTGACTCTAATAGATAAATATATCTTCTTTCTTGTCGATTCCTCATGGCTGAGGGTCGTGACCAACAAGATCAGCTTGTTTAATGAGCGCTTTCCAGGCTCTCCTGTTTTGAGCGCTTCTAATGGCCAAGGGGATGTTCATCTTGGTAGCACATTTGATAGAGTCGGTCCACCGAGCTGGAGCTCTGCCTCTTCCTCGCTTGCCTTCGATCCGGCCCACAAGGATTAACTTCTCGAGGTTGTCTGGCTCTCTCCTGGCTACATGTCCAAACAGCTGCAGAACGCGTCTCATACAAGTCGTGGAAAGACGAGTTTTTATTTTCAATTCAGCCAGGATTGACTCGTTGGTGCGGCGCGCTGTCCATGGTATTCTTAACATTTTACGCCAGCACCACATTTCGAACGCATCAATCTTGGCGCGGATGGTTGCTTTTAGAGTCCAAGTTTCTGAAGCGTATAGAAATATTGAGAAAATCAAGGTGCGCATTAGGTTGACTTTCGTCCGTCTCGCAATTCCTCTGTTCCTCCAGATTTTCTCAAGACGCTTGACCGCCGTTTTGGCCATTGCGGCTCTTCGTTTTACCTCTTTGCTGCAGTCGCCGTCAGCACTTATCAGCGATCCTAGGTAAACGAAATCCTTGGCCGTAGCGAGGTCAGATAGCTCGTGGGTCCTCTGTATAGTTTCCGCTCTGTCCACAAACATCAGTTTGGTCTTGTTCCTGTTTATGCAGAGTCCATATTCGACGCTCATAGATAAATATATGTGTATCATAAATCTATACCAATATTATAAAGAGGTAAGATTTGTTTGTTTGTTTGTAACGAATAGGCTCCGGAAATACTGAACCGATTTCAAAAATTCTTTCACTGGTAGTGTCATAGGCTATATTAGATTTAAAAAAAATTAGGGATCCTTACCTAAACTCAAATAATATAACCCAAGTTGCAATATTTTTTCCGTTGTTTACATATTTTGACAGGTGGTTTGTTGTTGTTGTTGTTTGTTTTTTTATTCGGCCACTGGGCAGTCAAAAGAATATAGTCTATAGAGCCAAGTCTTTTGTAGTATCTTATATTCTATGGCGTAACAAAGTAAGCCGGGAAAACTTGTACTATATGGGTACTTTTCATTTACTACTTTAAAGTGTGAAGACCTTTTTTTACCCTTAATTTTTATTTTTTTTACCATGAAAACTTATTTAAAATGTATATTTTGTTGTATTTATTATACGTATGCTAAATTAAGGAATAACAAATAGTTATTACTTTAAAATAATGGATAATTTATACTGAAATGTCACGGAACATGGTCTGTGAGAAATCCGTTTTTTGACATATTTTATTTTTTTATTTTTTTTCAATTCATTATTTTGTCAAACTAATCAAACATTCACAACTAGAAATAATTTATCGACAAAACTACGCAAAATATAAACTAACATAATGATTATAAATAAGTTTTTTTGATATAAAGATTTTGTGAGAATTTTTTTTGTCACGCACATGTAGGCATCTGGCCATGTCTGCTGACGTTCATAAATTGTGTTTCGTTGGTTTGGTAAAATTGGCAACACTTTGTTTTAAAAGAATAAGATTGTGCATTTACTTTTCTTCATTCAATGTGCAGTGCAAAAGTGATTTGGTAAAGATATGTTATTTTTTATTCTTAGATACCTTATTTTGTCGAGCATGTCTCATCACAAACATGAATTAAGTTGTATTCACTGAGGTTATGTAAATTTAATGGCTATCAATTTTTTAGGTGGATTATTGTACCAAATTATTGTGAATAAAATCCCACGCCGCTAGAGTCGTTTCTATGCCAGGTTTTGGCGCGCACGTTCAAAAAATGTCACAGACATGGCTTCGCATGAGTGTCACAAACATGGATTTTTAGGAGCATGTTTGTGACATTTAACCATGTTCGTGATATTTTACATTAAAATTGTTAAACATTAGTTAGTTTTCATAGATAATTTCATAATAAAATACGTAATATTTGCGTTTAATTATTATAATTATATTATGAAGATGAAATAACTATATTTCAGATAAAACCTTACTATATTTCAGATAAAACCTTCATTTGTTTGTATATAGCGAGGATATAATCCTATAGAAGCAATAATGTACTGACTGATATAAGCGAATTGCTTTAAGTTAGTAGCAGTCTTAATTTGATTTTTTTTTTAATTATATCATACATTTTCGGACAGAATTGAGAAAAAAATCATAAAAATTCTAATATAAAAGAATATAAAACCTACATCTCAACATTAAACAGTATTTAAATTTGTGCATCGTTAGCAAGACTTCATGTATTGTGATATTTTTTCTTGAAGTTTATTGTTTAAGTTAACTTTTAATCAAAAAGAAAAAAAATGAATCATTCATATGATAATTTTCTGTATGAAAAAGTCACAAACATGGGCTAAATGTCACTAAACATGTCTTATTAAGCTAATAACTATTCAGTAGTCACACACATGTATGCTTGTGTCACACACATGTCGGTATTATTTTTCAAATATTTATATTTAGCCTCCTAGACATTTCCAAGCTCAGCCACATATATAGCAAGACTTCTTTTATCCAAAAGAGCATTAAAAAAAATAAAAACAATTTTTTGGAGATAACCATCTCTTCTACAAACTTGGTGAAAATGACCCATATAAATATACTAGAGGCTGCCCCGCGGTTTTTCCCGCGCAGATTTCTCATAAACACAAAATTCCCGTTTTTTTCCGTTCCCGTGGGAATTTCGGGAAATCCCTTCTTAGTGCTCTCCTACACTCCCCAAGGAACCCACGTGCCAAATTTCAGCTTTTTACGCCCAGTAGTTTCGGCTCTGCGTTGTCTGTCAGTCAGTCAGTCAGTCAGTCAGTAACGGAAGAGCTTTATATATATTGATTTAGCACTGGTTTTGATAATATGAAGTTTTCTATAATGTTTTTTTTCCTACTACATAGGTATGTGTAGATGTAATGCTCTGTTTTGTGTGCCATTAAAATAAATAAGTTTTCAATATAATATGTTCAGTTCGTATAATTTTTTTTTCCTAATTTGTAGGTACTCTGGCAATGTGTGGAAGTACCACAGAGACAAAGCGAGCTATCAAAAGAAAATGATGTTGAAAGAGAAATTTGCTAAACAGATGGGACAAAAGCTTGGGAAGCCAGTTGACAGCTTAGGTGAGAATACACTTAGCACTTAATCTAATTTATAGGTATACTAGAGGCTGCCCCGCGGTTTTTCCCGCGCAGATTTCTCATAAACCCAAAAATCTCGTTAGTCACGCGCAGTAGTTTCGGCTCTACGTTGTCTGTCAGTCAGTCAGTCAGTAACGGAAGAGTTTTATATATATTGATGATTAAAATGAATTCCTATTCACGTTGGTCACCATGAAAGGCTACACCAATTTTTCTAATGTTATGATAGAAAAATACACAAATAGTTTTGTGGAATATATGAAAATAAAAATTGGCTTTTTTATAGCGCTTCACATAAGTAAGTTGTTAAGAATCAGCCGAACGTCTGTTAAATCTACCTGTCTACCTATAAATATAGGCAGTTATTAGAATGACAGATAATTTTGATTTCGTTCCTAAAGTGGTACAGTGGCGGTCTAGGACGGCGTAACACTTTTATCTATGATCTCGTGTGCCCTAGGCAGTAATACCAAAGAACAAGAGCTATTTCGCAATACAGAAAAACTGGCTTACACCTTCCTAGACCGCCACTGTACCCTATCTGCCGCTGTCTAACAAACTTGATATAAGAACTCTTGATAAATTGGCCCCTATTACCTTGACAATAGTGAACCAGCTGGGTCTGATCCACACGCCGGAAGACGAGCAGGTGAAGCAGCAGGGTTACGCGGAGCACGCGTTCAACACGCTCATTTCAAACAGGATCGGGAACCACCGCGGCGTGCCTGATACTAGGAATAAGCTGTAAGTTTTTTGAGGATTTTATCACAGCATAAGAAAGAGAAAGAAAGGACACTCCCGCAGAAAGTGCCGCCCCCCGCGCTCAGTTATATATATACCTCTTAGTTACCTCGTGGGATGGAATGAAAAGTAGAGTATAATAAAAAAAAGAAAATGTCTTAAGAGCCATAGCACAGCTAAAGTAGCGCCACTCGAGAAAAAAATAAATATCTTCTAAACTAAGCCAAAAGCGGCCGTTTTTAGCAACAATCAGTTTCTTTCTGTGGTCTTTAACCTAGAAAGCTATACAAAAATGCCCTAAAAATACTAGGTTGAATTATCTAGGGGAATGCGGTTTCACATTTTTGATATTTGCCTTAGTTTAGAAGATATTTATTTTTTTCTCGGGTGGCGCTACTTAGGTGTGCTATGCCTCTTAAGATATTCTGCTTCGGGTTTTGTTGTAACCGTCGCTTGTTCAAGTTTCATTGAAACTCTCACAGTACTCGAGAGACATCCAGAGCGCAGCTGATACTGATTACGTTGTCCCTCACCAGGTGTCGCTCCAAGTCCTACCCGGACAAACTGCCAAAAGCCTCGATAGTGATCTGCTTCTACAACGAACACTTCGAAACACTGATGCGGTCCGTCAACTCTATTATGGACAGGACTAATCGTGCTCATTTGCTGGAGGTATGAGACAGTCTATTAATAAATAAATATGTTACCAGGTAGAACCTGTATCTAGGGTACCCGCAACAGATACAAAGACGTCCAACCAAATAGACTTTCACCGGGAAACAAACATCGATATTCATCATCAGTTACAAGGTAAATGCATCGGGAGGGATTGGCCTGTTCCTCTTCGCTCTACTTCAAGGAGATATAGTGCAATATTATCTTAAAGCTGTTTTAGTAGAATTGCCAAATTAATATATTCAGTTAACTCGGCCAAACGTGGGCCTCTCGTGTGCTCAGTCAATGACCTGGTGCCTCTGCCTAACCCTTTAAAGAAGGAGTGTGTTTTTATGCTTTCCGCATTCATTCATTCAGCCAAATAAGGAAGGATTTAATTATACGCAGATAATCCTAGTGGACGACTACAGCGACATCGGTGATCTCGGAAGCCGCGTGGGGAAGGCTGTCAAGCAACTCAATGAGCAGATGTGGCAGGACGAGGAAATGCTGGAGACCAATAACCTTGATAATGCTGTTGAAGAGGTACATCACAGAGCATTTTCCAGAACCATCTTTCCCCGTTTGCTCTCAATGGTCTTTAAAATCATTGTTTCCTCGCTTCCACCCTTCTTAGCACATATTCGTTGCTAATTTGGTCCTTCCAGCTTATTCTCTCCATTCGCCAGCACCACATCTCAGAGACCTCTAATCTCTCCCTATCTCTTTGGGTCAGTGTCCACGTTTTCTAGAGTTTCAGAGCGTCGTCAAAGCAAACTTGTTTATGTAAATTTCAGGACTACATTAACGACGACGCGCAGCCCGGACAAACGACAAAGAAGTCGAAGAGCCACGTGACGGTGAGGCTTTACAAGACCGCTCGGCGGGAGGGTCTCATCCGGGCGAGGCTGTTTGGAGCCGAAAGATGCTCAGGCGAGGTAAGCCGTTTTATCCTCTACTAGAGGTTGCCCCGCGGTATCACGCGCAGATTTCTCTTAAACACAAAAACCCTGTTTTCTCCCGTTACCCGGGGAATTTTGGGGAACTATTCCTTAGTGCACCCCTAAACTCCCCTAAGCTACGCTACGCCCAGTAGTTTCGGCTCTGGTGTTGTCTGTCAGTCAGTCAGTAACGGAAGAGTTTTATATACCGGGTGTTTCTGACAAGGCGGTAATAAATCAAAGGAGGGCTTCTGCTCACCATAAGTAACAACTTTCCCAAAGCAACATAGGTCGAAATATCAAAAAAAATAACAGCTGTTCCATACATTGGTTCGATCAGCTGGCGGGGTCAATGTACGGGACAGCTGATTTTTGTTTTGAGATTTCGACCCATGTTGCTTTGGGAAAGTTGTTAGTTATGGTGAGCTGAATCCCTCCTTTGATTTATTACCGCCTTGTCAGAAACACCCGGTATATTGACTAATATAATACCAATATAATAAAGATGAAAGATTTGATTGTGAGTTTGTTTGTGTATTATATAGGCCCCGAGACTAACTAAAACTATTTTAAAAAAATCAATCTGCCCCTATGTATGCTTTTATTTTTAAAACTATGCAATGGATTTTGATGCAGGTGTTTTTGATAGAGTGATTCAAGAGGAATGTTTACAAGTACAATAAATGCACAAGATAGTAATGGGTTAGGCGGCACGAAGTTCGCCAGATCGACTAGTACTATTAAAAAAAACTGCATTAAAATCAGTTGCGTAGTTCTAAAGATTGAAGCATACATAGGGACAGTCACGGGAACCGACTTTATTTTGTACTTGTTGATAATTATTTCAGTAGTTATAATTAACTAGAGGCTGTAGCGCGGTTTTTTTCCGCGTAGATTTCTCATAAACACAAAAATCCCGTTTTATCCCGTTCCCGTGGGAATTTCGTGAAATCCCTTCTTAGTGCTCAACTACACTCCCCAAGGAACCCACCTGCCAATTTTCAGCTTTCTACGCCCAGTAGTTTCGGCTCTGCGTTGTCTGTCAGTCAGTTAGTCAGTCAGTCAGTCAGTCAGTCAGTAACGGAAGAGTTTTATATATATTGATTTCAGGTGATAGTATTTCTGGACTCGCACATAGAGGTCAACGTAGACTGGCTGCCCCCACTACTGGCCCGGTTGGCGGAGAACCCGGACCTCCCAAGAGCTGTTATGCCGGTCATCGATGTTATAAACGCTGATACGTTTGCCTACACTTCTAGTCCACTGGTTGTCGGCGGATTCAATTGGGGATTGCATTTCAAATGGGATAATGTACCTAAAGGGACTTTGAGCTGTAAGTTTTTTTGTTCTTATACCTTGTTTAAAGGTAAACAATGCCTGACGAGCACAAAATAATGATTATCTTCTAAACTTTTGCAAATATCAAAAGTTTGAACCTAAATGATGATGATTTTAGTATTTTTAAGGCACAGTAAATAGATTTTTAGGTCTTCTTAAAATACTAAACGAGATTTTCTTGTGTCATATTTTTTTAAAATTGCTATAGTTGGTTATCAAAATAGAATATGTAATATAGGTCTAACATGCCGCTTAATATCAGGCAATGGATTATATTATACAAACTAAATACTTTCTTGTTCTTACAAATCGTTGGTAATAAAAAAATAACAAACTCGGTCTAAACGTGGGTCCGGCCTTTGAGCTGGTGCCTCTAAACCTTCGGGGAATAAAAGGCGTGAGATTGTGTTATGTTAAATACTCTCTATAGTTTTGCGATTATTAAGGAAGCATGTCGGAAATTAATTTTAAGTACCTATAAAATGTTTCGCAGCCGACGAGGACTTTGTGAAGCCAATAAAATCGCCCACCATGGCGGGCGGACTGTTTGCCATCTACCGGGAAAATTTCAACAAAATGGGCCGATACGACGCCGGCATGGACGTGTGGGGCGGGGAAAACATTGAGATCTCCTTTAGGGTATGTATGTTTAGCTTTGTCTTTGGTTTTGTATCTTTCTTTTACAGAAAATATTTATTATTTTCTATACATAACTAGTCCACCCGGCGAACTTCGTACCGCCTTACCTATGATTATGTTGCGTATGTATTATACATATAAATCTTCCTCTTTAATCAATTTATCTATTAAAAAAACCGCATCAAGATCCGTTGCCGAGTTTTAAAGATTTAAGCATATATAACGACAGACAGACGCGGGAAGCGACTTTGTTTTATACTATTACACATAATATTAAGTGTTTCTAAAAATATTATGAGTTGATTTACCTACCACACTATCATACGTAACAAAAACAGGCAAGAGAAGAACATAGGTACATTTTTTCAATAAGCTGACGGTATAAGTCACAGCTCGTCCCTCCTTTGAATCCTCAATTTCTTAATTACTGCTTTTTCTGTATGGAAACCATACACAATGGAATTTCACATAATAATTAGCTTATAATATAATCCTCTTCTATATGTTTTTGTCATATATTTCTTATAGCTCTGGATGTGCGGAGGCACCGTGGAGTTGATTCCGTGCAGCCGGGTCGGCCACGTGTTCCGCAAAAGGCGACCTTACGGCCTACACGAGAAGGTCGACTATATGATGCGCAATTCTATGAGAATGGCTCGCGTGTGGATGGACGAATATGTCGTAAGTTGAAATCTACTATACAGGGTGTTCGGGGAAGTAATCAAATAATTTTAGAGGTGTATTCTATGATCAATTTCATCGACGAAAACACCCCATATGGGGGGTCGCAGCCTCACCCCCTCTTCAGTATGATGTTTTTATTTTATTATTCCCAAAAGTCTACCCCTCCTACTTTTAAATTCACAGTTAAAGATCTAAAATTCACAGAAGCTTAATGTAGGTCTTGATCGACGACGCCCTGCAGTACCGGGCCGAAGAATAGGACTGAGGTATCCCCTGCCTGTCGTAAGAGGCGACTTAGAGGGGACCCCGGGGTCGTTGGGTGCACGAGGCGGGGGCCTCGTGTAGTCATATAACGGCCCCGAGAAGGACGGTGGAACGCGTTATCCCGATTCCGCCGTCGAGCGTTGGGAAAGCTACCACGCTCCGGGGGGACAACCATCATGTCCCCCCGAGGAGAGGCTCTACGTCCAGTGCTGGGGGGGGGGGGGGGTTAGGTCGCGGAGAATTCCACAGGCTCCTGCTATCAGCCGAGAAGGACACCGGCGGGGTTGTAGTGCAAACCCCACATAACCCTGCGGCTCCCCCCGGGGCTGCAGGCTAAGTAGTTACAAAAAACCAATACAAATTAATTAAACTACTTAATAATTTAATTATTTTCTCCAACAGGACAAAGTTATAGAGCACACGCCACAAGCGGCAAAACTGGACGTGGGCGACATAACGTCCCGTATCGAGCTCCGTAGGCAGTTGAATTGTAAATCTTTCAAATGGTATTTGGACACCGTGTACCCGGAATTATTGGCCGGTACGATGGACGCGGCTGCAAAGAGGCTGGCCGCTCTCAACGATCCCGAGAAACATAAGTACCAGCCGTGGCATTCTAGGTTTGTTGCTTTTAAATATTCAGCTATAATCAATATATATATAAATCTTCCGTTACTGACTGACTGACTGACTGACTGACTGACTGACTGACTGACTGACTGGCTGACTGACTGACTGACCGACTGACTGACTGGCTGGCTGGCTGACTGACTGACTGACTGACAGACAACCTAGAGCCGAAACAACTGGGCGTAGCGGGCTGAAATTTTGCACGTGGGTTCCTTGGGGAGTGTAGGTGAGCACTAAGAAGGGATTTCCCGAAATTGCCACGGGAACGGGAAAAACGAGATTTTTGTGTTTATGAGAAATCTGCGCGGGAAAAACCGCGGGGCAGCCTCTAGGCCTCTAGTAATAATAATAACACATCACACTCAGAGGTATGAGATAGAGATTAGATAAGATAGAGGTAGAGATAACTACGTAGACGAATATTACACCCAGACCGGAAACAAACATCGATATTCATCATATCAATATTCGCCCCGCCCGGGAATCGAACCCGGGTGCACACGCTTACTCAGTCCACATTACTGCCAACTGAGCAGTCAAGCTATAGCTTCTTACTTTTATTTGAGAGACCAGCTCTTGTCTATGTAGCTTACCTATGTAAGTGTTAAAGTAGGCAATAATCAGTATATTGTTGAGAATAATCATCATCAATCAATACATAGAACTAGTATAAAATAAAGTCACTTTCCGCGTCTGTCCCTATGTAAGCTTAAATATTTAAAACTACGCAACGGATGTTGATACTGTTTTTTTTTAAGATCGAGTGATTCATGAGGAAGGTTAATATGTATAATACGTACTCAAATAATAATAGGTTATGCGGTACGTTGTTCGTAATTGTTGTTTTCGTGTTTCGCCACCAGAGATGCTTAGTTGAGAATGTTTATTGGCAACTACATAATAGAATCAACCATTTATAAGACAAAATAAGTGATTCCATTGGTTCTTAAAAACACATTCCTCGCTTAACATCTCAGGTAGAACGAAAAGCTCTGTTAAACTGATCAAACGTACTATTTTAAGGCGGTAACTCTCGGTATGGCGCGAAATTCAAATTTTTTCGCGTTTTTTATTTATTATGGCGAAAATATTCGTTTTTAATTAGGTTTAAATGAATTCGCGTATGTAAAAAACCATCTCCCACATTGTAATACAACGTTTTTTGAAGACAGACCTACTGATTTTGTGTCTTAGGACATAACTTGATTTTTGGCCTTTATCTCCTAAGACACAAAATCAGTTGGTCTGTTTTCAAAAAACGCGAAAAAAATTGAATTTCGCGCCATACCGAGAGTTACCACCTTAAGTACACTCATTTATATTTTCCGTTTGGTTTTTCACACAAGTATTTTTGTCTTTTTCCCCAATACAGGCAGCGGAACTACACGGACTCTTTCCAGTTGCGCCTGAGCAACACCTCGCTCTGCGCCCAAAGCGCCGGCGATATCAAGGACAAGGGCAGTGCAGTCGTATTGGCCACTTGTATTAGGATTAAGAACCAGGTTTGTATGAGGATTGATAACATTATCAATTATTATTGACCAGTGTGCACGCCGTGGCTTAGATGTTTGCCGATTTGTGTTATTTTCGCGAAAAAAAAGTCACCATGCCGGTCACGTGGTTCTAAGTTGGACTTAATTGTTAAAGTATGGTCTCAAATAGGCATAGAATGTTTCTAAAGCAGGTGGCATGAATAGTATTTTACAAAGTAGAAGATTAGGAAGTATTGGCCGATTCCTCTCTGCTCTGCCTAAAGTCGTATTTTGTTCCAGATCTGGTACTCGACAGCAAGGAACGAGCTAGTGCTGGGACGGACGCTCTGTTTGGACGCGGCGAGCCAGTCGGCGCCTCTGCTGGGCAAGTGCCACGAGTATGGCGGCTCGCAGGAGTGGCTCATCAAGGAAACGGTATACTTACACGGTGTAATTGTGCTTGACGTTCATAAAATGCAGTAGGTTGTGGCTCATTTAGGTATCATACACGGTGTGATAGCCTCGAAAGTTGTCAGTATTTTTGTAAATGGTAACTGATAAAAAAACCGGGTATACACGGTGTAATAATAAATACACGATAGCTGGTGGGTATACACGATAGCTGATTAAGCCATTGCTGGGCAAGTGCCACCAGTATGTAGCCTCACAGGAGTGGCTGATCAAAAAGACGGTATACACGGTGTAATAGAGGTTTAAAAATGTAATTGCCAAGTGCTAATTATCTAAGAGAATACAACAAACAAAATTATCTTTATGATCAGGATATCATTACATCCACTTGCCAGTGTCACATGTCAATTCTATTAAAGTACCATTCGATACATTTTGCGTCCACAAATTGGAATTTGCTGTTGGTATTGTAGGTGTAGCACTTTTTACTGAAGAATGTATGTATTTAAAAAATGTGTTATTCTTTTGTTGTTAAAAAAATTACCTTTATTCCTTTTTAATTGAAATTCTAATTCGGTTAATTTTTTCCGGCAGGCCGGTATCCCGGTCTACAACACGGCTTCCGGACTGTGCCTCGGCGTAGAAAGCGCTCGTAGGGCCGAGCCGCTAGTGATGGAGATATGCGACCAACGAGGGAGGAACCAGTGGGACCTTGTGCGGACCACTGCTTAGGTGCCAACGTAAAATGGTCGACGTATTGAATCTCTTATAAATGGACTGGCTGGATAAAAGTAAGTAAAAAAAAAGATGACTGTTACCTGATTGTTATAATATTTAAACTAAGAAACTTTTTTTATTGAGGAGAACGAACGGTTCTTAAAACCTACCTACTTATAAATTTGTATATGTATTTTGATGTGAAGCGGCATAGCACAGCTAAAGTATCGCCACCCGCGAAAAAAATTAATATGTTCTAAACTAAGGCAAAAATAAAAATGTGGAATACTATTTCACTAGATAATATAGCCTAGAATTTTTAGGGCACCATTATATAGCTTTTAGGTTAAAGACCAAAGAAAGCTACAAATTGTTGCTTAAAACAGCCACTTTTGGCAACAATCTGTAGCTTTCTTAGCTATTTAACAAAAAAGGATCTAGGGGAATACTGTTTCAAATTTTTGACATTTGCCTTAGTTTTAGAAGATATAACTTTTTTCGAAGTGGCGCTACTTTAGCTGTGCGATGTCTCTAACTAAAGGATTGATCACTGATGTAATATTTGGAACCTGCGTTCGGAACCGCTCTAACCTGTAATATTTGTATGAAAATTACAAAGACAGAATGTTTAGTGACTTTCTTTACTTATTTAAATAATAATGTTGTCAACGCGTTGTACGTTTCAATATTTTTTAGAAGTCATACACCTAGTTAATTTAGATTAGGTACAGTTTTTGTTAAATTCCGCCTTTTATATTCCATATGTCGGCAGCTTTTTAGTATTATTTACTGAAGTACAAGTATATAAACCTGTTTGTTTTAAACTCTCTTGTGATGATTATATTTTGTTTATTTTGCAATCTTTTGTGTTTGTAAAATAAAAAGTATATATATATATTTACCTATGTATTATGATATTTTCTCAGTATTGCATTGAGTACAATTTTTTTGGTGCATTGAAACAACGATGATTTTTTTTATAAGATTACCTACTTTAAATTAGTGAACCAAACGAGTATTAGTATCGATATAAATAGAACACAAGTTTTTTTTATTAACCTAATACAGATTTCACAAATAGAAAGAAACACATGTTTAAATCACTGACCCTTCTGCGATGCTAGGTCAACGACCGAAAGGGCGATGACCCCATGGTCGTATTCCCTTATTTTGACAGCCACTATTGTTCCTAGCGCAAGTTAATGTTAGTACTATATAACAACGATCCATAGTAAGTAGGTTTACTATGGTTTTCTTTACAGAATTAAAATTTTACAATTGACATATCATTATTGACAATAATGAGTTTTTGTGCTTTAAAAAAAAGGGAAGTACCGCTTAAAGAGCTCAATGACTTTTTAAGTAACCCTATCTTTGTTGTGATCTACGTTCGATATCAATACACTTTTGAAGTTTAGTTTATGCGTTTGTCAAACAGATGGCGCTGTAGCGTCGCGCTAGAACGCTACCATCGATATATGATACTAGCTAGATAGAAGATCACATACAAAATCAAAGCTATAAACTATAAGCGTAGGCAAAGATCGTCAAACGTTACCTTGACCCTGTCTCACTTAACTTTGATTTTGTATGGGACCCTCTATCTACCTCTATCTACTGAAGTTAAAATCAGCATTTTTTTTAACACTCCAAATATGAAACGGAATCGATAAAAAATAGTTTTAAATAAATCGGCGCTGTCAAAAAAAGATAATATAATGTATGTTGTAATAAAATAATGTATGTTTGCACATCAATAAAAAATATGAAATCAGTATTGCTACTTTTTAAAATTGATAAAAAAAACTTTATTATGTTCAGCCTGTGATTCCGTCGCGCTCGTCTGTGGTCGCGCGCGCGTCTCGTGATAGTGACGTAGAGCTATGAATGATGTAGCATGTAATATTGAACGAAAATCGACTTGTTTCTTTATTTTTCAGAAACTGCTTACAAATATCCTTAAATTTATCTTATTTGTAATCGGTATGAAACAATAATCTCTGTACCAAAAAAAAAAATCGAATTCAAAGTGACCCAGTAGTATCCAATATGTCGATGGCTAGCGCTCTAGCGCCGTATGTTTGACAACCTTAACTATTTAAAATAACTGTTTTATATATAGGTGTAAGTGTAAGTGCGACTGAGAGTTTGTTACAATTTTACAGTTTTATACGCTGTTTGATTAATATTTTTCTAAAGGATTCGTTATTTTATTATCTATAGGTACTGGTTAATTTTTATAAATCTTAAATTTACCTCTGAGAAAGATTTTTTGTTGGCAACAATTCAACTATACACGGTTCCTTTTTTATCGTGATTTCTAAAAACAAAATTGAAGGGGAAGGGGAGGGCAATGCGCGGGGGGCCCGGACTTAAATACGTTTTTTTTAATATAAGTAATAATTAAAGTTTCCGCCAAGATAAAAAGTAACCGTCTATATACCTGATAAGTGGAGATCGAAGTATAAATTTTGGAGTCGATTGGAACTCAAAGTATGGAAGCTAAAATTTGTAGATAAGATAAGAGAACAATGGTTTTGGAGTCGATGGGACCAACTCTAAATAACAACCTTGGAAAAACATTGTTCCCACTTTAAATGATTATCCTGTCGGCATCTGCGCCGTTCCTTGTTGGCTGTGAGCTGGGCCTAAGTCGTTTACAAAATGTATGTATGAGGCTCTGTGTTTGAAAGTTTACCGGCTGTTGTGTGGTCACAACTTTTTCTATTAAGATGACCGTATACCCCGAACGCGTCCAAACAAAAAGAGAAAACGTGTTACTAACACTATAAAAAACTAGGTTTGTAAGTTTTCCTTTTTTTTATTCGCTATAGATTCCGACTAATAGGCCCCAAAAATGCAGAGACTGCGATAAAAAATTGTCGGATAAAGTTGTTAGTTTTACGAAACCAATGCATATTTAAAAAGGGAAACGTATAAGCCTAGATTATGTATTGCTGAAGTTACATGTGTGGGCATGTAACTTCAGCAATAAATAATCAAGTGGACATGAAAGTTATTGTAATTTGCTAAATTTGCTAAATCCAAATTTCATCAAAAATTTGCTCTATCTCTGTCGCATGATTGCGGTTAGGGTGCCACAGCATGAGTTTTTTTTTAATATTTTTGCGTTGCTATACTGTCCTCTTAAGTTCCCGTCCTTAAATAACTCTTATACTTAGATTATATTTTTCTTAATATTTTCTGTTTTATAGGAAGCTAAGTTATTTTTTTTTTTGCTTCTTCTTATAATTTAACTTTATGGTTTTTATTATGTTTGTAACGTGTTACCATACCATACAAATTTGGTCTATATGGGTAGCTTCCTTACTACGTTCCTGTCAATAACTATATACAACAAAATGTGAGTTAAAATGTGTAAAACCAATTTGACAACTGCCTATTAAACCTAACTTTCGTGATACTTACCCAGATTGGGCATTATCGACAACCTACCAACCAAATAAAAATAAGAAATATCCTGTATATTGAACGATGTAAAGAGCGAACTCGTATTTGTTAATATTAAGTGAAAGAAATATTTTTAAATTAGATGAGTACATTTATCGTAAGAAGCAATTGATTTAATAAAAGCTCAAATTTAACAATTTGTTGTTTAATTTTATAAAAATTAATACTTAGTGTAGTAGAAAGTTTTACCTTTAGCAACATTTGGAAGCTTGACAGCTTTCTTAGGTTATAAATTAAAAGCCTAACAGTGCCCTAAAATACTAAGCAAGAATATCTAATGTCTTACGGGATCACAATTTTGATATTTCCGTGCATGATTTCGAAGATATACATTTAATCTTGATCAAAGCTAGTATTTAAGTCAGTTATAAACCTTTTTATTATTAAATAACTAGTCGACCCGGCGAACTTCGTACCGCCTAACCTATTACTATTTTGTGCATGTATTATACCTATAAATCCTTCCTTTTGAATCGCTCTGTCTATTAAAGAAAACCGCATTAATCCGTTGTATAGTTTTAAAGATATAAGTATATATAGGGACAGACGCGGGAAGCGACTTTATTTTATACTATGTATTGAAGACAAGAAAGGCTTTAGTATTTTGAATTATTATTATACTACAAAATACTAATAAAAAATACTACAATATAGCTGAAGATATTTTCATCACAATGGCCGCTTTGAAAGAAACTACAGACCAACCAATCAAAACTTGAGACGGATAAATATTTATTTTCCTCTCTGTTTCTTCTATTATGTTAATTTTCTGAACGCTGAACCTTTTTTTTTTTTTAACAGACTGCGAATGCGAATTTTTATAAACACAGGCGAGTTTGCGTAATAATTCAATGAGCTGGCCTTTGTTTAACTCTGTAAGCGATGACCATTGTTTTTTTTTTGTGATATTTCCACAGAACCAGGTATAACTAATTTGAGCTGATTAAGGGAGTACTCACACTTATACAGCTCTATTCAGCGTTTGCCCATACAAAACAACGATTTCATTTTGCGTTTTTCGGAGCGCTTGGAGTTGTTCGTTTTTCGCATGTTTTTCGCACAGCGATTTAAGCTTAAAGTGTGAATTATATTAGACTTGTTATCGCTTCTTGAGGAATCACGCTTAGGTGTCTCTATCCATAGATATTTTATAGGAGTAATAAATAAAACGCGTGTTTATCGATATGTATGTAAATCAGTCAAAAATTTTTCGACATTTCGTAAAAAGATGGCTTCTGCCTAAGCCTTTGATAATTTTTTCATTATAAACCTACCGAGCTCAGATTACGGTAGTTTCCTTTCTCTGAGCTACCGAGAATATAATTTGGTAACGCAAAGAGAAGTCTAAGCAGCCTCCGTATTCTGTATACGTAGACACACGAAGAACTGCAATTTTATGAAACCCTTTTAAGCCCTTATTTGATATCGTTGTATGGGCTTTACTCTTTTGTCCGTAGTTTCAAGATAGATATTTAAAAATACAATGTAATATCTAATGCTCTTTGGGAATAACACAAGATTCACGAAATAAAAGAAGTATTTTTGAAAATAAAATAACATAATATATTTTTAGTGTTTAACAAAAATTACAGAATTTAATTTAATTGATCAAATTATAATCCAAATAATCGTTTTTTTTTTATAACATCTATTAAATAGAAAAACTAAATAAAATATATAAATAGCCAGCACACCCGAATGAAACCGAATCTTAATAGTTTAATAGATACATATTATTATACCACAAATTAATTCACAATTTTATTTCATTAACATCGATATGTAGACCAAACGATATTTTAAGAGTATATTTCACGAAAGCCGCGGAAAAATATTAACGCAAACATTCGTGAAACAAACTGTAGAGACTTAAGACATACACACCGCAGGATAATTTAAAAGCTCCAGACTGTAGTCTATCCAATTTGATTTTTAAAGTTATTTTGAATCTTGCTTGTGTGTGCGTGCCTTTAGTTCTTTAAATGTACACATTAAATATTTATAACACACATTTTTTATGTTTTACGTTTAGAAACGAAGATACATCACAGTGATTCTTAAATTTACAGGAGGTGAAGCAAAATAGGTTTTAGTACTACTAAGAAATACATTTTAAATGAAATTAATCTAGTCGAATCATATTTTTGTCGCTGAATTAAATTAAAGGGGTTCCAAGATATTCCCAAAACAAAACGATATAAATAATATATCAGCATGTTTTGTTTGATACGGCAACCGACTCTTGACAGAAAAAAGAACGCCGCTATATTATGCGATATTAACTATACTATTATATTATTATTTTGGCTTTGGGAATAATCTTTAAACACCATTAAAAAATCACACATCATATCAGTTAATTACTTTCTTTTCAATTCATCAATTATATAAACTACCCTAAGCTTACAAGAAAATGTTCGATTAATAACATTGAACATACATCGTTTACTCTAAGATCCCAATTAAACAACTAGGGTGTAAATACAATAATTTTAGTGACTCTATGTTAATGATAGTTAAACAAAAAAAAAGTTATCAATTAATTGATTGTCGCCAACATCACTACGGCATAAGATAGCACGACTTTTTGGTCTTTCCGAAAGAAATATTATGATAGTTGTGGTATTTGGAAACTGTTGCGGCGCGAAGAGGAACCCAAGCGTACCTAGCGTAGCGTAGACCAAGCAGAGAGCAGACCTGTAATTCCCGGAATACACGAGGCTGGTTTTTCAAGAAAGGATAGCAAGCTAGTGTTAGTAAGCTAGCGAGCAAGTACTTCTGGCTTCTCGTAGACTAAACTATCTTTATTTTTAAGCTAAGTTATAATAGGTAAGCGAGCTTTCGAGTCAGGACAGTTAAAAAAAAACTATAGCTTGCTTTCCTAGCCTAAAATATAATAGCCTCGTGAATTCCGGCCATAAAGTTGTACAAAGTGTTTAACATAGCAGAAACTAACATGGCAGATACGCGACTAAAAAACTAGTTAAAAGTCTAAAATAAATTTTAATATTGAAAACGTGAAATTGTAGGAAAGTTATAAATGCTTTAGGATAAAATCTTGATAATAAAATCTTTAGACTAGTTACAAATGCCTGGACTGCCTCGAAACGCCGCAACAGTTTTCTTAGTTTAAGATGATAGCATATTGTCATCGACACGGGTTATGTGAAAAGGGTACTAACTACAACTGAATAGGTCACTTCTAATATAGGAATCTATGGACGCCAAATATTAGGTTATTGGTTACAAATTGTTCTATCCAGTTTTCCGTTTACATATGTATGTACTGACTTTTTATTTTTATTTAAACGACGTCCAAGATTCCTTAACAAAAGAAAGAAGTTTTATCTAACTCTTAATATTCCTGTTTTCAATATTGTCGATTCGGGAACAGTTACGCTCAGGGTTCCCTGACCAGATGTCTGACGGAACTCTTTCTGGATAAATCAGAAATGATTACGCATACGAAGCATTATTAGATCCTTGCTTACAAATCTTTTGGTCCCCTTACACTTCTAATAGATTTACTTATGTGGGCTTTAACGAAATAATTAGAAACAAGTACTTACATTAAAAAGGGTTTTTTAAGTTCGATTCTAATTAAAGTGTAAATTGGTACTTAAAAAGGTAACGGAAGATGTCGAGAACCTGCAACTCCTCAGTCAACTGGTAAAAGTTTGGCCCAAGGATATGGAGAAGTAGCTTCTTCCTGTTGGAAAGGCCAAGACTCAAGCCTTGGATTCTCTGGCATCTAGTTATAATTAAGATAGATAAAAAAACTCTTTAAATTTTAAATAACGACCCACAACAGTATTACTGATATCTCTCGCCAAAACATTACGTTTTAAATATAAATAATGATAAGGTTGTCTTCATGAATTATAAAGAATTTTATTTATAATTTATTAATAAACATTCTAAAATATGTTTTATTTTAGATGAATAACTAAATTTTTATGAAGATGACATAAAAACATAAGGTGATGGATATGAGGAAGTTTTAATTAGAAGGAACGCAAGTTTGACCGTAAGTCGATTTTTCGAAGTCACTTTTTACTGCCTATTCTTTAGTTTAAAATTAAGTTTTACACGAACATGCAAACATAAATGCGAATATGTTTTAATCTACAAGGTAAACGACAGAATATAAAAATGAATTTAAACTCCATGTCTTCATAGCCTCTCTTATTTTAAAGACGACGACTTTGCGATAAATAAGTTACCTACTATTATTATTTTAGTTCAGCTCCATCTTGAGCTACACATTAATTGTTTCTGTTTTAATTGATTTGTTAAAGTTGATGATCTATCTCGTTGATGATTAAAAACAATGTATTAAAAAGACCAGCTTCCACCAGCTTAGCTTGCACTAATGCGGAAAAATATTGTATCTTGTCTTACAAGATAAGTCTATTTGTTATTAGGACACTTTTACAGATATAATGTACATTTAAACCAAGTAAGTCAAACCTTTGAAATTTATTATTTTTATGAAATATCTAAAAAGCAATTAAAAAAATATCATAGAAAAGGTTAATCATAGGTAAAAAAAATATGATGCAAAATCATCGTCTTTTGAATAAGATGCATGAAATTACTATTATTTATTCGTTGTACAAAACCTACGATCTTTGACATAATGAATGTATAAACATTATTAATACTCGTACAAATGGTTAAATATATTTAGTTATATTTATTTCCTAAACAATTCAATATCTTGCCGGGACCTGCAGTTCGAGTGCCGCATGTTATAATAAATAGGTACTACAATAGCCAAATAAAAATGTAACAGCCAAAATTACAATGACTAAATGAATTATAATACCAACAATAAAAAGTTTGATTTCCAACAATATTTTTGAGAATATGGTTTTGGATCTGTATTTTTTGATAAATTAAGAATAAATATGGTTTCTTCCACAAGTTCTAATCTCAATATCACCGCTTGTAGACTGCAAATATTAATTACAAACTCTGCTCCAAACCTTCCACGTGGAATGGCAATATGCACCTAGATTAATAAAAGTTAAGTTTTTTTTGCCAAAAGTTTGCTTTGTGAAATACAAAGCATGAAAATTTATTTTGAAAATGGCTTTAATTTATGCTGTCTCTTTTATTATCTTTCCATTGGATATTAGTTTAGTTCATGGTGTTTACTATAAAAAAGTTTACCTACCAAACGCGAAATTTAAATATTTCCATCAAGTGTCCGTAAGTAGAAAGCCGATAAGCCGATGTTCAGGCGGTTACTTATTACTACTTAAAATAAAAAATATAATCAAGGCAAATTATATATCTAATCTACTGAAAAAATACAAGAGAAGCATCAATTTATCTTGTTACTATTAGAGCATCTACAGCCCAATCTAAGTTACCAGCAAATTAAAAACAAAACGTTATTTTTTTCGGTTATGTATATATGTTTTTTTATTTAATGTTTTGTATCTTTAATGTGATATAATATGTTATACTTATTCTAAATATAGTACTATACATTTATATTCTTAAGATACCTAGTTTACTTAAAAATCTAATTTATATACAGTCTACAGGCGCCGGAACGCATTTGATAAAAGTGGTACGTAAGCAAGTAAGGGTTCGATATAGCTGCTGCGTACCATTCAATGAATTTCTTAACTAATAACTACTTTTAGTTCTAGATATCTTTCTAACCATCGAGATAATTATGATATGACTGAAACATGAGTGAACACTTTTTTTTTACTTTTTGAAGTAAATATAACTTGGAGCACAATCAAATATGACAAAGACAAAGGAACCACCTGCTGCATATAAAAACAAAATGTTTTTATTATAGGTAGGTATGTATAATCAAATCGGCGTTTTCGTTATTTTTAATATAGACCGGAGGGAGAAAAACGAAAAATGGGCCAGAGGTGGCACATGATCAGGAAGCAAGTTATTTTATATTGTAATGATATAAAAAGAGTATTATTGTGACTATTATTTATCTAAACTATCATTAATCTCTGTACAAACGGGTTCTGTGAATTGTACTTTACATCAAGGTAATCATTATTGTTTTTTTTTTACATCAAAATTTTGTAATGCACCGTGGTTTGCTTCGTTATAAAACTTTAAAAGATATGTTTATAAATATTGATATGATATCTAATTTATACTTAGTTCTAAAAACAGTGGTTCAAGGAAAACGAATCAATTTTAATAAAGTTTTTTTTTTTTTGCTAGAATTTAAAATAAGAGCTATATAAGATAGTGAAGACATGATAATATATTAAGGAGTTGTATAAATTATACTTACTACACTAATAAAAGTTAGTAGGAATTTTAAGTCTTTTTTTAATGTTTACATTAAGAATGATGTATTTTCTGTGTTTTATTATTATTAAATGCGATTTTCGCAATAAACTAAGTACTAACTAACTCTACATACATAAAATATATTTTATTATTATATTTTTTTTATAAATTTAATGAATATATTATACTATTTTTCAAATATTTGAAATAAAGACAAGATAGTTAAATATCAGAAAAGGTAAATATTATAAATAGATTTGATATGATGAATTGATAATTATTAACTCAATGAATTTATGCAATTAAACATAAACCCATTAAAATTAATTTTATAAAACCTAGAAGTGCTAAACGCAAACCTATCATGGATTCTAACTTGTAACTAAACACAAAATCTGCTATAGAAGGGACTTACCACAACAAGCCAGAGCTTCGGTACTGATATCAAGACAAAAAATTATGAACACAACCAAAAATATTTTTAAATTAAATTTTATTTAATTAATTATAATTTTTTTATATTAGGTATTTTATACACGGTTATTTTTTTATCGTGGAGGAAAATTTAACCCACAGTAGGCATAGTTATACAAGACTGATTCCTGAAAACAAAATTGAAAAATAATGTACTGTGCTCACTCGAGGTACTTCGAAAGTTTTTGTAAAAAAAAACTAAAAACGTGTAGCATCAGAGCAATGACCTACGGTGGCTTAGCTGGTGCCAGACGAGTCAGGGAGTGGAGGGCAACGAGCGGGGGGGAGTAAACAAGTGGTCCATCGGCCTTAAATATACACGGTTCTTTTTTTATCGTGGAGGAAAATTTAACCCACGGTAGGCATAGTTATACAAGACTGATTCCTGAAAACAAAATTGAAAAATAATGTACTGTGCTCACTCGAGGTACTTCGAAAGTTTTTGTAAAAAAAAACTAAAAACGATGTGTAGCATCAGAGCAATGACCTACGGTGGCTTAGCTGGTGCCAGACGAGTCAGGGAGTGGAGGGCAACGAGCGGGGGGAAGTAAACAAGTGGTCCATCGGCCTTAAATTTTTTTTTTTAGTTTTTCGAAATTAAAAAAAAAACAAAATGAGGTCAAAAAATAATATTAAAATAACATATTCTAGTCATATTGCAAAGACTTAGTCCACAAAGTTTCGGCGACGATAAAAAAATACCGTGTATTTAAGCAAAGAGTAAAGTGTGCTGTGTGGTCGTGGTGGCCACAAAACATTCTATGGTGGCGGCAAAGAATCCACCATCCCATGGATGGGTGTCGTATTAGGCAAGGATGTTATAGTGTCCTTTGTTGAAAACCTTTGTTTTTTGTGTAACATAAATTACACGAAAATTTAATTCAAACAGTTATCGAATCGTGATCGTTTAATTGCTTACCTACGCATTCTGGTTTAAAATAAATAATAATAATAATTTATTGTTCAAATTACAAAAACAGCATAAAAACATGTGGTTACCTGAACTAAGACTTTTTAACAAAGTCTGTAACTCAGGTACCAAATATTAAAACTAAAATTGTAAGTATTTGCATGCATTAACATCACAAACAATTAATAAGTAATATAAATAACTAAAATAAATAAATAAAAAATAGAATTAATACACAATCAAAATGCGATAAATTAAAATGCTAAAAGTAAAGAGATAATAACTTCTAAATAATTAATCATTTTTATGCGTAGGAAGATTAAAGTTTGCATTCAGTTGATATAGATACTTTGTACGATATCGGCACCGAAGCCTAGCTTTTTATTTTTAAACTTAGTATAAACTTATAATTATAGGTGGCTTCTCGAGTTCTATTTTGTTATTCAGAAGCATTTTTATCGAAGAAAAATTGTTTTTATAACTTTATTGTATTTATTAACCCTGGATGTGGGTGGCTCAGACCGGTTGGTGTATGGACGACTTTCAGCTCAGACAATGATTGTATTTTAACCATAGTGTTTACATAGTTTTTGTTATTTTTAATTATGTATGAGAAAGCCACCCCTAAATTAATTAAACACCCAGTGAATAGCAATGGTATAAAATTTTGAATTGCAGGACTTTCTGTCAAACTGCAACCTTATTTACAAAGTTCCAATGGGGTCAGGCGAAACAGATTCTAGACCTTGCTCGTGAAGAGGAGTAAAGACTAAATAAAATATAAAAACTCACTCAGGCGATAAATGAATGAGATAAGTAACAAGTTGAACTTTAACAGAGCTACGATTAAGAGACTATCTCTAAAATAAATTTACTTATAGGAAGTTTTGTGTAAATTTTACATTTTTTGTGTAATTTTAGCCTTAAATTGCCCTTTATGGGTCTTAGAATATTTTTTGGTCATCCAGAGCACGACTTATAGCTATGAGTTTAAGTTTGAGTCTAAGTTTCAATGCGTTTTCAGTTTTTTATGACACGTAACAGTCCTAAAATCCGCCTCGCCTTGGGGCTATACCACCCCCATTCACTGCAGTGTTTGAAACACCAATCTACTCGCTACTTTTATACTTGACTAAATATTGCTTACTACGGCCGACCAGTCGTTGCTGCACGCCGGTCGGAAGAAAAAACAAAAAAGTTTCTTATTTATACTTTAAAAAATTAATAAACACATCTAACACTGAAAGCTTAATTTTTGTAACCATCGGCTTTCTTTTTTGGGAGCAGTAAACTTATATACCTTCTTATACTACTACTACTAACTATACTACTAACTAATTTAAATTGTCTAGTAAATAAGTATAAGTCACATTAAACATTTATCTGGATTGTTTTTATAAATAGTAAACTATTTTTCTCAATGCTGTGAAAAAACTGTAAGACGAACTATTTAATTCAAATCCATATTTTTTACTATATTGAGGTATGTATAATTTTATTTCTATTTTAAATGCTAGTGGCTAATTTTATAACATTGTAAATCTTACGTTGTTATGAGATGAAACTGAGAATGTGTCACAGTTTATATCTGATGATTATAACGTGATCTTATAATTATTACCTTTAGATATCTTATCAAAATGCTAATTTATTTACAACCTACTAAATAACTTTTCTAGATCGTCACAATTTTCAATATGTACAAGATTCTAATTTAAAATTGATTATTTAATAAAGAATTTAAATTAATTGTTACACCTCGCGGTTACTATGTACAAACGAGGTAGGCATATGGTTTATTCCAATTTACATAACTTTTTTTTCTTTTTAATTTAACTTTCTATTCAAGCTATGGTCTACCGATGTTCTCACGTATTTTTTATTTTATTTTGCATAGTGACTGAAGAGGATCTGTGACGTCAGATAGTATAAAAAATGTTCAGATAATACTAAATTAAAACCTAATTTTTAAAAGCGATATTTTTGGACATTGTAACTAAAATATAATTAAAAAAAAATATATAAGCATCTAATTTTATGATGTTTTTTTTTTTCATCTTAATACATCGTAATGAACCATAGCTTGAATAGTTCCTATTGCTATCGTCAAACAAAGGAATCCGGCCATTGATAATGTTTTTACCTAGTGCTGCTATATGCTTCAAAAATATGCCAAATTTTCTGAACCAAACGCGACTGACTCTTCGTGACATGTGCACTTCTCTTTATTATTTAAATACAAAGCATACTGCTGACAACCTACACGAATATGAGCTTTATCTTTACGTATATTATATATTTTTTTAAAATAATAAACCCAAGATAGACAGTTGAGGAGTCAGTCGATGGATTAACCAATAAGACCTACTCGTGTTAATGCATATTGTTTTTAAGTGAATGCCATCTATTTATAAAGTACTATTAAATTAACGAAATCTTTTTAATTTTTTACTTTAGACTAATTTAAATCCTATTAGACCGGTTAAATACGAAGATGAAGTACCTAGGAAGATGAATAAAATATTCAAAGCTTAATATACGTTCTTTTACAATTTAGAAGAGGTTTTAGTACCTTTTAAAATTAGGTGATTAAATATTTAATTAAGTTATGCCTAAAATAAAGTCTATCTCCCAAATTAATACGGACACTTGATGCATTATTAATTGTTTTTTTTTATGTGAATTGATTTATGGCAAGCCAGATATTCATGGCAATTATATTATTCTAAGTATTATATATATATTTTATATGCGTAAATGCTAAACCATATTCTCGAAAGTCTAGTAATTAAATTATGATGAGATTTTAAAGCGATGATAGTTTATTAAAAGTTAAATTAAAAAAGTTTTAATAAACTAATAATATGATACTAATAATATAAAGGAATCAATAATGTTTAATTATACGAGACGACACTTACATTAAATAAGTTTTATATTTTTTAATGATAGCGTGATTTATAAATTTTTAAATAATATGAAAATGCTCGAATAAAACAAAAGAAATTAAAGTAATGATTCATGAATAAAGATCTAAAGAAGGTTACTATTATAATCATGATTCTATAAGTCAAACGGCCCTCTTTTTTAATGGATTGCATTGTGTGTAAGTTTCTAGAAGCAGTTGGTTGATAACACTATGATTTAAATGTGCGCGTGTTTTTAATTCACGCGGGTTTCATATCGATGCTGAATATTTAGTCTCCGACCGTATGTTTTATAAGTAGGATCGATATTCAAATGATTTTCATCAATAACATTGCGGCACTCCTATAACTAATTGGTCAACAGCGCCATTCATAAAAATGGCACCAAATGATGGTAACAAACAACCTGTTGAATAAGCGAATCCTTAAAAGTAACACAATAGACACATAGTAACATATTAACATCGATGTAGCTCTGCCATGGGTTGCAATTGCAATTTTGCCTTCGGTAATATTTGGCATAGGGAAAGTTACTTAATTTTATTTATTTACGATAGAGTTCAGAATATAGAAATAAAGTTGTTATATAAAAAAATCGGCAGTGTTCAATTACAGTTGGCAAGGACGAAAGTATGCAAGGAGATTTTTGATTGAATGTTTCAAAAATAAAAGTAGAAGTGTTTAAGAAATGTCTGCTGAATAAAGTATACTTTCCAAATCATTAGAATACAATTGTTGTCAGCTCATGGTAGCGCTAGAGGAACTGCGAGTGAGGCCTGTCCATGGTCCACCTGCGGGTCGCAGATGTCCTTCCACGGATCAAGGCAAAGCTTTGGGAAAATTACATGCGAATTTGAACGATACTTTTGATACCTATACAATGATACAACTCTGATAAAGTTTAACCAAGTACTCATCGGTTGAAGGTAGTAATTCTTCTCTGTGTGTTCTCTTTCTTGCAGCAAACTTATTAAGATATAAGTCACATAGATATTCATCTAGCAGTAGTTTTGTTTGCCTTGCCGCTACACGGTAATGATTGATTAAAGCTGAGTTTTTGTTTTGGTACTAGTGATTCCAAGTATCGATCAAAGTACATGGATGGGTGACAACATTCAACATCTATTTTTTTTTACTTTTTTTGTTTTGTTAAACACTTAATAGCATGTCGGTCTTATAAACCACTTACTTACTGAAATGTCGTGACTAGAACAAATATATGTAGATCAAGTGACTGGTTTGTGCGCGGTGACGTAAAAACTATTTGAGATACATGAGTATTTAAGAACATCTATTGAAATCGTGAGACGCCAAATGAACGCAATTGACTACAATAAACGAGTAACTTATGAATAACTGTGCACAAAACAGCCAAGTTATCTATAAATTCGGTATGGGAATTAACCTCGGTGGGTATAAACGTGCGACGCTAGGTAACTTTAAATAATATTTATACAAATTATTCTTAAATATACTTTTTTACTTAAACAAAAAAGGATTACATATAATAAAAATAAACGAAACAGAGCGCAACGCCGCGCGCAGAAATACAAAATGAAAGTTAGGTATTTTAAGTACTTTTAAACCTTAATTTTAAAAATAGGTTTTAAAAAAATATAGGAGTAGATTTTGGATATAACTAGGTTGGCTACTGCTTCCCGCGGGCCTCCGCGACTTGGCAGGCCAGCGGCATGCAGTGGCATTGTAGCCTCGAGGGCAGTAGTGTGATGATAGGAAGGGCTTCAAGTTCTTAGAAAAATCTGCGTCGAGCGAGAAAGAGCCGACTCACACCGAATAATATTATTATTAGTTTCACTCAAAGTTGGCTTAAATTTTAACTTTAAAGTATATGTTAGTTAGAAATAAAGTTTCTTTTTTAAGTTTATGTATTAGACGCCCTTAATAAAGCTTCAACATACGCTCTTCCAGCGAAAACTATTTGCCATGCAAAAGTGTTGTCATTTTGTTTACTGTATTTCACATTAGAATGGCAACGCTGCTGTTTCTGAAAAGGTCATTAGCATTTACTCTTTACCTTACAATTTATGTAAGCCACCAGCTAGCCATGACGCAGAAACAATTTTATATAAATGCGTCATAATTTTGAATCCTGTGGCGGTTTCATTATAATAAAACTTGACTCCGCTTGTCTGTCCAACCAGCGACTACAAGGTTCAAAGAACCTAAAATCCTGCGCCAAAAAACAGCGCGTTAGCGAAAAAAATTACCGAAAAGCCTTTTTTACCTTACCCTTAATTTATCCTATTTTGAGCTAATTTAATACTTACTCGTTTCGATTAACTTTAGGCGCAGTCTGTTCGATTTGATTAAAACTAGAAGAAAATGTCCAACAATTCCTTCTTATCTCAAAAAAAATAAGATATCGATCCTTACATTAAAAACTTAAAAGTATACACGCCAAGCAATAGTTAAAGATTAGGAAGCATCAAATAAAACCATTAAAGGGAAACTCCAGTTCCAAAAATGAATGAAGTCTTAACCCACGATAACAGGGAACTGGAAAAAGTAAGTGAAGAGATCTATCGCGTAGGAAGCGGCGGCTTGAAGCCTTGAGTCATTCGCTCGAGGAAGCGATGGAGGTCGCTGAACCGAGGCCTTTGGCTCGGCTCCCGCCTCCAGCACTCGTGCATCAGGTCGTACAGCTCCCGCCGGCAGCGCGGCGGCGGCGCCGCGGGTACCTTAGCATTCCTCCCCCCAGACCGCCATTCAGCCGCATTATCCACGACCTACCGACATCCAGACTTTAAGTCCTAAAGAACACTGGAAACTTGACCTTGTAACAAGTCAAAGCATCAGTTATGTTGTGTATTCATCACATTCAAGAATCCCAATCAGTCTCATCCGATATCATCATGTATCATATATCACATTATATTAAAGTTATTATCGAAAAAGACCAACCTGGTCGTCTGTGTTTTCCTCGTATGGCTTCGCTGAGCAGTGGGTCAAGACTTCCCAGACAGTCACACCGAAGGACCAAGCATCGCTCGCTGGTGAATACATGCCCTATAACAAGACGGTGAAGGTTCATAATGCAATGAGCACATGATAGTGCCCAAAAGAAGCAAACAATTCAGTGCTAAAAATAGATAATAATCATCATCATTATCTCAGCCTAAACACAACAACTTTGTGGGGCGGTTTTGCCATAATCGCCAAGCTTGGCTGGCTGGTTGACGATCAAAGTATGGCTCCTCAAGTTTTTCAACAAACGTTGACGCTGCTGCTCGTTCTTTGGCTGCTACACCCATTGGAGCAGCCGAAGAGAGTGGTATTCTATGCCATCAGCTCACGCCAAGAGTAGGTAAACAGGAATCAGACAGGACTCACCAGCAAAAGACTTTCCCATGCCATCCACCGCAGCGGCAGCCGCGCCCCATCCGCCAGGACGTGGTAGTCGCTCACAAATTCGTCGCAGTACATCGCGTAGTCAGACACCTTCACTGTCAGGTCCACAGTCACTGTTACGTTCCTGTTGAATAAGAGACGTTAAGGATTTGTAATGGGAGTGGCAAGGCCGCCTTTGCCGCCTTTGAAAACCACAATACCCGAATCATAAGAACTTAAAAACTTTAGTGACTTAAACTACTTAATTTTTATCTGACACTTAATCTTCATTTTGCCAGTTATGGACAAAGCATCGGACCTCTTAATAAAATGTATATAATGCCATCAGTCATCAAGTCAGTGCTAATGGTTTGAGTCACTAAATCTGGATTATTTTGACCGCTGCGCCTACAACATTACATTCACCCTGTTATTCATAAATAGTTAAGGGCATTTAGACTGGATGTCACGTATTTACCATTCAAGAAACCAGAGAAGTAGACCTCCAGTAAAGCTATTTAAAACCTACTGTATCTTTATGAATAATACGGTCAATGTATAGCTTATTGTACAGTGAAGAATAAATAATGCATCAAAATGTCAGTAATGAGAGCAGCTCACCTCGCTGCCAAGTCTCGATGTGTCAACTCGAACGACTCCAGGTACTTCATGCCCGCTGCGATCTGACAGCAGATGTGGATCAAGCTTCCATAACTGTGACGAAAAGATAATGACTTTATTGATGGTGCCAATAATTGATTGGAATTGCTTATAATTTATAGGCATTCTTGCCCAGACGCGTTCATAAAGATCTAAATATGGACAAACTTTTCGGGCAGTTTTGCCATATCGCAGTCCACAGAATACCTATAATAGTTATATGGCTCAAGTTTTTCAGTGAAGGACGCTGCTGCGGTACACACGGCAAAAAAACTGAACCCGAAAAATTATTTAAAAATGTAAACGTAATTAGTCATCAATATCAATACATAGTATAAAAACTTTTTATAAAAAAATTAAACCGCCGAAAAAACTGAAAAGCATTAAATAATAGGGAAACATTTTCTATTAGGCCTTAATTTACTCACTTCTTAAAGTAATTTTGGATTACCAAGAAATTTTAAGTCGGCGCCACACCACACAAGCAAATTCATTATCTATGTAAAGCGCGATGCGCAGCGGCATACGTTTTTCGGTTATTTCTTTGAATTTCAGGTAATTTAGTGATCTTTATTCGTTGATTCTGTGGCACCGACTCAAAATTTCTTGGTAACCCAAAATTACTTTAAGAAGTGAGTAAATTAAGGCCTAATAGAAAATGTTTCCCTATTATTTAATGCTTTTCAGTTTTTTCGGCGGTTTAATTTTTTTATAAAAAGTTTTTATTTTTTGCTTTTCAGTTTTTTTTGGGCTAATTTTTTTGACCCCAGCTAATCCCCCTTCACAGGGTGGTCACACCCCACAAGGTGGCCACACAACCTGGTGAAGGTTGAGGGACTAACACGATGAGGTTCAATCACGACCGGTCGGTAAGGCGATTTGTGAGGGAGGCCTATGTCCAGCAGTGGACGTCTTTCGGCTGATTTTATTTCATTTCCAAAGATATTGTAAGTAGGTATCAAAAGTTATAATGTAACACGGAAATGCAACCTGTGAGTGGATAAATCGACCCGCCGACCAAAAAGTCACCCCTATTTTCCCACCCTTAGGGTGGGAATTTTATTTCCAAATTTTTATGGGACCAACTTCAAGGAATACCCTGTCGATTAAAAAAAGAATTATCAAAATCGGTCCACACAGTAAAAAGTTATGCGTGATCATACATAAAAAAAAAAAAATATATATACGCGACGAATTGAGAACCTCCTCCTTTTTGTTTTTTCGTCGGTTAAAAATGAAGTCGCTTTCCGCGTCTGTCCCTATGTATGCTGAAATCTTCAAAATTATGCAACGGATATGCGGTCTTTTTTAAAATAGATTGATCCAAGAGGAAGGTTTATTAGTATAATACATGCACAAGAAAGAAATAGTTTAGACTAGTTTAAAATAAATTAAGACCTGTAAGTATAAGCTCGTTATATGTAAGTATACTCTTTAGCTCGGATGTCTCTAATGTATAATGGCTCCAAACACGTGCACGCACTTCTCTACCCTTACAACAAAAGAAGAAGATAATTTAGGTAAGTCGTACTTCAAATTCTTGTCCATCTTGAGTATGGTGGGCAGTGGGGCGGCGTCTCCGCGGTCCAGGGCAGCGCAGGGGGGCTCCTGCAGGCTGAGGCCGAGCACACGCGCCAGCTGGGGGTGCTTCAGCCCCGCGCCCCATGTTGCTTCACGAGCGAACGCTGCCCTGATCATGGAGAAGATAAGGTGATCATTTGGTATAGTGATCATGTAGTAAATAGCCTGATCATTAAGAAGATTTGTTTTAGCAGATGGAGATAGATTTTGTACCTAAGTATACAGAAAAAATATTAGTTGCAATGGCTTGTCGAAGAAATGAACAATTACGTAATAGCCAAATAGAAGGAGCACAAAAGTCAGTCATTCTAAGTTTCTTGATTGGCTTCTGGAGCTAGTTTACTAACTTGACGTCATTGTGGCAGCCGCGCCACAGGGTCTTCACGACGACGAGGCGGCGCCGCTCGCCGGCCGGCTGGTCTTCATCCAGCAACTCCTCGATGCCGTCCGTCTCGCAGATCTGCAGCTAAAGATAAAAATAGTCATCATTATGTCAGACAAAAGACACATCGTCCACAATTCGCAACACCGACCGGTTTTTGGCGACAGCGTACTTTCATAACTTCACCAGGTCATCTGACGACATTGTAGGGGGTCTGCATACTATGCGCGGACGCCATTTGATAACTTTTTACCCGCCGCGACCATCTGTTTTTCGAGCTATGTTACCGGCCCATTGCCACTTAAGTTTCTGACCACCTGGGGATCTGATACTTTGAGTCTTATGGCCGAAAACTGCAATAAGCAGTGACCAATGGAAAAAAGCGCGGGAGGCCTTTTTCCAGCAGTCCGACACAAAACAGGCTATATAAAAAAATGTGAAACTATGTCAGCTTAAAGTGCTTTAAGTGCCGACCGGCGACTAAAGTTACAAAGAACTTGGATAGTTCAGTTTTAAAAATAGAAAATGCGAGTTCATTAAAAGTGAAAAAAAAAGCAACCTTTGCATTACTGAGCCGGGACGGCCATTAAGTCCTTCATGCTTCGAAACAGAATCTAAGAAAACTCTGCAAAAACTCATTAAGCCCGGATAGCGTTGCAAAGCGAGCATCCTAACATTACACCAACAAATATGCATTTTCATTCCAAAGAAAAACTATTTGAATTTACATTTCTGCAACGAGTCTTGCGGCAAAAGACTTTTCCTGAATATTCCGGCAAAGCCTACCGCGACCCAGTTGCCAAGTTTAGGGTAAAACACAACATTAGGAAAACCTATTATACATACGTTTTTTTTTAGTTAGCTTAAGCACATTCTTGTGGAGTAAAGTGCTGAACATCTGTAGGCGAACGCAAAACGATTGATTAGGGTTAGGGAGTGGAAACGACGTAATGTAAGGTAATTAATTACCTAATATTTATACAGCTCCCGTTCGTGGTTGCGGGAAGTTGTGTTTAGTACGATAAGGCCGCGCCTAAATAAGTTTAGCCACCCGTTTTGGTAATTGATGGAAATAAAGGACCAAAACAAATAAAAACCCACCCCACACTAACTTTTGACAAACATTTTCACCGTTGCTTGTCCCCGCTTGAGAGAAAGCACTATATTTTAAATTTAAGGTATTCTATTTTACTAGGCTTTACATAAAGCTTAGCGAACGTAGCATGTAACTTATATTGTATAAATAAATCTGAATATGAAAAACACAATATTCAGTTTTCCTAAAATTTCTATGGGACCGGACAAAACAGGAATAACGTTGAATAAACAAAAGCAGAGGAAGCAATGTTTTAACGATTGAGAGTAGCAAGTCAGCTCTATTCCCCGCGGGAGCTGAATTAGATAAGGATCCTACAACTTCAGCAAACAGTTGATGTAGGTAAATCGAGCTAATACCATTAATGTGTTGCTTTCCTTTAGGAGTTCAGTCAACAAAACAAACTGCCGACTTTTAGCCTTACCATGAGCTTCGCTTGCGTTTAGAAAACCTTCAGCTCCTTGGAGATCTAACTCATCTACCAAGCGAGACAATTATGGCAAAAACGCGCCACAATGCTTTTCTTTTTGGTAAACTGTTGCTAGGTGTTTTCGGCTGAAAACAAAATTGGGAAAAGAGGAGAGGAGTTGATGAAAATTTATGGTAGGATAAATAAATACATACCGTCTTATTCATAAAGATACATTAGATTTTAGGTAGCTTTACTACAAGTCTACTTCTTTGGTTTGTTGTATGGTAAATACGTGATATCCAGTCGAAATTGACATACGTCAAATAACTAAAATGCTCTTTAACTTTTTATGAATAACAGGGATAATATTTAATGCAATGCTAACAGCAGCGCTGTTGCACGGCAGGGCATCCATATTTTTCAGTCCTCCCACGTAGTTTCAACGTTAGAGTGTTACCTGCAAGTGGAGAAAACATGCGGGTAGCAAAAAACAAGGCAGGTAATAAAAATAAAGAATGCCAACTCATGGTGGCAATAAGAGGTGAGCGTGGCCGCGGCGGACGGGGCGCCCACTCCACGTCGCTACACGTAAACAAGATTAGTTGTTGCGTCTATTTTCCCAGCGATTTCCTACTTTCCTAGTGCTCTCCTATTTTCCTGGTGGTTTCGTTGACGCCGCCGTAGCTAGTGCTAATTGAATTTGCCACCAGTTTGTTTGTCAAACTATTTCAGCGCGTCCGTGTTCCCAAATTGTTTCGAGAGCGCTTCTTCACGTGACTAAGCTACTGGGAATTTTGTTAATTTTTGCCTTTATTTTAGAACGTTTAAAACACGAACAGTGGCTTTGCTAACTGACATTTAAAACTTGAGAATTTTACAGCGAGCGCAGCTCATTGTACCTATAAAAGTATCGATGTTTCATGAACTTCGGTATCTGAAGCTTAGCTATAAAAAAATAATACAATTTTGTTTAACGCCGTCGTACTACCTTCCTATATTGGAATAAAGCCACAGATTCAATACCAAGCTTCGTTTTTAAAATTCATGATATTACGAACTCGGAAATGTGTTTATATATTTTTTTCACATTAATTGTTTTTTAATAGCCGGTCCATTAAAGGGCATGAAAAAACAAAATGTAGGCTGCGTGTCGCCGGCGGCGGCGGTCCCCGAATTAATTCACTCAAATTATAATTTAATGACTGCCGCCTCGGCGGGTGAGCATTACCTGTCTGTTGCAGTTTTCCACTTCACGCAATTTTCTGTACGTACCAGTTAAAAGAAAAAAATATGGAATTTCAAAAACAAATTCCATGAAAAACATTAATTTGCTTCTTTCTCAGAATAAATAACATTTTGAAGCGATACATTAGGATGTATGTATAGAAAACCCATTTCGAAGGTTAATTAACCATTCATCCGTCTAAGGCCCCGCGCACATCTTTCGAGGCGCGGCAATAATACCGAAAATATCTAAATTACCTAAGGAGCTATTTCGTGCTCTCGTTCTTAGGGTTATTTATCTGATTTAAACCCTGTGCTATTGAATTAAAAGACCAGTTAAAATAGACAACATCTCGGTTTCTTTGTCGCGCCTAGCAAGAATGTAAAGTAAAGTAAAAAATTATTTATTCAATATAGGATACAAGATATCGCTTATTGAAAGTCAATTAGACTAATCTAATTAATATTGATACCTTATTTTGTAAAGTATCCTATACTAATAGAGTCAGTCACCAATTGGCTCAGGCAAACAAATGTTTGCCTTGCCTTACGACAATGGTCGCCTGGAGACGCCCCCAAACGAGCCCTCCTCTGTCAAATAATTCTATTCCCTTTCGCAATGATTTTACAACGTAGAGAAGAAAGGGGTAACAAACTCTACTTTACAATTTAAAACACTTCGTCACACCCATTGAGGTAGGAAACGCTATGGGATCATCACTCACATTTGCATTGATTTTGAATGTGACTTCATAGTACTGGGTTCGGTTTACGGCGGGGGCCTATGTTGGTTTTGATAGCTCCTCTGTCAAATGATTCTACTCCCTTTCGCAATGATTTTACAGCGTAGAGAAGAAAGGGGTAACAAACTCTACTTTACAATTTATCTCGCTAATTTACAATTTACCTCGTTAATGTGCGCTACCCTTAGTCTGCGAGCACGAGACTTGCGTAGTCCGAGCGACGGCGACAGCGGAGCGACAGCGATGATACTAAAGCACCGAAACCGCCGTCGCCCGATTCCTGCTCGTCGCAATACTGTGGAATGCTCTAGTCTGCATCTCTGTCGCCTCGCTGCCGCCGTCGCTGCCGCCGTCGCTGCCGCCGTCGCTCGGTCGTCGCAAGTTTCGTGCCCAAAATAAGTTTGCTTGTCTTTTTTAGAGTTCCAGTTACTGACACACAGACAGGACAACGTATAGCCTGAACCGGAGGAGTTAAAATCAAGAAAATTATAAATTGTAGGCGAACGTAAGCCCATACATTATATATGAAGCCAAAGTAATAGAGTTACTTATAATTAAAATTATTTCTTGGAGAAACTCTATACCGTCTACGCCGTATTTTATGATTGCTTTGGTATTAAATTAGGTCTTCTCATCAATTTTATACTACTATTCAGAAAGTGATCGTAAAAAAATATACAAAATGATATAGAAAAGGACTGCTTTAGTGACTTTGTAGAACCAGGGATTGTTCTAACAAAATGACCATAATTAAAAGAAATACTAATTATGAAAAAAAAAATCTCGTGTAAGTATATAATTCATGAAATAAAAAAAATGTGATACATTATTCAGGAGATAGATTCTTCATATGTTTAGGACACTATACTTTTTATTTATTTAATCAAAGAAAGCCATTTTAATTCTGAGTTCCGAGGATACAAATTAATATAGAAGTTGAACGCATAAACCTACCTTTCTTACTTACCTTTAGCATCTTCTTACATATTATTTTACCGAAATTGTGATTGAATATTTAAGCTAGGGACGGGTCTCACTCAAATCGGTAGATTATACGCATTGGCAAAAAATACTATTTCGGCAAAAAGGTACTAACTCACTGAGCATGGTTTTTGGGATCTTCTTTATACAAAAACGCCTGCTACAGCTCGAACATGACCTTAGCGGGTCTGAGCGGAGCGATAAACTGAGCGAAATCCATAGAATGCAACAACCACCCGCCGCTTTATCCGCTACGAGCTTTCCCGGCTTACTTCGTTACGCCATAGAATATAAGAGACTACAAAATACTTGGCTCTATAGGCTATGTTCTTTTGACTGCTCAGAATGGCTGAATAAAAAACAAACAACAACAACAAACCACCTGTCAAAATATGTAAACAACGGAAAAAATATTGCACCTTGGGTTATATTATTAAAGTTTAGGTAAGGATCCCTAATTTTTTTGAAAATCTAATATAGCCTATGACACTCGGGGTTAATGTACATTCCTACCAGTGAAAGAATTTTTCAAATCGGTTCAGTATTTCCGGAGCCTATTCGTTACAAACAAACAAACAAACAAATCTTTCCTCTTTATAATATTGGTATAGATTAAATCCGCTGGGTCGGTTGCTGCTATCAGTATAGCTATGCTAAAATGCCATACTTTATATACGTTTGCTCGCACGCTCTTTTTAAATCTATTATATATATAAAAATGAATCGTGGTTCTTTAGTCTAGCTAAAACTCGAGAACGACCGGGCCGAGTGAGTAGTCCAGGGAAGGTTTAAAAGCTGAGAAAATATGAAAAAATTGAGAGGAAGATAGTAAAAGTAACAATATATTTTTCCCATACAAATTTTAAGGCGCGACGCGATACAAAGTTCGCCGGGACAGCTAGTGTTAGATAAAAATAAGGTTTTTAAAGTTTTTATAAATTTTTAGCACAACAAGTGATTATACTGTAAATTTTAAAGAATCCAAATATTTTATTTTATTGAGTATTGTAATGTTATATGAACAATAATCCCACGTGTACCAATAATCCACGAAAACTTCCACTTCGTTGGTTTAAAATTAATATTGAAACCATATTGAATCAAGCCTACCTATATAAATATTATTAAATCAATGTAAATACACCCTGAACCGTTTGAAACGGGATAGCCAGCGTCCTGCGTCCGGCAGTGATCAATTTTTACGAGCTTTGAATCGAGCTTACAGCTTTTTGTGAGGGTTTAGCTTTTAGAAATTTCTTGTTGTATGTTTGATGTACCCGTTTAGACATTTCTGTAAACATATTCTTGATTTAGTCATATAAGTTGAATATCTTCGTTTTCATTGCGTATTTTTAATACTAAAAGTAAAACTGCCGGAAAACAAAATTTTATCAAAATGAAAATAAACTCTAAAACGACCCACCGACCAAACTTTCCCTTAGTTGAACAAATATATTATTATTATTATTATTTTAATTTAATGGACTTGACTCCACTCTGTAGTGATTTACCTTCTCTCTGCCACTCTGCATGGAGCACTGGAGGGCAAAGATTTCTTAGCGTTTCCCCAACTCGCTGCTGGAGGGGGACTTTTCTTTATTGTTGAATTGTTGACCTCAAATTTTGATAGTGACAGTTGACACGATCTTAAACTGACAGAATAATAAAAAGTCAAAACAATCATATTTTTCGCAGGTGGAAGGTATTTTAACTTTAAAAGCAAAAGTAACCAAACTTTTGTAACTAAAATGACCTCGAGGTCTTTATGAGTATTTCGTTCACAATAAATAAACTAAACAACTCCAAAACTACCCACTGACTCAAACATGGCAGAATTCTTCAAGAAACTGAGGGAGAAGATATCAGTCGACAACATTGTCGATATGATGAAAGACGGTATGTTTGTATGTAGCCTTACGTAGCTCATCTACATGTATAGCTAGACAACCGATGATCCAGCCAATATTGATGCAATATTCATGAGGACCTGCAGCTAGATTTCATTCAAATTGGCACAGTGCGCCGTTGGATAGGAATACTGATGATGCTTATCATTCGCGCTATTTCTGTTGTATTGCAATTATGTTTGCTCTTGGGATCATCAGGTATAGCATAGAAGTTAACGAATGTTTATATCAAAAACTAGCATCGTTCAGTGGTTTGTTTGGGGCATCACTTTAGATCATTGAGAATGATTGCATTTGGAATGAAGTTTTTTAGTTTTTTATACTATAAAACCATTATTTTACTGCACAGATACTGATGAAATCTGTAATAGCGAGTCGGGATTTCAAAATAAAACCAACTTATTATCAAAATCGAAGGATGTCCTCTAAAGGACACAGATCTCCACCACAGATTGCCACATGGACACATGGACAAACATTTTAGGGCTGCCATAATCACGAGACTTGGCCAGTGGGTTGGCGATAGCAGTATTGCTTTTCATGTTTTTAAACAGAGATCACTGTTGCCCGTCCTCATGACTACCATGAAAAGAAACGGTTAGGTTGTATTCTATGCCATCAGCACACGGCAAAAACAAAAAAATAAAATACACAATTATACATTACAGCAAAAGTCATCGACGAGGACATGGTCAAAGAGAAGGATGTGCGTGAAACCTTGTCTAAAATGGACATCAACCAGTATGTTGACCTAGAGGACTTGTCTGAGAAGGTCAGCCAGGCCGCTGAACAGTCAAAGAAGGCTGTAGAGGAGCTAGGCACCGTAGTGGTGGAGGCTGCACGTTCTACAGCTAAGATCACTTTGAGTGTTCTCACCAAACCTAACCAGGTGCGTTTGTTCTTCGGTAACTGATCTGATCACATTTGTAACTGATCAAAGATTTGTAATTCTTTAGCACAGTATTAAACAAAAAATATTTACCTAACAATAAGGCACTAAGTGTGCTAGCACACTTAGTGCCTTTCTATATCAATTAACTTTAAAACCAGATTCCAGTGTCTTTATTTTGTAATGTCAAATCCTATCTAACATTTACTGTTTCCTCAGCCTTCGAGGCTAAGGTAAAAGTAAACCATTGTTTTTCTGACTAGATAATTTTAACTTTTAGGCAAGTTCAAGTTACGACGTTCCCACGAAGAAGCCGGATGATGATAGATGCGACGATGAAGTTTACTACTACAAAAATTATAAAGGCTATACAGAGTTCAAAGACTATAAAAATTACAAAGATTGATTGATTCACAAAACTGTCGCACGAAATACTCATTAAAACCTATGAAGTAGTTACGTGTTTTATTACATATGCTGTATTTTGCATGAAACTGTGTGGAAAAATGCATATTTGAGCGAGCGCCCGGCGCGTTGAGTCGTGAATTTAAATCGGTGCTACCGAGTGTGTGAGGTCAGACTCCTGCTCTACAATGTTTGTGGAAATGCCAATTCACATGCACTTCAAGACTCTTATTGAGGTTTCTATATTTCCTTAGATGTTGTGACGACTCGACGAATTCCGGATATCTTAGGAAGAAATGAATTCTACATAGTTGCTGGTAAAGGTATGTCGATAGATTTAAGGATTGTTAATGATGTGTCAAATCGCCTTTATTCCAAGGAAAGTTTAAGGTACTTACAGTCCCATAAGGTCCCTCGCCAAGGTAGGTGACAGGTCGCATCCGTCCGCGAGGGAAGTCCAGTAGGGGTGCTACACCGTTAGGAGGGTCAGCTTCAGGCAGCTTGATGGAAGTGAAGAGCCCTGGCACGGGGTGCTCTCGGCGGTACGGACGCTCTTCCGGGAATGTTACCTGTAGACAAAATATTTACTCGTCAGATTAGGGGTTTGGAAGGTGATTCGTATTTTTTCCTAGTATAGTGTATGTCATATAGTACATGATTAATGCTCTTGCACACCCATAAACTTGAAGATGTGGGACGTTCCGACTTTAAAATAGCTTGACTGAGCCGACGCAATTAATGATTTACGAATTTACGATTAGTTAGTTCATCAATTAATTACAATTCCTTTTTGGATATTTCTTTAGGCAAATCACCAATAAATCTTTAAAAAAAATATATAACGTATTTCATTAGCTAGTGTTGTGCGTTATAAATATAATTATGTCGTGACATTATCCACGGCCCGTAGACTTTAAAGGCGGGTTTAACCGAGTAACCGAGCCGCGCAGCAGTGCTCCGGGGTCGCGCATAACTCATGCTATTGTAAATTTATGCAAGTCTTGGAGGTTCGTAATTAAGCCGTTATTTACTGGGCAGCGATATGAGAGCATTATTACTTGTAATGTTATGTTTTATCTGCGGTTTTGTTGAGCTACTTTATCAATCAATATATATAAAACTCTTCCGTTACTGACTGACTGACTGACAGACAACGCAGAGCCGAAACTACTGGGCGTAGCGTGCTGAAATTTTGCATGTAGGTTTCTTAGGGAGTGTAGGTGAGCACTAAGAAGGGATTTCCCGAAATTCCCACGGGAACGGGAACAAACAGGAATTTTGTGTTTATGAGAAATCTGCGCGGGTGAAACCGCGGGGCAGCCTCTAGTACATAGTATAAAACAAAGTCGCTTCCTGTGTCTGTCCCTATGTATGCTTATATCTTTAAAACTATGCAACGGATTTTGATGCGGTTTTCTTAAATAGATAGTGATTCAAGAGGAAGGTTTATAAGTATAATACATGCACAAAATAGTAATAGGTTAGGCGGTACGAAGTTCGCCGGGTCGACTAGTAACTTTATAAAAATGGGATCGAAATTAGGTAAAACCCCTTATTCGATTTGAGCTTAATTCAGTATGGAACAGAGGTGGTGTTCGGAAAATATCAAATCTGGTCAGGGAATTAAGAAGAAACTATTCGGTATGTGTGTAGTAGGTACTAGTTATGTCAACTTAATAATTTTTTAAGACATGTTGTAATTAAATCCATTTTAGTGTTAAAAACTTTATTTTGAAGATTTCAAATTGCCAAATACTTTAAAAGACACATTAACAATGATTTAGTACCATCAGGTCTTAAAGGGCTTCAATGGCCTATCCAAAATATAAACGATCACCCAAGGTATGCCAGGATTTTACTCATTACGGGCACTAGGCGACCGCGCTCCGGATGATAAACGACCGTCCGCCGGGCGCTCGCTAGAGCTACATCCTTAAGCTAGCCGAGTATTTGTAGCGACACGACAAATGTTGGGTTATGAGACTTATGAGATAGGATTGTCATTATTCTCAAGACGTTGAGTTCCATGCTTTCGGTAGGTATCTAGTTTACCTGTGGTTTTAGAAATACAAACAAATGTCTTAATTGTTCTTGTGTGACACTGGTAAGTTTACAAAAATTACACTAAATGCTGCACATTCACGGCAAAATCCTGAAGACGAAACAGGTGCGCAAAAAATTTTGTTAATTAACGAAAACATCATCGTTAGTTTCGTACGTCAGAATATTTTGTAGGTATTTCGCTAAGAAATAATTCATAGCCAAATTCAAAATCATTCATAAGCAAATTTCCAAAATTATTCATAGTCGGGCTTCTAATGCGATGTAAGTGTAGGTCTAATTTTCGTTAACACCATGTAGGTTTTGTTCAGCAGTGAACGTCATTCAGATGTGATGATGACACCCTGTAGCAATATGTTTTTTTTTCGTTTACATCTTGTACGAGTATATAAGTTTCTCAGGTAGCTAGTGGCGGGTCGACCATGAGTGAATTCTCTCGAGATATCAATAGTAATGGGAAGAAGGCGCAATTTGTAACAATCAGTGAGAAGCTAACCGGAATTATTTCTTCAGAAGAATATTGCTGTGGCTTACCTAAAATTAGTCAGATAATCTTTCATTATTATAATTTTGGTCCCTGATTGATCATTGACACATTATTTGGGTTTTACTATTGAATAACACCCGTCTTGTTTTTTCGTCGGGGGTTAACTTTGTGGTATTTTTTCAAAAATGATAGCGTAATCACACTCAGAGCCCCATGAGTAAGTAGAACTTATATAGTCCGGAAATGGGCTTTAATCCCGTAATTCTTACAAAACTTTTTTATTTTAAACTAGTCGACCCGGTGAACTTCGTACCGCCTATCTATCACTATGTCGTGGATGTGTTATACTTATAAACTTAAAATCTAAAAAACGCATCAAAATCAATTGCATAGTTTTAAAGATATAAAGAACACATTGGGACAGACGCGGGAAGCAACTTTATTTTATACTATGTATTGAAAGTGAATGGCGATCCATTAAATCGTCACTATATTGATATTATCTTGGTTGTTTTATGGAAAAAATAATTCATTTTCAAAAGCTTTTAAAAATCAATCAATACAATAGTAATAAATAAAGTCACTTTAATTGTTCAAAATTTGCAACGTATTTTGAATCGTTTTTTAATATATAGTATAGTGATTCAATAGTTACGTTTATAAGTATAATACATGCACATAATAAAAATAGGTTAGGCAGTACGAAGTTCGCCGGGTCGACTAGTCAATACATAGTATAACGCAAAGTCGCTTACCGAGTCTGTCCCTATGTATGCTTAAATTTTTAAAATTATGCTACGGATTTTGGTGCGTTTTTTTTTTAATAGATAGAGTGATTCAAGAGGAAGATTTAAAGGTATAAATAATACGCACTCAAGGTAGTTATAAGTTAGGCGGTACGAAGTTCGGCGGGTCGACTAGTTAATAATAAATCATAAAAATTTAAGAGCTCCAATTAAAAAGGGTTTAATAGGTCCTTGATTTTAATGCTCTTTGTGTTTTTTTTGTATTGAATTTGGCACTCTAGAGGATGAAAAGCAATATTGCAAATGTGGCCGTTATAGTAATAACCCCTGAACGTATCAAATAACTTGAGCTGCAACTAAGTACCTGGTCCCTAAAATGATCCCTTACTAGGATGATCACCGAATGCGGCGGGGAGGCCGCGGTCGTTAATGCGCCCTAGTGATTTATGGCCCGTTTCTAATTGTCCATCATTAATTTTCACAGTTGCTTGCTTCCGCCATTGCGGTATGTAGGTATAGGTAAGTAATACACACGCGATGTTATTACTGCCCATAATGGTCTGAGTTATTGGCTTGTATTAATATGTTGCAGGCAGGATATAGGTGTGTTATACATATAATTTATTAGTCTGCAGTTATTAGTTGATGTTTCATTGTTCTTAGAAACTAAACCTGTTTTTAGTTATTTGACGTATCTCAATTCAGACTGGATTTTACCAAACAACAAACCAGAGAAGTAGATTCAGTAAAACTACCTAAAATCTACTATATCTATATATAAATAACACTGTACATGTTTTGTTTTAAATTTTACGTACATTCAACGTTTTTTTCAGGATTTTCAATTGTGAACTCACATATGCCGCTTTTTTTAGCCATTTAGAATTACTTAAACGTAATAATTAAAGAATAACGTTTTAAATAAATCGGTTTACAAATTCCATATAGTAAAAATTACGCAAACGCCACTCTTTGGTTAAAGTCCTATGAAAGTTACTAAGTATTACTTTTAGCGGCCACTTTAGGCCTCAGTTCGAGTAGATGACAAGAATAAATATATCTACTTAAATAAACGTTTTTCTTAAGAGAGGTTTAGAACAGACACGTATAAAGGCGGGTGCAGGTGGCCGCGGGGCGCGTTCATTAATTACCGCGCTCTACCCGACGGCGAGGTTTAAAAATATCATTTAGGATTTGTCACTGTAACAGAGCGGAGGTTTTCCTTGTCACGGATTGACATTTTAATGCTAAGATGGGATCTGTTGTTTTAAAAGATAGATTAAGATGCGAATGCGTTCACCGCATTTTTTTAATACGTATGTACAGTACATTTAAATTAATAATGCGCATGCAGATCTGCTTTTATTGTCGTTTTCACGGAAACAGCCGAATCAAAATATATAATTCTACTAAATTACGCATGAAGATGCACTTAATCACCTTAGATACAAATAACCTGTGCACATAAAGAAACGATCTCAAAATGGCGGCCGTTGTATGGGCTGTTCCCTCATACTATAATACACGAGATAGCATGCGTACGGCCGCCATTTTCGAATCGTTTCTTTATCTGCACGGCGTATATTGTCTTCCGCTGCTCGGGAATACGAACGTAGTGGAACAGAAACGAAGATTTTTATGCGCATTATAAATTTTGGAGTACTGTAGTACATTAATTGTACAGCCGATAGTAGCATTGTGGTAGAGCTTGGGCGACTCTCGCAGCTACTCGAACGCGAGTGCCTGCACCGATGCTTTCCATAGTACAAAAGGCCACTGCGCGTTCGCTATTATACATATTATGATACAAGGTTACATTTTCTTTATGTAATTAGACACAAATTTTGTTTGCTTAGAATGATTTGTATATAGGTAACGTAACGTTAAATAACTTATTTACATGAAATTTAATATACCTCTAATGGAAGTCCATGAAACTTTCAATATCTCGTAAAATACTTGTGCGCGGTCATAACAACTGCCTCGACGGAAAGTTGGGCGGAATAGTTGCCGGGACGCGGCTGGCACGGGTTCGAGTTCCGAGCGGTAGCGGTTGCGGTAGCGGTGGCGGTAGCGGTGGCGGTTGATTCAAATAATAACATACACACACTCAGAACAAGATAAAAAAAACATCCATCATAACAATTTTCAGCCTTGACGGAAATCGAACACTGTAATCGAAATCTGTAGTCACTGCCAATTGAACCACGTACCTGGTTAGGTGCAGTTTAAAACAAAATGTTGTGTTTCTAACGGCAAAAAGCCAATAACAGAATATAATTAATAAACGCGAGCACCTTACTGATTCAAAATGTTAATTGGGTGCCAGCCAATAATTTAATTATAATGAAGAAAAATTACGCAATATCTGGATATTTTCATAGTTATGAGGAACAAAATATTATTTACTTAAATATCTAATATTAAATATTTATCTCATGATGGTTGAGCGACCGAAAGTGCCTCTAAATCCCACAATACGCACGATAGCACTATAATCGCTTCGCTAATATAACTACAGAATTCGTAGCATAACCCACCGCTACGTCTTGTCGTTGAATATTTTATGCGCTACGCTGCTACGGAGTAGTGGCTGCTACGCCGCGCGGCGTAGTTGGCTACGACGGAAACGTAACGGATATAATCATTATTTTGTTGGCTTTGCTTGCTTAGGAAAATCTGCTGAGAAATTTAATGTAAATAATTTAATACTACGCAGCAAGTGAAATAATTAAGCTGTTTCAATATTAGCTTATTTTAACTATTCTTTATTTAAGAATGTTTTGTACATATAATTGAAAAACTATGCTCTTTGTTTTATAAAAAGTATTCATTCAGTGTACGTTTGTTGTTTGATCTCAATTAATTGCGGTAGAAACTCTCGTACAATAATAAATGATCAATTTCAAACACTCGACTATGCAGTAAACAGAATGTCCAACCCTTTTCTTGTTTCGCTTAGTACCTAAATGATATATTTTCTCGTTGCTCGGCAGTCCACATGTGCTAGTAAAATCCTAGTATTTGTGCCGTCATAAAAGCCAGTCCCAAGAGAAGCGGGCGCAGGTGCTACGCCGCCATTCCTCACGGCTGATCCGCCGCTGGCGTGTTTTAGAATGTTACTGCTTCCAAGTGCATATCGGACCCGTAAAGTGCGTACATAAAATAACTGTACTAGCGCGCCGCGGCTTCTCCAACGCAATTTTACTTCAAACATCAGGAATTCTACTTTCCGTTACCGTGGGATTATCAGGATAAAAATAAGCCTATAACCTTTCTCAGGCCTATGTCTATACCAAATTACAAATTAAATTAAAATCGGTCCAGTACTTAAGCCGTTATTTCGTAGCACAAATATAGATTAGAAACAGATTTCTAGGTACTTTAGCATTTTGCATATAAGTATGGATTAACCCAGTAGTTATTTTCTTTCTGGAAAGAATTATTTACGTTAATCCAGTACAAAGTGTTCGCTACACAAGCTGTAGAAACATAAATCAGGCATTACGCCGGCAACTATGCGAGAAGAGGTCGAAAAGTTGCTGCATTAAACACTAATGAGAGAAAACTATGCCCGAAGCCAACTACGCGGTGATCCATTAAAAAATTATTTAGGTTGTTATACAAAAAAATATTTTCATTTTAAAACAAAATAATGTTTTATATTTATTTATATACTAGTCGTCGGTCATATAGCCCGCAGAACAGATGGCCGCTTGGGCCGAAAAGTTCTCAAGTGGAGACCACGGATCGGCAAGCGCAGCGTAGGACGTCCACCGACCAGATGGACGGATGACCTGCGCAAGGCTGCGGGTCCACGCTGGATGCAGGCCACCTGCGATCGGTACAGATGGAGAGCCTTGAGGGAGGCCTATGTCCAGCAGTGACGTCCTACGGCTGAAATGATGATACTAGTCGACCCGGCGAACTTCGTACCGCCTAACCTATTATTATTATGTGCATGTATTATACTTATAAACCTTCCTCTCGTAAAACTCTATTAAAAAAAACGCATCAAAATCAGTTGCGTTGTTTTAAATATTTAAGCATACATAAGGGCAGACGCGGGAAGCGACATTATTTTATACTAGCTGTCCCGGCTTACTTCGTTACGCCATAGAATTAATATACAACAAACCACCTGTCAAAATATGTAAACAGAAAAAATATTGCACCTTGGGTTACATTTGAGTTTAAGTAAAGATCCCTAATTTTTTTGAAAATCTAATATATAGCCTATGACACTCGGGGATAATGTAGCTTCCTACCAGTGAAAGATTTTTTCAAATCGGTTCAGTATTTCCGGAGCCTATTTGTTACAAACAAACAAACAAACAAATCTTTCCTCTTTATAATATTGGTATAGACTATGTATTGATTTTAAATAATAAAGCTACAATCTTAAAAGAAAAATAATTTATAACACTTGGATAGGTTAAGTTTTCAATATCTAATACTAAGGCACCTAACATATTTAACATGTAAAAAATTATAATTGATTTGTAGCTTTAATCTATAAATATAAAACTCTTGCGTTACTGACTGACTGACAGACAACTCAGAGCCGAAACTACTGAGCGGTGCTGGCTGAAATTTTGTACGTGGGTTTCTTGGGAAGTGGTAGGGGAGCACTAAGTAATAATTTCCCCCAGTTCCCATGGAAACGGGAAAAAACTAGATTTTTGTGTTTTTGAGAAATCTGCGCGAGTGAAACCGCGGGGCAGCCTTTAGTATTAGATATTTGTTATTATAGGCACATTTATCATGTGAATATACACTTTGTTTCATAAGAGTAACGCATTAATCTCTTTCAAACTAGATTCACATTCAAATGGTTTTAACATCAGACTATTTTTATCAAATAAATCGATATCACACATGCAACGGAAATTCATTAAAGCAACCTGCAGCCTCAAGTTTGTTCAACCAAACCCCAAAGTAAAATCCGTCCACAGCACGCTAGCGACGCTTACCCGCGTTACAATGGCGCCGTTTCTTATGTCAATAACCCCCCCTTCCCCTTGCCCCCCGCGGGAGATCCCCGGGGAAATCACCAGGTGATGCATTCAGGTCTCCACGGTGCATTAAGAGAGTGTACTACAGACTATGCTGAGTTGAGTATACATTGTTTGTATTGTTATTTAATGTAACTTGATGGAAACGTTTTGAAGTAGCTTTGTTCTCTTTAGTGCTTAAAGTGTGGTTAAAGAAATGATCGTTGTCTTCGTGGCTTGTTTTATGTTTTATTATGGATAAAGTGTGCGTGTACCGTATTTAGATAAAGAGGGTTCCTTGTGTGGCCATTTTTTTTGTTATTTGAAAGTTGTTGCTTAGTGTAATTAATAGGTACCTAAGTTTATGTAAGTAAAGGTATGTTAAATGTTAACAATAACCTGACATAACGTTTTCCCCATCAAAAAAGCTCTTTTAAAATTCAATTCAAAAGTTAAATTTCGTTATATATACGTTAACAGAAGGTTAACGGAATATAATGCACCGACCCATTAAAATAAACACATAAATACCAAGGTCTGTGTTTTTAAAAGCTTTTTTTATTCCATCCGCTCGAAAAGTCGACTTTTTTGTTTGTATTCTCTAGTCCTAAAGTGACTCTTTATTGAGTTTCCGGTCTGCAGCCGCGAGTTATGAATTTCCATACATTCATTATTTACCTGGTCAATTATGAATGTACTGAAATCCATTTTGTAGTTATCAGCAGCAGTTTTTTTATTTTTGTTTTTAACAATTAAAACAAAAAAAAATCTGTGCCTAAACCATGCCTAAACCAAAGAAATTTTGCTATTATAAAAGCCAGAGATAAGGTACATAATACTAGTATTATGACCTAAACTGACTTTGAAACAAAAAAAAAGAGGGCAAAATATTTATTTTTGTTTAGGTACGTGTTTTTTAGTACTATTATAACAATGTAATTACATTGCAATTACTTTGATTTTACTTTGTTTAATAGTTATGGTTACAAAATAAGTGATTGAAGTGGAATGAATTCTTAAACAAGGTGACTGATTAGGTCAACAGAATTAGGTAGGTACTAATTTTCTTGACGGATGGAATAAACAGTAGTTTGTATTACTCTGACGAAAAGATATTCTGCTTCGGGATTGTTATAACCCTCGATTGCTTGTCTAACTGCACTCGGGTTTAAACATGGCATCCACATTAATTATGAACTACTTTCGCCCTTGGTATATAAACTACTATTATTTAACTTACAATTTAGGTATTTGGGTAAAATCTTGCAGCTCAATTTTGAAGCTGATATCTTTAACTAATTGAACTGAAATTTTGTATACGCGTTCAGTGTGCCTAACAATACAAAGCAAGGTCATGTCACGTCATTATAAATTCAAAATTGCCAAAAACTGAAGAAGGAGCACTAGTTGTTTTCTTATAAAATATGGTTATCAATCGGGAGGCCTTGCTGAGAATAACTCGAAAAATATGATTTCACTCTCAATCCAATAAGTAAGACTTCTTAAGATGGCGATAATAAACTTGAATAAGTTTTTAGGATTTTACTTTAAATTTATTGTTTACGAGCTTTCCCGGCTTACTTCGTTACGCCATAGAATATAAGATACTACAAAATACTTGGCTCTATAGACTATGTTCTTTTGACTGCCCAGAATGGCCGAATAAAAAACAAACAACAAACCACCTGTCAAAATATGTAAACAACGGGAAAAAAATTGCACCTTGGGTTATATTATTTGAGTTTAGGTAAAGATCCCTAGTTTTTTTTTAAATCTAAGTAATTATAGCCTATGACACTCGGGTTTAATGTAGCTTCCTACCAGTGAAAGAATTTTTCAAATCGGTTCAGTATTTCCGGAGCCTATTCGTTACAAATAAACAAATCTTTCCTCTTTATAATATTGGTATAGATAATAACCCATTCTGTATAGGCAAAGAGATCAAAGCCCAAACAGCCAATATTCTATAGTCATGCAAATGATAACCGAACATAAGCCGAGCATTGAATTGACGGCGCGGCGGCCAGGGTCGTCGGTCGTATGTACTTGTCAATGGAAATATTAGGAATATGATGACAATCCGGCTGCTGTCCGCACTACGTTGATTGCATCCTGTAGTTGCTGTGATGGTGAAATGAAACTATCGATATTCTTTATTTTTACAAAGAAGAGAGATATTGGAAAAATTGGCTACGTCAATCACCTGAGAGCACAGCAACGAAACTCTCTATAATAGACAGATTCCAATCGCTGGGGCGATACTGATATTATATTGCATTTATCCAAATATTCGCTCGAGTACGAATATTCTGCATAAAGTTCCGACCGCGTCAGGCAACAAATCAGATCAGATCAACCTGACTTACTTATTGTTGTCGCTAAATTTATTAATCAAAGCCATTATGTCAGATATCAGAACAACAACGTAGTTAGCCGATATCGAATAGGTACATACATGTTAGGAAAATGAAAATCGATATCGTTGTAAACTATATATCTGTGACATCACTAGTAGGCGCAGAAATCGAGCCCCCATCAGGCCGGTGTCCAAACACACGTTTTGTACGCTTAATTAGAGCCCTGACAACAATTTGATCGGAATACCGCGCGTGTATGAGGGCCTCATTACACTGCTAATTAATTATTTGAGACTAGCTTACTCAGTGAATTTCGTAACGTCGTTTTTTGTTAGTTCCGAACTTTTAAAAATTTATCATAGCCTATTCTCATCAGGGTTATTAAAGAGTTGTAATGAGAGGTTTTCAATTTGACAGCTCAGAAGAAAAAAACAAGTTTCATTAAGCTGCTACTAGATGGCGCTCTGCCAGGAGCAATAGGTCAAGATGAAATGAATGATTCAACAGCTCAAAATTAAACATAAAAATTAAAATTTAACTGAGGCAGTGACGTAGTAGGTGAAATTAAGATTTATACTTAGCAGAAAATGATCCAATCCAAAGATTCAGTCAATATTCGATTTCCCATTTCTCTTATATAGCTTTAGACACCGCCATCTACCGGCGTATTATGAAACTTTTTTTTTTCTTTTCTGTCACTTTGAAAACCCCTCATTGTGAAGGAAATTTTCAAATCAGTTGAATATAAGAGCAGTTCGATTCGAACAAAAAAATTATCAAATCTGTATTTTTTATAAATAGATAAAGAAAAAAAAACTTTATTACACAATAATTAGTTTAGAAGACGAGCGTCTACTATTTTTAAGTAGCTAGAGTACGTCTGAGACTTCAATTAATTGGTCTGAGACTTCAATTGATTGAGAGGGTTTAAACCCTGATATAGTGGGGAAATGGCTAAGTATATCAGAAGGAGAATAACTACCAACAATAAATGTTATGCATATCCTCATAATAATATATCTAAAGCATCAATCACCCTTTCTTCCTAACAAACAAACAGTCACATTTCAGTGTATTGTTACCCTTAGCCCGGGCGCTCATTAGCGCAGCCTGCTCGGTTAGGATACCCGGATATCCGGTGACGGACGTGCGCCTCGACGCCATTGTCTTGTCTACCGTATTGGATTTGACTTTGATTGAATCGTAAAGTAGATGCATTGAATTGAGATCTTTGCATCGGATTAATACTGTGCTGAACTGAACGCTTTAGGTTAATGATAGAGGTTTTAGAATTCAATATACTAGTTAGCTAATGGACTTTATAGACTTCATATAGATACAGTGGAGGTTTAGTACGGTGTTACAGATTTGTCTATGGTCTCGTGCGCCCTAGACTCTAGTACCAAAGAGCAACAGCTATTTTGTAATACAGACAAATCGGAAGTGTTACGCTGTCCTAGACCACCACTGTACCTATATTTAGGAGAAATACTTTTACCTATTTTTTATTTAAATAGCCTAATAACCTAACCTATTCTAATTTACATAAATTAATAACTTCTAAACCTTGGCAAATAACAAAAATAAGTTTCTGAATGACAGCTGGATAATCTTGCTTAGTAATTTTAGGGCACTATATTAAGCAGACGCAGATATTCAGCGTGATGCAAACAACTAAAAAAAAACAATGAAATGATTATTTTGAAACTCTCCGTGAGGCTTACCAATATAAAAACTAGTAGAAAACCTACCCCTAAAGAGCGATTTGAAGGCTTTTCATAGTGCGTTAACCTAAATGATACCCGATAGGTTTGACAGCGAGTTGGGTGTGAATAATTAGTCTGCAACGACCGAACGACGCGCCATCATGCGAATATAGGTAACAGAAATATGATCCTCATTTGCATGCAATTTCAGTTAACGAATTTTGAGTTTGGTACAGCATAATGATGTTTTGAATCGGGTATGTTAATTAAAGCAAACTTTTCTAGAACATACCTACATTTGCTGCGTGGTTGCGGTATAGAATGCCACCACTCAGTGCATCGTCTAAGGGTTATGACAGACGACCGACCCTGTGCTGCGCGGCAGCTGCGCGGCCCGAATTGTTTGAGTCGCGCGGCTGCCGCGCGGCACAGGGTCGCTCGTCTGTTACAGCCCTAAGGCAACAACCGAAAGACAGGGCCACTAATCTCAAACTAACGATTATAGGTACTTCTATTCTATTACTATTCTACTATAACTCTATTACGGTTGGTTCAAAAATTGCAAGTCTCGTAACTTTGATCCTATGGGATAGTAGAATGAAGATACTATCAAAATTACAAGAATCGCATTTCTTGACTCAATCGTAATAGAGTAATAGTAGAATAGCAATAGAATAGAAGTATAATTGTAAGTTTAAGAGATGAGCGGAATAGTAATAGAACTATAATCGTAATAGCAGTAGTAGTAGAAGTATAATCGTAATAGAGTAGTAGTAGAATAAAAGTATAATTGTAAGTTTAAGAGATTAGAGCTATACTGCGATTGCAAACCCGCCCATGGAGCAAGGCAATTAATAGCAAACAGTTTGTCTTGTGGGTAGGCCTATGTCTAACAGTGGTTTCTCTCGACTGATAAATAATAATAACGCTTCCTTAGTTACAATTTAGTGGATTGATACCAAAACAGCTGGTCGGTCGGTAATATCAATATCTCAAAATTACAAATTTGTCACAACTCTCAACCCTACCAAGCTTATGAAAGCGTACAATTAGTAAAGCGCGCAAAGCATTCACATACGATACCTACCTACAACGAATTTCCCGATTGAGTCCGCTTTTAACCAGGCCTTTCAGAAACCGGGTTTGGAGTAACGAAAATGCGGATAGCTCGCACTAGCCGGATATGCGGGATGCGGGTTTCCGTCACAAACGGTAAATTCTTGGGTTAAACTGTCACGTGAGTCATGTCAGCGGGTTACGCTCCGTCACGGCTACAACCTGCGACCGAGGGATTTTCGAAATGCTTGTTTAGGTAGGTATTTACTGGTGGAAATGTTACTCCATTCACTGGAATGTCAATTAAATTGCATAGCTTTTCTACTTCGGAGGTGGTTTATCACAGGTTTATATACTCACTTATGAGTTACGTAATGACCAAATTCCATGAAACTAGAATATAGTAGCTACGGGTATTAGAGAACCTTATAATAACTTTAGGTAATGAAGTTTAAAATTCAAATTTCCACAGGATTAAATACTTGCAGGGTATGCGGCTAAAGCTAATCAATATTGTGAAGCTAACGCTTGGGTTTTCAAGTTACCAATATTTGTTGAAAAACGGACTTTATGTAGTAACTATTAAGGTAGGTAGGACGGGTAAGGCGCGTGGCTAAATACTATAACAAATGAATTTCAATTAAGTCTAAAGTGCGCTGAGAGCAAATCTAGGTCAAAAGTACCTTCTGTTGCAGCACTAGCTTCTTAGATGAGGGTTTTCAAATCTATTTATACACTTTGTAGCCGAGATCTACAGACGTCTTGAGAGCCGGGGCGCAAAGTCGTTAACACATTAGCCTGAAGACAGACATAGTGCTACAAACATTATTTACTAATAAATATAGATTTGATGCATTATTTTACAAAGGCGGCCATCGATCAGAGTAATTTTTGCCGAGAGATTTTCACACTTGCACATAGACTTTCCCCTCAGTTCGCCATTCGAAGAAAAAAATTGAGGGGCGATTTGCTATGGCTACGCTTAGCAGGCGTGTTGGCGATCGCAATATTGCTATTCAAATTTTCAACAAAGGAACGCTGCTGCCCGTCCTTCTGGTTCCCATAGTCGCCTTTAACTACACCCGTGGGAGGAGATGGGGGGTGGTATTCTAGGCCGTCACCACACGGCACGACCCGATACGTGATGATATTATCCGTACGTCAATTACGTGAATTAAGATTAAAAATAAAATTATACTCCTTGTAATTTGTAAGAACATAACATACAATTGGTGATTATTAAAAGTAATGGGTAATGGGTATGGGCACAGAACAAGGAAGATGCTCTCTCTCTGGTATGGGTAACACGTAAGAATTAAAATAAATGTTTGAGTGAACTAAATCTTTTCCTAATAATAAAACAGTTCTGTTAATTTATCGGTCTGAAGGCAGCCTTACGTTCCCACCTGGGGCCATACCACTCGCTCTAATTAGTAAGCTGGGTGGTACCTTCATCTTTGTAACAGTTAACACTCAAATTGAAATCATTTACGATTTAATACTACTAATTAACGAGGGTGCATTACATGCAGCCCTAGTAGTATTATTCTTGGGGGACCAGAGATCGAATTCGACTATACATATATATTATCAAACAAATATTTGTATGTGTTTGTAGCTATGATTTAAATTCGTAATTTGTTTTCGGCGGCGTGATTTCGCACATTTTGCACCTAAATAACACCTCAACTCAGAGCCCCTAACTAGTTAAAGCAACATAGGATACCCGGAACACAAAACTAAACCAATAAATGTAAAATTGATATCCAGCAAAATAAAATTCGCCTCCGCCGGGAATCAAACTGTCATAGTAAACATACAGTCACTACCAGTTGAACCACACAGAGGTGGTCTTTATAGTATATCTCTATAATAAAAATAACTTTATTTGCAATGCGTTTCAAATAAAGCATTTTAGTGTTTGCAAGGTGTTTGCATTTGAACGACGCGACGGGTTATTTGTCATGCCGCGTAGGGAATTCCGATATTGACCAATCTATCACTCAGGAATAATAAGCGGGAATGATTTATCTGTCACATTGTCTTGTTAAGCCAATGTGACCAATCGGTCACTTCAGTGTTATTGTAACAATAATAATTTATGAGCTAGTGAAAATTATAAGGTGCTATTAAGAGAAAAAATGTATACTGTAGCACATTTGATCCCACTCACAACTCCGAAATAGGTAGAATCTTGAGGGTGCCCGAAAACATATCCCCCACCAGTAAACATTACAGACCTCCGTAGGTACGGTTTTTTGTGAATACTTAATTTTTATAGCGAAAAGGGTGGTGATAATAGCAAGTAACTTAGAGCATCACTTAAAAAAAAACTAAGACAAAAAAAAATGGTGAAAGAATTTCAATGACTGAAAAACAAATAAATATATTTGCGAATACTCATTATTATTTGTTTTTTTACTGGATTTTTTAAGTTATTTAGATACTTACTGAAACTGTTTGGGGTGTCACAACTTAACTTCGAGTTTTGAATACTCTATAGTCTAGCTTTTACAATTTAAAAATCATGTTGTATATTTTATGTATTTTGCGTAGGAAGTTGCACTTATGAGCTTTCTTGAAAGCTTACACAGATCACAGGTGCACAAAGCACTTGTGATCTGCTTCTACAAATTCTAAAGGTGTGACCACACAGATCAATTAAACAATTCGTACTACTCGTGTGATCGTAGTTTTTTGTTTTAATAATGTTTGACTGCGATATTAGACCAATTATTAAGGGGTTTAATTATTTAAGAATGAACATAAATTTACTTTGGTAGGTTATAAAAAATTACGCAGCAAGTTTATTTTACTAACAAACTTTTTTTTTTTATTTAAGGCGGGGAAACTCCTAACGAGTACCTTGTGACCCGGGGGGGAGTCGCAGGGTGGGGTTCGCACCCACTAAAACATATACAGAGTTCTACCATACATTTTACTTAACACCTCACAAAAATAGCTTACTAATATTGATGAATAGTATCAAATTGACGACTTTAATTTCTCTTATTGGCGTATTATAATCTCTTGAAATATCACAAGAAGCAAGTAATTTACTAACAGTAAAATGGCCGCCGACTTTCGAAAGCTTCTTTCACCTGCCTCCGCAAGTTTCCTGAAACTTTATCGACCCACGACTGGAAATTAATGTAAAAATTGGCAATAATGTGTGTGCGGACCGCGCCGTGTGTTCCTGAACTGAAGTCTAAAATCAAGATTCCGGAAGGTCTGAGTCGAGACGGCGCATCGTACTCCTCACAAAGCAGACTAACGAAGGTGTTTCCTACTCCTACTAGTAGCTTTATATACAAGATACATCATTATAAGATAAGGCACAGAGTATATAATACTTAACCAGTATGAGTATGTAGAAATACTTCCACCCCTTCTGCTCCCATGAGTGTCGTAAAAGGCAACTAAGTGTACACCCAAAGAACATATGGAATATAACGTCCTTCGTTGAATGTCTTTAAGAGCTATAATACTGCGGTCGACACGCCTGGTAAAAAGTTTTTTTTTTAACATTGCATCGATGTGCGCTTATATTATTCCAGAACATTCCCTTAGTTATTTATTTTTTTAACAAAACACGTTAGTTGTAAGCGAGTATTCTTTTGGCGCGATTTCCTCCGGTAGTGCTCGTTGGGCTAATGGCGCTCCACGTACGTGAATAAATAAATAAAAATAAATGCAGCGGGTCGATCGTTACGAGTGTGCCGCGAGCACAGGCTACGAGCGAGGCGCGGCGGCCTCGGGGAGCGGTGTACATACTGAGGTACAAGGAAAGAATTAAAAAAATTCAACTAAACGGCAAAAGTTCGTTTGCGATAAAAAAAAAGACGCTAGCAAAGCTGCGGGAACACTGTAGTTTTGTTAGATGAAAGTAAAATAATCTAATAATTAATAATTACCTGAACACAATTGCATGAAAAATATTATTATTATTTCCAAATTTTGACGATTCAAATGTAGATCTTGGCGTTTTAAATAAGGCTATAAATTCATAATTTGAGAAGTTATAAAGACCAATAAATAAAGAAATGGCATTTATCCTTGTTACCGCCCGCCCCGCTGGTCGCACTGCCGCTCCGCCGCGTGGCACTGCCGTTAAGCCACATCGCACGTACGGAACCAATTCGGAAATTGCAAATGGAAAACACACGCTTCTTTCCACGGACAATGCTTCTGTTTAAAGATTCAGATTCTGATCCCACAACAGATCGGTGGATTTAGAATTGCAGCAGTTTTAATTTAAAACTATTGTTTTCTCAAATTAAGAGTCCTTAATGAAACTATATTGTTTTTAGTGCTAATGGTTTTAAAGTAATTGTAAATGTTGTTGAGTTCAAACATCACAGGTTAAAATAAAACTGATTGAACCCGTCACACCTAGTGCCACTCAGTTAAAAAAACACAATCCGGTTAAAAAATATCACGGGATTCCTGTTTCACGAAAAATGTACTAAAATGATAAGGCCGAAATATAACACAAATTTTGTATACTTACCATTAATACAAACATAGTTGAAGCTTTAATTAGACTCTTCCACTCTGTAGTATGATATTAATAAAAAAAAACTAATCACTCACATGGTGTAGAATATCTGTAGCTGCGTAGAAGCTCTCGCTGGGATCTGGCCGCCGCATCATGTAAGGTCGAGGGAAGGTCGGGTCCTCGCAGATCTCTGTTGACAATGCTCCGGGATTAGGGATGATGAATCTATTATGGAGTTTGCTTGTCAAGTTTCAGTTTCGTAGGACGGTGTTAGTTTAATACATTTTGGCAAAGGATATTATGAGCTCAAAGTAGATATCTTCTAAGATGCAGAGTAGCTTTACGTCAGTACTACCACACCTTTATTTTTTTGTTTAAAATATTATTTAGTAAAATCGTTTGCCTTAAAGAAATTGCTTTGAGCGATAAGGTGGCCTTTTCACCTGTTATAAAACTACTAATGTGTTAATTTATTACAGGAAGTCAGCTAACTCCGTGCCTTATTAAAATCTCTCCAGCCATTTAGAAGTGAAGTAGTAACAAACATACACACTCACAAACTTTCGCATTTCTTATATTAGTGTGATTTATTTGAGAACAATATAGTATTCAGTCATTTATCAATTCTTTGATTCGTTCATACGTCAATGATCCTCTTTTATTTTTATTACCTATACTACTTAATGATCTCAGCCGAGAGACGTCCACCACTGCTGGTCATAGGCCTCCCCCATAATTGTTATAACTATCAAAATAACAATGAAGGTTACCATCTTCTACAATACCCACGAAAAATCGAGTGAAGCTACTGGCAACAAAACACGTAAGTTAGGTACTAGAGCAAAATTGTGTTCATAAAAAGTATATTGCAATATCTACAAAAGGTGATTTTCAATATAGGCAGGCATGCATGCGCTCAAAGCTCAAACAAGCCACTTGTCCATCGACATTCGATTGCACATCTGAAATATTGAATTCCTTTTTCAAAAATTGCAAAGGTTCGCAGAAGGCGCTTGTTTCGCCACCGGCCGGACATCCGGCGGAAGAGCGCCATTCTTCCCGCCATATTGAAAAGATGCTGGCACCCAAAGCCGGATAATAGAGCGGCCTGATGTCCTAGTTCATTCTTCCATGATAGGGTTGAACCATCATTGATATAGTTGTAGAAATACTACTTTTAGGAATAGGTTGGAATAAGTATATATTTTTATTTGAGTGTTATTTTTTTTTTGTAGTCTTTATTCAAAATTGTTTGATTAGCTATATGTTTTTAAAAAGAAACTTTTAGGCGGTACAAAATATAAATCAACTAAAGGCTGCCCCGCGGTTTTTTCCGCGCATATTTCTCATAAACACAAAATTCCCGTTTTTCCCGTTCCCGTGGGAATTTCGGGAAATCCCTTCTTTGTGCTCACCTACACTCCCTAAGGAACCTACATGCAAAATTTCAGCCCGCTACGCCCAGTAGTTTCGGCTCTGCGTTGTCTGTCAGTCAGTCAGTCAGTCAGTCAGTCAGTAACGGAAGAGTTTTATATATATTAATTTGAAACAGTTCCGTTTAATTGAATACCTATTTAGTCTAACAACTTATTAAATATAATTTTTGGTATAAACGTATTTAATACGAACTTCGTATTGCATATCCAATGACTATGTTGTGTATGTATTATACATATACCTTCCTCTTGAATCACTCTATCTATTAAAGAAAATCGTATCAAAATCCGAAACAATAAACAAAAATAAATAAGTAACTAACCCACCAAAAATAATAAATCTGTATTCCTAACACAGTGTTAGCTTCATGTTTGACATCACTACAGAAAAGGGATTTACGCCATTTATGTGCAATCCCTGTGCTTTGCCGCTATTGAAGTGTCGGGGACGTATTTTTGGTGAAGTAAAACAGATTTGATGGGCAGGGTTTTATGAAAATGTTTTTTACCCTTACAATGGCCATAAAACATGTTCACCAACATATTGAATTTCAAATCAATACATAGTATAATACAGTCGCTTCCCGCGTTTGTCCCTATAATATATGCTTTAATCTTTAAAACTGTGCAACGGATTTTGATGAAGTTTTTTTTTTAATAGATAGTGATTCAAGAGGAAGGTTTATAAGTATAATACACGCAAAAAATAAATAATAGGTTAGGCGGTAAAGTTCGCTGGGTCGACTAGTATCTCATATAAATACAGTTATTATATTGTAATTTTTTCTATCACTATAAGTAAGTATGCTACGATTTCATGAACTCTTACAGGAGATATTAAGGCATATTTAATTGAAAAATCAGCGTTATTATAGTAAAGTCCATTACAATGTTGCCATTTAAAGTTTCTAGAACCCTAAACGTGAGTTAAAAAACTTTAATATAAATATAAAGGTGTAACTACACTTAGTTACACCTTTATATTTATATTAAAGTTTTTTTAAATTACACTAAATTATAAGTACCTACATAATATTAATAGGCATATATGCGAACCCCCAAAAGGTTAACCGACATGTGTGGAAGTTCACTAGAAAAGGGTTGCACATAGGAAAGATACCAATTTCAAAAGTCCTGAAAAAAATCCAGATTTTCTGACAAAATACCTGATACGAGCTTTTATTGTTGACTAGAGGCTGCCCCGCGGTTTCACTCGCGCAGATTTTTCATAAACACAAAAATCTATTCCAATTACTGTTCTCATGGGAATTTCGGGAATCCTTTCTTAGTGCTCACCTACACTCCTGTTTTGCATGTAGGTTCCTTAGAACCTACATGCAAAATTTCAGCCCGCTAAGCCCAGTAGTTTCGGCTCTGCGTTGTCTGTCAGTCAGTCAGTCAGTCAGTCAGTCAGTCAGTAACGGAAGAGTTTTATATATATTGATGACACAGAGATGGACAGAAAATTCTTGCACAATTAGCGTCTCACTTCTCAGTCAATAACTTCCTACACAAAAATCAATTTGGTTTTAGGAAAGGGCGGTCTACCTTAGACGCAGGTCACAAACTCATCAGCGATGTCTATGGAGCCTGGGAGGATTCTCACGATGCTATTGGGGTTTTCTGTGACCTCTCGAAGGCTTTTGACTGCGTTGATCATGAGACTTTGCTACTTAAATTACAGCACTATGGCTTACTTGATAAATCACTTGATCTACTTGCCTCTTATCTTACTGATCGCGACCAACGAGTGGACGTGGGTGGTGCGGTGTCTGCAGGTTGTCCTATCAAGATTGGTGTACCTCAGGGATCGATATTGGGGCCTTTCCTGTTCCTAGTCTACATAAATGATCTCCCTTACATGTTAGATAAACTTACTGATGTTGTCCTCTTTGCGGACGACACCTCTTTAACATTTAAAGTTAAACGAGGTGACTCACTCAACTTAGATATAAACAAAACATTAGTGGAGATTTCTCAATGGTTTACTTCTAATAATTTACTTTTGAACGCAAAGAAAACTAATTGCATTAAGTTTTCCTTGCCAAATGTGACTGCTTATGATACAGACATACATTTGGACAATAACAAGCTTAATCTGGTAAATCAAACTGTATTCCTTGGTATCACTCTAGATTCGAAACTTCAGTGGGGCCCCCATATCTCAAATCTTGCGGCAAGGCTCAGTTCGGCTGCGTACGCAATCTGGAAAATCAGAAAATTAACTGATGTTTCTACCGCGAGACTTGTGTATTTCAGTTACTTTCATAGCTTAATGACCTATGGCTTGCTTCTATGGGGAAGAGCTGCAGATATTAACGTCATTTTTATACTACAAAAACGCGCAATTAGAAACATTTATCAGCTTAAAGCTCGCGAGTCCCTCAGACAAAAATTCAAAGAAATTGATATTTTGACGCTTCCGTCCCAGTACGTCTTTGAAATTATTATGTATACTCGTAAAAACTTACATATGTTTGATAAAAAATGTGATAAAATTAAAGACCTTAGAACGCGTAGCAAAAACAAACTAAGTATTCCACAGAACAGACTAAAACGGACAAACAAATGCTTTATAGGAAACGAAGTAAGATTTTATAACAAGATCCCTGAAGAGATTTTGATCCTGAATGATAATGAGTTTAAAACTCGTATCAAAAAAGGTTTGATTAAGAAAGCTTATTACAATGTTGATGATTATGAAAACGACAAAGACGCATGGAAGTAGTCTAGCTCTGCACGATATTTTCATTATTTCATGTATGTACTTTAAATCTTATTAATTTATGTTCTTTGTATTGTAAATTGAATTGTAATGTCACATATATAAGAACAAAAAAAAAAAAAAAAAAAAAAAGAGAAATTGTAAAGTAGAGTTTGTTACCCCTTTCTTCTCTACGCTGTAAAATCATTGCGAAAGGGAGTAGAATCATTTGACAGAGGAGGGCTCGTTTGGGGGCGTCTCCAGGCGACCATTGTCGTAAGGCAAGGCAAACATTGTTTGCCTGAGCCAATTAGTGGGCACCCTGAACTACCTCGCCTCTATCAGTATAGGATACTTTACGAAATAAGGTATCAATATTAATTAGATTAGTCTAATTGACTTTCAATAAGCGATATCTTGTATCCTGTATTGAATAAATCATTTTTTACTTTTACTTTTTACTTTTTACTTTTAAAACCCTGAAATATCCCTTTTCCGGCCGCGTTTCTGAAAAATGCTCGAAATTCCCGATATATCAGGAAAATTCCTGATATCTGGTCACTAGTGATTTACCTTCTCCCTGCTGCCCCCGCAGCATGACGGACAATTTTTCGAATTTGTCGTATCTATCTGTCACTTTTGTTGATCATCTCCATACATTTTCCGGCATCGAAATGTCAAAAGCGATTTAAAGTGACAGTTAGATTCGACAAATGGTCCGTCGTGCTGCGGGGGCTGGTCACCCTAGCCATTCAGGACACAGTTTTTATAATTATATGATCTGTGTGGGCCTATAATGCCTATATGAACAGTCGTGGACGTATTCGTAGTATGATGATGATGATGATGAAGTATACATTTAACTTACCATTGTACTCGTTCTGGTCGCAGCTACCATTATCCCTCTTCTCTCGACGGCCGAGGGTCTCCCGCCAGATGTTGTATGGTTCCCTGTAGTCTTCATCGACAACTGCTGGCCTTTAGACAAAATAAAATGTTATAATTTATTTATCACACTAATATTAAAAAGGCGAAAGTTTGTGTGAGGGTGTGTATGTTAGTTACTTCGAAACGGCTGGAGCGATTTCAATGAAATTTAGTATGGAGTTAGCTGACACCCTGGATTAACACATAGGCTATTAACTGCGGTAATATAACGCGGAGCACAGCTAGTATATCTATAAATGAATCTCTATTTCCCTTGGTCACGATTATCTTACGTGGACTGATTTGTTTAATTATTTTTTTTGTATTTGTCATTGTTAGGAGATTAAGAAAAATAAAGAAAGTTTAGTAGAACAATAGAAAATTTAAGAAAACTGAACAATCATGTTAACTTTTCTACTGTAAAACTTAGCGCTTTTATGGTTTTTACGCTATATAAAGCTGTCACTCGTTTTAGTAGTTAAATAACGAATAATTTCGTATAAACATCGTTCGTGTATACTAGTCTGTATATAAATGTCGTTGATTAATGCCAGAGGATTGAGCAGCAAGTGCTGCGGACCGTACTGAGGACGATATCACGAGCTTGTTAAAGATTAAAATAGGAATAGCGATAGAATTGTCTACTCGTCGAGGTGTAAAACACTCGAGCATCAACAATCTACTGGGACTAGTCTTGAGAGCGGCATCAAACAACGCTCGCGGGAGAGACGTCGGAGCTGTGCACACGGCAACATTCTGCAGCAAAATTACATATTTTCACGTAATGATCTATAAGTGACACTTGGTCAACCAAGTGCCATTGCGTAATATGCGCCACATCCAAAGTGGGAGTGAAAGAAAAGGAGAGAAGCCGATGCCCAGCAGTTGGGCACAATCAAGGTTACATAAGAAAGTCTATAATATTACTTTTTTGGTTTTGACGCTGAGTTGATCCTGGGCTCGTAGAATATATACGTTACGATAACGTTGATTTTTTATTTAGTTATAGGTAAAAACAACGCAAATTCTCGGAGTCCTGTCGCACAAGTCAATGCAAAGAAGGAGCTTTTTAATTAATCAATATCAATATATATAAAACTGTTCCGTTACTGACTGACAGAAAACTTAGAGTCAAAACTACTGAGCGTAGCGGGTTGAAATTTCGCATGTGGGTACGTTGGGGAGTGTTGGGGAGCACTAAGGAATATTTTCACAAAATTAAAATTGGAACGGGGAAAAAAACGGATTTTTCTGTTTATGAGAATTGTGTGTGTAGTAATATTTTTTAATTTACAAGACTCAATTAGTTATATATTTTGTCCTAAATTGAATAAATGCTTTTAATTTTCAAAACATCGTATGCATCGCTGCTAGAAATCGCTGTGTGCTTGGTAGTGGAAAATACCGAGATCGCGTGCCTAGACTGGATGGAACGAAAAAAAGAACGCCGTTTCAGCGAAGGCGATGGAAGAATGGAATTTTGCAGCGATTCCTGCAGTTTTGAGATAATGAACTGATGTTGAATGTTATTTCACTAAGAATTTTTAATTTGGATTTTTTTTACAAAAACAATCTTGATGGTCATTTAATTCTACAGAGGGGCACTTAATTTAGCAGAAACCCTGCCTAGGAATCTTCAAACAAAGCTTATAGAATTTATATTTTTGACAAAGACCCATAACTAAACTTTACCTTATCAAAAACAATAAGAGGGGTGAAAGGCCGCAGTTAAATAGGTATGGGTAGTACTTATTTTTGTAAACAAAGTATGTTTCATTGCATATGTAAATTTTTATGTTGTTAAGTATACTTAGATATAGCCAATGTTTTATCAACATGATGTATCCGCTTATTGTTTATTCATATTCGACGTGCTCCCGCCAACTGCTGTCTCGGCTACACGGTGTAACATGGGTGTAACGCCAGTCCAAACGTCGATCAATGTCGGACGCGCTCGAATAGCTGAATATTGTTATACAGCCTTATTTTTTTTCTTATATTCATTGTAAATCCAGTGTTTTGTAAGAAACATGCAAATTTTTTGAACCTTGCGCGCGAATTTTCTGATTCTACATATCGAAACGTTCTACGGTTTCGTTTTGTTCTTTTGCAAACCCTGACAAACTAATGAGACATAGTATTTGTATAATTCACTTACCTAAGCATGTGTATCGGAGGGCAGGTGGCTAGCGCTAGCGCCAAGCGTGGCGTGCGTCGGTTATTACGATTGCTTCGCAGAGATGGACAGAATGGCTTCTTCAGCACGTTGGGGATGCGGCGACGGGCGCGGCTGATGGACAAACGACCATAAATACAGAAAACTGCAAAACAAGTGCCAAGTATAAAAAGTACCAGATGCTAAATAAAGGAATATCTAAAGCTTGAAAGCCGCAGAAGAGTTACTACGTTTCGCCTAATACCTTAATAGCGTAGAAGATCGAAAGTTTACCGAATCGAAAGTAATGGAGAGATGGAAAAGATGAAATTTAGTTTACGAAGCTAAAGAAAAATACTAGAGAGGTTGATAGTAGGAACGTATAGTAAATTTCTCATTTCAACTCCTTTCTTCTTCTGTTAAATTATTTTATGTGACAAAGGTTACATACATAAATCGGTCGCTTAAATAGGAACCAGTATAAACATCTCCACTTTATGAACTTAAGCCTACCTTCCTTACCTTTATGCCTAAGAAATTAACCTTACCTCCGCACAAGGTAGACAACAGTAGCAGTGATGAAGGCAGCTCCCCCCACTAATCCTCCGCAAGCCAACCCTACGGACACGCGGAGAGACGTGACCGTCCGCTTCTTCTTAGAAGACGGAGGGTTCTCGGTTCTGTAGTACTCTTCCAGAAACTCCACAGAGTTGTTTGGTGTGGTTGGTACTGTTGGCAATCATTTTTTACTTGTCATTATGTTGTAAGTATGTGAGGCTGATGGCTTATATCGGTGATTGTTCCGCATGCTAGGTTGTTTTTAAAATGGTTTTCAGTATGGTTCTAAAATGAGCTCTATGATACATTGTACCTATCCTGAAACACCTAGAGTGGTACTCGGCCTAGGTTCTGAACACTAATATTTTTTTATAAATGGCTGATGGCTTAATGCGTCGCAAAGGTTACCTGGAAGAATTCACTTAGAATCATAGAATGATAATAGCGCTTTTTGTAATTTTACTTAGTGTTTCTTTTAGGTACAATAAAGATTTTACTAATTTTATATTTTTTTTGATTTTAGCTATTTAATCCTGCTTTACTATCCTATATACTAGTCTCAATTTTATTTCGTTACATTGTTTAACAATGTTTTTTGTCTATAAGATCATAGTCACATAAAATATCAGTAATAATAATATGTAAATTTATTAACCTAAATAAAAAAAAAAATATTTCCATAATGTATTTTTAACAGCGTATCGCAATACGAGCTTATAGAAAATTCAATTCAATTTTAGACGGATCAGGCTCGTTTTATACCTCGGGAAGACTTTCAGATACTTCGATCGAAACTTGTCTTAAATACCTATGGATTTATGATGATAATGTCAATGACATCAAACAATTTGTAAAGAAAATGTAGAAAGAAAAGAAAAACAACAAAACTGAAAAGAAATGAATATGCGGTAAATTTTTTTTTCATTTAATGTATGAATCAGGTGATACATTGATTATACAAAAACAAGAATCGTCAAAAAATTTAAACTTCGACATTATAGCTGTAAGCTTTTTTTTTTAAGATAAAAATTATATTTAAAAAAAAGCATTTATTGTGCCCTTAAGCTCAGTAAAGGCTAAACTAGGGTTTATTAAGCTTTATTTGCCATTTAAATTTTAAACATGGTGACAATTATGTCTAAATAAACCCGGAAATAACATCAAAATCAAGACATTGTATCAGGCTTACTAGAGCCAGCCGATAGAGCAATAAGGAATTCCCGATCCCGACTAAACGCAATATGCATTGTATCGTATATCGTATTGTTATCCGAACATTGTCCGTATGAATATTGCATCATCATCAACAACCAATAAACTGGTAGCCCTGTAGCTGAAGGGTATTTCAGGCCAAAGCAAATCAGGGTTGACATGTACTCAATGTCGACTTTAGAGCGTTGACCGCGCCTTCCTAGTAACTACATAATTAGGTAGGCTTGCCACCTGCCTTTCCACGAGATCACTTAAATAATCTCAATAACGTGTTATTTAATGTATTCTTTTATAAACACATCCCATATACATCCCAGAAAGTTTAATTAACAAAAATATGATAAAAAAAAAAAAAAAACCGAGATAAAAAATTATACAATATTTGAATACAAGAGAAAGATGATAATATTCATTATTTATATGTTTTTCATTGTCGTAACTTAGATCAAGTTAGGAAATAGTGAGCTGACTGACTCCTCACCATTTATATAACCGACTTGTCAGAAACATTTGATAATATAACCTCTGTTACAGATTACGCAGTACATTATTTATACTCTTTGTTAACTCTCTCTGACAACTGACTACGCGCGTGACGTGTGACGTATTAAATATTACATCAAAACACGATATCATTATTGGAATACGGATTAATAACTAAAGTACCTTTTGACATGAACATGAACAAATACACAGAGCAAGCCTAAATTATTACGTTGCTCATGCGTGTGATTTATACGTTGGTAATATCATCATTCCAAACGATAGAAGTCCACTGCTGCACATAGGACAAACTTGTGGAAGGTGTTTGCCATAATCGCCGGACTTGGCAGGCAGTTCGATCTCAGGTATCTCTTCAAATATTTCAACGAAGGACGCTGCTGCTCATCTTCGGCTGTTGCCTTAGTCGCCTTATACGACACCCACCATAGAACGAGTTGGGTGGTGATATTCTATAACGCCTCAACACGCCTAAAAAATAAGGTGCCTAAGAATATTTTTTTGTGATAAGAGGCTGTTGTTGAGTTGCCGGTTGTAGATTAATTATGCTCATATTCCAACTCATATTGAGTTCTATCTATAAATAAAAATAATTTAAAAGTTTAATCAAAATATACACGTATTTATTATGCACGGTATTATGACTTAATTAATTATGTATGCAATTATGTGCTTCATACCACTAATTAAATTTTGTATTTCAAAATGTTAATAAATATTAATCCCAGGGCTGTAATGATCAGACGGCGCTTGGTGAGGGAGGGTCCCGCGCGCTGCGCTGCCGAGGGATGTAAAAATGCTGCTTTTTCTTCTAACGAGTGTAGGCTCTATCAGGCGTAGCACACAGTTTTTGAGATGCTTTGCAAGTCGAATGAATATAGCTTTATTTCATATTTTTATCAAAGCATATTTTATCAAATGCGTTGGTATAGAATTATAATATATTTTTTGGTGTGCGTGGAGTTTAGTTCACCAATCTACTTAAGACCACACTTTAGACAATATACACACACATATACTACCATTATATTTTTTTAAATATTTTATAATGCTTTTTGTAAATACTAAAATTGCTTATATTGGAGAAGATATATCTTCTGCTTCTGATTATTACATAACAGCTAGCCCGATTTCAAAATAGCTCCGTTTTCTAATACGGCTAATTCAAATCCCTCTGAATAACAATACGTCGCATCGTATTTAGCACGTCGTGTTATTCAAAGCGGCGGATCAATCCAATATGTGGTTATCTGTTATCTAGATTATTAAAAATGTGCAAGGTGGCCATGGATCCTGGTATTCAGCGAACAGCTGCACAATATTAGTGGAATAAGAAATATTTTAACGCATAATGGTAGCGAAGATTATCTTATTGTAAAATAAGAAACCCTTAAAGATACTACAATTTGATAAATTTTTAAATATATGATTTTAAAATGTTTATAAGATTAAGTATGACTGTACGCACAGTAGTGCCATTGCAAAAAGAATGGATTTTTTTCCTCAAGTAATGTACCTTATAATCTTGGTCATTACTGCCTCAATTTCTTATGTTATTAGATTATTTTTTTTTGGATTCTGAAGGATAGTTAAATTAAAAAATTGAATTAAAAAAGTATAGTTGAATTAAAAAATTGGAAGCATAGATGTATTAGATTTGAGCCGGCGAGTTAAAGGCTTCTGTTAAAGCTACCGCCACCCCTAAGCTCGGACGGGCCTGACTTACGGCCCCATTGTTGTCCCACAATTAGCAGTGTTCGAGACACCCATTCAGGCCGCTCTTTGTCTCCCCTTCCCTTTGATCACCTTTGCCGCTTGTTTGCCGCGGTCTGGGATGAACAGACAGACTGACGTTGAAGGTAATCATTTTTGTATTGATTTCCTTTTGAATAACTTGCTTACTTTACTACCTAGCTTCAGAAAAGCTACTCTACTGTTTGTGAAAGGTTATTTAAAAGTCATGTAAGGATGTCAAGAGCAACGCTCATATCATAATATCTGTTTTTTTTTTGTATAGGTACTTTAGTTCCACATTTTCAATTAGTTTTTCGTTTTCCGCTATAGTTTCGGTGTTACCGCGTATATTTTTTTTTTCATTTAAACCTTACTGCGTCGTGCGCACATAAACTGTGCATAATTAAAATGCGTTTGAGGGTAGGCAAACGTTCCACGGACAGGCTTAGACTCTTAGGTCGGGCCTAGACCGTAAAACAGGAATAAGTCAACAAAAACGAGCTTGTATTCGGTTGTTACATTAAAAATATGGTAAACTTTAAAAATGGTAAGAAACGGCTCGAAATCTTAGAAAGGGAATATGCATTGTGCATGTAAATTTTTAGATATATAAAAAATATTTTTAGCCATTTCATATTCACTAGACAAGCTTTAGTAAGCTCTGTGTACTGCTGATTAGGCTAACTCCCTATTAGAACTTCGACCGGGTGTTGCTATTTAGCAGAGTAAAAGCCCCTGGCATTTAGCCAGACTAAAACTTACACCTACGGTTTTGGGACCTAGTTTTGGAAGTAGAATAAGTTACTGTGCCTATTTTATTGTTGTGGTCGCCGCCGGTGTGCTGCAGCGATAAGTGTTATCAACTTGCTCTCGGGTGACCCGGGATTATTCAATAGACCCGGGGAAATTTCTTAACTCTATTGAATTATACCGTTAGTTTTTGAATATAAACATAGTTTCTAATTAATAGACTATGATTAAAAATCAAACATATAAAAGGTGTTTCTGACAAGGCGGTTACAATCAAAGAAAAGATTCAGCTCACCATACCTAACAACTTTCCCAAAGCAACATAGGTCCTAATCGCAAAACAAAACAAAACTGTCCCGTACATTGACCCCGTCAGCTGATAGAATCAATGTATGAATGGAACAACTGATGTTTGTTTTGAAATTCCGACCCATGTTGCTTTGGGAAAGTAGTTAGGTATGGTGAGCAGAATCTCTCCCTTGATTTATAATCGCCTAATCATTTTAATGAGAAAGTTAGTTTTCAGTGCCAGCACGGTTGGTCACGGCAAAGGTTTTACTTGGTAACATTTCGACAGAAAAATTGTTGTCGAGGCCGGAAAAGCCAATATAGGGCCATTGGGCATTTCATTTATTAAAATCTTTGAATACAATGGTTGTGTACTTGGTCTGAGTGAGTGTGATGCTTATACTATATTTACGAGATTACATGTTTGAAAAAATATATAGTTGAAATTAGGCTTCCTAAAGTAACAAGTATACTAACGTGATAACACTAAATCTTCGCTCCTATCTTCAAATGTGTTACAGACAGTGGCTGACTTCTTGCTGTTTAGGAATATCTAAGGAGTTACAGCGGCTTTATCTTTATCCTTAAGTCTTACGAGACTGTGATCTACATAGGCCGTGACATATTACTCTTTTATACATAACACAATATGAATTGATTTGCATATAACACTGTTTTTACAAAATGGCTCCTAAACCATGCCTTTTGGCAATCCATCTCATCTACCTCACAACAATGAATATGCTATCAGGGGTACTATAACTGCCACATTTTCAATAATGCTTATCCTTCTCCAGAATGTAAGTCATAATATATGGGAGATGATCGTGGCATCTCTTGTTGAGTATACTAAGTACTACTATTTATTAATTTAAGAACACTAATAGTAGTTACCTAATGACAAGTTTATTAATTGCAACAAAGTGTCTGTACTAGTACAACTACTGCTATACTACTACTATATAGACTGTACGGCTGTAGGTAATTTTACTAACCCAGAGATCGATGACTCTGAAAGGTCCATCGGCACTAATAGTAATCCATAAATTATGAAGATACAAAGTCTACTGCAAATGGGTTTTCCTGATATCATCCATCAAGGCTAAACATTGATAATATGTTTAAAGTTCTTGCCCGTTAATATGTTCAAAGTTCTCTCTGTCTGGAAGTATAAACCTGTATAATACATATAATTATCTTTTATCTCACGATTCTGAAGTAGCATTCATAGTTTAAAGTAGGTCAAAACCAACTAAACAGCTTAGGCTACTTTGGAATTATTGTAAATTTTCCTACCATTGCTGGAGACGCCTGAGCTCTCTAAAACAAACTACAAGATGGAAAAACTTAGACAATCATTGACGACGGCGCCAGCATATGCAAAAATATGCAGAAACCTGAAACAAGGTTATTTCCCCACAATGTGCCGCAGTTGACCCGACGACGCGGGCTTGTAGTACATACGTATTGTTTGGGCCGGGGTTAATCATTCAGGAGCCACGCGCAATGTTGAGCTTAAGGCTTTATACAGATATTTTCTGCCTGCGAAACACATGATATCATATCAGTGTCCTCCTTTTCGCATTTATAGAAATTTTATTTAATTTTAAAACGCGCATGTTTGGGTGCCACAATAGGACTTAAAACCAGGATTATTATTACTAGGAAAATAAACTTCGAAATACTAAAAAGCGGAGAGCTAGAAAGAGGAGTCGCTCCCGGGCAGGCTGCACCGTGTTTAAAAACACTTGTTTTGATTAAATTAAAACGAATCCGCAAGTGTGCGCCCGGCCCAACTTGCATCTCTTGTTTATTTTATGCTGCCTCTACATTGGTGAAGTTGCCGCGCTGCCGTCGTCTAGTGAAATTCCACTTTAAAATGGAGTTTTCTATTTGACCGACATGCTATTTATTCTTTTGTACTCGAGTTGTACGCGGGGCTAATAAATTTTATTTTATGTACCAAAAATAGGAAATAGGATTTTAATTAAATTATATTTATTAAATTTCTCTTCTAAAATGTTATGTAATACTGTTTTGGATTAAGTACTGAATATCTTGGATAACAACAATTGACGATTTATTACCTGCGTATGTGTTTTAATCATGCACATGCATAGGCTTAAAATATTATGAAGATTAATTGTTTTTTTTTTTCATTAAGTTTTTACTCTGCAACGGATTTACATTATGGACGTACTTATACAATATGTATCTATAAAATGGTACGCGAAAAATAAAGTAATTTTATTTGACGACACTTGGCCGATGTTGGGGGTGACAGTTCAAAAAGTTTGAGTTTTCCAATCAAACTCTGCTCATATTTTCAAAGTCATCTCGACTCCTTATGTGAGAATACGTGACCAGCGTCCTTTATGGGCAATGCCTGATTGCCTGGCAAAATATTATTTATCATCATCAATACATAGTATAAAACAAAGTCGCTTCCCGCGTCTGTCCTCATGTATGCTTATATCTTTAAAACTATGCAACGGATTTTGATGCGGTTTTCTTTAATAGATAGAGTGATTCAAGAGGAAGGTTTATAAGTATAAAATACATGCACAAAATATAGGTTAGGCGGATCGAAGTTCGCCGGGTCGACTAGTTTTCTATAATAGAGCATATCTCTTTGTGCCCCTTTATGAAATGTTACGCTTAGTTTTCGAGAATTAAAATTTATTACTGGTTTCTCTCGAGAATAGGTATAGGACTCGATATAACAAAAGAGACAACTCGCACGAATCAGCATGGCACGATGAAAGGAACATTTTTGTTCCTCGCGAGGTTCCAACTTTACTTCTTTGGGTTATAACGTAACTCGATCCCGAAGGCGGCTGCAGTAAATCCGCGCGGATCGAGGGACTAAATCTAAATTGAAAATTATAGCATTACCCGAGGATGAAGTCCGCTCTTTGATCAATACGACTCCCTACATTCAAAGTCGAAAGCGAAAGTATTAGTTTTAAGTTACAGCTTGATTGAAAAAGAATAATGCTCTTGCATAGCACTTTTGATGTTTAACATTTTAGGTTAAGGTAGGGCTTAGGATTTTATGGTAATGAATTTATGAGTTCCATTTTTGTACTCACCTTGTACTTTAATTAAATGATACGATGAATTACAATAAATTAAAAAAAAAAGCTTAAGAACCTTAAGCAATGAGGCTGACATAAATACTTCTCGAAGATGTTAACTAGGTTGCATCTAAGTATATTTATTCACAAATCTTAGTGAAATTTACGTAAAAATGTATAGCGTTATAACAAAGTCGTTTATGGCACCCACTCCGTTATAATAGGTATCGAGTTACAGAGACCCCACGCTAAACTGTGGGTTTCCAAGGTGGGGCCGCGGCGTTTGCTTCCATAATCATTAAAGAAGTTTAGATTATTCTCCCCTATTCCAAAATGAGTAGCTAAAATACTTACAAATTATTTTCGTACGCACCCCTTTGCAATAGGCAGTGTTCATAAATTATTAAATTTAATACACTCCCCATATTTGGTATTCTGTTCGGGCGCCCCGAGGAGAAGACTTAATAATTTTCACACTGTGAATCATTTACAACGGCAAGTTAGTATTGTACTAGAATTAGCTAAAACTTGTAACTTGTCCGTCTCCCAGTACAGCTTGTAACTGCAGGGGAGTATGACAATTACCCTCTCATAACAGAAAATTACCTTGATACAGAAGACTAAGAGACGATGTTTAAACGATACGATTTGAGAAGGAAAAATAAATCCTGCAACAACACAACTAAACAAATATGGCGGTCAAGAAATCAAAGGCTATATTCATTCTAAATTTAATGCAATCAAATTATGTGTCTGGATTAATTCCTGTCTGTGTGAATATCACAATTTAAATATATCTTCTTTCATGTTTGAGTCCAGCTTGACTTTTCTCCATTCTTTTACCTTTATAAATATCCTTATATTATTACCACATAATTATTGCGAAAACCAAAATGAGTTAAACACCATGTCACCCCTCACGTATAGTTCATAATTTAATTAAACGATAATTATTGTAACTAAATGCAAAGTAGGTTGGTAACGAGTTGCCGTGAAGCTGATGCTATTTTATGACGGCACGTAAGCTCGATCCGCCAGTAAGCTTTCCGAAATAGGTAAATACTATATTACCTAATATATATAATAAGGCATCACACTCATACCCCCTAACTAGGTAAGAACTGTATTTAGGGTGGCCAAAACCCATTAAAATACTAACATTCTGAGCAAAAAATATCGATACTGTTATGACAAAGTTAGCCCCGGTAGGAATAGATCCCGTACCTTCGGATTTACTTTGTCAAGTATTAGGTACACTGTTACTTTTTTATCGTGGCGGAAACTTACTTTTGACTCTTATATAAAAAAGTTTTTTTTTTTAAATAAAAAAGGCTTCGGCCTTAAATAAGGACCCCTTGTTATTATTTTTAATTTTTTTTACAAAAACTTTCGAAGGATCTCAAGTGAGCATGCATCGTGTATTATTTTTCAATTTTGTTTTCAGGAATCTGTCATGTATAAAAAAGCTTACCGAGTTTTTAATTTTCTTCCACGATAAAAAAGTAACCGTTTATAAGTGTTCATTAGGTAGGAATCTTATATTTGGTTTCATTTATTCTGCATACATAAGATACCTTTATAATGTCACAGATTTCAGTTGCTATTATCCTGAAATACTTCTTGCCTCGAGCCGCTTGGACTCTGGACCACATCGCCTCATGCAATGTAGAATAATGTTCTTTTTTGATGAGAGGTATCTTAGTTTAGTTCACATTTAAGAGATACCATGTGTATTGAACAAGTGATTTTTTTTCTATTAGAAAGAAAGGTAAACATTTTATTACACAGAAGTAAGGTATAAAGTAAATTGTACAGTACAAGTTATTTATTTGAATGTTTATATACTCGTACATATTAACTCCAACTTACGTGGTAAGACTCTAATAATTGGAATTTTTATCCGGTCGGTTGGCAATTAGCATCCGCCAACACCAAGGCAACGGGTCTAAGATCAAAGAATTCCTTTGTAATTGAAATTATTTTTTTCCAGAGCTATCATTCAAAGGCGATTATACCTCAAAAGAGCTACGTATTAATGGGAAATACACAATTAGGGGAAAGTAAAAGTAAAATCTCAATAAGACGATTCTACGATTTGGAATTCCAAGACCCTTAAAGAAATAACATTTATTCACTTTCGACGCAGAGACTTTATCACCATTTGCATATATTTCATAATATTATCTAACCAACCATTAGCATATCAGTTAATATCAATAAAATCATGTAAAAATTAAACTTCAAAACTAAATCATTTATGAATCAAACAAATATCAATCAACATACATACATAGATTACAGATACTATCAGTCCTTACCTTATGGTCCTTCGAGCCGGATGGGGCATTTATCACTTTAGAGTTCCCAGTAATCTCCCAATTAATTTGTTTATTCAAAACATTTGATTCAGTCAAAAGAGGCAGAGTTCCACTGAATGTTTACAGATCTGCTCCGCGCCAGAGAGCGTTGCTGATTGGAGCGCCCGCTTTCGAGTTGACCAAATAAATTACCGATCTCACTCAATTTATTTTTAAAGTAGGCGAATTAACACTGTTTGAAGTCTCGAGTAGAAGTTAAATGTTGTTATTTGCCTCAGTTGATTGTGTTTGCCTTTTTTAAATGAATTGGCTTGGTATCGGTTGGTGTTTGTCAAGTTAAGCCTCAAGGGATTCCTTTGCAGTTGATTTGTTATTTGATGAACTCTTTTTTTTGCTGCATTTTTTAATTAAACTATTTAAAGTGCGGTTGCATCTTCATTAATTTAATTACACTCTGCGTCTTCAGACGTGAACGAACATTGAGATGGATCGTGCTACAATACAGTTTGGTTCTGTAAAGACCTTTCTGATTTTTGTTTAATGAATTTTGAATTATTAACAACGGCTGTTCAAACTATTAAAGTTGTTGTCTATCTGAAATTGTTTTTACAACTTCAATCACAAACAAAGTCAAAGCCAACAACTTACCACTTTTGAACGTAACCTCGCTGATCAGGATCCACTCATGCTGGAATTTAAGTTTGATCATGAGGTGCCTCGCGGTGCGGTTCTCCAGGTCGATGTGAACTATCCTGGCATGTTCGGAGACTCGGTCCTGCTTGGGCTCGTGGGTCACGTAGTCTTCCTGCCAACGCTCGCCCTCTAGTGAGAAGTAAACTTCGGCTTCCTTGAACAGCTGCAAGATATGATCCTGATCACTACATTTTTTACACCCAAAGTAAGAAAAATTTTTCTTAAGTAGCCGGGAAATATATATAAAAAAAGAAAAATACACAAAGAGAAAAATACTCAAAAGATTTAGATATATAGAAACCAATAATGAGGCATGGCATACATTATTTTCGACCAGAAATAAAACTTAATGACAATCCTACGTCAGTAACCACCTACATGAAATCTTCCAATTACGGAATATTTCGCTCTAAAAAGCTAATCACCTGAACGTCCTTGGTAAACATGTTGTTTGTGTGTAGCTCCACGTGATAGAAGATTCGGGGGCTGCTAAAGTTGAAGGTCAGCTCTACTTCGCTTTGCTGCAGCATCGACTTGTTCCAGCCAACCCAGCGAGTACCTACAGTCAATTGAAAACAAAATTAACCTTCAATAAAATAGTCCATGGTTGGTTGATTGAAGAGTCCATATCAAAATAGTCAGTATGGCTGCACTGTCTGCAACAAATTATTTGCAAACGATCACAAAAGCAGGGGAAACGTTTAATCTGTACTAATTAAGTACAAATTACAATTAAATATCGGTTTAGTAACATGCAGGGACCCTTGTTGTATGAAATGCCAAGCTTTGTGCGGCTTCTGCGTCATTCGTTAGTGCACACGGTTGCGAGGTTGCAAGTTACACAACTCAGCTTTTGAAGCAAGCTTAATTTGGCTTAACTCAATTATGAGAGCTGCATTCATTTGTTTGTAGTACACCTTTTACGTAAGTTTGTTTATTAAAACACGAAAAAGAAGCTTTTTACTTCGCAGTCGGGAATGTTTTAAATGTAATTATTTAATTAAATTCTGAGCTTCTGAGTATTTTTTAATAAAGCTCTTTAGAATTCTTTGACATTTTCATCTCAAAGTTTCCTTGAAAACTTTGTTTTATTTAATTTTTTCTTTAAACTTGGTTTCTAAAGTAAGTTTTTAGGTTTCTTAGAATATTAGTTACAGGTCTTTATTTTTACCTCGAGTATCAGAAGTATCAAGAAGCTCGAAATCATTGGGACCAGTAAGAGAATCAGTCAGCTGCCCAAGCCCTTGGATCATGGTGTTGTCTTTTAGGTAGCCATCGTAAGCCAGGTCTTCAAAACGAGCTCCGCCAGCCATCGTCGCCATATTACCTCCCTTGGGAGCCGAGTATGCAACCAATCCCTCTGCGGAAGTCATTATTATGAGATCGTTGATAGAAAAAATTGGGTACTTGAGCTAATCACTGGTTTAAGAATTTCATATAAATCGTCATGTTTACTGATTTATCTACAACTTGAAGATTTGTGTGGAACAATTTTTGTATTTTATGCGTCTAAGCCATATTCCTGTGTGTCGTACGTTGCAGTTGTAGATAAATCAGATAAAAAACACAATAGAACAGAATGGGTAGGAGAGGAAGGGATGGGTACACTCGCAATGCAGAAATTCGCATCAGGCAATTTCGCTTGCAAATTACTGTCCATTAAATAAAAGATGACCTCGATTTAGATACGTGGGGCTAGTTTAAAATACAATCATAAGAGATAGGGTCACGTTAGTATCACCAAGATTCCCTCGCAGGGTCAGTTCGCCAGCATACATACGTTTCCACATGCATCCGTAGATCTCGACACGCATGCAAGCAGTACGCGGGTGGGCAGCGTATGGGAAAAATCTCAGCTTCGAGGCAATGAAGGGCGACTCCAGTACAGCTTTCCGTGTCATGTAGGTGTTCACGTTTCCGGGCAAGAGCTGCCAATCAAAATACTGATGAGATGGATTCTGGAGCGGACAAACGGATTATTACTGTTAGCTAGCGCAGGTTCTGAGTCGATTGTTTAGGAGTTTCTTCAGGCAGTTGGACTTTTGTTCTTTTTGTTTGACTATGACTAAGCTTAGGTTAATAGTCAGTACATTACATACAAAAACAATGTATAATCCTGACCACAGTGTTCATTGTATATAACAATATAATTGCTATCATAAATTGATGGAAAATATGAAAAGAAAAGCTAGATGGCAGGAATAGAAGAAGTTACGTGAGTCTTTTGCCCAGCAGTGTGACATACACACATATACATACACAGGCTCCTAATAATATATAGCTCCTAATAATTTTTATTCATAACTCATATCTACTAGATATATTTAAAAATGAATTGTGGTTTGTTAGTCTCGCTAAAACTCGGGAACGGCCCGGCCAATTCAGCTGTTTTTGGTCTTGAAATGTTTGTAGTAGACCAGGGAAGGTTTACCAGGTGATAAAAATGGAAAATTTAATGGGAAGTTAGTAAAAACAGCAATTTAATTTTTGCATAAAAAAAATTAATGATCGATACGAAGTTTTCCGGGACAGATAGTAAAGTATAAAATAATCTTCTAACTTGTACGTGTGAAAGCAACTTTTGAATAGTTGGGAGCACTATCGTTAGAATAGAAAGAGTGTTTTAAAAACAAATTGAAAAAGTTGGATACAGCTGATGTAATTCTTGAAACTGCTCTCCTGGTACCTTTAATATTTAAAAAGATGTCAAGGCAAATAATAAACGGAATATTGCACGACCTTAATGTGGTGCGGCGTTCATGCAAAAGAAAAAAAAAACATAATATAGTGTTTCAACTCCAACTACGGTTAATCTGGTAAAATAGTTCTAACACTGTTTACTTAAAATTTGTAATTATTTATTGACAAATTTTATTATGTTTCTATGGATGTTTATCTTTTTACCTATTTAAATGGAATTTTTAACACAGTAAACTTGCCAATACTGTTGATATATTTATTTCATCATCCTAGTGTAATGTAAATTATAAATGTTATTAAAACGGGACTTATTTGTATCGGTCCCAAATTTTCTATGTTGAATCTCGTCTGAAAGGGTCTATACACACGGGTAATTCCAACACGGTCTGCGGTGTGAATTATTTAAACAAAAACAACCCTAATATCTCAGAGCTTTTAGCATAGTGTTTGTATGCACCATTAGAAGTTTTCACGAAACTTCGTAAATACGCATTAGGAACGGGCGCAATTAAAGCTCCCATCAGTTTGTTTGGTAAGCTCAGCACTGAGAGTTTTAGCTACTTCAAAGTTTTGTAAATGCAAAGCTGTAATTTACTGATATTTTAATTTTATTGTCTGCTTTAGTAGCTTGGTAAATCTCATTGTAGCTTTTCGTGTCACTGTTGACTTTTGCATAGTAACGATTGTAGCAATGGATAATATATGATATGCAAGTTCTTAAATAAAGTTCGTAAAATTGCATTTATTTCTATTGCAAATTCTAAAAAATGTGAACTGTTAGCTGAATCTGAAATATGTATGGGTTTTAACCTACCTAATATATTTTTACTTTATTTCATATAGGTACTATACCTATATATCACTTTGTTGAAAATCCGATTGCACCGCGGCTTCATAATAAACTATTGTCGGTGAATTATTAGATTTAATTAGTTCGTAGAATGCGCATTGCTACACTCAACTCACGGGTTCGGTTACCACCTAATTAACGTGCCCTAACTAATATTACAAAGCTTAACTTTACCTGTCAGTCTATTTGCTAGTTCAGTAACTCTAGGAGAGCAGAGTTGCTGTTTCTGACTGAAAATTCTGTTTAATAAACTTTACGCGTTTAAACTCCTAAACAATCCAGCTCAGATAGGTAGGTACTTTCTAAACCAAAAATAAGGTACCAGCACTTACTCTGCTGCCATTAAAGTCCTTATACTTGACCCAGCGTCGTAGCCCTTTCCTCCAGTACTCGAGTCCGTAGCCCTCCACAAATTCAACGCCCACAGAGTTGGCGAACCTGCCCTGGGACTCGGTGGCTGTGATGAGGTACTCCGCCCGGAGATCTATCTCGAGGTACTGCCGGCTCCGCGGAGAAATCAGGCCGTTGGGACACCAGGCTCCGCCGCGGATCTCAGTGCGAATTCTAGGAAAAAACGACTGGTTTGTTAGCAGTTACTTTTTACATCAAGGTTAGCAGTAAGTTTTACCAAGGCTGTTTGCAGAATATAATATGATCTGATAGGTCACAATGATTGATTCAACGCATGCATGGGCTGAGTGGCATAGAAATATGGAAATTACTGCCGAGGTTGACAATATTTGAAGGTTAAGTATGTTTCTAGGATGTGTAAACGCACTCAATTATTATTATTTTATATTTTATCGTTTTTAAGTATTTTTTCTAAAACTATATAAAATAAACAGCTTGTAAGTAATGCACGGGCGAATACTAAGCCGAACAATATACAAAAAGTAAAAACTTCAAAAAGAAAATCTAACGATAAAGTATAATAAAAAAGTAATAGTTTCAGATTTTTAATAACGCTAAGGGTAAAATCGCTCGCCAGAACAAACTTGGCAAGTATAATAGCATTAAAGCGTGCCCGTGCATTAAGCAAACAAAATAAGCCGCTTCTTCGAGACTAGCAAACAGCTCGAGACGTTTCCATGTTTCGTGTGTCAATAGCAGCTGAATACTTGAATATCTCTCACGTCCGATCTAGCGAACAAAGCGCTTTAAACGGCGTATTAACGCTGGATCCAGCGGGTGTAAGTGGCCGCGCCGTTTTACATCTTATCTCAGCATTGCAGGGTCGAGCGTTAAAATTCAGGTTTATGCCTCGAAGGCTATCTGTTTAATTGAACGGCACCTATTAACATTGCCAAGGATTGTAACAATACGCGTTTTGTCTCGGCATTTTAATGATCACTTAACACAACAATATGAAAGTTAATTGTCAACAGAAGAAGCGCGATTATTTCGAGATAATAATTCGTTGCTTTATATTTTAAGTTTTATAAAATTTGACAACTTTGCAGTAATTAGGTACAGACGTAATAACCTACCTCTTTATACAAACTAGATACTTAATAAAACTTTGATGCGCGTTAGGCTGACATTCACAGTCAATGTTTGGAAATGAAATGAAATGTCTAATGTATGATTCGGAACTCGACTGTGTGTATCAATTTGGCGGGAGAACGATTTAAAGTTACATTTTAACACTTTAGAGTGCCACTCCGAACTCCCACGACTCGACTGTGCATGTCACCCTAGAGTACAAAGGTCAGCTGTGCCGATAGTGTGCGGCAACTAGATAATGAAGTACTCACCGAGAGCTAAGTGGTGAGACGCTCTGGTCGTAGCTGGACGAGGCGGTCAAAGAGTCGTTGGAGATCATGCCGTTCTCCATACCGAGAGGGACTTCGCAGCTGCCGAGCTCAGCTGTGGACAAGATAACACTTAGTATCATCAGCATCCTAAGCAACCTGTTAATTTACAATGAGATTGATTTTCCTATTAATAACGCCACCCACGACGACACAGTAAGGCGTAGAAAAATGTATGATCTGATTTGATGCATTTCTGCCAAAAAAAGAAGCATACTTATTTATTCAAAATCTTATAATAATAGACGGGTCCAAGGGGTACATGTACCAATGGGTCACCACTGCTTTAATCTAGAATAATACGATTTAGAAGGGTATATGAATAGATTATTCTGGCCCAGTTGTTCCCAATATTGCCTCACTCAACTTAAAACAAAGCGACCATTATTTACTGTGTTTCTGGAGTGTGAATGTAAAGTGACATATACCACTGAAAGCATTGTGAAGAGTTAATTGACTGAAAAAACAAATGAATACGGTAAAATTTTCAGATCGACCGCAGAAGAGCAATTAATGTTATTGATACATTTTAAACGTGCTAAAGAATCTACATGCAGAATTTAAAATACAGTAGTTGAAAAGTTATTAATATGCAAAATACATATTATTTTATAACCGACTTCAAAAAAGGAGGCCAGTTATTTAGCTTGAAGGCAGGTGCTTTTTTTTAAAGAAATTATTATTTATGATACTTGTTCACGTTTTGAAGCAATGATTTTTATCGATAGAGCCTTCTCGCACTCACAACATCTACATAGAGCTCTAGAGTACCTATTGATGTAAGAAGGTACTTACCTATATGTATAAAGCTAGTTCAATAATACGTTACTATTACAAAATTTGAACCATTCCGAAAATCAAATTTAGGATCTTTTAAAATTTGCGATTACTAATTAGGTGTAAATGTTGTTATCATAAGCTAAATACAAAGAACTAAATACAAAACATAAATTCTATTATGAACATAATGCTATTTATTTTATTCAAACATAAAACGTGGTTAAAGAGAACAAATAAGTCGGTAAAAGGTATACGTTTCTTCGCCATTATTTCTTCGGAAAACACAACAAAGGGAACCGGATGATTGCCACAAACCTGAAGGCAAATATCTTGCGTGAATCTTGAAAATAATGCGAAGGGAACAACGTTACCATTTTTGACAATCTTAATAAATGTGATTTACAAAAACAAAAAGGAAGAAGGATTTTTTTTTTCAGGATACTTATAGAAAGATCTGATCTGGCATAAAATTGTTGTCTTCGATTCCCGGCCGGGGCTACATAGGCTGTGATAAATATTTAGTTACTTAATAAAATTCCTGAATTCGCTTTATTTTATTGTTTATTTCTGTGTGTTCCGGTAACCATTTATCTTGGTTAGAGGGTGACTATCAGTTTTCGATTTTAGTCCGTGCCAGCTAAGACTGCGCGCGTCTGGGGGCGCCACTGTATACGTACTTGACGTACTTTACCCTTGATTTATAAAAAAAATATTTTCGACTTTCAGGTTGCTAATTAGTTCATATTTTTACGCGAGCAGACTTATCTGGCACCGCATTCTACCTACATTGTCTTATGACATTTTTTTAGATTTATTTTATACTAGTCGACCTGGCGAACGTTTTACCGCTTCCTGTTACTATGTTGTGCATGTATTATACATACAAACCTCTTTAATTACTCTATCTTCAAACAAAAACGCATCGAAATCCGTTGCATAGTTTTAAAGATATAAGCATACTTATGGACAGACGCGGGAAACGACTTTGTTTTATACTATGTATTGATGATAGTGGTGCAAATGGCTGATAAAGAAGTAATTTATGGATACAGAGTTATGGGTAAAGCGAAGAAATGGTTCTTTAAAAAACAAAATCTCATCTTTTTAATAAAAACACGAACCCGAGTCCCGTCTTCGCATAAATAAGCTAAGAGTACGAAGAAATCCCCGCCCCTGATGAACATAAAGACAAATACAATTATTATTATTTTGCTTGAGTTCACCCGCAGCCACTTACCACCGCGGTGTGCGGTATGTACTTTTAGGCTGAGATAAACAAACATTAAGGGTACCTCTATGTGCACAGTAATGTTAAACTTGAAATTGTATCTGGCAAACTTTGAATATGCGGTATAAGTTTAGAAGCTACAATATTGAGATTTGTTCTCTCAGTTGTAAAGGCTTTGTATCAGCTCTAGGCAAAGTTTTAAGAATTTGTAAGTTATATCATCAATTACTTCAACATTCCAATATTGTGTTTCTATTCTAGTAAAAGATTAAGTTACAGTCTAACACACACTGGAAGTAATATTTATAATTAGCCATATCCTTGAAGGTCGTAGAAAGGCAATGGATCAGACTGGCTCAGGACCGTGGTGCATGGCGTGCGAGAGAAGAGGCCTATGTCCAGCACTGGGCTCTTACGGGCTGATGATGATATCCTTAAGATTCTTGCTATCCCAACTTCTAGAGTTGCCAAGTCCGCCTGTGACGTCTACGAGTATACCTAGGGTCATTTATGAAACAATCAGTGCTAGCGTCAAGGGCATTTGTAGTTTAAAGTTAGTTGGGTAATACCACTAGGATACAAATTCGTAGTTCGATACCTAACCCTTATATGTCCCCCAAAAATATCTGTCGGCGATCTGTGGGAAGTGATTTTTCCAGCTTTCATTTACTGAGTAGGTTAAAATAAATAATAGTTGATTTACTTTCTAAAGTATATAAATAACGACACCAAAGTGAGTCGGCATCAATTGATCTACTCAATATATAATGTCGGATATTACCCGCTAAGTAATACAAAGACAAAGAAAGAGCCTCCCGCGGGATGTTATAAAGACTTTCATTAAAATAATAGGAATTTACGTAAGATGATGAATGAAAGATTAACAAGACGTTTCTCTTTTTGTTCTTTAATATATAATTTTTTATCTTCCTCAATGTTGAATTCGAGTTTAAACATGTTAATGGTTTGTCATAAGGCTTTTTCAGGCGACAACCTAAAGGTAAGATTGCACTTGAGCCTTTTAAAAAATTAAACACAAAGTAGCTGATAGTAAACTTTAGTGACTAAATATACTTTGAGTAATATCTACAGACTATTTTAGTAGGCACCCCCGATACCGTTCTCTCTTAAAGAAGTAGCTCGTGCATAACGCCACTGTACATTTTATTTGGCAACCAACATATAAAGACGCAGACCGTTCAACTATTAGACTTCGTATCATTTGTACTGAAATTTGGGCGTTTATACGTACAAAGCTGGCAACAAGCTCTTGTCTTTACGCTGGTTCGAAAAATTTATTGAAAATACCTGCGCTGACATTCGCGCTAGAACAAGCGCTTAGGTCCGCGCAGGTATTTTTTATACATTTTTGAAAACAGAACGAAATTTTACCACAGGAGGGAGCTATTGATTCTTTTCTATTTTGATGATAATTCTAGAAAAGTTCCTAAAGTATTAATTATTTTTCGGAAACTAAATTATGACCGTGTTTATCGTAAGATTTAATGTGTTCTTTGGCAATACAAACAAAATAAACTTGTGCATGGGAAAATACAACAATTTTGAAATTTAAATTGCACATATGTAATTGCTATTTTGTTTCGATAAGAGTAATAACCTCCATGGGCTATTCTCTCAGCGTCTTCGTAACACGTTCGAGGTAGGGTCATTCTGGCGGTGCCGCTGCGGTGCCGGCTGGTAATTTATGAAGCAAGCCTCTCTGTTTTGTATGTACCGTTTTATTTATTTATATATGTATGTACATATAAAGGTATGTTAGGGTTGCCTTTCTTTAAGACATAGAAGTTGAATGGAACTTTACGGGTAGGTAAGTATATCGAAAATAAAACAAGAAAATTGGATTATTCTTAAAGTAAATATACATATATTTATAAGTAGAAGTATATTATTGTAAAAACATATCAAATTAGTCAAGCTAGTAAATAGTAGTTATCAAACCCACACACAAATTTTGTCCCCTATTAAAATAACAGGGTTAGCACACTCGTAAATCTGTTAGCAGATTCAAACAAACCTTTGTCTGTTTTGTTTCCTCGTTCTGGCTATCTATAGGTACTCTACGATGTGTTCAAGGCAATTGAAGTTGTAAAGGTGCCTTCAGAACTCCCGCCGGGCCGCGCTCAAATATTAAGTTCCCAGAGAATTTTAAATTAGAACATTAGCAGGGCGTCTCCGCGGAATTTAATATTAATAACGCCGCGGGGCGAGGGACGGGGGAGGGGGCGGGTCGCTGGAGGGGGCAACAATGAATTTTTAACAGTTATTCTCTATTGCGCTGGCAATTAATGTTATTAGGAAGGTCCAAGTTGGCGATCATTCTTATTTACTCAACTGATTCTTTTAGAAATGCTCAATGAAAAACTTTTTATTTTTTAGATAGCTAGATTTTTTTTTATTTACAGCGGCATCATTATTGCCACATATATTATAACAAATAATATCCAAAAAAAGAGCTATGATAGAAAGTATATGTGCGTAGCTGCTGCAGTATTAGGTGAAGGTTTTCATCAACAGAGCTGATTTTAAGTCAAATACAAAAGTCCCAGTAGAGTAGGCATATATCAAAGGACGCCACTTGATTAGTTTCTATTTTATGTTAAATTAATCTCACAGCAATCAAGTATTAATAAAAATTAGACTGTTTTATTTATTTATATAGAAAAACTAATTTAAAATGCTGACAAACAAAAAAAAACCTTTGTTGTAGAGTTGTGAATAGTGTTATGAACGCCGAACTTTAAAGCTTTTTAATTAAATTCGTTGCTAGCCTTTGAACAAAAGATATAAACTGCACTGCATTGCAGCGTCATAAGTTTGTGAATAGGACCGACTCCGAGAGGGAACGTGCGAATTGTAATTAATTCCATTGCGAGATTTGGCGTAAATTTTAAATTAAGTGACGTTTATTAATTTTTTTTAGGAAGTCGGGAAGTCAAACGATCGATTAAACAATGGTTTAAATTTCTTTTTCTGTCGAAAGTAACAGATAGGGTCTAGATTTACGTAAGTACATATAACAATTTCCTCTTACAATACAGCTTGTCACTTTGGGGTAATTAGACTATTACCTTCATCATCATCACAACTGACTCTCACTGATATTTACACGGGGGTCGTCAAAGTCGACCAAAGAAAGACCTAAAGCATGGGCTGCAGTGTAATAAGTGTACCTAAAAACGTGAAGTGCGATCGCCAAACGCACGACGTTTGGCGAAGCCAAGCCGCCAAGCGTAGCGATAATGGCAATTTAAAGAATAAATAGACTAGTTCAGCCGATAATCGTTTTAATATTTCATTTTCGTGTGCCACCAGTCTAGTAGGATATACATATATAGGAATCGATATCATCCCGCCATCTCTTTCTCGGCCGGCCACGATTTCATCTTCCATCGGATGGCACCCACTCGGTTGCGATTTTTGCCCACCGGGTCCATGCGGCAGACGTGACCAGCCCAGCTCTGCATAAGTCAAGCAGTCACAACACTAACGTCTACAACTCCTGCTTAAGAGCATAGTTCGGTGTTCCGATCGGTTAATTAAACACCTATTATGCTACGCTTCATGGGAAATGGGAAAGTGAAAGTTTTCCCTGTATCAACTCTTTCACGAAACAGAAGCTACTCCAGGCATTATCTATCCTGCGATCGTATTGCTTATTTTGCCCATTCTTGAAGGTGACAATGTGGCCCAAATAGTATATTCGTCAACATATTAAATCGTTTTCCCCTCCACCTCAACACTACCTTTCGAAATAATAATAAAATTAAATAAACAAACTAACCTCCAACAATTAAAAGCAAAAAAAAATTTTTAAAAAGCGAACCAACAATATAGGGGGTACTTTTAATTTGATAAATTCCCAACTGCAAACAGTTTCATTAAGGACGCTCGTTAAGGAGGGAACTTTGTTAAGTTCTTTAATTCCGGACATGAATTATTTATCCGCAGTTATCCGGAGCCCGGATAATTCGTTCCGAGAATTAGAGTAGTTTTTTTAACATAGTTTGAATAAACTAGTTGAGTTGACATTATGTTTATGATATGGACACATTCGTCGTAATGTTGAAATAAAAAGGTAGATCCTTTCTTTTGTCTTTGTGATCTAATTTACATAATTTGATAAATAATTGTATAATCACAGGTGCAGATATAACAAACAATATATATATCAACCCACTCAAAATTTACAAAACTTTTGTTTTACTCAGCTGTGTAATAAAAGCATAAGAATAATAGAACTCCACGGAGTTTAAGCTTATTTTGCTTATAAAATAGAACAAATATTATTTTATTTGGTAACACAAACAATAAAAGCTATCATTTTGCATCTAATTTGTAAATGTTGTTTTTAGTTTTTGGTGATTCTTATACCTTGTGCCTTTATTTAATGTATTGTACCTACTTATGGGTTGTAAGATTTGTTTTGGTCATTATTAAAATATTACGTACAGCGGCGGATTAGGACGGCGTAAAACTTTTGTCTATGGTCTCGTGCGGCCCATACTGTAACACCAAAGATTAAGAGCTATTTTGCAATATAGAAAACCGGAAGTGTAACGCCGTCCTAGTCCGCCACTGTAACTACAGAAAGAAAACCCCTAACTAAATTTAGCTTTATAAAAATGTAGGTACATCTGCTAGTGCACTTAAGCTATTAGGTTTTCAGTACCATTAGTTCCTAACCAGTACCGGACTCCGGAGCCCGGGGCTAAGTGGAATTTGCCAATTTGTTAACAAGCCTCGCAAGCAAGCGATGCGATCCAATGCCATCAGCCTAAGGCCTTAAACTAAAAAACTAAATTTTTTGGTACAAAATTTGAAACCAACATAGTACGACCGATTTTCCTTATGAATCAAAATAATAATAACACATCACACTCAGAGCCCCTAACTAGGAAGAACCTGTATCTAGGGTGCCCGAAACACACCCAAAATGGTTTCGATGTTATGATGAATATCGATGTTTGTTTCCGGACTGGGTGTAATGATCGTCTCTACTCTAGTTAGAGGCTCTGAGTGTGATGCGTTATTATTATTATTATTCTAATTCCATTTATACAATTAAAAGTGCAAATTGCTTTCCAACCTATTCTTTTTCTAGCTCTCATATGTATTGTCATTAAAAGCATGATTTAAAATTCGTGTAGAATTCCTTGTTACCTATACCTATTATTTTATTACTTGAATAAATGTAAAAGTTAATGACCACAACCACAATAAACCTACATAGGGCAATGAATTATATCACACAGACAGTGAGCGTGTAATGTTTGAGATCTAGAATTTTTGAGAAGTCTGCGCCACATCATTAATTCCCGCCTAATGTCGCCGTACGTTTGAGTCAGCGCGACGCGACGCGACGACACGGTAGACTCCTTGAAATGTTGAAAGTATCGTATTTACTATGTTGTTACATACAAGAGGTAAATAAGATACATGTTGTATAAGATAACCGATGTTGGAACTGAGTATAGAGTTAGAAAGGGACTCCTAATAGTGGAAATATCCAGAAGGTGCTGTGAACTATCGCAAATCGAATTTATATATAACAAGTCGACCCGGCAAACTTCGTACCGCCTAGCCTATTACTATTTTGTGCATACTTATAAACCTTCCTCTTGAATAACTCTATCTATTAAAAAAACTGCATCATAATCCGTTGCCTAGTTTGAAAGATTTAAGCATACATAGGGACAGACGCGGAAAGCGACATTATTTTATACTATGTATTGATATTGATATACATAGTCTGTCTGTTGAGTGAGAGGTTTATAAATATTTGTTATAACAGTCCTTAGGACGAAAGTCCTCGAATGATGTGTGTTGCTATTAATGACTTACGGAATTCTGACATGGTCGCTAACTATGAGCCTAAAACAGAAGCTCAAGGTGGTTGGGCTCCTGAAAAGGCTATGCTCGGTGTGTCTTTGCGTGATCGACTCAAAAATGATGAGATCCGCAGAAAAACTAAGGAAGGTCTCCGACACAGTCCAAAGAATTGCGAAACTTAGGTGGAAATGGGCAGGGCACATAACTCAAAGAACAAATGGTTGCTGGGACCGAAAAGTTCTCGAGGGTTACCGCGAACCGGAAGACGCATAGTAGGCAGACCCACCACAAGGTATTCAGAAGACCTGGTGATATTTCTGGATTACACTGGATGAGGGTCGCTTAAGACCGGTCGTGATTTATGAGGGAGGCCTAAGTCCATCAATGAAAGTCTTTCTGCTAAAATTAAAAAATGATGATGATAATAAAACAATACGGACGTTTACATAAACACAAAACTAACTTAGATAATAATAATAATAATAATTTATTTATTTCATAAAATATTGTATACATAGATTTTGTAGAAAATAAAACCATTTTAAATAACAATAAGAAAGAGACGTGAGCAGTTGACGCTAAACTAGGTAGAAACCTGTATTTCAGCTATCAACAAATTAAATTGTTTATACATGTTTGTTATAAAATTGTGTAACACTTCTGCCACTAGAAGGTAGTATTGTACAATTCGATATTAATTTTCATTAGATAAGCTTTTACTTAAATAAAAACATAAAAGCAAAATAACATTACAAAATAATAAATTTTGATTGTTATTTAAGTTATATAAATAACAAAAACAAATTAGTAAAATAAAATAAAAACCTAAAAAATAAAAACCAAGACTGAATTTAGTTATAAATAATATGCATGCCCTTATATCTCAATACATTATACTTTCAGATTTTACTCTGAGAAACACGATGCTAGCTTTTGCAAAACTGACTACATAGGATAGGCCAATAAAACACAGCTACGTCTACCTAGCTCAAGTGTACCGGCATGGACGCCGTGAAACATAAAATAACCACCGCAACTTCCATCAACCCCTCAAGTTATTGAATTAAGTCTACCTCTACCACGTCTAGATCATATCAAACCCCTAATGAAGTCATGGCATATTCCATCGACTCGTGCATAAACCGATGCGTAAAATCAATGAGCAATACAGTCAACAGCGCACCTTCGTTAGTCGGAAGTTAGTCTGAAATTTGGGTGCTGAATGGACGCTGATTTGAGATCGATCGCGCGAGTTTGGCTCGAGTGGTTGTGAAGTCACTGATTCAAGAGAAAAGCGGCTAACATTTTATAATTTTTACTATTTATAATGGTTTGTTTTACAATTTGTATTAAAAAAAGATTAAATTACTATTTAATTAATTTGTATTGCAGCTACAAACTGTAACTTTGCCTTTCTAATCACATATTTTTTAACAAGTGCATTCGACGTGACTGAAATAGATACTATAAAAACTTTATTTTTTAATAATAATACTAATTTCAAGGTATGAAATGAATTATTATGCTTTTTTCTTTCTTAACAAAACGTAAAACTCAAACAAAAATATAAAGCGCTTTTAAAAATATTATACAAGCTACAATGCTATATCTTAAATTCTATTTTAGAATTATTAACGGTGCATATCAAAGCATTGTGCTCCACTATCCCTCGCCTGAGCTCGTAGCTCCGATGAGCAAAGCCGTCAACTCGCACGACCGCGTACGATTTCACAAGTGATCTGCTCTCAATTCGAATTCAAGTTGATTCGGTTGGCGCAACACTTTTTTGCTTAAAAAAGTGTCATTAGCACGCCCATAGAGTTAAAAGTGGTTTTGTGATTGTTTTTTAGTCTCCCTGTTGTATATAGAGCTTGATTTTAAAATGTTGTTTCAGTATTTCAGAACGGATTTGTATTTAGGGTTTTATTGTAAAAACTGTATTTGACTGGTTCGAATATAAATTTGTTTGTTTGTTCAGCATATTATTTGTGTTGCTCTCTGTTATCTAAGTCGTTGCTGTTTATTATTATGGTACCTACTTAGAGGTGCCTACACCTTCGCCTGCATTTGACATTAGCGCTGCTAATTTTTAGCGTCTTGTTTAGAGAATATTTAAACAAAATTATATGTTCATCACAGGAATACCATCTTTTTTAAAGAAATTTATATTCGGTGTGTAAATCCAGAATAAATATGTTTTAAATTTTTGTCCAGCCGTAAACGTGATAAGTTAACAAACACACATACACTCACACCTTCCTTCAGCTACAAAATGTTATAGTGAAATTTACTTACATAAAAGGTTAGGCAGGCTTCTCAGGAGTTTAGAGGCCAAAAAAAACTGAAATAATGATTGAATTTTTATGAATTTACCGTATTGCAGTTAGTATAAGTCTTAATTGGAGCACGCGAAAGCAGGTAATAAAATAGGGAATTAACTTGGCCGAAACGTTACGACCGCAGTAAAAAAAAACTGGGTCAGCGACGTAAAAACGGGACCTTATTTCACGGTCCCGCCGCATACTGGCAGCTTATAAAAATCATGCGAAAAAAGGGCAATGTGCACAACGCGACAATATAGAAAAAAAAACGTATTGCGAAACTGTAGCTAACTCTTTTCACTCTGGGTTTAAGAGGCCACTGCGAAACTAGCGCCACTTCCGATTTATAATAAGTATCTTCTAAACCATGGCCGAAATAAAAAATATTTGTCTTGAAGCCCTAGATAATCTTCCTTAGAATTTTTAAGGCTCTGATAAGTAGCTTTTAGGATAATGAGCTTAGACATATTATATTATAAAACTAAAGTGGTCACTTTAGGCAACAAACGGTTTATTCCTTAGATTTTGAAACTGAAAGCTACAGAACAAGGCCTTAAAAATACTAAGCAAGATTATCTAGGCAGTCAAAGGCGCATATTTTTGAATACGGCCATGGTTCAGAATATATTCATTATTTATCAAAGTGGCGCTAGTTTAGTACAAACCAAACAAAGTACAAATTAGTAGAATATTTGAATTAAGAATTAACATTGTATCATCACATCACATCAGCTGACACGTAGTCAAGTTGCAATCCAATTGCATTGGATACCATATAGCTTTGATAAACAATACCATACAATTACTCCTGAATTAGTTATGATAAAGTTCCATAATAAAGAACCATGTCTTGTATAAAAGTATAGACAACTTGATTTAGGACAAGTTATTTTTGCCATTACTAGCTTTTTAGAAAAATAAAAAGTCGAACCCAGCTACGGGCAAGGTGCGGAAGAGTCATACGACCCAGTGGAGACAGTATATTGCTCTCTTTTTAACATATTCATGATTGCACTTGAGTAAGTAGCGTAACACTATGAATGTGACTTTTTATTTTAGGACTCCTTCCGTGCTTTAGTCATAGTTCCATGAATAATGTATAATTATAAAGCATACCTTTCGCTCAGAACTACCAATTTGGTAGAACCAGAATGCCGGAACCACATACAACGACATATATCCATCATAACAATGTCCGTTTCCACCGCGAATGGAACCCGGACTTTCAAAGTCACAGTTTACAATACTGCCATGCCGATTGAGCCAATGGAGGTGGTTTGAAATGTTTCAATCGCTAACTGCTTCCTAGAGATTGCGAAAGCCACCGACACCATGTTATTCCGGGAGAGTTGGGCCAAAAAAACAAGTGACTGCAGCGCAAAGTAATGGTCTACTCAAATATTCTGATTTACGGGCGCCCCAGCGAGATTTACTACCGCCCCGGTCGGGCTCGAATCAAATAATACGGCGCCCTTAAAATAATAACAGCAGCCATTGTAGATCAAAAGTTCCTGCTTCGACTTATAGTTATTGATTTGAAACTCAATAAATTTAGGGGTGGATGGAAGTTGTGATTGTGCTTTTCTTTTTCTGAGCGTCCATGGCGGCACACTTGGTCTATAGTGCGAGTGCGACACAAAAATCTAGAAATTTTAAAAGGGGCAACACTGCATGGAAACTTAACGGAAATTCAAAAATTTCCTTTTGAAATTTGCTTTTTCCTTTTGATTTTTGTGTCTCACTATGTATACCTAGCTTATAATTTTAGGTTGCAAGAAGTGTTCCATGATATGTAGCAGCTAGTGCGCTATTCAAAGATCGACGACCGATTCAATGAATCATTGAATAACTGCGCGCATACAGCTACGTTTGCATTGATACCCTACGTCCGAACGAAAGTCAGCGACGACGGTCGGTCGAGCACTGTATTTCTTTATTTATGAGCGCATTATTTAAAATATTCTATAAATAAAATGAGATTTATAAATTCAAACAAATAGGCACGTGTACTAACGCTGCATTTAAAAAGTTTTATCAAATTAAATCTCCTTCGTTTCCCCCGAGCAGTAGCGAGAGAGTATCCGCTGTTTAGTTGGCCAACTTCCGGTCGGCGGAAGCTGGGATTTTGTATTGTTCTCGAAACTGAACAAATCTTAATTGAGTTCGCTGCTTTTTGGTGTTACACGAAGTACTGGGCTCCACTTGTTTGAGGAGACCAGACGCTTAGATTGTTATTAAAGTATTTATAACAGGAAACTTACTTTAATTACTTACTTTAGTATCTTTTAGAGGTAAAAGATTTTGAACATTAGATGACGATGGGCGTTTTGAAATACTGAACAATTTTAAAAGAAATTCAATTTTTTTTTTATATTAAGATGAAACAAACCAATGTTTATTCGATGTTTCATCATCTTCATTCTCAGCTGACGTCCACGGCAGGACTAGCTTCCCACCCAGATTGCCATAGTGAGCGTTCTCGTGCGACCCTCATCCTTCGCAATCCTGCAACCTTCAACAGGTCGTCTGAGCATCTTGCCTACTCTGCGTCTTCCGGTGTGGGCTCATCATCATTTCAGCCGTAGGACGTCCACTGCTGGACATAGGCCTCCCTCAAGGCTCTCCATCCACGCTGGATGCAGGCCACCTGCGATCGGTACAGATGGAGAGCCTTGAGGGTGGGCTCGCTACTCATGAAATTACCAACGACCATAGTCATCAATCATTCATCAGGCCACGTAGTTACGTGGCCTGTCCATTGCCACTTAAGTTTTCTTCATAGTTATGTCGGTAAACTGAAGTAAATTTGTACAGTGGCGGTCTAGGACGGCGTAACAGATTTGTCTATGGTCTCGTGCGTTATAAACCGTATGAACAAAGAACAAGAGCTATTTTGGAATACAGAAAAACCAGAAGTGTTACGTCTTCCTAGACCGCCACTGTACAAATTTATGGGAAACATTTCATTACATCAATCTTGCTAGCTAAATGAATAAAATATAGCTTATTTTTCCGGAATAGCCTACAGCGTTGTGAGGATGCGGTCCAACTTTAGTCTAAAATTTAATTTTGAGCAACTAAAATAAAACCTTGTTACAAGGCAAAATCGCCGGGAACTAAGACAAATGAGCCTGGAAAGAGGTGCTGTGTCTCGCTCTGGCAAAACTGTTTCAGTATTCCTTATTGCAGCCGTGTTATGCGTTGCACAAGTGTATGTCAGGAACTTTTTTCAAGATGGTAAATTAGACTACAGTTGAAAAATACAATTTTACTTATTCATCTTAGTCGCCGCAAAATTATTAGTTTGTCTGGAAAATTTTGGCTTCTTTAGTTCAAATATCTTTGGTTAAATTAGTTAAAAAAATTAAAAAAAATGCTTCAATCTATCTGTTTAAAGATAAAACATTGGCAATAATAAGAAGTCGAGGTCCTTACATTTAGCGCATAATGCGCGAAGTGCATCCATTGATCTCAAGCGGTCTCTCGAATGCGGAAAGACGGATGCAGTGCCCGAACCATTGAGCAATAAGTAATAGCCGACCCTCTGGAAGATTTATATATATGGTAGAGTTCTGGTATTATCGTTTTTAATACAAAGTTAAGCTTAGATTTTGTTGTTAAACATTAGTGAAGCGTAAATAATTTACGAAAGAAACACTTGACGATTTGCTGTTTTTTGAAATTACTTTGAATTTCGTAGCCAACATAATCAGCCTACCCATTTTGAAATTCCCTTTAGTCGCCTTTTTACGACACCCAAGGGAGGAAATGGGACTTTAGTATTCCATTCCGCCACTACACGGCTTTACTAATGAACTTTATAAGTTTTAAAATATTTTTACTCCAATGTAGACATAGACAAAGTTTTTATTTACACAAACAATACAAGCCTGCAATAATTACCTATATAAAAAGATCAAGGTTAAAAATAAATAACATATTATAATAAGCAATAAAACAATTATATAAACTATAAAATAAAAAAGATAATTGAAGAAGAAAAAAAAAACTAGTAAGCATGTATAGTGCATGTAAAATGGCTCCGACTCAACATCAACTGCAAAAAAATGCAACGCTGCTAATTCTGCCAGAATCTAAGTGTAGAAGATCTAATGTACAAAATTCTGACGTTGGAGTTGTGGGTCTAGCATAGATACATATATGTACTGTACATTATTTTGCCTCAAGAGAACGACGAGTCTGCGGTCGCCTCCGCCGACTGCACCCGGTCAAAGGGCCTCGTGGCCTCGTTATATGATGGTGTCTTGTTACCTTTACGTTACTTAAAAGCTCCAGTTTCATGGGGTGATCTCTCATTACAAATTGCCACTGCAGCTTTCATTATAAATGAAATGTAGTGGCATGAAAAGGAAGTTTAACTTAAGATTTTTTTCTTAAAAGTAGCAGTAGTTCTATAAAGACATTCACAACTTTCTTTTTAATTTTTGTGTTTTTAAAAAGAATGAAGAAAAAAATTAACCAAAAATTTCATAACCGAAACGTAAATGATAGAAATACTTAAAAATACTTTCTATAAATAACCATGTATGCACAGAAAACAGGTTATACTAGTTGAACATCTTCATGCAGACGATGTGATTATGGGCGAAATGGACTGTGAGAACAGAGCTGATGTGCAAACTGCGTTGATAACTGATAAATTATTTCAACGAAATATTAACAGTTTAAACGTAGATCAACTGGATCTATTTAAAACGATTGGTGAATCTATCTTACAAAATGAAAACATCACTGACCAACTTTTACTGTTTAAAATATAGGTGGTACAGGATCAGGTAAGTCCTTGTTAAAAAAATTGATCATTGAATTAATCATCAGCTGCTATTAACTGACGGTTGATAGTTTACTTAAACCAGTTTTCGTGAAAGTCACATCTTGGAAGGTTTTGACGCTCGCCTTGTAAGTGAAATATCTTTGCTTTCGGTATTTTTACTACCTATAGAGAAAGGCAATACTCATAAGGCGAGGAAGAGCGACGAAAATCGCGTACCATTTGTCGGATTACAGACGAGATAAGCATGGTTTCATACGAAAACTTACGTCTAATACACATGCGACTGCAACAAATTTAAGAACAACAGGTTTTTGGTGATCTGTTGTCTGTAAATGACCACTAGTGCTTCAAACGCCCAGCATGGTGTGAAGTCGAAGTTAAACTGTGGCAACAATTCAGGCTATGTGAGCTGACCGTAAACATGATGCAACGGGATGATAGCGAATTTATCGATATTCTTAATAATTTGCGAGTCGGTCAACTCACAACGAACCAGTGGGAGTTGCTAATTGAACGCAAACAAGTACATAAAACAGGTAAATTCGCAGACGGTGTTGCTGTTAGGATCTTTCCTATGATAAAACAGGTTGACAATTATAACAACACGATGACTGAAATTATAGCTTGCGTCGCAGTCACTCGTTTATGTGAAGTAGATGAGTCTAGAGAAACAGCCACACATGGAAGGACGCTGTTCGAGAGAGAACAGACCAACTTGATTCGGGAGAACTGTCTAATGCTATTTTAATATAATTTGATGATCAATCGATAGGAGTGCATCTTAAATGTGATTAAAAATAGGTAAGAGAATTCTTTATTGCAACCAAAATAAAACAATATATTAAAGAACAAGTTATAAAGATCAATGCGGCGATGATGATGATGATGGAATTGATGGATATTTTTCCATAGCTCCAGTGACAGCGGCGCATCAAAGCAATCGTGGTAACGGTGATATCGAGAGGCTTATGTTGCCAGTCATATTATGTTGGGGCTGTGGCGGTACACAAATTGGAAGTATGTACAATTGAACATTATACCTAGGGCCTAAAATCTTTGCAAAAGGCCAATCTTACGTTGAGTTGAGTCGAGTAAAATCTTTAAAAGGCATGGCTTAAAATGATATTGACTCAAAGAAATTGCTGAACTATCTCTACGATGACAGAGCCTTATGCGAAATGACCAGGATGAGAAATGTGATCTATAAACTGTTAACTATGCCGTCGCTACACCTGCACTCGTACTAATCAATGTGAATACAGGATTTTTATGTATATTTCAACTATTTTATTTTTATTCAGAAATTGTAAAACATGCAAACTCAGTATTCCAGCCACTCGGTGCAGTCCCCGAGCCATCGTATCGTTAAGAGCCACCATTTTAATTAATTATGCCAAAATAACGGTCGAGTTCTCGCGGCAGGCACTTGATTCATTTAGACGCAGCCTTTTATTGCAGCGATAATAGTTGCTATTTTACACTCGCAAATGACTGTAATTTTCTCGTAATAATGCTTTGTTTTGAATTATATTTATTAGTGTCAATTATATCTTATTATTGTGTGTGAGCTTTAATATATGATTTATGAATCCAAAATAATTAAAGGTGTTTATATTATAACTGTTATAGTCAATACGGATCCATCAAGAAAAAAAAATATAATATTGGTTTAAATATAATTCTTAGGTAAGTACATTGTTGATTAAAACATGTTTTTGTAAACGTATGAGTACAATTTTTTCACTATCTGAAACTAAATATCGTTCAAAAAGGCGCCATAAAAACATACAACGAGTGCAGCGTTCTTGTGAGACAAAAAATAATGAAAACCGTCCTCCCACATGTAATACATGCCCAAAGAAATACTTTAGAAATTTCATCACGTTAAAACTTAACAGCTTTCCTTGCCCCATACGGTCGCAACATAACAGGCCAAGTAAGTAATAAACGATTAGGGCTGCCAACAAAGTAGTGCAGCTAGCCTAGCACAGTCTTCGACCGCCTGGCGGCCCGCCAAGTGGGCGCAAAAATAAACTAGGAAAATAATGTAGTGGCACGTCAATGAAATATATCATTACCAGTGTCAAATACATCGTTTAGAGGACTTGGCAATTGGACAAAACTGGGCGGCCAACTCAGCCAAAGATGGAGTGCCCCTCAATCGATAGCGCGTGATAAATTTACTGCTGGGAAAATACGAGTAGTTATTGAAACGACACGTGGCTCGTATTCTGGATTTATTTTGGAAGACTACCTAGAATTATTAAATGGAAAATTTAGATACTGTCTCATGACAGTCCGAGAGACGTCTGCTGTTAAACATAGGCCTCCCCACAGGTCTTGACAAGGATAAAAAGTTCGGTAGGTGTGTTTGTCATAATCGCTACGCTTGGCACTCGTCTTTGCGATCGCAGTATGGCTCTTCGGGTTTTACTACGGATGCTGCTGCGTATACCTATGTTTTACAACACCCATGACAGGAAATGAGCTGGTGGTGGTGGTAGCAGATACTGAACTCTAGAGACTGCATGATTTATAACCCCAATTTAGAGGTTGCACCTACCATGAAAACTTTATGGTAGGTGCGTCTGCTTTAATTTCACCTACACAATGAGTCAACCTTTAGTTTATTTTTATTGAAGCTGCATAGGCGCGATAATGCTCAGTGAGTCTGTGAAGCGGAAGTAGGGATCTGATCTGTGGCTACTAAGTGATTGCCCGTCTTTGGGAATTTCTGATTTGGTTCTGTTTGGCTTTGGTTGTAGAGGAACAAATGGACCAGTTTTAATTTATGTTAGCTTCTACGAGATTGCTGCTGTATGGTTTGGTATATCAATTTTTATTGCGGAAAATTTTAATTCAAGTACACACTACAACTACATAACAATATATGTATAAAAAAATGCCTAGAAGTAATGTTTCAGTGCCTCTAAAAGGTAAAATTTGCTTTTACTTGTCTTCTACATGAACAAAAATAATGACTTTTCTATTCTTTTCAAATGTATCAATAATAATTATTATATATCATGAAATGGTCACGTTATTCTTGTTCGATTCCATAATTCTCTTTATAATATAAATAATAAGCGTATGCCCATTGATTTACCAGCACTTTAAATTTAAAACGTATTTGCTCTTCACGTAAGAATCTTTTAGAGTTCCATTTACTCTAAATGCTTCATTTCGTCCCTTTAAAGTATTTTAAATAAAAAGGCCCCAATATATTTAACGCTTCTCCAATTTTTCATTCCCGTACCGTCTCCACAACGACTGATGCACAGTAATAAATTTCATCGACGGAACATGATTTTTATAACCCATTTTCAACAAATGCGATTTTGTGGGAGCAGACATCAATTTTGAGATTTTGTTCGCTAAGATAGAATTTAAGATTATGTTTTATAGGCTTATGGATATATTTATTTCTGTTAATATATAAACATTAAATGTATCTGGGTCCGCATTACCATATTTCTATGATGCACTCGAAACGGTCATTTGCATAAAATACATTAATTGATAGTTTATTCATAATAAATTACAGAATATGTATTTTTAACATTTCAAGCTGTGAGTTTTCAGTATTTTTCTTTATTTTATACTTGATAAAAATGTTATGGAGTGACATTTCACTTAGCTACATTAAGTCGGAGGCCCATGTGTTGCTTGAAAACTTCAAAAGTTGCGATATCCGGATCGTTACAATCTCAGAGGCTAGCTAGATACTTATCGGACATAATACTAGTTGATTCTGCCAAATCTCACACTCACAACACATAACAACTATACATAGGATCGTTCAGCTTACGGGTTCAATGTAGTTGCGGGAGCTGATACAGCTGATATAATATTTTTGAGATTTCGTTCTAGCCATGTTGCTTTGATGATGACGTCCCTTATTAGTTTTGGTGAGCTGAATCCCTCTAAGGTTTATTAGTGTCTTGTCAGAAGTACCTGCATATACTGTGTTGTTAAAGATATTACCTCTAAAAGGCTTGATTTTTTTTGGTAATCTTATCCTATATTGGTGTTAATATCGAACAGTAACTACCAGAAACCTATAACTCTAACAGGGTAAATCAATTAACTCACTCAGTACCGTTCTATCAAGATGATCTAAATGCCATCTATTGTCAACTCTGATGGGCGCCAATAGCCATTACCTCGATGAAGCTGAGCCATTCACGCTGGCTGGGCCTGGCCATTTTCATTAACCGATACCTACCGAAATCGTAATCAATATAGAGGATGGAATTTGTAATGTCTCTCCTATTGAATTCTACAGCATAGGATTCTTAATACCGGAGTTAGAAAAAAATATATTATAAAAATAAAATGTTCAAAACCTCTTTATTTTATTAAAAAATGAATGTTTCCTTTAAGCTTGTACTTAAAAATTAATTTAATTAAAACAAATAGTTGCACAACACTAAAGTAAAGAAAGGCGTCCTACCACATTGGTCCTTAGACAATGGGAATAAGTGTAGGGCTAATTATGACGACGGGGCGTAACAAGGTAATGTACTGATTTTACTGAAACTGAAGTCAACACTGTAAATATACTAGTTTTCATATTGTCATCTTATTAATATTGATTATTAGTATAATAAAAACTGTGATACATAAGCAAAACCTACGCCCACTTTTGTAACCTTATAAATTACAAAACGTTACTGTAAATTCTAATTTTTTTATACTACCCATTGTACATAAAATACCACAAAAAAAAAAAAACATTCATTACTTACCTAAAAATCACGCACCATAAGGCCTTTCGTAGAAATAGCAATCATTGTTTAATCTTCCGCCATCAGAACTCTCGCCCGAGTCTCCAAAGTGATAAAAGCCGAAAAGTGAATAATCTGCCTTCAGCTGGCAATCTATCTAATAAACCTAATATTGGCACGATACGGGACCAAGCGGCGTGAAATAAGGCCCGTATTCGTATACCGGCGGCTCTTTCATTGTAAGAGGTGGGGGAACCAGTCTTATTTGAGATCGCTCATAATGTTAGGATGGAGTCGACCAGACGTGCATTGCGCTTGCTTATTAGTTATTGATATTATAGACTGGCAGTCTCGGTGCAACTTCGTTAAAGCTACGTACATACCTATACGTACATACGTGCTCATAAAGACACAAGTTGAGTGATTCTTTTATTATCATACCCTAAAAGTCTAAAGAACATGGGTTGATATATGAAAAATATCTTTGCGACCCGTTCAGATTACGGTAGATTCCCGGGAGAGGCAAGAGAATTCTCAAAATATTAGAATGCAGTTGCTCTTCTTCTTGCTTTTCAAGATGAATGAATATTTTCTACCTCGAGTGTTACATTCCCTCTAGATGGCAATACGAAATTCCATGCTGTAGGTAATGTAAAATTAGAGAAAAACAAAAGTAAAGTCGCATTATCAAGAAAGGATTCTAGATTCAAATTAAAGTTCAGTTAAATATAAACTCCAGTCCGGCACCTACATAACTCAAGCATACCAATAAAAGCTCTTCAGTTTTTCACCGTATGAAGCTTGTTTGAAAAGTTCAACCAATTCTGGTCATGTGGCCCCTCTTCCACAGTCGCACCAGGGAAGTGCAATTAAGCCCGCTATAGATGAAAAAAGTTTTGCAAAAATTTTATGCGTGCCAGGTTGTTATGGCTGCATAATTAATTATCGATCTCATGCCTGTTGGAAAAATTTGTTAAAATATTATGAGGAAACCAGTGGATTTTATATGATTTATTGCATAATTGCAAGTTAGCTTAGTGTTTTGGAAGTTTCAAATCCGCATAATTATATACTTAGATGCGGATTTGTCTGAATAAAGTAAGGAATGCATATTACATCATATGATTTACGCATATTTATTATTAGGTTTACAACACATTAGCCTAGGACTACTTTGATAGATTTTTGAGTTTAAAAGATGTTTTACCTACAGAGACCGAAATAATCGCAATTTCAAAAGCAATAAACGCGAACCTCGAATAACAAAATAGAGATACGGCCCCGGCTGGAAATGCGGGCCGTAATCAGCCGCAACCACTGCCGCATTTAATTACGGTTTTTGTAATCGGCAACTCGTCAGATAGCCATGTAGGCTTTAATTATTGATGGACTGGCAAATACGATGTTTTGCGGTCGCCTACTCTGTTTTTATATAAGTAAATAAGCAATTTTATATTTATGAAAAAAAAAACGTTTTAGTAGTTTTAAAACGTTTTCTCTTTTTGTATAGACGCATTCGGGGTATTACGGTCCTCTAAACGTTTCATAACATATGATTTATGCTTATTTTCATTACATTTTTAGTACTTAAATACACTTGATGATGACTTTTTTTTATAGAATCCCTCGTATATAGGTAAAAAGAAATTTGGTTAAAAATCTGCATCTGTTTCAGTTCTGGGCTGCATCCTCTAGGACCCTACAGCTAAGATCAGTTGCTGTCATTTACCATAAGTACGAGTCATTATTTTTCATGCATTAAAAAATATGGTTCAGTAATCAGTTTTACAAACACTTACTATGATCGATGGTCCTCGGGTCGACAGTGGTGGTTGGAACGCTGGTGTTATCCTCCCCATACGGGTCTACGGTGGTGGTGGTGCGCCGCTTCGTCTTCCGCCGGTTGTCCCGAGGCCGGATGGTCGTCGGCTGAGCTGGTCTGGTGGTGACGTGGCTGCCGGGGTCGCCAGGGTCCGCAACCACCAGCGCCACCAGTGATACTGCGGCGAGCCGCAACACCAGCGACGCTACGGACCTCATGGTACCTGAGAAAATAAAATTGGTGCTGATTTATTTGTTCGGCGCAAATTTGTATCAATAATAATGATAAGAAAAGTCTTTTACGACTTAGATTCGTCCCCTTGCACGCCTATCAAAAGACCGAACTCCATTCCGTGATACTGAAGATTAAGTATGAGAAACATAATAATAGAATAGGTCAAAGGCCCTAACTAGATAAAACTTATATATAGGATGCCCTAAACACATACAAAAACACCTAGAACCAGGAAATAAATATCGATTAACGGTACGCACAGCTTACACGGCTTCCCTGGGTACAACTGCGTTTATTTGTGTCCGAAAATTATAAGATAAACATTTTAAATATAAAAGTAAATTAAATATTTTTCTTCTTCTTCTTCAGGGGGGGTTAAGAAGTGCCTGCACTTAGCACGCGTGCTTGAAGCAATTGTGCATTTACCCACGTTTATTAGAGCCATCCAAGCTCATCAGCAAACTGCAAATAAATGTCATCTAAACTCTTAGATTTTTCATTACTTCTTTATGAAATATGAGTCTTCCACCAGAAGAATATGTCATTAGCATTCCGGGTACGTCATTCATCCCGACTGTAAGCCCGGATTAGTTCGTATTAAGGTCGAGTCAAACCGGGAAACCTGAATTCACGTCCGAAGCACGTCCTCATTCAAGGAAAAATGTGTATTTTCTTTTAATTGTTTGTGTGCTCGAATTGATATCCGGATGGCTGATGCCAATTAGATACAAAATAGATTCTTTTTGCCATATGATTCCTAAATATAGCACATTATGTTCTATTCAATTGAACCGTTATAATAATGTCGCGAACGTCCCACTCTCATGTTTTGTATGTCTGTGGCTGATTGTATTTCTGTATTCATGGTTATTTTAGGAGTATTAATAGAAGAAATCGCTCGTTTCAAGTATTAAAGGCACTCATTAGGCATAATATACCAAATAAATTATGTTATTCATAAAAAAACAAACTCTCTTTTATTCTTTGTTAATAATAATATTTACCAAACTAGGGCGAAGTTTTCTGACATTTCTCAACAAATTCTTGTAAGTTTTTATAAGGTTTCTGTTGTTTTTGAAATAAAATTCTGAAGTTCTTGAAGATGAATTTCGAAACGATTTTTCTAAAAATGCCTAAAATATAAAAAGTTATATTTCGAAAATATCGAATACCTACTGACAAAAGGACCTAGATACACTCAAGTTATTATACTTACTGTACCTAATAGTTGCTCTCCACTATTTAAAAAAATCTAAATGAATGTATAGAGAGAATGCTCGAAATTGAGTTTAAAACAGTATTTTTTACAACAATTCACGAACAACACAATATTTTACTTTAAATATTTTTGTGGGTCGTAACAGCCAGCGTAATGCGTTTTGGTTGCCGTTCAAATAACAAACATAAGGGGTGGTGTACAAATCAAACGTTCCAAATGCATTGCAGCCAGCCAAAACCAAACTACTAGAACTGCAGTCTACGTCATAGTAGAATTGACGACAGTGCACGCTAAACCCAGGGACCCGCAACCAAGAAAATGATTTGTGTACTTTTGATTCAGTTTCAAGCCTCAATATACACTTAAAGAATTAAATTGAAATTTTGATAGTATACCACTTTTTCAGTACTGATAGAAGTAGGTTATATAGTCTAATATAAAAATGGTATACGCACACAGCCCGTGACATTTACGGCAAATATAAAGAATGGCAATAATAAAGTTATTACTCGTAAATACCGGCGAATGGGCTGAGGTGAGCTGCAGGATTGATACAGTTGCCCTATCATTATACTGCCCTTATTTATAACCGCGCTTTAGGTTCGGCAGGAACCGGAAGTACGAACGACCGCGCAGCCATTTTGTGACCACGTTTTTACGATACAACCCTCTACACAACCGCCTTGTTTATTTCATAACTGTTCCGCTATTCTTTTCAATTTACGCCCCGCTTTTTGGGTTTTTGCGAGTTGAAATGTCGTTTGGATAACGTAAATGAAAAAGTACCTGTAAACCGATTGCGGTTTTACGGCCTGTTTGTTTTTTTCTTTACTGAATTTAAAAAATAAGTTTGTCAAGTTGAAGAATAAACTCAAGATATAAGATCCTATGGAGCAATCCGAGTTGATATACACTAAATAGAGCGCCAGTTGGTTTCAGCATAGGACAAAATTATACACATTTGTATGTCGATGCAACAAAGAGAATCAGAAAATCAGACTCTTCTTGCGAGGTGGCCTAAAAAGCACTTTAATACGGGTTCAACATAATCGTATAGGTGGTAGGTATAATATGACGAGGCCGCGCGCCGTAATGCGGCATAAAACACCGAGTCTGGCCATTCCACATCATATTTCGAGTGCTTCGTGTCACTAGCATTCTTAAACTTTCCCCCCGAAAAGGGACCAAATGGAGTTTTACTGTTTCATAGCCGGTATTAAGTGTTAAATCACTCATTTTAGCAAAGAGCGATGTGTGATTTTAAAAGCATTTTTCTGTTTTCAAAAAGGCCTACGGAAATGTACAAATAATTTTGGCAACGAGATCCTGGTGTACCCCGATCAAACGTGACAGGGGGATGGATATCGAATAATAACAGAGTCAAAGGAAGCTTATTGTTGCGGTTACGTGATCAGCCTGTTAAATACAATTACGAATTACTCTCGCGCTAAGCGGCGCGATATAATGGTGACAAGATGAAAGACAACGTCAAATGTTGATGTTCGAACTAACAACTTTAGACAGATTTCATTCATCATTAGAGAACAGGATACAAACAAATTAAGGACTCATTAGTTTACTGAGAGTTATAGCATAATAATAATTAGCTCTTTAAAGGTAAAATTATGTTTGTGGTTTAGGAAGGTATTGTTACCTAATTGACACACTCATGTTATTATTCGTGCTGTTAACTTACAGTAATTTGTAAGAGTAGAGTAAAAAAGGTGAATTGATAAATTGGTATTCAATTTAGGTCCACCTACCAGTAGAGTGTAATTAAAATAATACCCATCTGAGTTTAACGGTTTGAATTAACTATTTGCAATGCGGCATTAGTAAGTCTTTTAAGCTATGATAATACTTGCTTGTTTCAAAGTCAGTCACCCGTGTCCTTGCACGAAAGGTTATTTAATATCAAGGAATTTATACGTTTAAACCCGTTTAGTAATATAATGTTGCTTTGACACTTCTCGCCACATAATTGAGTCTACAAAATCTGCAAAGACCTAACTTGCCCGTTGTTCCGCGTCGTTCGCAAACAAGGAATTTCACATTTCAATAACTTTAAATTAAATTACTCTTGAATGGGAATATTTTCTTTGTGCCGCTGCAGTTTTATACCTCTTGACTAACTTTCTGGACTTCCACTTTGACTGCTCCTAGCTCTTTGTTTAATATCTGCATTCAAACTCATTTTCAACCTATAAACTAGATTTATAGAGATAAAACGCTATCCCATATAGTGTTGTTGGCAAAATTTAATGAAAATAGTTAGAAAAGTTTGTTTGTTTGATATTTCCGTAAAATACGACGATGGTAGCGCAAATTTCGCTCATAATTATAAATAACGTATTAAACCTTCTCTAAATTTAAACTAGTAACATTCAATAGCATCACAATATAGAGGTTTAATGAAACATAACCGATATAGATAAATGTATGCATAACATAACACAATATACAATAAAGAGGACGTCGCTAAAAACCACAAACTGAAACCCCTCTCAAAAGTTCCCAACTTGGTTTAACACGGCAATATTTCATTTTAAACTTGTATGAAACCTACCGAACTAGGGTTGCTACTGACGTAACATTCGGTTCCCCGACTTATCGACTAAAAACCTGAAATTCTCTGCTGCATTATATACAGTACATGGACTGTTGTAAATTTAAATAACAACCAGTTGAAATAAAGTCACAATACTTAAGCAATAACGAATTGTAAACCTATTGGTATATTAGTATCTGGTTACGCCAGAACTATTTAATTTGTAATTTTAACATTAAACTGTACTTTAAAATTCGCGCGCTTTAGTTATAGTTTAAACTGAATAGTATTTGTTGACACTTGTGATTTTCCCTTGTTCCTTTCCCTTTCGCACAATACCGCAGCGTCTAAGAGTGAGCGAGATAGAATGCTTACACTCGATGGGTCGTAAACTATCGACCTATGACATGCATTATTTATCCTCAATCCATCAAGAGGACGCTAACGACGTGAGAACCCTGAGCCAGTTCCGGAATGGCCGCTCGCCCACGCGAATATACGCTCCTTGTAATATTGTGGAAAAACGTTATAATCTTGTGTTCCTGTTGTGAATTGGCATCTAAAATCTTTACTAATAACTGTGAAGTACATACAAACTGTTGTGAGTGAATGCATCAGGATATTTACTCTACAAAGACTTTTCATCGACTCCGGCGCCGGCCTTTGGTTGTGGTTCCTGTTCAAACAAGAAAGAACCCCGCAGCCAAACTTGGAAGCCCATGCAGAAGATCATTTAAAGAAGACCATAAAGGTATTGTGCATCTCCTAAATATCCTATTTCACAAGTGTCTCAAATATAGATTTATTTTCATACAGTCCACTAAAAATTCGAACGCTATTTTTTTTTTTATTCAGCTCCGCGTAGCTGACGCGCAACCAGTATCACTAATGTGACGTGGTACGGTTAGCCGTTCGAAATAAGTTATACAAAATAAAGATATCGGGGAAAACCCCGAACGGCATTGTCCAACTTAATAGTCAGGTAAATGTTGAACGTGTCATCCGCGGGACTATTATGTCTTAGGCAACCGTACGGAACACATTCGTCACTAGGGTTGGGGCTTGAAGTATCGATAAAACAGTTTCAAACTTACCGAAAACTAAAAACTTTTGGCTTTCAGAGATACTGTTAAGAAAATTTAAACGAAAGAAGATGGGTATATCTAGGTATAATAAGAAAAGTATATATTTTTAAACATTGAGAACTGTTTTTCAATAATTAGAGGAAGATTGATACGCTTTTGCAGTTTTACTTAAGTAATATTATACGTTTACTTTCGATCATAAACAACTTTTACTTGGCAGTTATTTTATATTTTAATATAATAAAACTTTGTTCGATAATAACAGCCTGCCACTAAGATCAGGGTCCCGTGGGACAAGGCTGTATCCTCTGCTTAATGCGCTCAAGTTTCGGCAAACAGTTCCGGAGTTCGGACCCTCTGAAGTTAGGGGCGAGGGTTCTTACATATAAAGGTTAAAGCATGCCTAAAATCTTTATCTTCTAACTAATAAAGGTAAAAACCTTGAATCTGAACGCTTTATAAGTTTGGCCAAAATTAATGTTATTGTAGTCGCAAATTCAAAAGTAAAGGTAATACTTATTATAGGTAAATGTTTGAGGTTAGTTCCGCTTTGTGAGGAGCGGTTTAATAATTTTAAGGGTTTAATTCATGATGAGTCAAGAATAAAGTAAAATTCATATAAATGCAATTTAAGACTGTTTAATCAAAAACCTACAGTGTGCGGCTGTGCCAGCGAAATTTCCCTTCAAACTTCAAACTTCAAAATCGTTTTTTTTTTTCACTTTCTGTGGGCTTAAAAGTTTTATAAATTTATTATCCTATGTCCGTCTCAAGGCTACTCTAACTACCAACCAATTTTCATCCGCATCGGTTCAGTAGATTGCTTTTGCATTTATAATATTAAACAACATCCAATTCCATAGATTCGGTAACAATACTTACTTACTAATGTTTAGAGAGGTACAGGTATATTTTAAAGTGTTACGTAAGCTAGTTACCTACATGCAACATCTAATATTCTGAGCCTGATGCAATCTTAATTATAATCTAGTGCACCCGTGGGCCGAGCCTCAATTATGTAGGTTAGTACCGACCGAGATGTAGGGTGGTGTTGTAGCTGATGTACCGGATTTCACCCTCTGCTTACCTATACCTAAGAGTATACATTTAACTTTTTAATAAAATGATTTTGGTTAGTAACTCTTAAAAAAAAATTAAAAACTAATCGACATAACCAATTAAAATATTATGCATGAATTATTTAAACTTATACACGTAAAACTTCTCGTTGAATAACGAAGTATAAAAAAAAACGTTTTATAGTTTAAAAGATTTAAGCATACAAACCGACAGACAACGGGAAGCGATTTTGTTTTATACTGTGTTTTATTGTAATATTTATTGATTATAACAATTCTAAGTGACTGAGATGAGAGAACATGCATTTTAAAGGATTTTCATAATTATAGCTAGATAAAGTTTTATATTTACTTCAAGTTACTTTTAAGTTTAAAGAAAAAAGAGTAATTCAAGATAATTTCTTGTGAATTTAGTTCCTTTAGGTTCTTAACAATTTACTGCAGAACATGTATTTACGACATTTGTAGACCTGATTTATTGAGATTTTTTTTTTCAAAAGTGAATTAACGGTAGCTCTTGAAAGCCTCCTCGAAATTGATATAGAGAAAGAAATTATACCTGTATAGGTATTATAGAGTGTAAATACATATAAATGTGTGTGTTTTATGTGCTTCAAAAGCTACATGAATTGTATTATTCTTCTATTTGCATGTATGTATCTATAATGTAAAAAGTCTGAGTCATTACAAATGTCATAAATAATATAAAATATAATATTAAGTTTCCGTATCATAAATAAAAGCACTTTATTCGAACATCTATTTATATGTCCCGTAACCCGTGAAGAACCCTTATATAGGGTGTTCGTGTCAAATACAATATTATGGGGTAAATGCGATCTGTCTGAATTTTATTGTTTTATCTCAATAGTCAAGGGTCAGGTGGGGACGACGAGAACATTTTTATTAAAATGATATTGTTTTTTAAAGTATGTAATTTGCTTTTTATTTTTTAGAAGAAGAGTTTCGCCCACTTTTTTTGGAAAATTATCTGAAGGATCTGGTACCTGTATTATATGGATCCTTACTACTACTGCCATAAGCAAAAAAAAAACGAATTTTATTTATTATTGCCATTTACGTGAATCTGATTAAATGAAGAGAAATATTGTTTTTTTACAAAAAAAGGACAACGCCTTTAATAAACTGACACCTACATCAACTGAGCACTCCCTTTTTTTCGAAGTCGGTTAAAATAGGTTCTTAAACCATCTCCTGAATGTAACAAATACTTATCTGAAAACCGCATCAAGATCGGTTTAGCCTAACGCGAGAAAATAGCGTACAAACATACATACAGGTAAAACTGATAACCTCATTTTTTGAAGTCGGTTAAAAAGTAAAAAACGCTCCAAAAGTACTAAACTCGTTTGAAAAATGCTTTCACTGTTATTGGGAAGCTACACTATCTCCCGGCTACATAGAATATTCTCAAAATTTCGGATCAAAAAAACTTTTTTTTTTTTTCACAACAACAATCATACAAATTATTTATCTTGTGATAAATGAACACCTCGCAAACGATTAGACCTCAAATTCCTGAACAGGGACCCCCACCCTAGCCTCAATTGTTTTAGGGTCCCCTAGAAATAACATTTCTTGGAATTTAGTAATGAAGGGTCCGTCTCGAGGTCATAAATCTTTTTATTACCAAACGTGAGAGAATTCTTGTAAGGGGTCTGTTTCAGATCATTCTTGTCAAACTGTGTAAAATAATTATAAAGTATGCCTACGCATTTTATCATTGCTTCTGCAGGGTTAGCATAATAACGGTGACAAAACTCATAAATTTTGTAGGCCTAAATCATATTTTTTTTTGGTTTTACTCTTACGACTACGATTTAGTCACTTTTAAAAACTACTGACGTACTGCTACTAACTATTTAATAATCTTTGCTGTTATACTCTGATTGACTCTCAAATACAGACATTATAAGACTTGTTACAGAACAAAGTTGAGTACAATAATATTAACTCGGGTTTCACTATCAAATTTTGATTTACTCTGTAACTATAGTTGCAAGTTAGTAGAGTAATAAATAAATAAACTTAACTGAAGAGTTCGTGCTTTGTTTACTAAAAGCTAGTTTGTATATATATATATATATATTTTTAAACTACAGTTCTATAAATTCTGCTCAATAATTTCACGGGCAAAAAACATCATATTTGATAAACATCATCATAAATCATTAACTGTACTCTGTACCGAACAACACAATTTGATGCTTATTATCTGATTCGAACTACTTAATACTGAAAAGAGGATTAATTTATATCGGTTCTTCTGTCCTACTTTTATTAAGATTTATTATTCATCTTGCGCTTGACCAGTTATTTTTAAGAATTATAAAAAAGTCAACTTTACTAGCAACTTAAAAGAACAGAACTACGATGTTATTGAGCCATTTAAAGAATCACAGACTGAACTCAGCTAAAATCTTCCATGCTATAACTTATAGTTCTGCTTCGAACCACTGACAACAATAAGCAACTTTGAAAAGGATTTATCACTTTAATTCAACTTGCATTGCTATAAATCTAAATGCAGCATGGCAGCGGGTTCAAGACAGCATTTCACGGTGGAAATAATGTCGGCTAAACAATATTAACTTTGGCAGTTATATTCCCGCCATTCAGCGACTTTGACAGTCGGAGTTCGCGCCAACTCTTGACGTTTAGTGCCCCGGCGATACCCTGATGCTTTAGCAGGCTATTAATAAGTTCTTGGTTTCAGTTAAAACTAAATATACTGTCTCTTTTAGTAGATAATTGTCTGAATGAGGTAAGTTTGTATTACGATTTGACTATTTCATCAGGATGTTTGGATGGATTTATGTTCTTAGAATTAGATATAATTTGTGCAGTCTTGTACTCATCTCACTTCTCAATATTAATATTATAAAGGCGAAAGTTTGTGAGTGTGTGATTGTGTATGTTTGTTACTTCTTCAATTCTAAACGGCTGGAGGCTTACTGTTGCAATGAAATTTAGTATGGAGTCATCTGACAGACTGGATTAACACATAGATAGTATTATAAGTATTATAAATGCGAAAGTTTGTGAGTATATCTCAATATCTTAATTTCTGAAAATTGACACGCAAAAACTACTTACTTGGAATTTGAGAATACAATGTGATATCAAAATATAACTTATATTATAATTAATAATAATATTGTTTTAGAATTTATAATTTCTTTAATGAACAAGATCTAGAATTGCAAATAATTTTTACGATGGGTTGATTCGTGCTAAAAGTATGTAAATATTTTTCATTACATGAATAATAAAAAAGCTACATGCAATTTCCTCAACCTCCGCTGCCAGCTACAAACCCCACGTCCAGCTACCTTGCCCTCTTCAACGTCTGTCAACCGCAAGAAAAGCAAAGCTTTGCACGAAATATGTGACTTATAATGTTGTTACGTATTATGTAAACATATCAAGTTGTAACTGCCTCGCTTGACATGAAAAATTATGTTTAACCAAATAAACATTGAAATAAAATAAAACATTTACTTAAGTTTTTTGTGTGTCATTAACTACAATCTCTGAAGTACAATAAGTTACATTATTTGGAATAATTCCCAATTATTGCTGATTTGTGAGTTTTTAAACGTTATTCTAAAGGACAGTATGTAGCTATTTAACAGAAAAATTACTTTCATGAACATGTGGGTTAGTAATATAAAGGCCTCTACACAACGAAACTCACTCATCTCGTCCGGCGTCTTCAAAATAATGCCACCGCTCATAAAGGCGGCAAATCACCGGCGTTTTCTCACAATGAAATCAATTTCCCGCCGTCTCAGCGCGGCGTGTAAGTGGAAAAAACGCAGGTTATTTTATACCCCTTTATCGCCCACCTGCGGGGAATCGGTCTCCATCGAGGACAAGATGCGGTTTGTGATATTGAAACTAAACGACATCCATCAGCAGAATGGACGCTATTAAATAACGGGTTAGAAGCCGAAGCTCGTCCTCCATAATTTCTCTAAAATAAGATTTTTTTAAGTTTACTTTCACATCAAAAATATAAGGAATTTTTTTTGTAAAAAGCATCTATTTATTTAAACTTTTTACTTACCTAGAGTTTGGTCGAGCTTTACTAAAAATTTACAAAAATAAAATATTTAATAGACATGCCCTGCCAAACAAAACTACGATCTAGCATTAAAATAAAACGTTTCCATATAAAAGTTGCCGCCACCTAGCCGGATTTATGACTATGCCGTGCATTTGAATAAGTTAAGCATAAAAATAGGCGTGCTGCGGCTGGAACTTGGGCAATAAAATGCAAATGGCGGCCGCGACGCTTGGAGCCTCTGATCTAGGCTAACCGCTCCTCTGGGGCCTCCGTGGAGTAGCCACGACATCCTGTGACTAGAACTACCTATACTACACAACAAAGGCCAGCTAAGATCCATTGAAAATAAACATCATCATCTCAGGCGAGTGATATACCTGGACCTACCCATCGTAATCCTTCGGATCAAAATTGAGGTTTGCTATAATCGCCATACTTGGCATTTGCCTTGGCGTTTGAAGAAGTGGTTTTTACGAAGGACGCTGCTGTCCGTCCTCCGATTGTTCCTATAAGACACCCATGGGAGAGATCGGACGGTGGTATTCAATGCAAAAACAACATGGGAATTATAAAAAATATTCTGAGTGTTTTTAAATAATAGTTTAGCGCCCTTATAAAACTTTAATATTTTCTGCAATATTTTCTCGCTCGCTTGGTAACAATTATGGTGATAACTTCATTTGAATGCCGTTACGTCGATGGTCGGGGGATCTTGTTATCAGTAGAGGGATGTGAGATGGGAGGTCGATTATAATTATCTTATTACGAGCTTTCCCGGCTTACTTCGTTACGCCATATAATATAAGATACTACAAAAGACTTGGCTCTATAGACTATGTTCTTTTGACTGCCCAGAATGGCCGAATAAAAAACCAAAAACAACAACGAACCACCTGTTAAAATATGTAAACAACGGAAAAAATATTGCACCTTGGCTTACATTATTTGAGTTTAGGTAAGGATCCCTAATTTTTTTTTAAATCTAATATAGCCTATGACACTCGGGGTTAATGTAGCTTCCTACCAGTGAAACAATTTTTCAAATCGGTTCAGTATTTCCGGAGCCTATTCGTTACAAACAAACAAACAAATCTTTCTCTTTTTATTATTGGTATAGATAATAGACTTTATTCACGAATAATGTTACATAGTAAAAACTGTATATTATAAGTTTTTTATAATACCTAATGCAATCACAGCCCGGGACCATCAAAAATAGACGCAGCTTTCTGTTCAATTGTATCAGATAGGACCGACCGATTCATATTTTTCATTGGTATACTTACTATTACTATTATTTATAAAGAACTTAACGGATGGTTGGATATGAACGTATCTAGTTATATTTGTTTGGTTTACCAGCCCCATATTTTGATGGCAGGGACTTTGCACACCTTGAGATCTCGAGATTTCATGAATTCTTGTTGCGCTCCTATGTACAGCAGTGGACGTCTTCCCGCTTGGACGACGACAAATAATAACTTTAATTGCAAAGCAAATTTGCCTCTTAGCCTAGCCTAAACTCGCCGCTTCCCAGGAGAACTCGAGCCAAAGAGAACGTAACGTTTCACTCAAATCAAAGGGAATATACCGAACGAGCGCATCAAAGCAAAATTTGCATCTGCAATGCCATTTCTACAATTTGCTAATGACTTTTGATATCCATTTGAATATCATAGGTAATATATTCAGTACTATATATATGTACATATATCAGGCATAAAGAATAAGAACGCTTTTTTTCTTTGTAATCCTGTTTATATGTTTTTATAGTATAGACACGTTCTTGTAGTCTTTAAACGAAATGATGAGAAGGATCAAAATAAACAGACATAACAACCGTGTGTGTGTGTCGACGCTTGCAAATTGTGAAATTGTATTGTATGTGCTGGCCGAACAAGGTTCAAGCTACACCGAAAAACAAACAGGTTTTTTTTTAGATAATTTGTCTATTTTTTAGTCATTTTAACATCAGACACACTCTACAAATCCTAAATTATAATGATTTGTTACATCAAAGTTAAACACTGTAACTTTTTTATTATGTCGGAAATTTTCAGGACTAAGCCTTTGCATTATACATATAATCCAATAGATTAAAAAAATATATACTGGGTGTTTCTGACAAGGCGGTAATAAATGAAAGGAGGGATTCAGCTCACCATAACAAACCACTTTCCCATAGAAACATAGGTCGAAATCTCAAAATTAAAATCAGCTGCTACATACATTTGCTCGATCAGCTAACGGGGTCAATGTACGGGACAGCTGATTATTGTTTTGATATTTCGACCTATGTTGCTTAGGGAAAGTTGTTAGGTATACTGTGCCGAACCCCCCATTTCATTTATTACCGTATACACCGTTTAACACTCTGTATATTTATTTTCACTTTTACATTTTTTATGAAATATGTCAAAAAAAGAACGCATCTAAGGCCCTTGGATGGAGCCCTGGTTCTCCGCCCGCTCTGGTTGCCATCAACCAACCAAATCCACCAACTATCTTGTCTAGCACCAGCTAAGCCACAGTAGGTCATTGTTTTGATGGTACACATAATGTTTAGTTTTTAACAAATTGTTTCGAAGGACCTTAAGTGAGCACTTAATTATTACACTTAGTAATTATTTTTCAATTTTGTTTTTATGTTTAACTATGGCTACCGTCTGACTGTGTAAAATTTTTCTCCGCGATAAAAACGTAACCGTGTACAACAGAAACAAACGTGTTAGTTACAACATTTGGGAATAAGCCGTTTTTTTGTACCAACTGCTGAATTTAGATAGTATTCTCTCTCTACGGATTTCTGAAAGTTTTTAACCAATGAGCCGTGCGCATGTGGTTACCACTTTATAGCGAAGCGAGGTCGGAGCAGTATTAAAATTTCATATTCAACTCTACGAAAGTAAAACAATAAAGTTACTGAACGTACCTTCCTAGAGCGTTATTGTTCCTGCTCCGGGCCCTGCGGCGTTCGGAAGCTGAAACTAAAAGCTCGCGTAAAACACATTTTGACGTTATATCAGAGGCAAGTAAATGTAACTAATTTCCAGTGAATATAGAACTAAGTACAATATGGGAGGCCTGAGTCTTGCAGTGGAAGGGACGTGTTTTCGGCTGGTAGTAGTAGGAGGTCAGTATCCTAACATGGCACATGAGCATGAAATAAATATTTAAGTAAATATTAAACCACGCATGGTTCTTACGCTCACATTTCTCAAAAAGCACTCGGAAATTTAAGCCTTAAAGCTAAAAATGTTGTCAAAACTGCGAAATAGTAAATCCGCTTTCCGCGACAGTTCGAATGGCGGGAAACGGCGCGGAATTTTCAATATTCCATCACAATTCCCATTCCAGTTCGATCCCGGGATGCGGGACTGGAGATATTTCGTATGTAAACTTGGTTTAATGCGATTATGATGCGCTATGGCGCTCCGTGTACCGCGCTGCCGACCGATGCTTGATGAGAGATGAAAATAATAATTACCTTGATTTTAGAAAAAACAAGAGGAAGAGGCTTGAGGATCTTTAGTGATTTCGTAATAATATTAAAAAAACTAATTATACACATGATTAAAAAGTGTTGTTCGAATGGAAAATGAATGCCAGGCTTATACAAATTTGGACTTAGAAAATAATAATAAGGCATCATACTCAGAGCTCATAACTAGGTAGAACCCTGTTTCTAATGTGCCAAAAACATACAAAGATATTTAAATACACTAATACGAACGGACATTAATAATACAGATATTGAATATCCATCGCAACAATGCTCGTTTACTGGTTCTGATTGTTTTGTTAGGACCTCTGTTTGGTTTAATTATAATTTTATAAATTGTAGCATTACTTTTTATAAGCTAAATTATGCTTCTCCATCTTCTTTTGTCTTGTATTGCATTGTCTTCGTAAACTAATCCCGCATCGCTCTAAAACAGTCCACCGTTGATCCAAAGCAGAGCGGTTTGTACAGTACACGCCAATTGTAAACGTCGCAGTACTAAAGTAATAGGATTAACGGATTCAGCGACGAACGACGGTTCTGCTCCGGTCCCAGTCAGTTATTGTACTTTGAAATAGTTTGTCAACAAGTACCTTGTTATGACCCGGTTTTCTCAAAAAAAAAAGTATAGAGTCCGACCGAAACTGGTTTTCCGGCAGAAACCGAAAACGAAACTCACGTGGTCAAGTATAAAATAATCTAAAAGCTTACTGATATTTGGTGCATTTAAACATTTATTCTGCATTTTAAGTTCATGAAATGGAAACGCACCTAGTAGGTATATTAATTTTGTAATAACCGACAGCAGACAGCATCCGCCAAAGCGTCGCGGCGACAATTAAGGTGGTTTCGGTTTCGGCTTAAGTAAAAACTGCCGCCGAAACTGGATTTTTGGTCGAAACTCGGCCGAAGCGGAAACCGAACTTTCGGTCTGAGGCTACAAAAAACCCTTTGTATGTTTTTTTATAAAGATACCTATGCAAAGCCCTGTTTTAAGCTTTGTTTTGTTATTCAGAATTCGCTTTATATTTTATAACAAAAAAAACTATAAAATCATAAGAAACCAGTCTACTCATATTTCTGAAGCTTTGTCAGTGATAGGCTTCATAAGGACTAATGGATTTGAAAGTAAGGTCGTCTCGGGCTAGAACTAAATAATTATTATATTTTTTACTTTTATCAAAAGTTTTTTTTATTAGTTTGACTTACTAAGAATTCATTGTCAATCATTACATATACGTCAAATTTTTTTTAAGAATATAATATAAATTAATTTTGAAAAATATAAGTCCTGGATTAGAGTATTTGCGAATTTGCGAACACTTCCTCATTTATTATAGCGGTACGAATAAATATATATCCTATAATATTGAGTTTTAAAAGAACTTGGTACTGAGACATTTTTACACTGCTTTCAGGATAGTCAAAACTAGTTGACTGTTCGGGCGTCTGAGCTTTTGCTTTAAAAGAGCCATCTCCTTAAACAAGTTATTTTTAAAAGTTTTACACCGGGGCAAAATATTATGCTAGAAATGCTAGTTTAGCGTGTAAATTTAAAAGGTTTTTCCCTCAGAGATTCAGTGTAAGTAAGTTAATATAAATACGGGATATTACACCGTACCAGGTCTGGTTAGACGTAGCGTCTACCGCAAAATACGACTCTAGAATTGAAAAATCCAATACACCTGGGCGCGTCCTGCGGTGTCTTCACTGGTAATGTTGAATGAAAGCGTCTGTCTGTTTTGTTTAACTTTTTTTTATATATTTTTCACCACCACAGTCAAAAGACTAGCCACTGCTGGGTACAGGCTACCCCCAGATATCGCCATAATGATCGGTCTTGAACAATCCTAATTGGAAGAAAATAAGAAAATGTCTTACAATTTTTTGTGCTACATATGTTGTTGGTTTGGTGACTTCGTTCTCTTCATTTCAGAATCAATAACGTAGCATAGCCCTTTATATTGTCCTTTTATATTTATTTTCGTTTTAACGTCAATTTGTAAAAATTTGAAAAAAAGGAGAATATTTACTAATTCTTCTACTCTTTGTATTTTTTAGATTTAACTAAAACTTGATTACGTGTTATAGTTTAATGTGTTTTCATTACATACGTGTACTACTGTGTTTTACTTAAAAAACATAAATTTATATGTTCTGAGCTTGAGCTAGCGTCTGTTCATCTGCCAGACATTGAACGAAGCTTATAATTTTTTTTTTTTTATTTAATCTTTATTATATTTTAAGGATCAAAACACAAAATAATCCAAGACGCAGCGAAAACTTGAGCAAACATATTGCGGTGTAGAAGCACGAAGTCAATGTACCTTTATTGAAATCCGAGGTTTATGCGATAGACAAACTCGTCAGGGTATTTCAGTTGCAATTTTTCATTTAGCTATTTCGGTGTTCTTGTTTATATATGATTTCTATGGCCTCTAAAGTTGATAATATGGTAAAGACACGACATTTTTTGCATAGTTTTAAGCTTTTATTAGAGATACGGTTTCCTTTTTTAAACTGAGATTAAAAGAAAACAACAAAAACTTACCGATTATCTAGTTTAGACTAATAACTTATGTCAAAAATACAAATTTTACGTAAGGCAACGGTATAGGTTGATTTATTGTTTTAAGAAGTCCAAACACTAAGCTTGACTTACTTACTGAATTGTATAGAGGACAAACAATAAACCCAAACTCCTGAGTGCTAACGTTAGCTTCGAATTACTTGCAGCGAGTTAGTATCACTCCGCCGCAGCCTCCGACACCGATTGCCAAGTTAGTCGATGAGTCAATGGACAATGCTGGGAAATCCGGAGATTAATTTCCCGTTTAAATCCGGAATTGCCGGAGTGCGGATTAGCTTAAAAACCTTACAATACGATGCTAAAACTATGTAATTATTACGCAAATATATTGCTCTTTTTTATTTAATCTTAGACATAGGCCACCCCCATAGATCGCCATACGACCGGTCTAGCACGACCAAGACCCTTACGACGCTCTTTACGAAGTTGCATTTGTTAATTTATTATGTTACTAGTCGACCCGGCGAACTTCGTACCGCCTAACCTTTTACTATCTTGTGCATCTATTATACTTATAAACCTTCTTCTTGAATCACTCTATTTATTAAAATAGACTGCATCAAAATCCGTTGCAAAGTTTCAAAGATATAAGCATACATAGGGACAGACGCGGGAAGCAACTTTGTTTTATACTTTAATCAAAATACACCTCACTACAAAATGTTTATCAAATTGCTCATGTCCTAGCATAGAAAACGTTAAGTTCATTAGATATTTGGGTATAGTAGTTGACGAAAATTTGTCGTTTAAGGAACATATTCAAAATCTTGCCGGCAAAATTAGAAAACTTATGTATGTAATCAAGGCCCTACGTTATAGTGTCGAAAAGAATCTCTTGCTTAAAATATACAAATGCATTTGTGAATCAGTAATTATTTACTGTATAACTGTCTGGGGGGGTGCAGCTAAAACCCATATGATGTCTGCGGAGAGAGCTCAGAGGGGTCTATTAAAGGTTCTACTTGGCAAAAGAAAGAGATATGCTACTATAGATGTGTACAAAGATACTAATGTCCTTACCGTACGTCAATTGTATATTATGAGATCAGCACTAAGTTTTCACAAAAAGTTCATCAATTCGGAAGCATTCCTAACTGCAAGAAATAAACGAATCTATAAAGCCCATCTTCCAAGCGTCAAAACTAGTTTTGCAAAAAGACAATCCACGTTCCTCCACCCATTCCTTTATAACAAAGTGGTTTTGTTTCCTACTATTGACGTCAACTCAAGTATTTATCTTTTTAAAAAATCCCTAATCGCTTCTCTACTCCTGCTCAACTACGATACTACGGAAAATCTTATAGTGATTTTATCCTAAATATTTATTGATGTCCTTCTATCTAACGTGCTACAGTATGCGTAAGTAAGTAAACGTATACTCTTTGTTGCATGAGTTACCTTTTAATTAATTTATTTATTTTGCATGTTTAACAAAATAATAACAATATTTTTGTTTTTTGTAAAGATTAAATTTTCAATTGCATTGATTACTAACAAATATTTTGTGAACTAATCCGTTCGCACGTAAAATCGCTGGTCGCTTGTAAACTTTTCATGGCAATCGTTTATTGATGCCCCGCGATACAGGCTTGCCTAGTGTGGGGAATCTTTAAAATCTACCTGCAATATACAAATTTATCTGTAATAATTTGAATTCTGTAAACTGTGTTTTTATTGTAAATAAATTAGATTAGATTAGATTAGATTCATTTATTTCACACTATCATATTCATATTACATACAAAGTTGTATAATAAAATGTCAAAGTATAATGTGATCGTCAAAATATTGTACAAAAATTATATAAAAAATAATAAGTAGTTACTTAATTATTTAAGTACTATGTAAACAATGTCAAAATTTTTAAATGTATAATTGTATATAAAATGTCAAATACTAAATAATAATTTCAATTTACTTGAATTACATATTATTGAATTACATATTATTATTATTATGTTTCTCAATACTCTTCGGTATCACGGGATGGAGCCCGGTCCTTTGAGAGGCGTGCGAGGGGACGAATCCAACTCGTAGAGGCCCTTTCGAGAGTTTTGCTATATTGTATATGGATCACCAACCAGGCACCGCCACTAAATGCACAAATAGATCATGCACCCAGAGGCGGCACCCAGAAGGTGATAGGAACTATTGTAAAATGGATGACAAGAATTGGTTTATGGGGGTGAACTGTTTAATGGACCGGTTAACTGGTGCTATGGAGTGAAATACCGGTACGCCTGCCTTTAATGCAACATTTCACTAATTATCATGGCAGGCGGTGACTCGCTGTCCACTGGGTGGGCTTCCACTAAGTCGCCGATATATTGGCAACGGGTCGCAACACTGGTCGTGGACAGCTAAGGTTGTCGAGAGGTGAGACTGCGGGCAGCATAAGATGCACCCGGCGTTATGACATTTTACACTTCCAACCTGGAGCATAGGCTTCGCTCTTGCTACTCCACTCTGGCCGGCTGGTGAAGGCAAGCTCAGAGGCGGGGGGGTGTGTGTCTGTGATGACTGCATGTGAGTGTGCGTGTGATGAGTGCGTGTGTCCCCCTGGAGGTATAGGGTCCGTGGTGTCGCCACTCACCATCGACTCGCCACAAGCCGTCCCTGCGGTGACTAATTGCAATGGAAGTTCCAGACAGAAAGTACTGGAATTTCCACTGGGCGATGGGGTCGTCACATCCCTACGCCGTTATTATTATTATTATTATACTATGTATTGATTTAAATAATAAATATATTTTTTTTCATCTTACGTTTGTAATTATTACTTAATAATTTGTAATAACTACACGTCTTTGCATAATATGCAAAAGAATTAAAAAATATAATTAATTTTATTTAGTTACTTAAACTAAAGGAGGATGGGCAAAATTATATTGAAGCTGGTATACCTTGCAATAACAATTAATCATATAATATATGATTTATGGTATGTTGTGTAAGTAGTTGTCATAGGAGGTGGCATAAGTTGAAACATTCAGCGGTATACTAGTTACATGACTGGTCAATATGGTGATTTTCTGTTGGGCCCAACATTACAGTTCATAGACGTTTTCATAAAACATAAAGTATATGAAAAAAAATATTATTATTTATACCGGTTCTTTGGTGGTGTAAATGTGCCTTTACACGACAGCTGCTAGGAACGAGAACCCATCAATCTATTGCTCCCGTCCCTCCGCTCCATCACCGATACAAATAGATAGAAAAAGATGCGTCTGCAACGGTGTTATAAATGCTTTTCAAATTATGTAAAACAGTCGCTTATCGTGTTTCAGTATTTATTACTTTTGTTATTTATTTTATATTTTTTTTCTAAACTCAGGATTGTTTTGTTCTGTTCGTTATCAGAAGTAAGGTAATCAAGTACATAGGTGTTTTTTTGCAACTTGATTCAAATTTTAGTTCAAAAAAAATTTAATTAACAGTAGTTTATTTCTTAATCTAGCTAGACAAATAAAGCAAGAGATTTTTATATAGAATAGAATAGAATAGAAATACTCTTTATTGCAATCAATAGACTAACCGTCTTATTCATAAAGATACAGTACATTTTAAGTAGCGTTACTGGAGGTCTACTTCTCTGGTTTGTTGTATGCTAAATACGTGTCATCCAGTCTAAATTGACATACGTCAAATAACTAAAATGCTCTTTAACTTTTTATGAATACGAGGGTTAATATATACGTAGGCATATAGATATAGCATTACTCAGAGCTCCAAGCTAGGAAAATCCTGTATCTAACTAAGGTTGATGCACATGACATACACACACAGAGTTATCAAACACGCACAGAAGAACCCAGAGAAGGAATATTGTTTGCATTGTTGATCCACCTTGTTGATGCACCAGAGCATTGTTGATCCCCGCTGAGGATCAAAAACGGACCTCAGAAATTAAGTTCCACTTCTTTTAAAAACTTAAAGGAAACCCCACAAACACTTAAACTATAACTTCATGACTTTACATTTTTAGAAAGAGCTATATACAAAAAAACACTCTTAAATGTAAAAAAAAATTCAATGCCTCCAAAGTAGTAGCGATAAAGGAAAAGGGGAGAGTCTACTCAGGAATTGTTATTCACATAACATTGCCTCAATTTTTCAACGCAAGGTGACTGAAAGGAACCCTTTTTACTTATTGTGTCATCCCAATAGGAGGGTCTCCTGAAATTCAATTACGGGACATGATTTTAAGGACTCCCTACCCGTGGGATATAACTGAAACGTTTTGTTTTTATCTAGGTAGTTTATTTGCAATCAAACAAGTGATTTAGAGATGATTTTGCAACTGCGTGTAATGTAAAACCATCCAAGTTCATCCAAGTGATCTATCTATTTTTCTTTTACCACAGAATACGTTAATTTTGTACAGGGGGGTAATACCTAATTGGCGTCCGAAATCCTCCGACACTCAGCTGCTATCAGCTTCGTGCTCGAGGAGGGCATGTTGATCCCTCCCCGGCTCACCTTTGGAGTTGCGGCGGCATAGTGCCACAAGCTGTGCAGCCGTCCATCTCGCGGCCGTTCGATGAGTGTGTCGGGCCCCCGCTCTTCAGATCTAGGACCCCAAAGACTCCTTTTAGTCGCCTCTTACGACAGGCAGGAAATATCGTAGACCTATTTTTACGCCCGGAACTACCACAGAATACCTAAGAGTATTAACTTTTACATTAACCTTAAGGTCTTATTCAAATTTCTTTTAGTTACTTAGGTACCTGCGGATGCATTTTCTCTCTGCGCACCACATGAACTAACTAAGTAAACTTTTGGCCTTTGATTTTTTTTTATTTATAATTTTGACATAATATTATTTATTACTTACTTGAGAATTAATTTAAAAAAAATCTGATTTCATCCATTTTATTAAGATTTCATTTCGTTTTATAAATGCCAATATTGAATCAGAACGACTGTCTGATTTTGACGAAATACGATATTTTTTCTGTGATATAAAGATTCCAACTTACAATATTAATTTGAAATTCACTACAGAGAAAATAATGCCCAGCAATCAATCTTCGGAATAGCACAAGCTAACTGTTAATAATTATACTTACTCAATCACGGTATACAACAAAACACAATGAAGTAACAAGGCTGGCCTAAAATGTTATTAGGTCCCTTTCGGACTGTGCAAGAGATTCGCTATTTTGTTAAATATTAGTAATTTGCTCCTCAAAACTTGTTGACGAAATAATTTATTAGGTACGAGGCACATGAGTTAAGTGACGAAACTTTATTACTGTATTAATTGTACGACGTTATCAAGACTTTTTTAAATAATAAAAGCAACGATACGTGCGATTCGTTACTATTTTTTTTAATTTTGACGTAAGCTGTACAATCATAACAAAAAGGGTTATCTATTCAAAAAATATATGTAGAAATAGATTTAAGCTGATTTTCAGAAGACGCAAAATAAAGTAACTCAGAGCATTAGAAAGAGAGTCTATGCCATAAATTGTTATCGCAGCCTGCCTGCACGCCACCGCGCCGGCCGGAGGTTGAACACTGTATTAATTGTACGACGTTATCAAGACTTTTTTAAATAATAAAAGCAACGATACGTGCGATTCGTTACTATTTTTTTTTGTAAAATTTGAAATAATTCAAAACCACTTTAGATTACAAAATGGAGGCTTCAAAGGCACTAAAAACTATTGGTAAGTATGCATCTGTAAACCTTTTTAACGTACAATGGAGACTAAATTTATGAAAGTTACTGTTTGTTACGGTTTAGCTTTTAGTACATGTAAATATTGGTGTTCCCATGAATATGTTCAATACTACAATAATACTGTATTTTTATTTGTCGAACCCCTTGGATTAATTTGCATAGTGTAAACAGTACCTTAGCCCTAAGTCGATAAGTCGAGCCAACAATTTCGTAGCAAAACAAAGGCATAATTACACGTGCAGCTCATTTGCCTAATTAATGGATACAGCGAAAGGGTTTTCACTTTTAAACTGGGTCCAAACTTACTATATACTTATCTTGAATTTTGAAATCTGGCGAATTGTATCAAGTTTATGTATATAAGTCTTTGGTGTGTGACTCATTTTAACCAATAAGGAAAGATTTTTTTAAATTAAAACGCCTTGAAACGTGTGACATCCTTTATACTTATGAAGCAGCTTTGCCTTCATGTATGTTCACGTTTTTCCTTCCATAATGCACCCGTGAAGTTTATTAAAGTTTATATTCAAAATTTTACTGTTTATGTCAAGCGGTTTGGACAGCTTTGTCTGTCGACTTCTTTTCAGCCTAAATAGACGTCCTCTGACTTCCAAAAGATTACCACAAGGACGAACATTGAAGGGAGTTAGGCCATCGCTACAATTGGCTCAGAGGACGCTGCTGCCCGTGCTTTGCAAATTCAGTCAGTCAAATTTAACGACTCCCACGCCAGAACATAGGGTGGTTGAATTCTATGCTACCACCATACGGCTGTTATATCAAATTAACTAAATAAATACTTGTACAAAAAACTTTTACGACACATTCAATAAAAAAAAAACAAGCAAACCAGTCGGTAAGCGTCAAACACAGCAGCAACTTCGGACCCTTTGTAAAGGTGACCCGGACTACGTAACGTACCTATGTAATTACGGGAAAAACTTTTCTGTGATGTGGGTTCTGAACAAATGGTGGACTTTGTAAGTAAAGTAAACACGGATTATACTGTAACATACCACTTTACTTACGCACACCTGGGGCTGTACTCTTGGTAAGATTTTATAGCGATTGAAATATAAAACGCTGTGTTTTTCCCCGAAATTCTGCGAAAGTTAAACTGCCAACTGTTACGTTTGTTATGTTATCAAAGTTTATGGACTCGGTATTAGCTACTGGTAATAACAATAATGTATTTTTTTGAAATATTTGAACCCCTTGCTACTTGTACATAACCAATTTAAATTACCAGCATTGTACAAGGAAAAAATATTATTCGTACAGGGTAAGACGACATAACCGGGTAATGTATTAAGAAATATTTGTTCTTAGTACATAAATTGACATAGTGTGCCTTAATTTTGACGTAAGCTGTAAAATCACAACAAAAAGGGTTATCTACTCAAAAAAATATATGTAGAAATAGATTTAGGCTGATTTTCAGAAGACGCAAAATAAAGTAACTCAGAGCATTAGAAAGAGAGTCTATGCCATAAATAGCTATCGCAGCCTGCCTGCCCGCCACCGCGCCGGCCGGAGGTTGAACACGGAATTTTACTCAGCACCGCACCTGAGCTAATGCATTGCCAACATTTCACTGATGCCCGTTCCCAAATGTCGCTTCGTACCTGCCACTTTTTAGGGTTTCGCTAGCTGAAAGTTTCAATGAATTCACATAACTGGGATTTTAAGTATATATATATAGGAATAAAATTATTTTACTTAAGTAAAGAAAGGCTTATGAAAAAGAGGAGAAACGAAACTATATGCTTTCTAAACTACAAAAAACTAAATTTTATGTGTTTTATTTAATATTTAATTTAATTTAGAAGCAATACTTCTATAACTAGATTAAGTTGTGGTAATCATTATTGCAACCAAAGATGCTAATGATCAATTTTATCACCTTAGACCAAAATTTGTTTTATAAACGCTATATTTGTGGGGATACTGCATGAAACCCTTATATCGGCGCAATTTATCGAACAGTTGTTTCACTCTTTGTTCTGAATAGTTTATACTCGTTTTTCAAACTGGGCTCTGATCGATTAGGCTGCAGTCAGGTACCTTCCCTGCGTATGCATACGATGAAGTACTTAATTTATACATAAGTCACCTATTTCATAAATAAAAAAATATTTAAGAAGTTGAAAGGTTTTTGCCATCAATGCCAATTCTGAAGTTTTCTTTAATTTAGTATTGTAGCGACAGCGTTTGTTGCGCGACGCAACAACACACTTCAGTAGAGTATTTCGCCAATAGTTTAAAAAATATGTAATATCGATCTCAGAGTTAACGACGGTTCACTCTTGAACACGCCAGATCTAAACGGAAGGGCATAAAACCCGACAACGTTGTATTATTTAAAAGTTATTAAATTATTGCCAGCTACAAAACAACGGGATGCAAACCAACCTTTGAACAATATGTATGCTTTTTATAAAATATATAATTAATGCCTCTTTAGAAGCCATCTGACGGAGCTTTTGGATAATGTTATAGGTACATAAGACACACGACGAAACACCGTCACTCGTCTGTTTAAGCTCTAAGGTAAGTTATCAATCGTGGGCTCACACACACGCAAAATTATTTATTATTTATTTATTTGTATGAATTTGTTACTTGAAACTGCTTTTCATTATTAACAGCGAATTATCACATTAAAGGAAGATGTAATAGATAAGACGCACGATTTACCTACGATTACTAGATAAACAGCTTGATCCATTGATTAGGCTTTAATCAATTTATTTGTTGTTGTAATGGACGACAAAGGCCTTATTAACGCTGTACAGAACAATCTTAATCTGACTCGTAATTGAATTGCATTAAACCGCTTTGCGTTTATTGACAGGTATTCTCCATTAACTTAAACGCTTCAATGCACGTTAAGCCTAATAATAGCTCTTAGGAAACGCCACTGTCTATAAAAAATCAATACCTACAAAGTTTCGGTTCTGTTAAATAAATTTATCTTATTATTTTTTTTTACTTAATTACCTTTTTAGCCTTCGATCAAGACCTTTATTAAGCTTCTGTGAGCCAGATCTTTAACTGTGAATTTAAAGTAGTTGGGTCGACATCTGCTGGAAAAAAAAGTGAAGCTGCGACCCGTCATATGAGGTTTTTTGCCGATAAAATTGACCATAGAATACACCCCCAAAATTATATACTTTCCCGGACACATTAAAAAAAAAAAAACTTCTTATGAAAACTACTCTTGTTACTATTTTTTTTGTTTGTGTGGCGCTAGTGCTGTGTTCGCCCACACCTTAACTATAGAGCGCATGACTGCACTGATTACAGATTACGTCGTCGCACCCGCACCTACATTATACCAATAGTCCTTTGTGATAAGTTCCATTCAGACCAGGTAGGTAGATCAAAATAGTAATTAAACAAGTTAAATATTGTTTACAAGTATAGTGCGAGTTGCCTGGAAGAAATCACTCTAAGTATATTAATTTAAAAATAAAGATAAAAGTTATTTTACTTGTTCTGTTTTATTAAGTAGCAGAGAAGAGGTTTTTTTTTAATTATTATTTGTTTCGGTATAAATTTTTAAAACAAATAAACATTCTGATACTAATTCTATCTATAAATTGTAATCACCTATATTGTTAAGTCTATTCATTGTAATAAAGAGTATTTTTATTATATTCTTCTATTCTATCTATTTACCCTAATCTCAATAGCGATTTCGTACCTATTTGATTCTGTATACAGCGAGTTACCCCATCTAATGCTGAAATTAGGTTACACTGGCAATAGTGGAAACTGGAAATCTAAAATCTAGATTCAGTTTTACCGTCATTTCCGTTGCCTGGCTAACTCAGTTTAGTGTTCGGGGTGAATTTTAAACTCGGTACCTTTTCACGGAGCTGCATTACGTGTACCGCCGGGTAGGGGCTTAATAAATTGGCAGCCATTAATGGAAAACAGTCAAAGCCGTTCTTGGAATGGAAAAAAGAGAGATTGTATCCAAATGTAATTTATTACCAAGAAATTACATTTAAACGCTTTGCCTAGCTGTTTTTATTTTGTAATAATAATAAAATGATTTTTTCTTACCTACTATAAGTACATTATTTTACAATAAATAACGAATATTTTATTTATTGCCCTTATATTTTTGGAAACTCCAGGAAATAAGCGGAGGAGGCCTTTGCCCAACTTTTTACTGCTGGACAAGGCTGTTTTCCCCCTATTCCACACTTCCCTGTCCTGAGTGGATTCTCTCAGTCTCTCAGTTCAACCTTGTCGTTTCATCATCCACCGAATACTTTTAGCTATACAAATGCATGGCTATAGAATTTTTAGATCTACGTACCTGAAATAAAGATCTAGAAAAGAGAACTGAGAAAATTGTGGGAAGCACTTCGCATAATACACCACTTATAAACTTACTATTATGAGCAACGCAACAAATTTTACTAAAACATAAGGAAAAAATCATTCACAAGCAGTTTTATTATGAGGGTACATAAAGCATGTCGCGTACTTGTATAGCTATGGGATGTTACCAATTTCCTGTGTTCAGTTCCACTGTTTACGAAGCAAAATGAAAAACAATTTACTATCTATCCCTTAGAGATCTTTTCACAGTATAAATTAAACTCTATCATTTTGATTCTATTTTCATCGTAATTATTAGTGGTACATTAGTAGTCTAGACAAGTGATAGGTGATTGATTTTAAACGATATTTTGGCAAACGTGACATTAATATTATTTAGGTAAATATTATTTATTATAATTTACTTCACCTCTATAACCTTATTTGTGATCTTGACATTGGCAGTTGAGTCATAACCATAAAACAAAATTATTGATTAATAATTTTGAATAATCCGTAGTAAATAATGCTAATTAAGTATAATAATAGGTTATACAATAATAGCATAAAAGTAGTACAGGAAACAGACTCCTCTAAACGGACATTATGGCTTGAATATTTCCCTAATACAAGGAAAGCCATTAACAAAATGTAGCACTCTTTTCGCGGGAGTACACACTAACGGCATTAAAGTAGACTGCATTTACATTAGTGGTTTTATGTAATGTAAATTAATATAAGGACCCTGTGTTGTCCCACTGCTTGGCACACATTCTACTATTACTCACGTTTGTGTCCGGTCTGCGACCAGTTCTTATCTAAGGCACCCAGCTCGTCACTCACGGCGCCTCTTCTTGGTGTCTTTCGGGACTAATTTTGTGGCTATTCTGTTTAACCTGGCCGGCCAAGTCCTATTAAAACTGGACAGGTCACAGTTTTCTGAGTTGCAGATTGTATTTTACTTATTTCGTATTTAGTCTTAGCAACGAAGTTCTTCAGACGTCAGACTATGTTAATACTAAATAATAACCATGAAATACTTGACATATAAACGCAACAACTAACTTGCTTACACTCAATTTCGTTAAGGAAATTGCGTCTCAGATAGTGAAATTATCGAACACCAAATACATTCCAATCCTACGCAAAAGCATAATACTTTACACTACACGCTAGATGTTGCAATAAGTCTAATGTGCGTAAACCCTTAAACCACCCAGACAAACATTAGTGAGATAAACAAAGTAATGAACACGGTAACGGTGACTATTAACAAGTAGAGGCGGTAATAAAAATATATTACTCGTATTACGCGGATGTTGTGTATTGCAGCAAGCAAGAGAGACTCTCTAAGGAATAGAACTGAGACCGTTATTTTGGTGGGTTATTTGTGTGTGAGTGTGAATTATTGCGTTTGCCTGTGTGCCTACACTTTCGACTGGGTATATTTTTCGGCATAAAAGGTAAGTTATCGACAAGTTCGCCCACACTGTATAAAGGATACATTACTCGTATCGCTTTTTGATGAACAACAATTCTATGCAAATTCAAAACATTGCTATGCAAGTTATACACAGTATATTTGTAATTCCGTGTGTTCAGTTGTGTAATTATTGTACGCGTATGTTTTTTTTTAGTGGCGTATACTTAAACAACGATCCCTACAGTCTTTATCCACAGCTGTTTATCTATTTATTATTATTAAAGCAAAAAGAGGAAAGATTTGATTATTTGTTTTTATTGAACAGCCTCCGAGACTACTGAACCGATTTGAAAAATTATTTTACTTCTGGGAAGCTACACTAGCCCCAGGTGACATAGGCTATAGAATATTCACAAAAATTCAGAAAACAAGGCAAAGAAAGTTCGCCATGTCAGCTAGTCCTTTTATAAAGAATAACTTGTTTGAATATAAAAGAAAACCCTACCAAATTATATTGTTCCAACGGAGTTCACATTTCCACTGTACCGGAAGACGTTTAAATTGATTACACTCTCCCTCAGCTCGGTACGTACTTGTTGAGTCGAGGGGGATGATTGACATCAGAAAGAGAGGCGTTTATTTTTATATCGGCAGTAAAGGCGAGCTACTTACAAGCTGGGAGATGAAAAATGGAACCGAATCGGATATATATAGGTTTTTCTATTAACTTCTTCAATGTAATCTTGAAATCAGATAATCCTTTCCATTAAAGTACATATTTGAAATACTTATATGCCCACATACTATTTGATATAATGAAGAGAAATTATTTTGTAACAAAGCCATTTATAAGCATTTCATGTAGGTAAGTAATAATTAACACAATTTTTCAATGGATTATCTTTTCTTTACAATGTAGGCTTATTGTACGGTTCATCCTCAAAATTATACTCATAAATTAAAAAACGAACTAAGGTAGGTAATTGTTTTTTGATTAATAAAATATTGTGTAAGTCTATTGGAACAGAACCCACAAGCAACCAGAGCGGCCCTCACGAGTCGCGGCTCAAATCTGACAACTGCCTATGAATAGTACCAGCTTTTCCCGCCAAATAAATGAGCGACTTTTTACGTCCAACATTCCGCTTTCAACGTGAAAATTAATGTTTCTTTTCCATCTTACAAAGAATAATATGGAGTTTGGTTGAAAGAAAATACTTTTAAATGCTCTCTATACACGAGCGCTAACGTCATGCATGACAGGACTTATAAAGAAAGAAAGAAAGAAAGAAAGTATTTATTTACAGCAGAACACACACATACAAAATATTAATAAAAACAAAACAAAATAAACCAAGAATAAAAGCAAAACAAAGGAAATCAAAAAATTAAGTAAAACTATTTTAAACAAAGTAAAAAACATAAAAACAAGTTTTGTGTGTTGCAGCCGCCGTAAAATGGCACTGACTCAGCATGTGCTGAAGGTTTGCACCGACAGCGCTGATTTTCAGTCAATGCCAGCAGTGACCCACAAGCGTTATACGAGTGCGCTTTTTAAAAAAATCATAGATAATGGCAATAATATTTAATAAACTACATATAACAATTTATCCTTAGCTATCTTGTACCTCCACATATAGATACACTACATATATATATTATAATATTTTATTAACAAATGACTAATTAATACTTTGATGCGACTCTACGAATTGTCACGGTTAAGTCTTAGTCAGAGTGCTAGTGGTAGTGGCATAGGTATAAAGAGATAAAAAATATATATGGCAGCAACGGCAGCAAGCACTTTTTTTTAATATTTTTTTTTAAGAATACGCTACTGCAAACATAATGCATACGCCATACGCCACACCCTTGAATTCATAAATTTATCGGAGACGATGTAAAATTATTTGGTATAATGTATTGCACAAATGCACTGACTAAATCACATAGTTTACATTGTGGTTGGCAAAAGTATTGTTAGAGGGGTTCGTTTATTTTAGGGTGCCGTACGGAAGGGCATAACTGAGACCCTTTTTTAATTTAAAGTCTAATGATTGTATCAATCCATATGATATATGTAGATCTGCTCGCACTTTAAAATACATTGAATTTGTAATTATTTCATTTTTAATAAATTCCGTTAGATGAAATGCATAAGTTTTTTTGGAGCAATATCGGAAAAACCCTCTTAAAATGCATTTTTATAGTAGGTATCTAAGGATATTTATTTTAAGGAGCACTACACAAAAAATTACAGATATATTACATTATACGTATATCTTCTTTATTATGTTTACTTTTTAATTTTGATTAACTTTCTAATATCTATGTTGCTTATTTAAAATGTTTACTAGTGTAGAATAAGTAGATTCACTCATTTTTATTGTTTCACATCTCATTGTTCATCTTTATTTTACTAGGTTGTTATTTATTTTCATCGAAATGCCACAAATGCAAAAGATTTATACTGTTTAACATAACAGCGAAACTGATGATGTCCACGAGCATTGTTTGTGGACAAAATGACGATAGCAGTAACGAGGAAAAAATGTTGAAAATAACATGTTTGCATTTTCAGAACGTTATTTGAAACATGTTGCGGATTGTCATCACCAGGAGTCACGTTTAAAAGCGGAAGCGATAGAAGCCTGTAACTCTTGAAGAAATATTATGTAGTTGTCAGTTATATGGACTGTATTTAAGTAATATAGACAGGCGACCATTGTCATAAGGCAAGGCAAACATCTGTTTCCTGAGCCGTTTGGTGGGCGCCCTTAAACTTACTCGCCTCTCGCAGTATAGAATACTTAAGTACTTAAATGAATAAGGTCAATCAATACCAAATAAAATAATTAGTCTTATCGACCTACAATTAGTGATACCTTGTATTCTATATATATTAGTGTTATAGAAAACTTCCCTATACACATGCTCGGCCCTTTGGTTTTCATTTAAAAAAGTATTAATAAAAATGGATGTAAAAAAATAAATATCCATAGTGAGAAAGAAATTGCCTTCTAGTAAATTGTTTCTCGAGTGACAAAAAATGTAAGGTTTCCGCTCCGAAAGAAAACGCTCCGTGGCAGTGGCACTGTGAAAGCGTGATGGTGCATTTTTTATTTTTCAACTGTTGACTTGTGAGCGTGAATTTTATTGTATCTGCTTTCGTATAATATTTTGCAGTTTGACGCTTTTTTATCGTTTTTTTTTTTGTTTAATTGTTGAACACAATGTGTTTGTTGCTTTCACCTCTATACTATCTACGACTGAAGATAGTATACGGTTACGACTTATACGATTTCAGATTATCATCTAGGTCAGAGACGCCCACTTTTTTAGGTAGCCCTCCACAGATCGCCAAAGGACAAAGATTTGGTGCAATAATCGCTGGCAAGCGGGCTGCGACCGTAATATGGCTCTTAAAGTTTCTCAACGAAGGTCGCAGCTGCTACTTCTGCGGCAGTTCTCTTAGGATGGTCAGTACTGAAGTTGTAGTATTATGTGCCACCACCACAGGGAAAGTTAGTATAACAGTTTAACTAAAAAGGTTACTAGGCACAAAATAAAGAGACTTTTCAAATTTATATTATGTATTATTTATAATAAAATAAAACCGGAAGTAAAGATTGAGGTATTGAAGATTTATCAAAATGTACGAAAGAAATCTCGAACATAAAATGAGTAATGCTACTTCGGCGTGACTCTATTATCGCGGAATTGTTTTCTTTTTTTTCGACAGAAAATAAAGTTTTTTATCCCGTCCAAGCTTTAAGCCCAGACGTTTTGAGCAGCTGCGCCCATATTATGTGGTTGCTATTGCCCAATTTAGCCCAGTGAGTAGATCGCCAGAGTAGATTCCGTTTACCTTCGTTCTTTTATTGCGAACTGTTTTTGGAAACCAAAGAAGAGAAGGTTTTATTTTTATATCAAGTATAACCATAAATATTTTATCATTAACCTTATTGTTATTTAATCCATATTAAGCTTAAGCCTAAAGTCTGCCTTCTTACTTTGTCTGTTCAGTTTACAGAAATAAAAAAGAGTTAGTAAGATCAATTGTTTTAGGTCAGTACAGAATACCGATTACAAAGACAAAAAAGCAATACAACAACAGGGTACCCCGTGTTTATTTACCCCGTATATTACCCCTAGCTATCTATATTGTGACGTATTAAAAAAATGGCTAATAATTTCACATAAAAAACACACCAAATATGCCGATTACTCACACCCGTAATGATCTCAAGTCGGTTACACAAATTTCCCATTTCCTTCGCCGCCGCCGCCGCCGGCCCACTGAAGGAATAAGGAATATTACAATTTAGACGTACGAAAAATTTTATGCTTATTATAATTCAAAATCGAGGGCATACTGTATTTCTATTTTTTTTTTGTAAACCCTTTTTTGTTTGTATTTGAATCAAATATGGAAAAAGAGATGTATTATTGTATTACTAGGCGTTATGACGAGAGAAGGAGTTGGAGGGACGCACAGCGCGAGAATATTTTTATATAAATTTACTAATTTAATTGACTTGATTTCTGTTTATATAAAATACATGTTTGAAAAACAGCATGTTTTACATAAAATACATAATTTTATTTAGTTTAGGAAAATGATTACTACTCGTATTAAAGTATTTCGAGGACTTGTTGTTTTTTATTCCCCGTATACCGACTGTAGTCTCTCCCTTTGTGTGTTTGTTACGCGGAGCAGAACAAGGGGCGCACAGAAATGTGTTCGACTGCGAAATGATAAAAAGATTCTTACACATAAACTCTGTTTAGACATTTCAGTATACTTTCTAAATATTGCCCACCAAATATAATATTGTAGGTAATTGTTAGAATTTTCTTCAGTTTTAAAAATAGTGTTATTATTGTTTCATGTCAGAATATATTTTTCAAGATACAGCTTTCAGATCTCAGCCTAAGATACCTAGGTACGTTTACTGCACTTATAGGCCTCCCTCTCATATTACCACAAGGACGATCATTGTGGGGTTTTACACGGTCACTACGGGATGCTACAGATAGTCTACGCACCAGTCAATGCTGTGATCTATACGACATCTGACCTATTAGAGCATTTTAAAAGCCAGTTATTGCTTTCACACAACCAGAACAGAATGGCTATCGCACTTTTAAATAACCCATTGGTATTTAAAACTAAAAAGTTTATTTTCCTTGGCCGCATTAAAATAAATTCACTGTAAAAAAGAACTCAAACGTTTTGGAGTTGAAACATAGCTTTATACTTTTTACGGATCACCTGCGTCTCCCTCTGGAGAAAGGGGGGATAGGGGGCACAGGGCTGAGGGGGAAAAGCAAAAGGAAGAAGACAAAATGAATTGTTTTCTGTTTTCACAGGTTACGCCATTTAAAGTAACCGGGCAAAGCTTGAGAATCGTAGCTGTACTATAAACGCTACTCACTACTGAAATGGCCAGTGAAACATTCTAAGCGATATTTTTATTGTTTTAAGTTTTATCAGAATTAGTATAATCTCAATATATCTAAAGAGTACAGGCATCAGAATGTCCATGCAGCGATAAATAACTTTTATTAAATTGCAAAAACATTTTTGAAACTCTTAATTTGGAGGCTAGAAATGTTACGAGAGACTTTTTTGTTTGACTTGTTTTTTAATTTTCCGCTTACCTGTGCTTACATCGCGGAGGGATTAATTTAATTTAATTTTTGCGAAGCTAACGAAAAATTGGTAGGAATTTTCGTATTAAAAAGTTTCCGTTCATATAACGTAGCAAACAAATCATAAATGTTCGATGTTTCAATTAGATAATAGATATCTTATTATAATACTTTATATCGGATAACAAAATGTTAGTTAAAACTTTAAAACTATATTAGTTATACTTAATACTATATTTTACAAATATATATGTGGGATGTGGAAGCCAAAGACACTGTTTATTGCTAAATTACGCCTTTTAATTATACTATACACATATTTACAACTCTCTGACTAAAACTCACTTCTTAAAATTAACTCAATCCGTCCTTCGTCATTTCTATTCTACTTCTTATTATTACCAAACTATCAAGTCGACAGGAGTCAGCTCGCCATTTTGTCAATGCTAGGCATAGACTTTGTCTATCCGACCTATACCTACTTCCACACGGCCATCCTACTATTTCTATCCCGGACGAGCCCCCAAATTGTGGGATGTGGAAGCCAAAGACATTGTTTATTGCTGAATTACGCCTTTTAATTATACTATACACATATTTACAACTCTCTGACTAAAACTCACTTCTTAAAATTAACTCAATCCGTCCTTCGTCATTTCTATTCTACTTCTTATTATTACCAAACTATTAAGTCGACAGGAGTCAGATCGCCGTGTTGCCAATGCTAGGCATAGACTTTGCCTATCCGACCTATACCTACTTCCACATATATATTTGGCGCAGAACATGATCAATAATCCAGTGTTTCATGAAGTGGCTATCGTGTCTATCACACAACAATGCTAAGATGCTGTTGGCACTGCAACGAATCCTGTGCATCAAGAAAGCTGCTCTATTTCTGATAATAGCATGAAATCCATCAACTCGGGAATCAGAAACATTCCTGATGCACCACAAAAACGTGGCGGCCCCAACATCACCCTAGAAGCATAGTTGTATTGGACACGCATAGAACACAAAGATCGTTGCGTGTAGCCGACACACAGGCCGCCCGTGTTCATAGACTGGCAATTAGCTCTAAAAAAAGTTATTTTAACATCCCTTTTACAACGTGCAAACCTGCGGGCCAGCATATTGCAGCGTACTGCAAGAGCTCTACGCTCACAATCAATGTCCTCATCATCCGTCATACGCTTATTCACAATGTGACCCAAGTTCTGAAACACACAGTATTAGTGGAGGTATTTAATTCTTCATTCTAGAATACGGCGGTATTCTCACACTTTTTACGTTGTATATTCCACTCAAATAAAGTAAAGCCTCTTCATTACACCGATTGAAAGACTCAGTAGGACCATATCATACAAGTAACTTATATTGTTACTTGTATTGTTACTTGTTACCGTCATTGAATGATGACCTTGATCCTTTTCTAAATAGTTTAGATACTTTACTTGAATCTATTAAAACTCATAATGTTATTATAGTGGGAGATATTAACATAAATATTATTTTAAAATTTGATGCGACATCATTAGAATACAATAATAGACTAAAATATTTAGATATGCTTTCTCTACACGGTTTTCTACCAGGGCATTCGCTGCCGACTAGAGAAAAAAACTGCTTGGATCACTTTATGCTAAAGTTGCAGACAAATAAAATGCAGGCCTCAATTGCAGTACTGAATACTACAGTCACAGATCACTGTATGATATTTTTGTGCTTGAATCAACCTAAAACATCGGACAATAAACTAAAATATAAAACAATAGTTAATTATGATGAAGCTTTAAAGAGTTTAGCTGGGAAAAACTTAGATGATTTATTAAATTGCCAAAATCCTAATGATATTACAGATATTCTTATAACTAAAATAAATGAGTCTTTAAAAGAAAATAGTAAATCAATTAGGATACCTAAAAATAAACGTATTATCAAACCGTGGATCACAAGTGGCATACTACGTTGTATCAATAATAGAAACAAACTGCATAAAAAACATAAATTAGATCCAGCTAACAAGATTCTTGAAATAACATATAAGAGGTATCGTAATCACTGTAACAACCTCATAAAAAAACTTAAACGGAATTATGAAACTAACTTACTTATTACCTGTGAAAAAAACTCTAAAATGCTCTGGAAAAATATAAAAAGTATAACCAATCTAAATAACACAAAATCAAAAAACACTAATCTTCTAAATATTAAATCGTCACCTGTTCATTCAGTAAATCATGTGAACTCATTTTTTACAAATATTGGTAAAGGTCTTGCAGAGAATATTATTGTTGATATTGAAAAAAATGGAAATAATAAAGAACAACCTTTTGTCACATCAAGCTCTCTTCATTTGTTCTTCTAGATACTGATACGGAAGAAGTGAAAAATATAATTGCTAACCTCAAATCGGGAAGTGCACCAGGCATCGATAATATACCAACTAGTTTTGTTAAATTGGCGAAAAACTATATCACACCTGTTATTAGTCATCTTGCTAATATTTGTTTTAAGTTTGGTGTCTTTCCTACGAACTTAAAAAAATCAATTATAACCCCAGTATACAAAAATGGGAGCACTGATGATGTGAATAATTATCGGCCCATATCTGTATTGCCTTGTTTATCTAAAATATTGGAGAAATTGATGAACAATAGATTAATTAATTACTTAGAGAGGTTTCAAATAATATCATCCGAACAATACGGCTTTAGACGAGGTAAATCAACAGAAGATGCTGTGTCTGATTTTAGCTCCTTCATTATAAATCATCTTGATAATAGAAGAAAATGTTTAGCAGTATTTCTTGACCTGAAGAAGGCTTTTGATACGGTGTCTATTCCTCTCCTCTTAAGAAAGATGGAAAATATAGGCATAAGAGATTTACCTCTCAATTTATTTAAGGATTATCTTTATGACCGAAAGCAAATAGTCAAGATAGAAAATTATGTAAGCGAGGAATCGGAAGTTTTATACGGTGTTCCACAAGGCAGTGTCCTTGGTCCTACTCTTTTCCTTATTTACATTAACGACCTCTGCAATTTTAAAGTAAACAATGGTAAATTATTCTCCTATGCAGATGACACTGCAGTAGTATTTTCCGGCAACTCTTGGGAAGATATAAGGATTCAGGCTGAGCTGAGTTTGTCAAAAATTGCTGAATGGCTGAAATGGAACTTGCTGACTCTCAATGCTGCTAAAACTAATTATATGTGTTTTTCAATTAATAATGTTACCCAACCAAAACACAACTACCACGTAGCCATTCATGTCTGTGACAAAACCAATATGAACACCTGTAAATGTCCCGTATTAACAAAAGTTACTTCTTTTAAATACCTTGGCGTAATTGTGGACCAAAGACTTTCGTGGTATTCTCAGATAGACATGGTTACGACTAGAGTTAGAAAACTTGTATGGATATTTAGGACTCTTAGATATGTATGCTCTAAATCACTTTTAAATCAAATTTACATTTCTCTGGCTCAATCTGTGATATCATACTGCATTTCGATCTGGGGTGGAGCTGCCAAAACAAGATTTTTACAAGTAGAAAGAGCACAAAGATCGTTGATAAAAGTGATGCACTCACTACCATATAAGCACCCTACTACCCTGCTCTATCGTCAATGTGGATTGCTTTCAGTCCGTAAAATTTATATTATAAACATTGTTTTAAAGACTCATAAGTTAATTTTCTATCACCAAAGTCTCATCGAGAGTCGGCGGAGACAAGCTGTTGCTCCAATCAACTTATTTAAAACGACCTTTGCAAGTCGACAATTAATTGCTCGCTCGAATAATTTATATAATAAAATTAACAAGCAATTGAACATTTACTCACTGACCACATATAATTTGAAAAAAACCCTAACGAATTGGCTCACGAACTTTGACTATGACCAAGTAGAATCTTTTATACTTTCTAAAGTAACCTAATGTTATTTTTGGAACAAATTGTATTATTTTATTTTTTAATAGCGTAATTTTTGTTTAAAGTGTAAGCTTAACATGTTTTTTCTTGAATTAAATTAGTTAAGATTTTAAAGATAAGATCTCTAGTTTATAAAATTGCACTGTGGAAGAATGAGGCGTCTCCTGGCACAGATATTTTTATATCTAAAAAGAGGTACCTTGCGTGTTGTTTTATGTATTTGAAACAAATAAATAAACTATTAAAATTAAACTATTAAAAATTGTTACTTGCGTGATCAATGGAGTAGCCAACGCCGGCCCTACTGAGCCGTCCAATCAGCTTGTTCACGTACAGGTTAAAAAGCTTGGGCGAGCTTAAGCCGCCCTGCCTTACACCACAATTTAATCTATACGTACAGAATGAGAGTTGCACCACCTAACGCAGTTGGTCTGGTGCTGGTACCAAAATTTAAACAAGGATATCAGATCTCCAGAATTTTTTTTCATTGACGAGAGCTTTCTCCACATCATTTCGTAGTTGACTGTGTCGAAAGCTCATGACAGTTCCAAAAACATTACCTAATTATAAAAATGTTAAACTTTATTTGCTACCGGTCTAACTGAAACCACGACAAGTTTATTTATAACTAGAGGCTGCCCCGCGGTTTTTCCCGCGCAGATTTCTCATAAACACAAAAATCCCGTTTTTTCCCGTTCCCGTGGGAATTTCAGGAAATCCCTTCTTAGTGCTCACCTACACTCCCTAAGGAACCCATGTGCAAAATTTCAGCCCGCTACGCCCAGTAGTTTCGGCTCTGCGTTGTCTGTCAGTCAGTCAGTCAGTCAGTCAGTCAGTCAGTCAGTCAGTCAGTCAGTCAGTCAGTCAGTCAGTCAGTCAGTCAGTCAGTCAGTCAGTCAGTCAGTCAGTCAGTCAGTCAGTCAGTCAGTCAGTCAGTCAGTCAGTCAGTCAGTCAGTCAGTCAGTCAGTCAGTCAGTCAGTCAGTCAGTCAGTCAGTCAGTCAGTCAGTCAGTCAGTCAGTCAGTCAGTCAGTCAGTCAGTCAGTCAGTCAGTCAGTCAGTCAGTCAGTCAGTCAGTCAGTCAGTCAGTCAGTCAGTCAGTCAGTCAGTCAGTCAGTCAGTCAGTCAGTCAGTCAGTCAGTCAGTCAGTCAGTCAGTCAGTCAGTCAGTCAGTCAGTCAGTCAGTCAGTCAGTCAGTCAGTCAGTCAGTCAGTCAGTCAGTCAGTCAGTCAGTCAGTCAGTCAGTCAGTCAGTCAGTCAGTTAGTCAGTAACGGAAGAGTTTTATATATATTGATATGCATAGCATGTTAACTAAAATATGTATTGTAGTATAAGGTACAAATTGTATTAAGAAAAATACCGAAAAAAATCATTATTTTTTGTTTGAACAATATTCTATGTAATCAACAAACAACAACAACTAAAAGATAAAATAATATAAGCGTTTGCAGAGAAAAATTCCTATAAATAAAACCTACTTTTTTAATGGAATCGCACCGCAAACTTTATACCTAATATTTACCATCTTTTCTATTCAATCGTAATAGCCACAATAGCCAACGCAAGCAACAGATGCGTCTTAAAAACCACTTTGTACCAAATACTCCGAAATGACGCCTCTAATGAATTAAGTGCCGGAAAAATGGCAATATCTGCTAAGTGTGGACTCCATTTGTTGGTGCTCAGCGATGAATCCCGGTCAGGAGCGAGTCGGACACTTGCGCTTCAAGAGTTCTATTGGGAGATTAACGCTAACCAGAAATAATGAATTTAAAAATGTGCTTAATCAGACTACTCAATCAGAATATACCTCGATAGTGAATCATTTCTATTTTTTTGCTAAATTAAACTATAATCTCGTAAAAAAATAAAGAAATGATTTTTTTTATAAGTTGCTACTGTGATTATTGTTTGACCAATCTCTGAGGTACGCATTATGTTATGTCTATCAATAGACGTCCATAAATTGAGATAAATTATAATGATTTATGATGAAAATAAGGGACGATAATAATTATTGCGGATCACTAAAAAAGTAATAATGTTGGCAAATGTGAGCATTTTGCCTTCCTGCCTAAATATTTGTAAAATAAAAATAAATATATCCTACTAAGCTACTATACCATACCATACTACTATACTACTTCAATACGAAACATTCATATTTGGCCTTGTCGTGATCGTCTATCTGACTAATGGTTAGGACCCTCCATACGTTGTGTTTTAAAATCAAATAATTTACAGTGCTAAAGCTCCTTCTAAAATTAAAGAATAATGAAGATAACCTTGGACTTATAAAATTTTGAGCCAATGAGCTGTACGCTGATAAATAAATTCTTAAAAAAAATGCGCACTAAACACGCGCGCTAGCTCGACCTCGTCAAGCGACTACCTAGGTATCCTAAACAGACGTTCCCTAATACATTACTGCAATCGTCCTTCTAAAGAATGATTTAAAAGATTGAAAACCCTACTGTTGTTCCTAGAAGAGGAACCGCGGTCAAGTGTATTATTACGGAAGGTAAATTTTGTTGAAGTGTTTGTCAACTAGCCCCGGGTAGGACAGTTCCTTCGCCATGCCCCGTCCGACTAGGTTTTGTGTAACCTTATGTTTGTGTGAAGAAAGTCGACTTTTGATGACCTTCGATTCATGTGATAAAGGCTTAAGCCAGATTAATACAAAGGTAATCATGAAGTTATGTGCAAGATTCTCAAAACGAGAGCTACGGTGTAATAACCCTGTTGCCAATCCGTTGGTCTTGTACCAGCACTTTTCTTGGTTAGAACTTACTTAGGAATGTATGTCTTGTGGTTTCAACTATCACTCCCACCATGATAGCACATCTCCTGAAGTACCATAGATCGTTAGGCAAAGCATTGCACTTATAAACCAAACATTAGCAAATTCTTTAGATCAAATCACAGCTCCTCTGAAGTTCATCCCCTAACACAGGACGATCGCTTCTTTACGCAAACGAGCCTAAAGCCGCATATTATCAAATGTTAGAAAAGAGGTCTCGCCCCTGGATTAGTTTATCGCGAAGTTAGCTTTTACGGTTTAGTGTATAACGTGTGAATATATATAATAATTATATAAAACAGACCCTCCCTTGATACATTCATTCTACCTCACACAGATTCTTTCTGTCTCACATACATTCTTCAAGTCCTATCAGCTGATAATGGTTGTGGTGTTAGTTAAGTGTAATAGAATTATCACGAATCTCTAGAATACGTCATCCAACGAGTAACAAACAAAGTAAGCAGTCAAGCTTCGACGAAAGGATATTTTATATTTGGTTAGAACGATTCGGGCCTCGTTTACTATCTCGTCGTACACCGTAGTGTATCGTCAAGTTTGATATGAGCTTTACTAAGTTGTTCATTTGATCTCCATGCCACCGATCATGGGACCTTGTCTAGAACTCTTGGTTCTTTATATTCTCATCATTTAGCTATCTCATGCATCGTAATGCATTGTCAAGTTTTGATGTGAGGTTTTAGTTTGCTCGTCTGATCTTCATGCCAACAATCATGAAGTCTTGTCTTGAACTCTTGGTTCTATACTTATATCCTTTGTCTTAGCAATTCCGCATTACATATGTAAGCCACCACGCCTTGATATCGGCAAACTTGAGATTATTAAGTGTGATAATAGAGGATTAGACTTTCCCACAACAAGCATCCATTTCGCACAATCTACGATTTACAATAATTGATTAACATCGTAAAAGGCAATCAAGACAAGAATAGTAATCGTGCAATCCTTCGTTCGAGTTTGGCACACTAAATAGACTGCAGCGAATAGATCTCAAAGAATATGATTACTCAAGTAATCTTTCAAATCAAAATAATCACCGCTATCCAATTTTGTGACCAGTGTAAAGTGTTCGGTTATGTATTTAACTATACATTCCCCATCTAACTACTTTGATGAAGCGAGTGCCGGGCCGGCCACAACACTCCCTCGCATCGTCCGAAGGTGCGAGTACATATATATAGCTGTATTTATGTCAAATCAAAGGAAAACAAAACACAATCTCCGCGCGCTCGCCGAGACGCGGTAGCCGTTTCTAGGGAGCCGTCGTCGAATCCATCCAAAAGTATAAAATATATATTTTTTAAATTTAATAAAGCTAAAAGCTGTACGATATAGGAAGGATCGTTACACAAAGAGTTTTGCTGTTTCGTCCTTCAGTCATTTTATGGATCAGCGATGTCGCAAATTGTGATTAAGAGGACCACTTACTGCCGGGTGCTGGTTGGGAATCTTTGGAAGAGGTTCCCTTTCTTACTTTTCTGTTTGGTCTCAAATGGAATTTAAAAAAGTACGAGAGAAGCTGCTGATAAAGTGGGGACATACTTTTCAGTATATGTGTTTGAAAATTATATTTAAGTGTTAAAGTTCGGTATACATTTTGGAAATGTTTTTTTATATTCTTCAAATCTGCACATGAATTCTGAGAATGTCGTATGTAAGTTGACAGCCTCTGCGGCTCAGTTGGCAATGATATTGAGTACGATTTCTTTCGCAGGTCTAGATTCGATCCTCGACAACGGTGATCATTGTTATGCTGGCTATTGATGTTTGTTTTTTTGTTGTTGGTGTGTTTCAGGCACCACAAATATAAGTTCTACATAGCAAGGGGCTATGAGTTATTCGTTTCTTATACGTATTTTTTGTTTAAACGAGCAACTTCATTAGTTAATAAACGTACCTGTCTCGAAAACAAACCCCTGAAATACTGCTATCTCCAAAGTACTCTCTGAATTCGGTATTATTACTATATATCCATGATGTTCATATCACAAAGTTGGCTCAAAGCATACCGTAGCTCAAAATTGTTGCATCATACAGAGAATTCCCGGGGCGCGCGAGCAGATTCCCGGTGCCATGGAATGTAATTACCACGGAGTTAGGGTTAGATGGAAGGTGTGCTGTTAATAAAATAGTAATTGAAGGCTTCTAGTATAAAGTTCGTAACAGTATTACATTAAATTAATATTCTATACGTTTACGTATATTTACACAATATGTAATATTATAAATATATTAATTTGTTTAATTTATTTACCATTATGTTGTGGAATTATTTAGTTAAATTTCGCTTCCAAAATATGAAAAATAACAGAGAACAGTTTGTATATTAAATTTATCGATGTCTAATGCTATCCTGGCCAAAAATTTGTGTAGTCGTTATTCATTCTTTTTTTTTTTTTATCCGTTAGTCCCGGCCGCAGTGTAGTGGTCGTTATAACCGCGGCGACAAGCTGGCCCCTTGTCACGTTAGTAATAAAGCATAAACTCGGCTAAACGTGGGTCCGGCTCTCAAGCTGGTGCCTCTGCCTAACCTTTCGGGGAATAAAAGGCGTGAAATTATGTGTTCGTTAATCATTAATACTTTAGATGTGTAAAGTCTTACCCTCTTATTCATAAAAAGTTAAAGAGCATTTTAGTTATTTGACGTATGTCAATTTAAACTGGATGTCACGTATTTACCATACAACAAACCAGAGAAGTAGACCTCCAGTAACGCTACTTAAAATCTACTTTATCTTTATGAATAAGACGGTTACAGTATAAAGCCAGGTTAGCTTTATTAGTCGAATTATGAAAAAAGTTAAGAAAACTAGTACGGTATTAAATTATAAGCTCCAGATTTATCAAAGTCTCTTGTCTTGTCTGTTCTTGTACCAAACTCGTACCTTATTAGTGAAATGGTACATGAAAATGTTATGATTCAAAGAGCGGGCTCGTCGAATCTTAGTATAGGTCTGGTCTATTCGTGCGCTAGATATAACGAATAATTATTTTCGGAAAAACGTATTATTTTCTTCTCCCTCATTCATTGCCAAAGCTGTGGTTAAAAAATAAGTAAATAAAATGATAACTTTGGAATGGATATCTTCGTATTAGAGAGTATTGTATCATTTCATGAATACGTAATACCTAGGTATACAATACATGTTGATTTGTCTGCCACCAAGTTTATAATTTTTAAATTACAATAAAGACAAAACACAATAATTTAACTGTTCAAAAGGTGTCAAAGGCCACACCTTGTAAGACGTTTTTTTTTTTTTTTAACCGAAAAAAACAAAACATTTACGTTGACGCTTAAATACAAATGTATTTTTGAATATTAAATATAATATTTTTTACAGGGTTAATTTATGATTAAAAAAAATTAGCGCTTTGTTACACACAGAGCACTTCACTACGCGCCGCTGCTCCGCGGGCTATACATGGCGGCGAACAGATACAAATCTCCTTTGTAAATGTTCTGAAGCTGACTAAACAAATACCAGACTCCCCCGCCCCCCTCACCTAAACCCCTCCCCGCCCCGACGGGAGTTAAAGGGTGTGTTTATAGAAAGAAAAAAAAGTAAACCAGAGATAAAAGAGCGAGGTTTTTAAAGAGATCATAGATTTTGTTTTGATTTTCCGCGAGTTTTTCGTGAGTTTGTTCCGCAGGTTTTTAGGGCGCCCCGTATTTATGATAATGAGAGGAGTTCTGGTTGTAAGGAAGGTATTGTTGTACTTTTACCTGTCTCCCTTAGGCTCTCATTTTAATGAAAGAGAGAAATTCACAATAATATACATACATATGAGGTATAGGTTTAAAATTTATTTTCACTGATGTATTTTGGAGTTGAATGAAACTGTGTCATGTATGGAGGAAGAGTATCCTATCTTTTCTTCTAAAGGTGTAAAGGTCTATAAATTTCAAAATATAACAACATCTTTTAAAAAATCTTACAAATTATCTACTAAAATACGTAACGTTTTTTAGAATCTACGGGAACCTAAGTGTGGCATAACGCTCGGGGCTTTACGATCTGTATGTTTTAACAACGTAATTACATTCGGACGATGAAACGATGGAGGCCAAATTATATTCCCTGGGGCCATATGGAAACAAAGCAACGTAACTGCCTATCACAATATAGACGTAGGCTTTTATTCCACATCGTTTCGAAATAAAAATAAGACCAACTTTGTTCCATGTATTGTACCTCGTACGTAATAAATTGATCTCACTCAACCAATCACATTATAAGAAAATTACATACTAATTCCTAAATTTTATACTCGTAACTTGAGGGTTGTGTTAAACTTAGCTAATTAATAATTCTATGGTTAATCTGGTCGTATTATACGGAATGCCAGTAGAAAATAGAGTAAAAAGTAAAAAAAAAGTATAATACAATGTTGATATAATACAATGATTTTTTGTTGTACCATATAATAGTGAATATGAATAGTGCATGGATGCACCTTTGTATCTAAATCGATTGAATGAACTTCGATTAAGCTTCAAAGTATTATAAGAGGCCAACATAAAAGCAAAGTTGTTCTACAAGAGTACTGTCGGAAGACATGCAAATGTTCTAGTGCGACAATGTAAGGATAAATACAGACTCACGGATAAGTTATTAAATAAGAAAAAACTTTCAAAAGTTTGTTACGAGCTTTTTTTACCGCCAAAAACTTGAAATGTTAGGATTCAATTAATAACATTTTATAACTTCAAATTTATTTCAACAAATAATGTTCTTTGGTTCTGGCACAATCAGCATCGTTGCAACAATGCTATTGAATTGCTTTACACGACGTTGAAGTAATTGATTTACTCAGGGCACAATTATGACAGAAAATTTTATTTTAGTTACTAAGTAATTAATTGCAGACAGAATTTTTATTTTTGGGTTATTGAATAAGATGCACGTAAAAAGTATTATTTGCAAATTTAATTAGTGATTTATGGCTTGGTCAATTCTGAGTTGTTTTCGTGTGGTCTCTAGTTTTTTGATTTGCTCCTGAGTTGACTTAAAGGCGTTATCTTACAGTAAATATTATATTTTATGTATAATGTGCATCTTGTATAAGCCATGTGTAAACCACACGCTTGTGGCCGCCCTAACGAGCGGCCTCGCCTCGGAACCCAAGATGCGCCCATTATTACGACCTCGTTACAAAGTTTAAACTGAGGTCCTTTACCACAGACCTACTTACGTACTGACCTTTAAAAATAAAATTTAGTTGTAGTCTAACAATAAGTAAAGACATAAATATTTCACGCAATTTGGAAACTTTTGTTTTTAAAAAAAATACTTTAACCACTTACAGTAAAATTTTAATTGTTATTTCGGAACATTTGTTATGGTCAATACAAGTTATGAGTGCGATGACGAGAGCTATTTCAACATAGTATTTTTAGTACGAGTGACAACAATATTAAAATGGAATCAAAACTAAAACTTAAAACAAAAACCACTTTATAATTATGTTTTATTAGCCCTTAATTTCACACACTATACTATAACTAATCTATACTTATGTTATAAAGAGATAAGATTATTTCTTTGTTTGCATCGATAGGCTCCGGAAATACTGAAAAAACAGCCTTAATAATCGTAACTACTGATCCGATTCGAAAAATGTGTTCACTTTCTCTTCAAGGAAGCTACACTATCCCCGAGTGACATACGCTATACTATGTTTTTATAAAATATAAGAGATCCTTACTTAAACCCATTCTGGGCAGTCATGACAGTCATGTTTTTCGGGCACACTAGCTAGATTCAGATTATACCTACATAGTGGGGCTAGATGCAGGTTCTAATTAATTAGACGCTCGAGCATGTTTCGCGCATTCTCGCTACGGGTTATACCTAGTTAGGGGCTCTGAATGTAATGCGTTATTAAACCAGCCATCCATAAATTGACTACTCAATGGTTTAACCAACGCAAGTGCATGTACATACTGTAGGTGCGGTGTTCGTTAAAATTTATCAAGTTTCCCTAGCGCGCTTCGGAACACCTGCTGCAACTTAGGAAGGTCTTGTGGTAAATAAACATGGAGTTCATTATTAACCGACTTCTGAAAAAAATTAAGATTCTCTTTCTGTTTTTTTTACTGATTTTTACTATAATTTTATTTTTCTAACATCCTATATAATTTAAGTTTCAAGCGTTATTAAAAAAGTATTTTTTGAAAAAAGTATAACAAACTTGTGAAGATATAATAATTAATGAATCCAGATATTATTTAATATTGATTCAAATCTCGAAGTTTCCTAAACAGTTCAAAATTTTCAATTCAAAGCTAAAATATCTGGATCCCTCTATTTTAGTATTATTCCAAAATTCCCTTCAAAACATTAGGGACAAAATTATCACCTTCTCTAATAAGGTATGCGGCATTAGTATTAAGTGTCCAATCAGTGTTGACCCACAACGCTTAGCTGGTTAAACGATTAAACATGTCACGTTGAGTTGGTCGTATAATACTGGTACATTTTCACGTGTCAGCCTCACTAATCTAGTATAGTGTGTCAAACAAAGTATCTTCAAAGGAAAACACTGATCCTTTTTTGAAGTGTATTTTTATAAGCTCCTAGCTAAAAACCTTGTTTTACTTAATGTAAAAGGTTATTTTTGTAATTAGAGGGAGCAGACAGCTTCGACGGCGTTTTTCTTCGACTTCTCTTTTCACTTTTTACCACTCTCTTGATGAAAAGCTTTTTAGGCTATATATTGGCTATACATTTTTTTTTATTAAACTTACATTTTGTTATTATCATGAGCCAGATATGTAGTAAATAAAATTATGTTATTGTAGAGCGCAAGGCGGCTCGTTCGTGGTACAGGAGCCCAGGTTACGTGTGGCATGATGCGGCTGATCCGTTGCGATGGAAAATTGTGTGACGAAAATTAGGTTAGACCGGTTACTGCTTAGTTAAGTTAGACAGCTTAACCTTTTAACCGCCAAGCACTTGATATGAAGTAGTCACAAAGTTCTCCCACCACGCCAAGCACTTCTCTGGAAGTAGCTTACATTTTTACATTTTATGACCCAACTATATGTTCTAAAGAGAAAAATCCAATTGGATACTGTCCTTGAAGCTTCTATGAAGTAATTCATGTTAACAGATTTTGTGAAAAGTTAATTAACTTAGAATAATAAGACGATAAACTTTAAGAAACTTTCAAATGAAAAATAGTGTGCTCTCCCACGCCAAGTACTTTACTGGAAGTGGTCTAGTGTTGTGACATTACTCGGAATTTTCGATGATTCCTAACAAATATATTTTTTAAATTATTATAACTATACACTTTTTTAACCATCTCATAACGTGTACGCATAGTGCGGACTGGAATAATATAATCTCTATTAGAATTTACTATTGATTCCTTTATTGTACAGTGGCGGACTAGGAGGCCGTAACAGATTTGTCTATGGTTTCGACAGCCCTAGTCTGTATTACCAAAGAACAAGACCTATTTTGCAATACAGAAAAACCGGAAGTGTTACGCCGACCGTGTCCGCCACTGTACACATTACAAATCCTCGCCTTTGAAAATGTCGACAACAATTAATAAGGTAGGCGGGCGGCTCTAGCGAAGCAACCCGTTCATCAGTTGTTTGATATATCCCGTACGCCAAGCACTTGAGGTGAAGTGCTGCTGTGACGTCACATACGCAAGACAAGTTTTTTAGTGCTGTGCTAAAGAGTGGACATTTTGGTACATTGTGTCTAGACTGTTGGTACGCTCAGCGTAAAAAATAGTGAAAGTACATCTACAGATGAATTGCGCTGCGCATTTTCCAATGGTTCTAATTAGAAACTAATAAAATATTGTTGAATTTAATTAAGTCAGTTTGGATTTGGTCGTAAAAGTACCTACCTACTAATACTACGTTTACTTCGAAACGTGTACATTTAGATCTACAAATGGTCATCACAGATTTTTTACAAACATCCATACATAGCTGGGTAAACGCTATAAAAGACACCATAGAATTGAATATTATAGTATAATATAGAACAAAATCACGTCTTTTAAAAAAAGCTTCCAACATTTTAAACGGTATTCACAAAGTAATAGGAAATACCCAGCAAAACTAAAAAAAATAATATTGGCAATTAATTCCATAAATGGGTTTGATTTGTTTGCTAAAGCTTTAGGTAGCAGAATTCTCAGAGACAAATAGATGTCGCATTATGTTGTCTTTGTGTGTAAGGTATGTTGGATAGGCACCCCGCCTATGCGTTTATGCTAAAACAAAAGCGTCGATTCCAGGTAAGAATACTCTGAAAAAAACCCTTTACAAAAATGTGATTTATGACTTTGTTTACCTTAAAAATTATTCTTTCCCACGGCTTCTACTACTGGAATACAGATTTGCAGAGAACCATTGGGACCTTACCTCATAAGTTGTTTTTTTTGAACTAGTTAAAAGTTCATTAAAAAAAACTCTACAACATATAATATATTTGTTTACGTATGTAAATTGAGATACTTAAGAAAATTCCTGATGAAAATTAAAAAATCTCTTTGATGAAGTGTAGAGGTTGTAAAAAGAGACTTTATAGTATTTTACAATTATTTGTAATTTTTAATTTAAATGTTATTTATGTCCTCAAAATTAAAACAACCTTTGATTTTACATAGTTCTTTATAATGACGTTTTGGATACGATGTTATCTATGATTGATTTATGGCAATGGTCGAGGGACGAACAGCTACAAACATAAATTAAATTAATTTTTAGATTTTAAATTTATAGAAAGTATAGTTTTAATTTTGTACATATTTGTATTTGAGGACGAAAGAGAATAATTAAAAAAAAAAAAATGCCAAAAGAAAACTAAGTATAGGTACAGTCACGGACTAGGAGGCCGTAACAGATTTGTCTATGGTTTCGTCATCCCTAGTCTGTATTACTATAGAACAAGAGTTATTTTGCAATACAGAAAAACCGGAAGTGTTACGCCGACCGTGTCCGCCACTGTACTATATATTTTTTTATCCAGAATTAATTACGTATTTATACAAAAATAGAAAGAACGCGCGTGCGGTCGGTGCGAAGCCTAGATCCCTCTGGAGGGGCACGATAAGGACCGATGCGCTCGCGACACTATAGGCTCCGTCCGCCCCATTTATATTGTCTTCATAATGTAAGGCCCCTGCAAACGCAAAAGCGGAGCATTTTTTAATGGTGGCGAAAACACCAAGGGAACATTATTTTGTTGTTACGAGTGTTAGACAAAGGAGATTGACCATTTTTGTATGGACGCTGGACCAAGGCTGCCCAGCATTGAATCATAGTGCATAATGTTCATTAGACTAACAGTAGTCTGTAACCTAAAGCGCTTAAGAATCTATCCAAGGAATATTGAAAAATAATCTATTTTACATTGACGAAAAATCCTAACCAACAGCTTATTTTAAAAATAAAAGACGGTGTATCATTTAAAATATCAACATTTATTTAAGGATAAACATTTTAAAATACCATATCAATCGTCATCATCATCATAGGTTTTAAAAATAAGATAGATAAGCGCACAGTACACAACACAACGGTTCCAAGAGCGAAGTTAGACTGCAATACAAACAAAAGGGCGCGTGCGCAAGCACGCAGGTATAGCGAAACCCAGCGTGCGCGAAAGAGATAGGCACATACCAAATCTGAATATGAGCAAGAGAGACTTTCGATTTCTCTAAATTCTGGCAAATCACTCTTTATTTATCATTTTCATATAGAACTTGCTACAAAAAAAAGTTGCTTCGAACGAGACTAGTGAGGTCGGAACCGGACTCGGGAGGTAGAATAGGTAAGATAATAATAATATTATTTAACATAAACGATAAAAAACTATATATCAAATGTAAGATCACCAAAAAAATAAGTTTTAAGGTACTACGTATATATTATAAATCCGTGGTTTTAATTTTTATTTTTTATTTTTCATATATATATCTCTTCATGTGAAGAAGAAAAAAAATATTCACATGCGTGGGCAGCATTTGGTCCAGAATGGTCAATCTCCTTTACCCAACAACTTCCATGTCCCAATACAACTAAATTTAATAAAGCTTGACGGCTATTGGTTTTTTCAAATTATAAGCTTTATAACACTAATACTATACGTTTTTTTAACTAACAACTATAGCTTTTGGAGTATAAATTGAGGTGTGTTTCCATGCCCATTGTCCAGGTATGATTCAATGAAATATCCCGCCACGCTCATGACAAAAATGGTGCCTTAAACTGTAACGAGAAATGCATCACACATGACATGTGACTCATGAACTTAAAATTATTAAGTTACTTGAGTGAGATTATTTTGATTGGTACTTAAATGGTTTTATTAAAAACTAGTCCACCCGGCGAACTTCGCACCGCCTAACCTATAACTATCTTGTGCACGTATTAAACTTATAAACCTTCCTCTTGAATCACTCTATCTATTTAAAAAAAAACCGCATCGAAATCCGTTGCATAATTTTAAAGATTTAAATACGATTAAATAAAAGATAAAAAAATATAGTACAAAAAAACTATCGACTCTGTGATTAACAACCCTTTAACGAGATCGAACTTCGCAGTTTTTGTGTCTCTCCAGCGCCGAGTACTTGATATGAAGTAGTTAGTGACGTGCCACCGCTTTAGTTTGTTATATAATTCAGTTGAAAGTAATCAGACAAAACTCCATAAAAGCAAATTTTAATTGGGTTCTAGCATTACAAAAGTTTAAAAAACGGGAAAATGTTTAGCTTTTCGTATATTAATCACTCCATTGTTTATTTATCTCACATAAAAATTTTTGTTGATTTTGTGTGTCGATTGAATTTTGCAATCACTAATGTTTTTGAAGGTAAAATGCCTTGGCGTGGGGGAGCAACCTTCGTTTATTTCCAGTGGCGCCGAAAAGGTTAAAGTACATATGTTTATACTTTTGTTAGATTACAAGAGGTCTAGCAACATCTTAGCCTTAAGCTGCAGTAAAGAGTTACTGCAGCTAGGGTGCATATATTTAAAAAAAAAATGCTCCTTTAAGAAATATTCCGGTGTCATTATAGTCAGCTTTTAATAAAATAAGTTAAGAAAAAAAAATCTTATGAGAGGATATCTAGGACTGTGAGTCTAATGATATTATCAAAATATTTTATCTGACAAGAAGCCGCTCTTTTTACGCATACCTTGAGAGGCCGCTTTCGTGACGGCAAAACAGTGCTTGCACCTTGCACCAATCAGAAATAATACCAAAATAGGAATAAAATAAAAATTACTACAATAAAAATCGTAACAATTTTTATGTGTCAATGTATTTACACAGTACAAGAGAGTTAGTAGAAATTATCACAATATTTTCTATTTGTATAGTTACAAGAGAAACAAGCCAAGTTCATGTTCCCACACGCATAACTTTATGTTTATTGTTTTATTTCTATTAAGAGACTATCCCTGTTATTCATAAAAAGTTAAAGAGCATTTTAGTAATTTGACGTAAGTCAATTTAGACTGGATGTCACTTATTTACCATACAACAAACCAGAGAAGTAGACCTCCAGTAAGGCTACGTAAAATCTACTGTATCTTTATGAATAATACGGTAAGACTTTATGCCCATTACTTAGTTAAAATTTAATTTATTATCGATGTTCAATACATATATTATAACAGGAGGTTATTTGGTGCAGCCTTAATGCAGCTTTCAGTCTTTATTTAACAATAACAGGCACAGAGGCAAGGCAACCCAAAAATTAATCAAAGTAAACGTAGCGTTTCGCGGCGTAGCGCACGTAGTTAGACTACGCTCGACTACACGTACTACGGCGTAGCTTAAAAGGAAGCACGGCTTTCGTTTCGGTTACGAACTTACGGTGTACTATTAGATATTCTGTGCTATGCTGTGATAAGCTTTCGAGATAATATTTAATTATCGTAACAATTTTAATTTGGTAAAAGCTTTTATTGCATTGTTGGTTAAGTTTAACTTGGTGGAACTTCTTCAAAGTAAATGTAATTGTTAAATTGCTGGCATCCGCTAATATGTTGTTAGATTAAGACATATCAACTATAATACTTACTAATTAGAGTTCAAAACTAAAGGCAACATTTCCAATTCCCACTTTGTGGAGCGCGTATAATGTAACTTGTAGAGGATTATTGGCTGCAGCTGTTTTATTGGGCCGTAATCTAGGCTTTTCAGCGTAATTATGTAAAATATATTGCGGCCTTAATACGCCGCCTTTCAAAGGAGCGAAAGCGAATTTATTGGCTTTAGTCTAATATTACGGTGTGTTTTGGGAATATTACGAACAAATCATGAGGATTTAATTAGTTATTTAAAAGGCTGGTTCTAAAATTGTATGTACGAATATACCACAGTGACTACCTATTCTAGTAATTATCATCATCTCAGCCGAAAGACTGATCACTCCTGGCCATAGGACTGTCCCACAGTTCGCCACTTTGATAGTGACCCTCATCCAGTATACACCCGCAACCTTATTCAATCCAGATCGTCTGACCCCACAAGTGGGTCTGTTAACTCTGCATCTCCTGGTGCGTATAGTCGTACTCGAGAACTTTTTAGCTGTTCTATAAGCTATGCGCTCTGCTCAATTGCTCATTTTCACTTCAGTTAAGTTATTTATCTATGCTATGATGTGACTTTAGTTCTTTTGCTATTACACTATATATATACGTTATAACTACTTAGTTGTACAAGCAAGAGTGAGTGACATACCAATATAAAATTGCCACAACAATGTTAGCATTTTCCACCCGACGCGTCGAGCGCGTCCGAGGAAGGTCGTTATTTCATAAATAAAATACCAATATTAAAACCGGACAGGGGTTCGTGACGCGATGTTTTGTATTGCATGCATACTCTTTGCTAAAATAAGTGAAGTACGGGTCATAGTATAACAAATTATAAGCGCATAAAATTAAAGACAGCTCTCAAAAAAAATTACTTTACCTGTCTCGCGTTCAATGATCTGTGTAACCTGAAGCATGAATAATGTGAAAACGGCAATATAAAAAAAAGAATAAAAAATATATCAGTTTTGTTACACTTTGTTATATTTTTTAAAAAGAAAATACCTGAAACTTCAATGAAGTGCACGAAAAACTATCCTGGTGGTATACTTGATTTCAAATTCCATTAAAAAAAATTAACCACTTCAAAAAAAATATATACACAGACCTCTTCTTTATCACAGACCTTTTCTTTATCACAGACCTTTTATTTTTTAGCTGCTCATTAGCACGTAGTACGTTCACCGAAAATTGCGTATTATTGTTTACAAAAACACAGCCTAGCACAGTTGACTCCCTGAAAATCTATTTTATTATTTTAATAATTATTTTAATTCCATTTCTATAGTTCTGTACAAAATTGTAATTAATTAGTATTATATATGATCTTTTTTGGTTCGTTTATCCTTAACAAGAGTGTGGAGTCGCTATATTAGGACATTAATCACCAGGGTCGTGCTTATCAGGTGTGCGTCAGGAGCCATCCCTGTTTCAGTTTTGTATAGAGCCGTCCCTGATTAGAGATGGCGTTTTTTACAAGGATTAACAGCTTATGATGAAATTTACACCTACCAACAGGCAGCTAGAGTCGGCCCGCAGCCGGTGCTTTTTGTTTTTAAGGATTTATGTATGGGCCATCTCGTATTATGTGTCTTGAGAAGTCCCAGAGAGTTGTAGTTTAGTTAAATATAAAAATACTAATCAAAGATTATTGTTCTACAATGGGATAATAAATAGAGACCATTTTCCCGTAATAAGTTATTATTTCAAAAGATGTTGTTTTCTGGTGAAACCTAAAAGATACTATAAACTCGCAAGCATAAAAATTGTTAATGTTAGACCTAAAGAACGCGCGTGTTGAGCTTATTATTAAATATAATACGAGAAAGCCCCCATAAATATACCGCTATACACGAATCGGCATAACACTAATGTATAAACTAGCAAAAGACTACACCAAATTCCGAGTTGCCTTAATTGTTATTTGAACACCTTTAAACGACAATTATTGAAGGTATGTACTTACATAATCGTTTTATTCATCATTTCAGCCGTAGGACGTCCACTGCTGGACATAGGCCTCCCTCAAGGCTCTCCATCTGTACCGATCGCAGGTGGCCTGCATCCAGCGTGGACCCGCAGCCTTGCGCAGATCATCCGTCCATCTGGTCGGTGGACGTCCTACGCTGCGCTTGCCGATCCGTGGTCTCCACTCGAGAACTTTTCGGCCCCAGCGGCCATCTGTTCTGCGGGCTATATGACCTGCCCATTGCCACTTCAACGAGCTTATCCGCTTGGCTATGTCGGTGACCCTGGTTTCTCTGCGTATGTCCTCATTTCTGATTCGATCCCGCAGAGAAATCCCGAGCATAGCCCGCTCCATGGCTCGTTGAGCTACCCGGAGCTTGTTCATAAGCCCTATAGTGAAGCACCACGTTTCAGAACCGTATGTCATCACTGGCAGCACACATTGGTTAAATACCTTCGTCTTCAGGCACTGAGGAATATTGGACGAGAAGACGTTGCGTAGTTTCCCGAACGCCGCCCATCCGAGCTGGATTCGGCGATTGACCTCCTTCTCGAAGTTGGACCTACCTAACTGGATGGTTTGTCCTAGGTATACGTACTCGTCGACAACTTCGAGAACAGAGTTCCCAACCATAACTGGGGTAGGCAGAACATGGACATTAGACATGACCCTTGTCTGGTCCATGTTCATTTTAAGGCCCACCTGTTGGGAGACTCGGTTGAGGCCTTCGAGCATCGTGCTGAGGTCCTTCATCGACCTTGCCATGACTACGATGTCGTCGGCAAACCGAAGGTGAGTGATGTATTCGCCGTTAATATTGATGCCCTGCCCTTTCCATTCTAGAAGTTTGAAGGCGTCTTCTAAAGTGGCGGTGAACAGTTTCGGAGATATAACATCTCCCTGTCTCACGCCTCTGTTCAAGGGAATAGCCTTCGAATTCTGTTCCTGTACTCGGACAGACATGGTGGCGTTGCTATACAAACACTTCAGCACTTCGATGTACCGATAGTCAATCCGGCATCGTTGGAGAGACTCTAGCACCGCCCATGTTTCGACCGAATCAAAGGCCTTCTCATAGTCCACAAACGCTAGACATAGCGGCAAGTTATACTCTTCGGTCTTCTGTATAACTTCCGCAGCGTATGTATGTGGTCTATGGTACTAAAGCCTTTTCGGAAGCCGGCTTGTTCGGGAGGCTGGAAGTCATCAAACCTTCGTTCGAGACGATTGGCGATGATCCTGGAAAACAGCTTATAAACATGGCTCAAAAGCGAGATGGGCCTATAATTCTTCAAAAGGGTTTTATCGCCCTTCTTAAAGAAAAGCACCACCTCACTTCTGTTCCATGCTTCAGGCGTGGTCCCTTCGAGTAGGACAGAATTAAAGAGCCTCTGAAGGACTTTGAGTACCGGTGTTCCACCCGTTTTATTAAATATTATGATTACAAACCATCAGCTTATTTTATTTTTTTCATTAAAACAAGAGGCACCACAGCAATCACTTACTTACCTGAAATAAAACAAAAAATAATATTATTTTATTGTTCAAGAGCACGAGTTATTATTTATATTATAGTCTACAAAATGCGGCGACAAGCACGTTCACTCTGATAAAAAAGGGAGTTAATAAACAGGAGAATAGGAGATCATAAAAATATTTTTAAGAGATAATCTCGTAACAGAGCTACAGAGATACTATTGTGTGAGCAAAACTGTTTTTTCACTAACATAATAATAAAAAAATTCACTGTAATTGCTATATCAACCACCCTCAAATTTTCCTGTCCTACATACAATCGTTTAAAAGAATTTTACAATAACACGCTTACTAGTGCTAATGTTAAATAACAACATTTTTGTCCTGTATGACACCAGATAATCTTAGTATTTTTAAAACAATGTATTTCTTTCGCGATAATCTTACTTAGTTTTTGCGATGTATTAATTATTTTTTGCAGTTAGCGCTAGTATGTGACTTATGGAGCGTTGAATGTGCTTATCATAAAACAAAAACAAACAAAGCCATGATTATTTTATTTTATAATAAATTAAAAAACTACAGTTGTTGTATTAAAAATATTTTAATATGTCCATCTGCATAAGGTTCTAACTGAGTTGCCTGGAAGAAATCGCTCTTAGCGATAAGGCCGTCAATTGCATGCAAATTCAATTTGTTTGTACCCTGAATTTATAAATGTACTTTTGTATCTTACTTTGTATGCAATAAAGGGTTTTCTATTCTATTCTATTATTTTTAAATTTCATATTACTTTGCATCGTCTGAAACTGAGTTAATTTTTTTTTTATGATCTATTTTAAAAATGTTATTATTTTATGTTAGGTGCCCATCAGGTGGGTACATATTACTATAAAATAACACAGTTCGCGTTTGTTGAAAACAAAGGTATCTTCTCAACATGGTAGGGTTGGCAAGCACACATTACGCCGAACAACGGTAAACAAAGCTCGCGGCGCGCGCTAAGCCCCTGTAACCGGATTAGTATTTGTATCGCGGACGGGGCAATTTGCAACCGAAACTCGTGATAGGGTTGCCTATTTACTTTTTATTTATACATTTAAGTAAATGATATAAAAAAATGTCTAGTCTTCTTATATTTGCATTTGCATTGTTTAATAATAGTCTCGGAGAACGAGAATGATGCTGGTTAAGAGCTAGGCGAGGGAAGGCCACTTGGACGCCGATCGTCAATGATTCCCGAAAACGCTGGACGGCCAAGGGGGGACTTTAGTAGGTGCGAGCCCTACATCCCCCGTCGCTTCCCCGAGTTACGGGAAATGCGATAGGTATTTGTTCTGTTATGAAAAAAAGGTTATGCGTTTGGTCAAATTCAATATTGAAATCAACCCTTTTAGTGTAATTACGCGACAAAATGATAGTGGCATGGTAGAAAGTAAATGGTAGTGTCAACCCTGGCACTGGCACGACGTCGTCGACTATTTACATTTAACAAATGTCAACGCGCGTCTTAACTGTAACAACGCGCATATTTATTATATCTCGTTTTGACACGCACAGGGGTCTTGTTTCTGAACGGCTCATAAGTCGTAACTTATTGTCCCAAGGGAAAAATAAACGGTACAATATACGTATAAATATGCGAATTTTGTATATTATTATAAGAAGTGATTTATTGAATTACGAGCTTTCCCGGCTTACTTCGTTACGCCATAGAATATAAGATACTACAAAAGACTTGGCTCTATAGACTTTGTTCTTTTGACTGCTCAGAATGGCCGAATAAAAAACAAACAACAACAACAAACCACCTGACAAAATATGTAAACATCGGAAAAATATTGCACCTTGGGTTATATTATTTGAGTTTAGGTCAGGATCCCTAATTTTTTTGAAAATCTTATATAGCCTATGACACTTGGGGTTAATGGAGCTTCCTACCAGTGAAGTGAAGAGTGAAGAATTTTTCAAATCGGTTCAGTATTTCCGGAGCTTATTCGTTACAAACAAACAAACAAACAAACAAACAAATCTTTCCTCTTTATATTATTGGTATAGATTAGAACTGGTTTAGCTGGTTGATATGACTACTGGACGCGATTATTTTTGCTAACTCAAATACGTCACTGTACATGATAATATACATACATAATAAATACTGATGTAAAGAAGTAAATTAAAAATGTTTTGTTTAAAGAAAACAAGTGCCATCTAAACATCCACCTTCATTTCTCTTCGCAAGTTTACTTAAAGAAACGAATGTCTCAAAAACTTCGATTTAATTTTATTACTTACTGCTTTAAACGGAACGACACTCCATTTCAAATAAATAAGTGTTCTCATGGAGCTCTTAACGACGGACGTGCCTTTATCTTTAGTAAACTTCTGTTTTCCTTCCCGCCCTAACATTGTACATTTTTACCGTCTTGTCCTTTTCCCTCCTTTAAAGACATACCTCAGACGAGACGCCCGGGACCCTTGCATATATGGTATTTCCTAGAGCTTCTCCTTTACTAATAGGTGGTTCCTTTAATGGGTGTTCCAAAAAAAAAGTGCTCACGTGTCGCACCGAATATACAGTTTGTCCGGGAAAGCTATAACATAATTTTAAATTCCATCGACGAAAACACCCCATATGGGGGGTCGCAGCCTCAACCCCCCCATAGTATGTTTTTTTTTTGCAAAAGTTGACCGTCGGGTAAGGCTGCGACCCCCCATATGGGGTGTTTTCGTCGATGAATTTTATCATAGAATACGCCCTTAACATTATGTTATTACTTTACCGGACACACTGTATATTATGTATGTATATGGTACAAAAGTAGTTTTAGATTTAAAAAAAAAAAAAAACAGTTAAAAAAAACATATAACTGAAAGTTCAGCTGAACCGCAAGAAAAAAAACTACCACAAAATAATAACAATAATAAATAAATTAAATAAACACAATTACAGAGGCACTTCGGTTGAGCCCCTTGAGCCATTTGAGTCAGCGTGGTCCATGTGCTACTATGATAGCTAATAAGTATAAGCTATAAGTACTTTATTCAATAACGCGTGCAATAAAAAAAAATGGACCCACATGGGTAAAGTAAACATGGGGTGAATCACCCGCGCACAGAGGGGTCACTCCTTTGTAGATTTATGATTCAATATCGCAAACACAATAGGCGGTCGTAACGAGTATTAAACACCTGAACGTAACTAACGTGGCCCCTATAGAATAATAAGTATTGTTGGAACGACCCGACGACAATTAATCTATTTGAAAAAGTTGAAAGAAAAGATTGTGCTTGCGATTATAAAAGGCTAAAATCGCGACTATTTCGTTAAAATTATACCTAACAATTTCAAGTTGAACATTGAATAAATTATACATTTTTGTACTTATACTTAGTTAGGGGTATTCATAAAGCACTTTTCTTATTGCCTTTACCTCATTACAATATGTTTAGTATTTTATTTTGAAAGTACATTGCAATTTTATCTTTACATTGTACAGATTTCATAACATTTAAAAAACATAATTATTTATTACAAGTACACTGGATAAGGGTCGCTCAAGACTGGTCGATGTCCAGCAGTGTACGTCTCGGGGCTGAGACGATGGTGATGATACATATAAATCGGATTCTGTGAAGAAAACCTTAAGTGCCACCGCCCACGACCGCCTCTTGTAGGAGCGATAATCGGGCTGATTTTCTTTTGTATTGAATTTTTGACCGTCGTTTTTAGGACGAGTGCGTTGCATTATTGCATTCAGAAAATTTCATTGTCTTCCTACAAAAAGTCGGTCACCGATTATCGTGGGCGGGCATGCTAAAGTTGTCTCAATTAGTTTAAAGATTTCTAAGTATTTAAGATAAGATTAGAGTCTGGACTCAGTAAAACATTTCACGTCGAAATCGAACACAAAATAAATTCTGCCTTCGCACCGCAAGTAGCTTGACGGAATATTTTTTTTTGGAAAAAATTATCTTATTCGTGAATTATGAAAATTTATATTAAGTATATAAAAATAGAGAGACGAAGCCTTTGTCCAGCAGTGGGTTTTTACAGGCTGATGATAATGATGAAATAAATAGAATACTTTAAAATGGTTTTCTTAGTATTTTCCTAAACTAGGAAAACAATAGCGAAATACTTTGAACAATATCATAAGATTCAAGAATAAAAAATAAAGAAGTCTAAAAGCTTATCTGTCCATGGTAAAACTCATTTGAATTTCATAAGGTGCTGTATTAAACAATCGCGGTTCAAAGGCTAGTGGGAAGGCAACAGGAAAAGCGTCTCAGCCGAGACGGGGAATACCCTGGGTGGGATACAGCACTAACCCGGGACGTGGAGGTGTCTTTCGATTTACATGATTTATCTCCGGATGAAATCCCGACCGGTTACAGGATACGGATATGAAATTGTTTATAAATTATGAAGTAAATATGTGTTTAGTTTTACTTATAAGTTTTTTTCTTCATAAACTTGTACCTATTTTTGCTATTCATTTATTGTTAAGATTATTATTAACAGCCTATGTTATCCCACTGCTGGGCAAAGGCCTCCCTCCCCTCCCTCCACACTTCCTTGTCCTGTTAAGATAGAAACTTTATAAAAATTTGTTCAAATAAACCAGTAATTTTTGCCTTAAACAGTCTATCCAATACGAGGCACTGAAATTCAAAAGCATTTTCATATTTATTGAGACGGCGAAAAAAAAATCTAAACAGAATTTTTATTTACAAGACGTAGCGTTGATCGAGTGACTTGAAAACAAATTCCATCTCGTCATAAAACATGAATCGAAAGAATTTGCCTTCAATCGGTAATTTGAGTCATTCGCGTCAAATCTGCGTCAGGCTGATGTCAAATGGTGATCTCGCTCCCTTCCTCTTATGATAAATGCGAGAGGAATAGATGGAAAGCCTTTTAAAAGTTGTATTGGCTTGTTTGGGCAAGCACGAAATAAATAAATATGAATATGAGGAGTCGAAGAGTATAAGTAGATTGCTTATGGACACAAAGTAGATACTAAATTTAGATAATAGAGTTGATTGTTCAGTCTAGAAACAGTCTAGAAATAGAAACAAGGTACAATACTAAATATAAAAAAGAAGGCGGCTTTTATTGTTTAACAATTCAGAATATATTTAACATTGAACATTAACATATAAAAATTAAAATCCAAAAATACACAATCCAATTTTTTTTTTTGAATCCTTATTTGCTAGTTCATTCAATGGTTTAAACCATTTCACCGTAAAAAAACATCTCAATACTTAATTGTTTTGTTTGTTATAATTAAGGCAAAGCGCACAATTTGTGAAAGCGGGCTCTAATCTGAAAATCCGTAATGAATAATGTCAAAGTTGCCTAAGTTGTTCTCAAATTTATGTAAATCCGCGCCTACCTGCGGCGCATTAAATTTATTTTCCTATTAAAATATTTTGAAACAGTTAGTGAACTTATTTATGAAGTTGGTAGAAATATGTTGTTGTCTTATTACTTTGTTAACTTTTTTAGTATTTAAAAATAACTAAAGTCGGTTTTTTTTCATTTTAAAAAGGTTAATAGGTATATAATAACAATCCACATTCATTGTGACACAGTTGCTACTCACAAAAATATCGAGAACACTAATTTTTTTACTGCTATATACTAATTTATCGAGTTTGAAATAATGTTAAAGGTACATAAAAACACACAGCGCAATTCTTGCTTCACCTATTTTTTAATTACTATTATCTTTAAACAAGCAGTTTTTCTGTAAAATATTTCGTTGAAATGATTTTAGTGATTAGTTGTGCATGCGCTACATGAGCTATCTTTAACCACAGGTAAATAGGACCACCCTATAAACTAATACTTATTTATATGATTATATGACAAGAAAGTGACACTCTTAAGACGCTATATGAGTTTTTAAGGTTTTTTAGATCAAGTCATTCTCTTAATCTATAGCAGGTAAAGATCTGGAATTTTAATATAACCTTTTTGAGGATATAACAATTTTTTTTATAATTGAGAATCACAAGTGGAATCAAAAAACCTTGATACATTATTTCGTCAAAGATAACCTTTCCAAAAAACGGGAATAGCTAATTCTTCGAAATTACTAACTAGTTTTTGTTGAAACTACGTAGGAATAAAGATAATAAAGTATATTAAATTCTGGTAATTCAAATTTGTTTTAAAAGTAATAATTAAAAAGATATTTTATATTTATTACTTTTTCCAATAAAATGTAGTAACCGATGTGGGCGACTGATATATGACTGTCCTTTTCCTTCAGTATGTTTGAGGGAAAAGGACATCCTTTGTTCCTCGGTCGTTCTATTTATTTCTCGTATATCGTCTTAACTGGCTAAAGATTAATATAGTTGGTAAACCTTTACCAATCAAATATCTATTCAAATCTGTAGAGAATAAAGTTGGGAGCCGCCCGCACGGTGCGAAAACCCCTGTCGAACCTTTGTCATTATAATCTGGATTCTGATCTTGTGAAATTATTTTATTGAAATATGTTCAATTTCCGGGATGAAGACGATTTCTGTTGTGTGTTTTGTAAAACAGAATTTGAATGACAATAATAATGTATTGCCGCTGGGTGAATGGTCTATTTGTGCATTTAGTTTAGCAAAACTTACGAAAGGTACTCACCGAGTTGGATTCGTACCCTCTTAATTGTCCGTGGTATCCAAAAAAATTAATAGAAAATCATTATTATATTTAAAAACAACAATCCTTAGAAAAAGTATTTAGATTTAATTTGTGTTTGAAAAGATGCTGCTTCGACGGCGCGAATAGCAATTAGGTTTGACATAACGAAACGCTGTGTAAAAATAATAAAAAAAAATATTTTTTTTGACTGGAGCTAGATAGAAACTAAATCTTAAATCCAAATGAAAATATTGTTATTTAACGTAGGTATTGTAAGTTCAAATATAATTCACAAGTACAAAAAGGGCAAAGTACCAGCACAGTTATACAATGTTACTGGTAAGTAGTCCTGACAATTTCAGGAGATGGCAGTAATTTTTAATAATATTTTTTCCAATAATTTTAGCGCTCAGGTACCAGGTCAAAAACTAACCGATTTCGAGTTATTCAACTCTTTTTTTTTTTTTTGAGAACATATAATTTAAATTGTCAAGTATTAGGATGATTATTTTAATGCTAATCTAATCCCAAATAAATTATTTAAATTACAAACACTAAATAAATAAAAAAAACTAGTTTTGTAACCTTCTCTGCTGCAATTTTAATTTTAATTTTAGCAAAGGTATTTTTTTCAGAGGCATTTTGTCACGAAATTCAGCTAGGATTTTTATCGGCAGATTATCTCAAAAACATCTAGGCTATTCAAAATGGTTTTCCATTGTTGGTTCAAACATGCATTATCTTCTGAGTAAATCTACACCAAAGGGGTCAAGTCGTAGAATTCGAATTAGGGGAATTTCATTATTTGCTTAGTAAAAAGTTATTAAATCAAATGAAATATCTTGTGAATAGAAAATAAAAGTATTTACTATTGACGTATACTACTTGACCACCTTGATTCCTGACACAATCCCTCATTCTTTGTCACAAACCAGTCTCCTCAGAAAGGAATTAGAAAATATATTCGATTACTGGCCATTAAAAAATCCTACCTGAATTTCTTGACATAATGCCACTGAAAAAAATATCTTTGTTAAAATTCAAAATAAAATTGCAGTTGAGAGGGCTACAAAACTCAAATAATTTTAATACCTATTTTTTATGGATAAGATTATCATTAAAAGAAAAACTCTATTGAACATTTAAATTAAATTGAAAAAAAAAAAAAAAAAAAATAATAAATAAAAATTGTTTATTTGACAAATAGAGCTCGTTTTTACAAAATTTCCTTTGACTCTCAAACTCGGCAATGCCTGTAATATGAGAGCCAATAAAAGTTGACAAAAATTTAATAATAGTAAGTACCTTCTCAAATAGGAATAATTACAAAAAAACAATGTTTAATATTGGTGAAATACTAAATTAAATTAAAAATAAAATAAAATTACACTAAAATTATGATAAGTTAAAATTAAAATATGCGAACTATAACTATAATCAAATAGGTACATCAAAAGAAAATACATGCAGATAATTTAGAAAAAATATAAAGATTTCTAAGATTTTTTGCAGGAAATCAGAAGTTCTGTGTCATCATAGGAAATAGATTCCAGATAGAGAGTAATGGTACGCTTTGCTTGTCTCGTAGTTAGATTGATCAAGTTACATCTTTTCATAAGCTTATTGTAGAGCACAGGATGCTGGAAGATAGCGAATCGCTTCACAAACACTGTGTTGGGAAACGGGAAGGGTAATTTGGGATTACGTTTGTTTAATTCTTTGCTATAGCTTATAGAGTTAATGAAATGCTTGTGTGTCCTCAGGGCCGAATGTAGAACATATAATTTTCTTACCGATAAAACCTTAATCTCCTTGTAGAGTTGCTGCGTAGGGAATAGGAATGGCTTTTTAAAAAGAACTTTTAAAACTGCTCTTTGAGCTCTTTCAATGGTAATAATGAGAGTCTTTGCAGCGGCGCCCCATACTGGCAGACAATAGGTCAGCACAGATTGACATAGGGCGACGTAGACTTGCACTTTCAGCCTCTGGTCCGTTACATCCCTAAGATGACGCAAGATATTCATAAGTTTTCTGACCCGTCCTGCCAAGGCGTCAATATGATCTGAGAAATTGAGTTTTTCATCCAGTATTAAGCCAAGATATTTTAAGGATTTCGAGCGCTCTATTTTGGGGCAGTCACAAATAGCGAGGCTATTGGGATCCGTACGGCACCTGTGTATTTTAACAGAGAGCTGCAAAGGCGGTTTACTGGCTGCAGTTTTATGGAAAGCGAGGAACTGAGTTTTTGCAACATTCAAGGTGAGGAGATTTCTATCCAGCCATCTTGCTATACGTTCAAGGCCTTTTTCTGCATCCCTACGAACGCAATCCCAGGAGCTTCCATGGAATAACAAAGCGGTATCATCAGCGTAGCAGATGATGTCAGCTTTATCTAGTTGGAGTTCCAGTAAGCTATTGATGTAAGTGATGAATAGGGTGGGCCCGATCACGCTTCCTTGGGGAACCCCGTATTCAATGCTCGTGGAGTCACTCTGCTGGGATAGTTTAACACACTGTTTGCGACCTGTGAGATAAGTGCGAAACCAGTCTAGGGCAGAACCTCTTATCCCCTTGTATTCTAGCTTGCCAAGTAATATAGGTATTGAAACTGTGTCAAAAGCTTTGGCAAGATCTAGAAACACACCTGCGCATTTGTACCCTGCATCTAGATAAGAAGCTACCTTGTTTGTGAGCAAAAGTGCGGCATCTTCGGTTGATTTGCCCTTCCTGAATCCGAATTGCCTCTCAGACAGAAGTCTGTACTTCTCAAGGTAAGAGACCAGCCGCAAGTTGACAGTCTTTTCAAGTAACTTGGAAATAGTTGAAAGAAGCGAAATAGGCCGATAATTACCAGGCTCGCTTTTTATTCCTGATTTATGGATCGGTTTAATAAAAGAAATTTTCCAACATTCTGGAAACTCTCCCGTAGACATACTCAAGTTAAAGATATGAGCCAGTGGTATTGATATGATGGGTGCAACAAATTTCAGTAGGTTATTCTGTATGCTGTCAGGTCCGGGAGCACTATCTAATTTAAGGTGAGCAATTAGTTTTTCTAATTCCATAGGATCTGTAGGATGCAGAAAAAAAGTTTTGTTGCATCTGTCTTCTCGAACTTCAGTTGCTAGTGCTTTTTCGGTAGTTCCTGTTCTACGAAGCGTTTGTTCGGCCAAGGATTTTCCAACATTTGAGAAGTATTCATTGCATATGTTTAAAGAATCCTTGGGAGGCTTGGATGGGACTAAAAGTTCGTGTGAGTCGTTGGACCTGTTTGCTGAGTGTGTGATTTCTTTAATGAGTTTCCATAATTTCTTGGGGTTATTTTTGCATTCCTTTAGGTTAGAATTTTGGTAATCTGCTTTGATTTTACGCAAAAGGTTGTTGCAAAAGTTTTTGTACCTAATGTAAACTATTTTAGCAGTTGCCCCTTCTGGTTGTCTTCGAGCTTGTTTATGGAGTTTGTCTCGGTGTCGGATACATCGGAGCAGACCAGGTGTTAACCAGGGACTGAGCATTACTTTAGATCTGCTGATTTTTTTCTGCTCACTGTGTTTGTTGGTAATATCAGTTATAATTTTTGTGAAAGCAGCGGCGGCTTTAGAAGCGGAAGTCATGGTCAGGATGGCTTGCCAGTCAAAGGATTGAAGTTCGTCGAAAACAGCTTGGTGGTCGACTCTTGTGAATGTTCTGTCTATGTGTCTAGTCTTTGGTATAGACTGCCTTATTCCGATCATAGTCATATCGTGGTCTGTCACATCAGTGGAGCAGACAACAGCCTCGGCTTCTCCTAGAGTTTTAACCATTATGTGGTCCAGGCAGGTTCGATCATGAGTAGGTTTTGTAATGGCTGGAATGAGACTAAACTCTGAAAGAAGAGAGAGGTACTCGTGCTTGCGAGAATCCCCAGAGTCCTGAAGTATATCAATATTTAGGTCGCCACATAATATAATAGATTTGTCAGTTACCACTGTCTCTAAGAATTCCCCCATAGATGTCAGAAAATTCGCAACGTTGCGATTTGCGGGTGATCGGTACACACCAAGTAATGTGGGTCCGTTTTGAACTTCTACCATTAGACAATCTGAGTCCGCGATATCAGGCTCGTGAGCTGTTGCACTCCAAGTGTCCTTTATGTAAATAACGACTCCCCCGGCCTTGTTGCTGTTTCGAATGGAGGAAAAAGATGTGTACCCAGGTAGCTGATTAATAACAGAATGTTCATTAATATGACATTCGGTTAGCACAATGAAGTCAAAGCTGGTATTGAATCGTTTTAAGGCAGCCGTAAATAAATCGAAGTTACATTTCAGACTTCTTATATTGAAATTTAATAGTTTTACGTTTAAATAAGGCTTTATAAGATCTCCACAGATCTCTGGACGATCAGCTTTGTGGCACCTTATGTTCAGCGAGTTATCCAGTTCGTCACTTAAAAACAAAGATGCCATTTGAAAGGTAAAAAGAAAACAAAGTACAAGAATAGGTTAAATTGAGTAATATAAAGTGGCCACACGGATTTCATATAAGTGTTAGAGATACTGATGGTTTTCCATAAGTATGTAGTAGATACAAGATGACAGTAAAATAAGCAGTGAGATGCATTTGTGATGCGAATCGCGTACCCAAACCAGATTGAGAGATTAGCAATTAAAACCATGATTACATTACAAGATGACATTTTCGAAATAGAGTTAACAAAAACATACTCTGAAAAAAGCAGTGATACACTAAAAACAGTCCAAAAGCAAAGCATAGGTGAGCACACATAGCAAGCGGATGTCCGAGAAAGGTAAGCCACAGCAGGTAAGCATATCCTAAGTTGTAGAAGCAGGCTCCGCTGGTCCGACGCGTCGGTCCAGGTCATCGTGTGAGCGAATTCGGATTGCAGGCCTTCCCTCAGCTGACCTGACGTAGACGTAGCCGTCCCTTGTCCAGCAGAAGCGAAAAAAAGGTTCTCAATGTGACGATATTATGAAAAAACTAAAAATTTCATAGCTCGAAAACGGTTGGGTTTTGACCAGGGTACCTGAGAGCTAAAATTATTGGTAATAACTCAATGGTCAGGTCTACTTACCAGTAACCCTGTAAGTTCGTAGCAGAGCTGTTGTTCGCAGGTTAGCATCAGCATTTGTATGTCATATCGCATGCCCTTACATAATGCTAGGTGAAATTTCAATACCTATTAAAAACTATGTAATATATGCGAGCTTCGTATGACCGGTTTGAGTTTTATGAAAGCACCGGTTGCCAAGCGACTACGGGCAAACAGCTGTTAACTATCGATCTATAATATTAAACTCTGTAATTACTTTTATATTTTTTTTAATCATAAATGATTTATAGAATAAATAGTTCATAGAGAAGCTAAGTTAATTTTGTATTTAAATGAAAGTAATAAAAACTCAGCCAACCAATCCGCTTAAAAAAACCATTCCATTTTCGAAATGAAACGTAACTTACTCTAAAAGTTATCGAATCTAACGCCGAATATCCCAAAAAGCGGGGGGAAGGCAATAAAAATACCTCACGTCAAATCTGCGACTCGATTATTCATTCCGAATGCCAACCTCCCCCCCCCCCTTACGCCCCTTTTGATACATGACATGAAATTATTATTCTAAGTTCACCTGAACACCGCAACCACAAATAGGGACGGTATTAATGAAATATTTCATCTAGCAACGAAGGGTATTTCTCTTGTATTAAAACTGTGAGTTTAGTATCCGAACTAAAACGCTAGTTTTGGGATCGATTCGGGAATGGTTTTGCCATTCCAATGTAATAAGTTGTTGTAGGATAGGCATTTTTTTGTGTATTTTTTTATTTAATATGTTTATTATTTTTGCACTTTATCCTTTCAAGTTTTTAACGCAGAACAATGATGCCCATTCTCATCATCAGAGTGTTAAATTCAGTTAGTCACCTTTTACGACGCTCATAAGATGAAATGGGATTGTGGTTTGTGGTATTCTTTGCCGCTACCACATGGCATGTAGGCCTTTCAACATTAAATATTTCAATAAAGATTCGACTGAACTGTTTAAATTATAAATCAGTTTTCTTCTACGGACCGTAATATTGAAATACTAATACAAAAAGGATCCCTGGTATCGGTAACAGATCAGCACTTTGCAAGCCAAATTGAGGCAAAAATGCGAAAGACATCGTTGCGACCGTCTGCCGTTGAATTAATATCGAATTTCTGTAGAATGAGCGGTAAATGGCTAAAGTAGTCTGTGATTGAGGCACACAGATGGATAGTTAAGGGAAGCTATACTCGTGGCTGCTGATGAACAGGCTATACAATTATTCAATAAAATAAAGGTATATAAACTTAGAAATGATTTTACATGTATTTAAGGTATTAAAGGCAAAAAAAGGCATTCTAATTTACTCTTTTCCACTTGAAACCTTTTCGCACGAGTTAAAATATAATGCGGTCAAAGAAGTATAATAACTTTATTTGTCCCAAGGTTAATCTTCCCGTAAATAAAAAAAAACTGCAATTAGAAAATTATAACTTGTTTTTTCACTGCTTTATAAGCTGCTTGATTTTTTATTATGTTACTAGTCGACCCGGCGAACTTCGTAACGCCTAACCTATAGCAATGTTGCTCATGTATTATTCTTACAAACCTTCCTCTTGGATCACTTTATCGATTACAAAAAACCGCATCAAAATCTGTTGGATAGTTTTAAAGATATAAGCATACATAGGGACAGACGCGGGAAGTGACTTTGTTTTATACTATGTATTGATGATTGATGATGTATTGATGATGATATTGATTGATATTGAAGATAGATAATATACATATTTTAGCTTAGCGTGCGATGTATGCGTGCAAATTTCGCGCATTTCAGCTGTAAAATGCTTCAGTGGTCGCATAGCGAGATTCATTATTATCGGTTTTACATTCAAAAACAGTTATAGCGGTTTCACCGGACCCGATCGATGCGGCAGTTGTTCAGTTGTACGACGACCTTAATGACTTCAGAATTCAAGTGATTTTAACCTTAATTGTCGGGGCTATTGAAGATAGTTGTTTTAAATTGGTTAGTTGATACTTTGTTCTAAGAGTAAAACAAAAACTAGTAGGTATAAATAAGGGTTTAGGAATAAATAATTGTACAAGAACATTTTCTGACAATTTTAACGTACCACAACGATGAAGTAAATAACCCACGTGATAATTAATTATACACAGGTATTATGTATGTACAGAAAAGTTTAATTCACGAGGAAAAGTAAACATTAAAAACACAACAGAAAGTCCACATTAATATTTACAACAGAAGGCGGAAAGGAAACTTTATACAACAAAATTAAATTAATAATCGAAATAACAACAATAAAAATGCGTGTATGTCTCAAAGAGCAGATCAAAAGAGAAGAGATGCATAAAGCATGCTTATAATCTTGTAAGGGTTATGTAGTAATTTTTTGCGCCATTTCAGCAAAAAAATTCAGGACTAACCGTCTTATTCATAAAGATACAGTACATTTTAAGTAGCGTTACTGAAGGTCTTCTTCTCTGGTTTGTTGTATGGTAAATACGTGACATCCAGTCTAAATTGACATGCGTCAAATAACTAAAATGCTTTTTAACTTTTTATGAATAAGAGGGTAAGTCTTTACATATATGACTCGAATAATTATATTAAAAAAAAATCATTTTTTTAAGAGTAAAAAAACGCATTTAAGACAGACTTAAAATAACTTGAGATACCCTACATTACTTAGTAATTCGATTATTATTATATGCTTTTCATATTATTTCATACATAGGCAGAAAAGAAAAAAAATTAAAAAAAAATGCGCTTGACGACTTATTTCAAACACCCATAGAATCAGAAGCAAGAGCGAAATCGAAAGCTAATAAAATTCACTTTGATATTACTGTTAAAAAATATATACTTGATTGGTTTTATTATAAGAAATGTTAAATTTTCACCTTTTCTCTTTGACCACATTTTTTTTATAAAGAGAAGTACTTTATTTTATTTTGAATTTGATAAGGTTTTATTAAATGAAAAAAACACAAATTTTCAAATTTCACCTGACCTTTTTTTTTAATTTTTTCTATGTCTAGAATGAGGCCTGTGCCTTTTATCCAGGGTTTCTTTTTTTGCACCAACCAAAGATTTACACTGTATGATATACCCTTTTTTTAATAAACCACCCTTTTTCCTGCTAAAAACTGTTTTATGCGATGTTTTGATAACCTACCTACATCAGCCTACTCCTTGAAAATTAATTAAGTAACATTAATAAGTATTCCTTGATGGATATAAATAACATTTCAGAGGGATCTTTGGAGCTGACAGCGAATAACAGGCTTGCTGTCTTCATAATAATTTTAGGCAAATAATAAATACCTAAAATTATTCTTTAACTATAAGAAAGTCCTAAAATATTTCTGTCATAGTCACGTACCGTGCCGTACGTCGTCGTGACATAGAAAGTGACATGTGTGACTTCTGTCAAGAAAGGTAGCCACTTCATTGCAATGCAATCAAATAACACATAGTTGCAATAAATGTAGTCACGCATTCAAAATGTTTAGTTAAAATGAAAATGTGTAGGTATGCATCTGTTTTTTATTCTGCAGTAATCTTGGTTCCTATAATCCGCGGTTGACAATAGAGCGCTGACACGCAACCGAATGTAATAGTATGGTTATTTGCAATGCCGTGCCAGCCGTCGTTATCGGCCGTAGAGACTTATAAAATAAAACGTTTGAGCGACATAAATATCGGATCGGTGACGGTGACGTCTCCGAGCGTCTCGCCACGTCGTTTCAGGACGTTGACAGACTCTGGAAACTAGTTGATGATAAAACTAGAGTGTGCCTAGGGTCTAGCCGTATTCTGTTTTGACAAAATAATATAATACAACAAACAGTTTTCTTTCGTATTGGGCAATAAGGACCAACGATATCATCGGGATAATTTATCTGGTCTCAATCAAAAATAACATACACTAAACAACACAGAGAGTGTGTTAATTTAAATACTTACACAATTATAATGAAAAATTAAAGTTATCTCTGTACTTTTTATTATTTTTATAGCAATTAAGCCAAAAGCGACAAATTGTGATACGTTTGTTGACAAATGACGGAACGAGCTTATTGCGTGTCCTCACCTCACCTAAGAACAAGTAAGGTACCTTTACCTTGGTGTATTGCCATTTAACTCAGCACAAGCATCTAGCGGCGATCGGCGATGAGCGAAGCGGCTGAATTTTATAGTAATATTGAGCTTTTTAAGCGACGAAAAAACAAAAAGGAGGAGGTTCTCAATTCGTCGCGTATATATATTTTTCGACAACGAAAGACGTCCACTGCTGGACATAGGCCTCCCTCATAAATCGCCTCACCGACCGGTCGTGATCGAACTTCATCCTGTTAGTCCCTCAACCTTCACCAGGTTGTGTGGCCACCTTGTGGGGTGCGACCACCCTGTGAAGGGTGATTAGCTGGTGTCAAAAAAATTAGCCCAAAAAAAACGAAAATCAAAAAATAAAAACTTTTTATAAAAAAAATTAAACCGCCGAAAAAACTGAAAAGCATTAAATAATAGGGAAACATTTTCTATTAGGACTTAATTCTCTCACTTCTTAAAGTAATTTTGGATTACCAAGAAATTTTGAGTCGGTGCCACAGAATCAACGAATAAAGATCACTAAATTACCTGAAATTCAAAGAAATAACCGAAAAACGTATGCCGCTGCGCATCGCGCTTTACATAAATAATGGATTTGCTTGTGTGGTGTGGCGACGACTTAAAATTTCTTGGTAATCCAAAATTACTTTAAGAAGTGAGAGAATTAAGTCCTAATAGAAAATGTTTCCCTATTATTTAATGCTTTTCAGTTTTTTCGGCGGTTTAATTTTTTTTATAAAAAGTTTTTATTTACACTTTTTCATGTAGAGAAAATAAATTATATATTTTATGGCAATATCAGTTTTTTTTTTTAAACTATTTTACAGTCATGTTGCATAGTATGTCATGCTCAACGTCTGCGATGTTATGTATTAATTCGCATTCGCACTATCGACTGCTACTTCTTTCCGCTAGGTACAACTTACTATGTCTTGTGGCAATATTACGAAAAGCCGAAGTGAACAAAACGACAAACCAGTGCGGTATGCGTGCTTCTGTTTGACATTACACTGTAACAGTTACATTTGCATATTTTATGTATTCAAAAAAAGGTATTTCATATTAAAAGCGGCGTTACTATACAAGCTGACAACTGATAAGAAGGCTTCTGTGTAATTTATTATACCTATGTAAGGTATATTAGTCTAATAAGTTTATTAATTATAAGTCGACTCGACGAACTTTGTACCGCTTAACCTTCTACTAATATTGTGCATGTATTATACTTAGAAACCTACCTTTTGAATCACTGTATCTGTTGAAAAACCGCATTAAAATGCGTTGCATAATTTTAAAGATTTAAATTGATCATTATTAAGTAATTTACGTTCCGTTTATTGAAACAGTTCAACCAGTGTTGTTGTAAGTATATAATAACAAAATAATATTTAGAAAAACTCATGCTGCGATAATGACAGAGCTAATTTTTTGATGAGATTTACGTTTGGGGGAAAACGTTTTCACAGCCTAAACCTTAGCACATCACGATTGTATTGCTGAGTCAGTACCATTTTACGGCAGCTGCAGCACTCATACAACTTGTTTTATTTTATATTTTATTTTTGTTTTTAATTAAGTTATTATTTTTATTTTATTTATGATCTTTTTTAATGTATTTTTTATTTAATAAATAATGTCCAATTGTCCATCTTAAAATATTCTAGGTTTAAACGTTTTAAATGTGTATGCATTGATAACAACGTTTTGTACTTGGTTTTTTTTTTTTTTCAGTTTTCGTAACGTACTAAAATTTCATAACGATTGTCCGGGTATTCTATACTCGTAGTCTTAAAAAGTTTTATTAAAAACAATACTCATCACATCATAATTCAAGGTCACTTTTTCATCGTGACGGAAATTTTCAGGACTTACCGAATACTATGCTTTTTTGAATACTCATATTGAAATTCCATATACAACCAAACGGAATACTGCAAAAAAAAATCTACCTGCAAAAAACTAGGCACCATCTAGTGTCATCATGAACGAGGAGTGGAGTCTGACTCTGATAATTCAAAAATGAACTTTATTGTATGCAAACACACGTAGTTTAGTTAGTAACAAAGTAAATGTGCCGCAAGTTGACACACAGTCACCACTTTCGTAACAGCCATTACATGCACCTGCCAAACGAATTCTTCGGCGCCCCACTTAGTTGCCCGACGTGCAATGCCGCCTAGTCGGTAAGTTTGGAAACTCTTTGACTTAAAAGCCAGACCACACTGTGCGGTGTAAATCCGTTCTGTCGCTGTCTAAGTGCTTTAAAACGACACGGAATATCTTTATTCTGAATCAACCAGTGCACATGTAGAGTCGATTTTATGTATTAACTTGACTATAATTGTGCTTATGCGTATGCCTGCTCGTTTAATGTTGTTCTTTTTTGGTTTCTTTAGAAATTTTGGGAAATCCATTACATACTGACCTTTATGTCAAGTTTTAAGTCTCCAGGTATATGTGTTTTGAATTAATTACGTTGTAATTCTAACTCGGTCAGTAACGGAATGGTTTTGAAAATATAGGTACAAAAAAAATACATATAATACATATAAGATAAATTTATTTAACCTTTGCATTCTCGCCATTTCAACAAAAAGTATACGTAGCTTAGCTCATGTCTTACGTGGATCCGAGCGTTCTTTATCTCTACTACTCATCTGTTTCGGTCTGCCGCAAAGTAAGTTTGCAGTCAGCTACACATGACCATATCGTTCTTTTGTTTCGGATCATTAATAAACTATTTTCTTTAACCAATACACATTAAGAACGTCTTCTTTGGCAAACACTAAAACATACTAGGTAAAACTTTCCTAATGATAAAATCAGTGGTATAGCACATGTGGGAATTAGAATAATCGATCGATGTTACTTTGGAACTTAGGACTTTTCATAACAGTTCAGTAACTTTATATTATTTGTTTTATGATAGCTACATATCTTTGTCAAAATAAACACACCCAAGCATTGTTATGTATGTTTTCTTCTCATTTAATTTAAGTCGTCTTAAAAAAGTTTTAACATTACTTTAACTAAGTTTAATGGATTTTGGTTTAGTTATTCAGATCGGTCTGTCACTAAAGCCGGAAGAGCCGGAAATTGTCTGGAACGAACATTATCTCAGGAATCCGGATTATCGTCGTTTCGGCACGTCATTTCCGGTTCGCGACAACATCCGGTAATTATTCGGAAATAGCTTAATGTAACTATAGTTCTGAGAGTGGTTTTTCACAAAGGAGTTGGTTTCTAAATACACGGTCACTTTTTAATCGTGGCGGAAATTTTAAGGACTAAGTATTTGCAATATAGGTATGACTCGAATAAATTATAGAAAGAAATCTTTATTTTCACTTAATTTCCTTGTTTTTTTGAGAGAAAAAAAACGCTTTTAAGCCTGATGGACCCCTTGTGCACCTCCCCGAGCACTGCCCTCACTCTACTGTCTTGTCTGAGGCCAGCTAAGCCATCGTAGGTTATGGCGCCGATGGTACACATAAATTTTAGTTTTTTTTGACAAATACTTTCGAAGGACTTTAAGTGAGGACGTTTAAATTCTTTAATTTAGTGTTTAAGATACAGTCTTGTATAACTATGCCTATATGTGTAAAATTTTCCTCCACGATTAAAGTAACCGTGTTTTATATATAAATCGACCAGTGTTATCTTTTTTATTATTTCAAAAAGCTATTCTAAAGGTAATGGATTTCAATACTTATAAATATTTAATGTTGTATTTTTTTTACTAAAAAGCTATAAAAATAAATAAACGCGAAACATTTTTTTTAAATGATTTCAAGTCCGGTTGACGTACTTACATATATTTTTAAGTATACTTGAAAGAGCATTAAATGACAAGTAAAAATCGCTCTTTCAGTAAATTTTAAACTTAAAGGTATCAAGCAGGTGTTGTGTGACACATGCTTGATACCTTGATGGCTTCAAGCGAAAAATATGTACACATCCTTACCCACCATGATCCCAAGAATATCGTCGTAGGGCTTTGCTGCAGTTATTTTCTCATTTTTCTCATTATATACTATCAACATTACTTGAAAATTGTGATAAACCCTAACTCTGTCTCATAGTGTGATCCTATCTTGGCTTCATCCCAAGACTCGTCGTAGGGCTTTGTTGCAGTGTTTGGCTCAATCTTGCCTCATTGATATAAACTACCTATTTTTCTAATACTGCTAACTTACTTTATAATAACACTTACACCGTCATTTTTGTGCGTGAATGTTGTTTGTGTGTCTTATTCTTATACCCAGAAAATAGAATTATGAATTCTACTCTGGGATAAAGAGCACATTTAGGTAGTCATAAACTCTTTTTGAAAAAATTGTTGCAGGTGAGTCTGAGATCGGATACTGCAGCCATCCTTGTTTTAGTTTTATACAATACAGGCCTACCTAGTGTATAAGCTAGCTGGGAGGTATGCATGCGCACTCAGACTCAATCTGAAATTTGAAATCTACAAAACTTACGAGTAAGAGTTTGTTTAACTATAAAGCTTAAGTTTACTAATGTAAAAGTTTGAATAAATAAACATTTTCATTTTCATTTCATTTTTCATTTTCATTTACATGTGTCACATGTCCATAATCACAGCACAGGAAAAAAAATAATAGAAAAGAGCAACGTAAAAATGCAACGCGTCCTCGTCGGCACTAATAAAAATACAAGATAACCTCTTTGAGAGCGAGCTGGAGTAACAATAGCTAGCGGCCGGAATATTCTCCGGCATAGTCGGTTCCGCTAAGCGTTTCTTTTAATACTGGGTTCCAGGACAAGGGTTCCTGCTTGTGTTCATGCAGAAGACACGTTACGCGTGAGCGGAGTAACAAATTTGAATGCTTATAGAGTCGCAAGCAAAATATGTGCGGCGACGACGACATCAAGAGCAACGTTATTGGACGCGGAATACGCGTACCTTGTCCTTGTTTCTCGGTAATAAAATTTCACGGAGCCTTTTGTGCCGTAGCGTATTGTTGCCGTTGCTCGGGCACAAAGCCGCCATGTCAAGCGTCACATTTGAAAATGAAACCAATTTCAACGCATTACCTCCATCGGCGGAGGCTCTGTCTTGAGTAATTTCGTTTCGCTGAAACACAATTTTCCCTTTTCGTTCGAACTCTACACTGCTAAAGAAAGAAATCAATTATGCAAACTCTGGCCGGACGGAAGGTGAAAACAATTAATCCAACAATCCAAGAGATAAGCAAAATAACCGTAATCTCGGAAAATGTAATCAATAAATTATAATACCCTTTTAAAGATTAAACGTGGGATTATCAGCGAAATCGCTAATGGATGCGCGCTCTTTAAATAATACATGCTATGAAGTCGGACCCTTAGCTTACTATCCGCCCATTTACATTTAATACAACACTGGACTGTGAACCGTACTCCGGGAAGTTAGTTCTTGATAGTTTTTATTTAAAATGTTGTTAAACAGAAAAAAATATAATATTAAAATCGTAACGTATGCCATTATACATGTTAAAAATTTAATAGAAATTAAATAAATAAATCTAAATATTTACCGACCAGTGGCGGCGATTTGAACGAAATATTTTACTTGTAGGTATATGTTTTATTTAAATTTTTTTTAGTTAACCGGAATTTTATACTGTAAATATGTACATACATTACTTTTTAATTATAACTTATTTCTAATTAAATAAATATAGTCTTACTTTAAAAAAAAAAAAATATTTACCTCTGTGAATAATCTTTGACATAAGTTTATACTGCCTGGACCAACTGTTTAAGAAGAAAGGGCAAAATTATATGCTAGTGACAGCACCGCCTGCAGCAGTAAAAGGCTGTGCTGAGATCAAAGAACAAAGCAATTGTTGCGATAAGAAACCTTTGATCGCTTATAACCAGGGTTCTGAACCTACGTATTCTCTTAATTTAAAGGTCATAATAAAATTCACTAAAAACTTTGGGGTCTGCTACTTGCAGTTTTTTTTTACAATAATTTATTTATTTTGCCGCTTAACAGGCCTAATATTATAAGCTTTGTTTTGATTTTAAATTATTTTGACGCTTAACTAAAATGAGATTTGCAAATTGCTTTTGTATGGCGTAGAAATGTTTTACTACCAACTATAATCAATATATATAAAACTCTTCCGTTACTGACTGACTGACTGACTGACAGACAACGCAGAGCCGAAACTACTGGGCGTACAAAGCTGAAATTTGGCATGTAGATTCCTTAGGGAGTGTAGGTGAGCACTCAGAAAGGATTTCCCGAAATTCCCACGGGAACGGGGAAAAACGGGATTTTTGTGTTCATGATAAATCTGCGCGGGAAATACCGCGGGGCAGCCTCTAGTAGTGATATATTATATAGTAATAAACGCCAAGAGATGACGTGGTCGACCCAGAAAGCGATGGAGCGACGAATTGGGAACGCACGATAGGGACTGGCGGGAATCTGCCCGGGACAAGGGTGTGGAAGGAATAGAAAGAGGTCTTTGCCCAGCAGTGGGACAACATGGGCTTGTATTAATAATAATAATAGTGATATTTTATCGGTTAATGCTATGTTGTAAATACCAAATTAAATTACTTACAGAACTTCTAAATAAATTACTTCAATAAGTTTTGTTGAACTAAATCTGGATTTATTTAAGCTCGTATGTCCACAATTAGTACCTAGTGCCACTCCCAATAAAACATGTCAAAGATAATTTAAACTAAGTATAATCATATTAAAGATAATTTTACCAAAGTTGAATTACTTTAGGCACTGTAAAGTCTGGCGATAGAAGGAACTTTGACGGTGACAAATCCCTAACTCGTTGTTTTATGCCCTCCAACGCCGGCGGTAAATTGTTCTGTCAAAATTTAATTAATACTTAAATTAAAAGTTTATCTTGTACCGTCTTTTGAGGAGTGTAAACGACGATAGCAGGCGCATGGTTGGCATAAGCCCTGTAGGTCCAGGCGTAAGAATAGGTCTACGGTACGCCCTCCCTGTCGTACGAGGTAACTAAAAGGGGTCATTGTGATCGTGGGTGTGAAAGGCGGATGTCCGACATATACTCATAAATCGGCCCCGAGAATGGTTTCCATGGTCCTTCCCAAAAACAAGAGACGGCTGCCGAGGGGGTTTGTATGTGTGCCAGTCCTACATCGCTCCCCCGAAAGACGGGAAATGGGAAAGGCACATCCCCTTTTTAACAAAAAAAGGCATAGTTGGCACATTGGTCAGCTACCTTTAGAATTTTATCCTCTCGACGGACTTGGTACTTATCTTTATCAAAATTTCATAAAAAGCGAAAAATTTATAAGGAATTTGCCGATTATTGTTATTTTTTTTATTTAATTTAAGTGTTATTTTAATGGTGCAAAAAAGAAACTTATGTTCAGTTTCAATATCTATTATTAGTTAAGTTTAGTTACTGAAATTGAAGAACCATTATTTACTGCAAAGGGTAGAGAGAAAACCAGGTGAAAACAGAATATTCGATACCGTACAACGAATAAGGAAAGCCGCGCGCCGGCTTTTTGATTGCGAAGGCAGGCGAATGAAATGCTCGTGAAATTATTATTTTATTTCAAAATGTTTATTTCGTTGGGGCGGGCCGTGCATATTGTATGTATGGCAAAATATAAATGCGCACTTTACATAAATAATGATGCGATTGCTGTACTTCTCAGAAAGTTTTTAGAATTGTCCTATCGTCAGGTACCTACATAGTTTTGAAGAAGTCCTTTTAGTTCGTTGAGGCTAAACTGAGGGTCTTCAATTGAATCAATTTTATCATAAATAACCTGCATAGCCGATGCCACTGACGTGCTCTCCCGTCGACCTCTTTTTAGGTTTTTCTTATTCTTTATTGTTTTAATATAATAATCTTGATGGTATCGAGCACGAGACTTTTCGAAATCCACTTCATCAATTCTACGCAAATTCTAAAACAAAAAAAAACTGTGGTAGGTATAATTTTAAAATAAGTCTCCTTTTTGTTTAAGTGCTATTTTTGTATTATTATCTTAAATATTATTTATTATGCTATTCAATATTATAAAGCCCTATTATGTAAAAGAGTAAATAATTAAAATTATTAAGATAATAAAACGATGAAAGCGGTGAGATTAAATACGCGTACACCCTTATATTTATTTTGCATAAGTTTAAACGCAATCAACAATATATAATTTACTTAGTAGGTATTATAACTTGGTACTGGGCTGGGCATGCACATAGCTCAAAGTATAAGGCGACCGCGCACTGAAAGGCGCAGAATAGGCAGAACCCCCATAAAGTGGACAGACAATGTATGTGGTCAAGGTTACGGCATAACAAGAGTGCACAAGAGTAGTTATTATGGCAATCTATGGGGGAGGTCTTGTCCAGTTGTGGACGTCTTTGGACTGAGATTATGAGTATGTATCTAGGCAGGTAGAATGGTGAGTACTTTACTCATCACTTGGTCTGTGCAAGACATCGATGATCGCAGGGTATTCAGGATCGTCGCTTTTGTAGTGTCTCCGCAGAGATGCATGATTGTATTGGGCGCACTAGGCGGTCGGTTTTCCTTTTGCTCGTCCAAATTTTCACAACAAATGAAGCATTTTGTTTCAAAAGAAAACCCGACTTCTTCTCTAGCCCTATGACTCAACTCGGTACAGATCTGTACCGATTAGTAGTAACGCGCGTGGAGTCGACAACGGTACAGATCTGTACCCGTGACGAGCCGAGGCGCCGCGCGACTTTTTTTACTCGTTTTTTATTTTTAGTAAATTCTTGGCTGAACCAATGTTGGCACAATGTTTGACAAATGTGTCGACTATGAATGATTGAATGGATTGGATGTCCAATGGATGATGGACTGCGGCTTCGCAGCCGCCCCTGCTGCCAAAACCTAACTGGGTTGGCTGAAATCTGCCACAGACGCTTGGTAAAATGTGCCTGCAGCAGATTTTAGACACCATTCGGCGGATGCACATACCTACTGCTATAGGCCTGATCCCACCATCCTTTTTTTTTTAAGGCTCAAAGATTGGCACCGTAAAGAGTCTCTAGTACCTCTTCGTTGACACCCCCGGACAGCATCAAATTTACCAGCAGCACAATGGCATTTAACAGCTCTTTGCCGGCGTCTCCGACGGTTTCCCCCACAAGGTCTTTGAGATGCTGCGGGTACAGACCATCCAGGCCGCCAGCAGAGCCGTTCTTAAACGACATTATTGCTGCTAGCACCTCCGATGCTGTCACCTGGGGGGTCAGGGCGGCGGGGCCGGCAGGCTCGACGCTGCTGAAGGTGGAGGGTGCTTGCTGCGCAGGGCAGCAAGCGTCTCGTCGGTGGCGGGAGGGACCGCGTCGCTGCTGAATAAGAGGTTGGCAGCTCCTCTGAGGTCTCCGTCGCTAACTTTACTCTCTATTAAAACTGCAATATGTTTAGGTTTATTGGTGAACTTCTTTGTACTTTTTTCTGGATTTTTGTAGTGGATGGTGTTGTTTGTCTGCTGGCAGTTCTTTTTATTTTTTGAGTAAGGGAGCTGCCATCCGCTTTACATTTTTCCACGTGCAGTGGTCTATATGCGAAGGTGAAAAGCTGCTCCCAGCTGTTCCTTGTATTATGAGTTGCAGTATCCTTAATAGTTTTAGTCAGGGCAGCGCAGACAGTGTGCCGTGCGCCCCAAGGGATTCTTTTTACTACTGGATACTTTTGTTTTAAATGTGTGATTTTTTTTAAATGTATGATTTAAATACGGACCTTTAAAAAATCGTTCGGAACTCCATGGTTTTTGAAGTTGCATTCGTTAATCGATTGGTTTGCATAAAACTCACAAATCTTCGAATCAAAACGTAGTTGTTCTGTGCTTACTTTTATCGTCTTTTTATTCACTTTTTTCATTTTATTATTGTAAACCGTAATGGCGCTACACATCAAATCAAAATCATCAGGCAAAATCGTTGAACGTTGAGATTTTAGAAATTGACATTACAACGTAAATTTTTCATGAAATGGCCAATTTGTCGATATGGGCACGACAAATAAATTTTATTAGAACTTAACATATTTATTTACAAATAAAAAATGGCCTCATAATCGCTGCCACCGGAAGGTACGGTGCCTAGCAGGCTGGCTGCGTTACCCTTCTGAATGGCCAGACTTATTCTCTGACCAAGGTAGGAGCCAGCCTGCCGGTCACCGGAATGGTGACGGCAAAAAATCATACTTCTGACTAATTGCGGCGTAGTTACGCCGTTTGAGGTCTTCGGCATCTGCGGCTGCCACGCCAGCCTCATCTGATGTGTTTGCACGTGACAAGCCGCCATGGTGTTGCTACATGTGGCGTCCCACATCAGCGGCCTGCCACGGCTCCAAGGGACGATAGTCATACCGTCGGGCCTCTTTCCGTCGTCTCGTGCCAGACCGTTAGGTTCGAGAGCGGCTGGCACGTTGACAGTGGTTAGGGCCCGACGGATAATGTCATTTAAACTAGCGTGTCGAGCCATGCGTCCGGCGCTGCACATACATGAAGCCGTGGTGGCCGAGGTGATCGACCATATCTCCACAGTGGCAGCGATGAGGAGCACATATCCTGACTCCCAGCCTTAGGCACACCCCCAGGGAAAGCGTGGTCTTATGCAAGAGGGTTCCCAGGTTGGCCGATGATAGCACATGCAGCCAGTAACCTGACACCGGGTCAAACGCTGCGCAAAGGCGAGCCCGTTCTGCAGCATCGCTGGCCGAGTCTATGAGTTTGTTTTGAATGATCTTGCAGATGGGCTCGTCCCACTGCTTATGGGAGTGTGAGTTGACCGGAGGATCTATGCCCGGGCGCTCCAGACGATCCTTGCCTCGCCTGAGTATGACGCCTCAACGTCACCGAGTGACGGGTTAGTTAACGTACAGTACAGTAGAGGACTAAGTAATAAACTATAATGACTAGCATAAATTTAATATATTATTTCTGGAATAAATCTACTACAAAAAGTACCAACTTAATATTTGAGATATTTAACATTGTTTAGGTATAAAGATGGAACGCTGACGAAGAATTTATAAGGATTCTCCGTGATAACGAAGCGGATGCTTTCTTTTGGAATTTCCATCTTGCTTTGGATCTTTATTTTTATATCTTTGTAAGCATTGTTTGGTATTTTCATTGAGTGAGTAACTGCCGACTTATATTTATTGCTCATTTCGATAAGATTAGACCCTAAATTACGATTTTGCACTTTGATGCCTATTAACGAAAATAAAAAAATGAAGTAATAACCCAAAAAGGAGCAATTTGTCTGCTCCAAGTCATCTGAGATTAAGGTTATCTTAAAGGGTCTACCCACACTTACCACAACCATATCTCAACCAGATCACGTAGTAGCACGTAGACGCATATTTTGTATGAAACACATTTCGCTGTTCACCCGTTCTTAACGACAGTGACAGGTACAAGCGCTGCGATATAGGTACCGCAAACTGCGGCCGACCAAACATACGAGAATACACTGCAGTGAAACTTTTATACACGTATCCACAACTTCACGGCTTTTTTCCCTGTGATAGGGTGTGGTTGTGGACAATGTGCAGCGTGTAGGTAGACTCTAAACCTGCGGTTCACATCGAACACCTCCCCGGCCGGGGACGGGCATCCATTAAAAGATTACCACATCGGATTAAGCAAGTTGGTACCAACCCCTACCTTAACGTCTGGCCCTTCTAATTCTTTACTAAGCGTAAAATATTGCCTACAAATTTATGTTCTCTCTCTTTCGCGACTTTCAAAGTATTTTATTTATAAGTACTTAAGATAAGACTTCGATAGATTTGGATATATTTGATTTCATTAACAAATACAGTGTGAATATTTGGATGGTGCACAGAAAGAAACCCTGAATAGAAGATCTCATTCTAGACATGGAAAAATAGAAAAAAAGCTCAGGTCAAATTTGATTTTTTTATGGGTTTATGTTTTTTCATGTACGTTGTGTGAGTTAGGGCTGTAACTTTAGACATATAAACTGATTTAAATAAAAATTTCAGCTCAATCGGTTTAAGATATCTGCTTCAAAATTGAGTTGCAATACTTGCAATATTTCGCCCGTACAAACTTTTATACATGCATTGAAAGTTAAATAAAAGCTTTTAATTTTAATAATTAATGATTATTCTGAGAAAGATTTAAATAAAAATTCAGAACTCTGTAAAAATGATACTATGCTTAAACTATGCTAGACTTAGACTATACACGTTCACTTTTGAATCGTGGCGCACAATTTCAGGACTAAATATTTGCATGATATATGAGTCTAATACATTATATAATTTTTTTTTAGTCTTTTTTAGTTTTTTCGGAAATAAAATACATATGCATGCCGATGGACCCCTTGCTTATTCCCCCACTCCGCTCATTGCCCTTCATTCTGTGTCTGCAGCTAAGCCACCGTAGATCATTCTTCGGATGGTACACACCATTTTTAGTTTTTTTTACAAAAACTTTGGAAGGACCTCAAGTGAGCATGGTGCTAATTTTGTTTTCAAAAATCATTCCTGTTTAACTATGACTACCGTGTGTTAAATTTTCCTCCACGATAAAAAAGTAACCGTGTATATGTAACCGGAAAATAACAAAAACAGTAAATTTATAAATTAAATGTGAAATATGGGGTATCCACACTTTACCTAGTTAATGTGTGTATTACCGGATGTCTCGCCGATTAAGTGCGGAAACAGAAAACTCCGACCAAAAATTCAAATCTAGGGCAAAATTGTAGGTTAGGTTAGGTTTGGCTTGTGATCTTTAACCAGCGTAGCGAGCGAAGCGAGCGGAGTTTGGGTACCTGTGTTAAACTGAAATCTAAGTCAAAAATTTTTTGAGCTTAATTTAGTCGTTACTCTGTAGATTACCTAGGAATTTTGCAGATTACCTAGTTAATGTTGAGAACAACATTTTATTTCGAACTCTAACGGATTCAGCCAGTTAGTGCACTTTTACTAAATTTCGCACATTAGCGGTAACATTTTAACCTATTAACCTACCTAGTTTTTAGTACCAGTAAAAATACTTTTAGTGTGATCGAATTGTTTGGCAAGTCTGATTGTACGTAAGTCTATGGACGCAAGCATTTTCACTGTCAACATCGACCAATCAGAGAGCAGTGTGTTATTTTCCGTATTTCAAAAAGCGTAAAATTAAAAGCTCTTCTGTGATTGGTCGATCCGTTTAGAATCTTACGAATTGATTTCCGTTAGTTTATAAATGTACTACGACGCGCCGAAAATTTATAAATTTGCGAAAAAGTGGGCGTAAAATAATTCAACTTATCTCTCGTTTAGAATCCTACAAAAGTTTATAAATTTCCTAGGAAATTTATAAACTTGCGAATCTTATTATTTTCCGGTTACATATATAAACCGTAATACGAAAAGTATTTCGATCGTAAATTTGCATAACATAATATTATTAGCTGATCCGGTGAAATTTGTACCACCCGAATATTATAAGTGTGTTCTGCTATATCATGGATCACTCTATTTAATAAAAAAACGCATCAAAATAAGTTGCGTAGTTTTAAGATAAGAATTGTTAATTAATACGCAATATACGTAAAGTAAGTGCATTTATTTTGCATTCTGTTCCATGGCGCATTTAAAATATTTTGTAATTCTACCTAAATACAGGACCTCCTGCAAGGAGTTATTAGATTAGATTATAAATTAGAGACTTTTTTTATTGCAATCAGAACAAAACAATAAAAAAACAAGTTACAAAGATCAATGCAAATGGCAGCCTTATAACTCAAAGCGATTTCTTCCAGGTAACAAATGAAGAGATGAATTCAATTTATTGTAATTTAGCTTGATATTCAATTGCTATCATAAAATTAGGTTCGAAGCTAAACTTTCAGTTTAATTTAGGTCCATGTTTATGCAAAATAAACTCAAACAGGGGAACCACGCGATAGGGCGATTGCCAGGTGGCTGCTGACGTAGCAACAGCAACGTCGTCTAAAGTAAACGTATTCGCGGACACGCGTCCAGTGTATCGGCACTTAACAGCCGATCGTGCTCGGGAATTCTGGGATTCTTCCCCATTCTCGAGACGCGCATTTGCTTTTTGTTTTTCACCTTTTCTTAGGTACAATAGTTGTAACAGGTTTTTTTTATTGCCTATGTAAAATATTAAATATTAAATGTATGTTTTAGGAATAACATTAGATCATTAATTACTTACAGTAAAAAAACTTGTCATATGGGAAAGACTCATATTTTAGACTATGGTATACCCGGTACTCGTCCAATACAACAATAGAAATCATTTTCTACTAAAATATTTTTCTAATTGACACTTCATTTTAGTATGTTTCTAACACTACAAAAAAACTAGGTACACGTTTTCCTTGTTTCAAAATTCGCAATAGATTTAGACTAATTACTAATTTATCGGATTAGATTGTATAAGAAACCAACTCATAAGCGATGGACATCAAAGTCATCGTGATTGGCTAAGATTTTGCTAGTAAAAAAAAAACATAAATGAAAAACGTGCCAAAATGTTCCTTTCTTGAACTTTTCTCGAGCCTCTACTGTGAAATGTGTGAAATCGACCACAGACACCAAAGAGTACACCACTTTATGTAGAAGGTAGATTAACAACAAATAGTAAAAATTATCATAGAGCTAGCCAATTCACTTAAATCTCGCTTTGATTGGTAAACAAAATAAAATCCTCGCCCTTTCCTCGCCATAATAATATTTAATTCATTTCGTTCCGTAGTGTAAAGAGATGGGAGATCGCTACGATAGATTTATTGATTGGTTGTTTTTTTTATTCGCCCGCCATTATTCTACATTTTTATACAGCTAAATATTCATCTTCGTGTTTCCTAACTTATAGTGAGTGCGACACAAGAATCCAGAAATTGAAAAGTGGCCACACTGTATGGAAAATTTTATATATATGTCACCGGAAAATAACAAGAACCGTAAATTTATAAATTTTCTAGGAAATTTATAAACTTTCCTAGGATTCTAAACTAGGGATAAATTGTATCATTTTACGCCTACATTTTCGTAAATTGATAAACTTACAAAACTCACTCGTAAAATAAAAAGTAACCAATAACCAAACGCCATGTTATGACGAATTGAAATTTACCACAGAGAGCTACGAAAGTTTTATGGTAGCCATGACCAAAATGTTTTATTTTGGTAGAGTGAAATAGGGAACCCTTACTAGGTAGATAGGTAGGTTACCTAGGTACCTATAATACACTTACTACTTTTTATTTAAGTTTAGGTTACTTTTTATCCCATAATAGCATATTACATCTGTCACCGTTATAGTGCGAAAAACGTTAATCTGCACTTTACCGGGCAATGTGCACATTAACTGTTTAGGTCAGTTAATGTGCGAAATTTTATGTAAAATATGGGGTATTCGCACTTTACCTAGTTAATGTGCATATTACCGGATGTCTCGCCGCTAATGTGCGGAAAACAGAAAACTCGGACCGAAAATTCAAATCTAGGGTAAAATTGTAGGTTAGGTTAGGTTTGGCTTGTGACTGTGGCTCCCTGCAGTACCGGGCCGAAGAATAGGACTGAGGTATCCCCTGCCTATCGTAAGAGGCGACTAAGAGGGGACCCCGGGGTCGTTTGGTGCACGAGGCGGGCGCCTCGTGTAGTCATACAACGGCCCCGAGAGGACGGCGGAACGCGGGTGTCCGAAAAAAGGTTTGGCTTGTGATCTTTAACCAGCGTAGCGAGCGGAGCTTGGGTTACCTGTGTTAAACTGAAATCTAAGGCAACAGTTTTTCTAACTTCACTGTATGCTTGGTCGTTACTCTGCAGTATACCTAGGAATTTTGCAGATTACATAGGTAATGTTGAGAACAATATTTTATTCGAACTCTAACGGATTCAGTCAGTCAGTTTGCAGATTAACTAGTTTATGTGCACTTTTACTGAGTTTCGCACATTAGCGGTAACATATTAACCTATAAACCGACCTTGTTTTTTTTTTTATTATTTAGCCTAGTTAATGTCCCACTGCTGGGCAAAAGCCTCCCCCCCATTTCGCCAAGCCTTCCAATCTTGTGCCAACTCCGGCCAGTTCTCGAGGTGAGAGTCGAGATCGTCCCGCCATCTCCTCCTTGGTCTTCCACGTTTGCGTCTGCCACTAGGAACCCACTCGGTTGCGATTCTCGCCCACCGGTCCGGGTCCAAGCGGCAGACGTGACCAGCCCAGTTCCACTTGAGTCTGGCAGTCACCGCACCAACGTCAGCGATGCCGGTCTGGGAGCGCAAGGTAGTATTTCGGACGCGATCCGTCCTCTTCACTCCTAATATACTGCGCTCCATTGCTCGTTGACAAATCTTGTTTTTAGTACCAGTAAAATACTGTTAGTGTAATCGAATTGTTTGGCAAGTCTGATTGTACGTAAGTCTATGGACGCAAGCAATTACACTGTCAACATCGACCAATCAGAGAGCAGTGTGTTATTTTCCGTATTTAAAAAAGCGTAAAATTAAAAGCTCTTCTGTGATTGGTCGATCCGTTTAGAATCTTACGAATTGATATCCGTTAGTTTATAAATTTACCACGACGAGTCGAAAATTTATAAATTTGCAAAAAAGTGGGCGTAAAATAACTCAATTTATGTCTCGTTTAGAATCCTACGAAAGTTTATAAATTTCGTAGGAAATCTAAAAACATGCGAATCTTGTTATTTTCCGGTGACATATAATAATATCCGTCCAATTTCCATACAGTGTGTAGCCACTTTTTAATTTTTAGATTTTAGTGTTGCATATTACCGGTACCTTCTTAGCGCGAGTCCTAGCACTTGGCCGTTTATTTTTAATATACGGAGCCCGTAAATAACAGGCTTGACAGACGTCTCCGGACATCCGGCGTTGCCATGGCGACGAGGTAAAATGCCGGACGAAGTAGCGAATGGCTCGTAAATGGGTATCAATATTTCCAACTTCGCTATAGTCCATTACGTATCTCACTTTGCCGTTATACCTATTTTGCTTTCTTTGTGAAAAAATTCAATTGGTAATTTTCATCCTGGTTTTTTTGGCTCTTCTGTTACGGCGTCGATTGTAGGTTTTTAATTATTATTTTTTGGATACGAGATAAATACATATAACAAGGTAAAAAAGTTTTATTGCCAAATAAAAATAAGTGATTATGCAATAGGTACCTTGACATACAAATACACAGAAGATTTTGAATAGTCACCCCTTACTGATCACTGTATAAAACTTGTCACAATTTTTGAGTACAATAACGTTTTCTAATTTAGGGTAAGTTAAGTTAATCCACTAAAACAATATATTTTAACTACCTACTCAAATCTAGATGTTCTTATGTATTTACTCATTCCTAAAATAATTGTGGGTTGGCTGGAAGAAACGCTTATCGCTTTCTATGCATCCAAATTCAATTTGTCTGTACCCTGAATTGGATTATGCACCTTTGTATGCAATAAAGTGTATTCTTTTCTAATTTTGATTTCAAACTGAATTAATATTTTAGTATTCTTACTTCAATTAAATAGAGTTTGAGTATGTTGTGAAAGTTGTAATTAACTTAACAGGTTTAATTACAGAGTAGCAACAAAAAAGGTTTGTTTCTTTGAGGATTCGCTTTCGATACGGATTTGTCGGAGAGCCATTGATTTCGTGTTAGGGCTATGTCTGGGTCGTTACACGCCGTTAGGGTTGTCACTAGTGTTCATTTGTTTTCAATGACTTTAATTAAGTATCTGTATTTAATGGTCACCGATCAGAATCGAGACAACCCAGATGTCCCCACTATGTAGTCACTAAATTCTATGGCACAGAGTTCAAAAACCTTAAGAGCTTACACGGTACGTAACTGGCGCCACTCCCGATAAATAATTAATATCTTCTAAACCATGTACGAAATCAATAATATGCGTCTTTGACTCCCTAGATCACTTAGAATCTCTTGCTTAGATTTTTTAAGGCCCTGTTTTGTAGCTTTAAATTGTGAAGAGACCGCTTTAAATTATGTTTCTGTCGGTAATTTCGCCGCGCCTCACCGAATGTGAGCTGGAAAAATTATTGTTTTTTTTAAATAATTGTTTGCAGTATCAGGTACGGTTTTATGCGTTTGTGAGTCTAGTTGAAAATCATAACACTTGGTACGGTAGATTATTAAATCAAGTTTATCAGTTTAGAGTCTAAACTTTACACCATTTCCTAATTGTATGTCTGCTTTCGAAAGCTTCTTATAGTTATTCGATTCTCGACCGGTTGACAACCCTAAGAAGCCATTTGCCCCGTTGGTACGTTAAACAAAAAAATCTTATCGACCGAAGGAAATGTAATTGAAAACTTTATGTAGATAGTAATTGTATCTGAATAAATCTGTACGACTAATTTGTTGTAATGGCTTCCTACTTGTCTAGGGCTTAATAGATCTACAGATTCAGTAACTTTCAACTTGAAACACTGCGGGTACTCACTTGTTGTTTTAGCTGCAATTAGTGCTCGTCCAACGGTCAGCGCTGACGTCGGTATTTATGTAAACAATTTAACGCTTACTTGTGAAGCACAAAAATAAATCATTTTATTATAATTTTATTCAAACTTTTTCATCACCTTTTTTTTCGAAAAGGACGCGCCTTAAAATTTTTAATTAAGCGTCGCAGTAAAAATCTTCAGTCAGACAGAAACTTTCATTCCGCCAAATTCAATTTAACATATTACTTATTATCGAGGAGAGGGAGGGAAAAGAAAACGAATCTCCTGAAAAGGTAGAAAATTAATACTACGTCACAAACGAAGCCGGAATCAGAACGAGCTTACGTAAACTTGTGGGTTATTTCGACAGTCTCAAAACCTTTAATGTCCGAAATTTTGCCGCTTTTTACACCTTTGTGCACCTCAGTATAGTTTTAAAGACGAAGATATTAGTCTAGATAGCAATAAAATTTACAGGTTGCGAATAGGTACATTTTTAGAAAAGTTATTTGGGTCCTTTTTGGGTCTAAATTCTTAAGAGTTAAATATGGAAAAAAAAACATTAAAATAAATAGGGCCAAGCCCATATCTTTGGGGTGGAACGCATAGCAGACGGTCCTCCCTGTCCCCCATTTACGTATGTCCACTCATCTGCCATACACCCTGTATATTGTATTTTTTATTACGACCATCAGACAAAAAAATTATCTTATCTAAAGCATAAAAAAACAGTGTTACGTAGGTACCTATGTACCAACGTAATTGACCTAAATCCACTTCACCAATTTAAAATAAAAAAAACTACTGCTGCTACTACAACTATGCATTTCCATATCATTAATTGAACAGGCAAATCAAGAATGTATGGAAATTCATAATTCTCGCCTGCGTCTGCGTCGGAAATAAAATAAAGAGTCACTATACGACTAGAGAACAATAATACCTCAGAGAAAGGCAACCGCCGCTACAATTCATCTTTTAGAGCGCATGGGATAAAAAAAAAAAAAAGTTTATTTCCAGTAAGTATGTAGAGTCAGCAACATTTTTTTTTGTAAATTTGATAAAATATTTTTTTGATATAATATGGCAGTGAAAATCGGCTTCTAAATTAAATTAAAGTAATAAATTTACAATTAGCAAATTGGAAGTGGGCAGCCAAGCATGAAATATTGTTTTTATATGAAAATTTCTAGGAAGAATATTTTCTCATCTTTCATATTTTTTTGACGTATGGTGTCTGTAAATATCGGAAGACCTTTTTCATTTTTTTACATTTGTTTTAACTAATACAACAAATTTACAAAATGTACTAGTGTATATTAAACAAAAAACTTACCCAAATAAAAATTACATTTTCACTATTAAATTTGGTGAGCCAAAGAAAAAGTTGTGCACTTGGCACTCACCATAGATGGACCAGTTTTCCCTCCTCAACTACAAATTTTTCCTTTCTTCTCCCTCCCCAAGGCGTCCGTACGACGAAATGTGAAATTTCAATTCTGAAGGAATTTTTTTTATTAAAGTATCGAGTCTTGGGAGCAGAATATAGTTTGGGAACAAATAAACGACTTTCCAGAGGTTCTTTTTCTTTTTACCGCGTCGACTTGATTTATCGGCCGGGACTCGGGACTGCCAGAGTCATCTAGATCGAGCCTCTTACATGAATCAACACCTTTTCAAGAGTAAAAGCATGGCAGTTTTTTTTTTTTTTGATGAGATTGCTTTAGAGCACTTTACCTAATATGCAGACAATGATTAAATAAAAAGTATCATTGTTATTTTTTCTCTACACTGTAAAACCAAGCTTCAAGTGTTCTTTTGCTTCTCAATCGTACATAAGTTAATCTAAATTACATGTTTCTGCATACATTTAATGTTAAGGCTAAAATTAGGTAATGGTATATAAAAAAATAAGCTCCTCTAAAATTAAATAAAAGATAAATTAAATTTGTTTTCCCTAATAATAAAATAGTAGCAATCAGTAAAATGGACTGAAATAACTATAACTATAAACTGAAAAACTCCGCACGACCGCCGTTTAAATTATTGAATGCACAATTATTTTAATGGCGCTTATGTATTCGGGTTATTTATAGAGCGCTGTCTACTTCACTTTATTGCAAACAGCTTTTTAAAAAGTGCGGGTGCATGAAACTGTTACATGCGACGCTACATACATTGCAACTCTTATTCACATTTTAGCTGCTGAGAGACGAACACTGTTGGAAAAAGGCCTTTCTCACAGACAGGACAAGGGAAAACATTTTAAATTTGCCATAATCGCCAAGCTTGGCAGATGGCTGTTCGAGTTTTTATCGAAGGAAGCTGCCACTCGTTCTATGGGCGCCCTCTTACTCGCCTGTTATGTCACCCGTGGGAGAAGATAGGGTTCTATGTCTCCACCACACGGCAATCTATGTTATTAGTCATTCATCAAACGGCAGTCAAAAAGTCTAATTTAACAGTGGGGTCATAATTGGCTCAAACTATCAGTGCACTATTTTGTGCCTTCGATGGAAAAACCATGTGATTTCTGTGACGAGTAGTCTTGCCTTCAAAATCATTATTTATTTTTTACTTGATCTAAAAGGATATGGCGGGACGATCTGGGGTGTAAATGGGTTTTTAGTTAAAATCTAAACTAAATATACACTAGAGACTTAAAATTTTCAATATTAAGCTCTTATTATTAAAATAGCAAAATGATATCATGACTGCGTTTTGATACAGGGTGTTAAAGTTTGTATAAAAACTGAAACCGTTACCAAATTTTCTAAGAAATCGAAATATAATTGTTGTTTTTAGATCTTTGGGAGCGCTAATTACAAAAAAAAAATGGAATCCAAGATGACGGACATACAATTTTAAAATATCAATATTGGCGGCGTTTTCTAAGTTATTGGGGGGTGCTTTAGAACCACGAGAAAAGGCAAGATAAAATATTTAAAAATACATAGTGTAAAAATATTTGTAATAATGGGTAAAAAGGTTTCTATTAATTTCGACGGGTGACGAAAACTCCTTTTTCAGGAGAAAAAATTATTTCGTTGACATAAAATGTCAGTATCGCGTTTTATACAAACCGTATCAGATTTTTACACTCATCAGTATAAAAGTTTGGACTGAAGCTGACTTTTGTGACGTAGCACCCACTGAGACGGGATTTTAGGATAAATATTGCTCTGGATCCGATGTATGGGTTGTAATTTTTTATATTACTCTTGAATTTTTTGCTGTAGATTGCATTAAATTTAAATTTACTTATTGAATTTAATTTAGCGGGTTTGCGTTTGTTGTGATCTGTGATGTGATCAGAAATGATACCTTGATATTTATCAATAAAAATCAACCAGTTATTTAGGTATCTTAATTATTAAAGCGCTTGCGGAGCTGCGGGAAAAAGCTAGTTCAATATATAATTAATAATGGGAATTCGATAAATTATTTTGCGATAATAAATTGCGATCGAATTTTTGGCAAAGCGTGGCATTATGGCATATAATAACCTTTTCGAATGTTTCTCCTTGTGACGATCTGTGAAGGCCCTGTCCATCAGTGGAGGTCCCCGGCTGGGATGATGAGTCTCATTTATGAGCCAATACCCGCCACAGATTGTTGGGTGAACTGTGCGTAGTGGGTGGCGCGCCGTTCCTTATGTCATCTTATTTAGGACCTTTGAATTTGTTATCCTCTAGAAAACTTCGCCGCGCCGGGCCTGATGTGCGCGGGGCCTAAGTCTTAAATGCTCCTTAAAATAAAATGTTGTTACCTAAAACCTATTGAAGAAGTAATCTAAAAAAAGATCCAATTGAAAAACGTTCGGTTTGCACAAAGAGAATAAAACCCACAAAGAGGGTCTCGGAAAATAATGAAATGCCATTCTTTGAAAAGATTATAGGTTAGTTGAGCGAACTCTCCATTAATTATCTGAGTAGATTGAACTTTATTCTCAGTTCTGCCTCTTCCCCTATTTGTCGATATGCATTGCATACCTATGCATTTCGGGATGTACACTTTGCACATGTAAAAAAAATATAATTATTTTTATTCGATTATTTTCCAAACAAAAAATATATAATTTATTATTTGTTAATTTGACAAATAAGGGCTCCAACAGACGAGCGACAGAGCTTTTTCAGCGACACCTTGGCGTCGCGAGGTACTTGCTGTAAATCATCTGTCGCTTGTCTGTTGGAGCCCTAAGATTTAAGATTTGACTCATGTTGCTTTTGGAAAGCTGTCACCTAAGGTGAGCTGAACCACTCTCGTTTTCTTTTAAAACCCATTGTGAGCGGATTCTTTAATCTATCGATAGTTTTTTTTGTATTATGGTTGTTATTAAACTTTTCTTACAATCTACCTACTATAAACGATCCTTCCTAAGTTAAATTCTTTTTTTTTTGTTTTGCTGAGCCTTATGATAATATGAGGACCGATTTTTTTACAAATAGTAAACAAATATTGATTTATTTTCACTTTTTATGAGTTAAATATTTTATCGATTGTTCTTAGTTTTCATAATCTTACTTTAATATCACAGATTCTTTTTTATTAAATTAGAAAATGCTGCAACTGGAATCTTTCCAGGTAACAAATAATTCGCTATAGGCAGCATTCGCAGACAACAACTATAATAAAAAAAGAAAAAAATCAACAAAAAACAAATATGGAAATAAGCTTAGAAAATACAACCAATCCTTTTTTAACAGCAAAACTCAATGTAACATGCAAAACTAATAACAAAAACAAATAAATAAAAACTTTTCATCAAAAAATTAAACCGCCGAAAAAACTGAAAAGCATAAAATAATAGGGATTTTTTTTCTATTAAGAGTAAATTTAAAGTCGGCGCTACACCGCACAAGCAAATTCATTAATTATCTAGGTAAGGCGTGATGCGCGGCGTACACGTTTTTCGAATATTTCTTTGAACTTCAGGTAATTTGATGATCATCATTTTTTGATTCTGTGGTGCCGACTCAAAATTACTTGGTATACCTAAATTAATGTAAGAAGTGAGTAAATTAACTCTTAATAAAATAAAAAAAACCTATTATTGTATGCTTTTTGTTTTTTTGGCGGTTTAATTTTCTGATAAATGTAAATCACAATACGGCAATACAATCTGTGAGTGAACAATAAAGTCACCCCCATTTTTCCACCCTTATAGATAGACTGGTGGGTAGTATTTTAGAGTAGTTTTATTTCCAAATTTTAATAGAACCATCTTCAAGCGATTAAAAAAAAATTAAAATCGGTCAACTTTGTAAAAAGTTATTCGTGATCATACATAAAAAAATATCTATATATATATATATACGACGAATTGAGAACCTTCTCCTTTTTTGTGTTTTTGTCGGTTAATAAAAGTATAGCACACAGCCAGCTTACACAAAAATGTACGTAAGTAGATCCCCACTCCTCGTCAGAAGTCACGAAAAATACGACGAATTGAGAACCTTCTCCTTTTTTGTGTTTTTGTCGGTTAATAAAAGTATAGCACACAGCCAGCTTACACAAAAATGTACGTAAGTAGATCCCCACTCCTCGTCAGAAGTCACGAAAAACGCACAACGTCACATTTATCACTTACCTTTGTCTAATCAACCACTGACACAACACTTAACAGTCATCGCGGAATAAATTAAAAATGTTTTTTTTATTTGTAATAAATTAAAATCCGAACTTGGAACGTATGCATCCCATTGCAACGAACTATGATACCTGGTCGCCCGGTTGCCGGCCTGTGGTCAGGCTACGTCCTAACCCTCAGGACCACGGCACGATTCTAAGGTTAAATTGGTCTCACCCCGCCAATTTATAGGGGTGGAACGCGCACGCGTGCAGCACCCTGTTGCTTCCTCAGTGCTGTAGGAGGGACCCGCATCTGATTTCTCGATTATTTAAGGATTACGTCATAAAAAATACTATTGAAGGGTAATTTGTGTTTAATTGTTACTGTCTTATTGTCAGCGGCAACTATTTCATCGTGGCGAAAAATTTCAGGACTATATCTTCGCATGATTTATGACTTGAATAAATTAAATATATGTTTACATAATCTCACGCCTTTTATTCCCCGAAGGGTTAGGCAGAGGCACCACACCAGCTTAAGAGCCGGACCCACGTTTAGCCGAGTTTATGCTTTATTGCCAACGTGACAAGGCTTAGGGGCCAGCTTGTCGCCGCGTTTATAACGACCACTACTGCGGCCGGGACCAACGGCTTAATGTTCTTTCCGAAACACGGAATCATCTTACTTTTTGGACAATCAGGTGATTCAAGCCTGCAATGTCCTATCCAACCGAAAACAACCACAACGTGATTTTTGTGAGAAATCAATATGTGGTGTTGTCTGCGGGGATCTTTTTTTTTAATAAAAGTAAATATACAATTTAAATTTTTAAAAAACTATCAAAAACGCATTTAAGGCCGCATAAAACGCATATAAAAACTTTCGAAGGACCCCAAGTTATTATGTTTAATGTTATTATGTTTAATTATTTTTCCATTTTGTTTTCAGGAATCAGTCCTGTATAACTATGCCCACCGTGTGTTACATTTTTCTTAACGATTAAAAATTAACAGTGTTTAACAATATGTATATATAAAGTTCACGAGTGGCGAGCGCGAACCAGAAGTCGCAGAGTAGGCAGACCCTCCACAGGGTGGTCAGACGACCTGGTGAAAGCTGCGGGAGTGTTCTGGATGACGCTTACTCAAGACCGGTCGTTGTGGCGATTTAAGGGTGATGACTATGTCCAGCAGTGGACGTCTTTCGGTTTAAATGCTGATGATGAGTTATATAGGATTAAAATCTTATGATTTGCTTATATTTGCCATAAATATGCTTAGATTTGGTTCGCTTTTCATATCAAAATTGTCGTCGACAATGAAAAAAATGGCAACACAGACAACAAAAATATCTCAGAAATTACTTTATTTTGTATCGATAGTGCCTGATTCGTGTCGCATCACTATGTCTACCCCCACACCCCTACAACCTGTAACGCCCGCCCCCTTACCCACCCCTATTTTAAACAATGACTAAAACTTATGTTTGTATATTGAATATAAAAGAATTATTTGATGGATTAAGTATGTTATGATTACTTTTGTAAGACAAAATAAATTTGAATTACGTCATTTAGAATTAAAGAAAAAAATCACATAATTATATATATTTTTAAATCTTCAGATTAAAGAAATATTAAGAATCTAATTTTATACATATTACATATATTTTATATTTAAGAAAACATGGAAACGTCATAACTTATGCTAAATAAATAATCATAATATTATTATAGTTATGTTACAATAATGTTACAATAAAAGTGAGAAGTTATAGTCTCTAGCTAGTTAGTCTGTGATATAAATTGAGGGTTCAATGCTCAGGTTCAATGGTAAGTATTGACGTTTGTTTTTTTTTCTTAATGTAAAAGCAAAGATAAAAACTCTTTATTGCCTAAAATAAATGATGTAAAAAATTAACAATAACATTTCGAAAAAAGAAAGGGCAATTGAAACTTATCGCTGAAAGCTATTTCTTCCAGGCAAACCACGAGCATAGGGAGGATTTTTGTAACTTCAATGATATTTTATGAGGGTGCGTAGCATACAGGCTTTGTAACATTTTAAAGTAAGTATACATCACAGAACATCATGCTCTCTCTCAAAGAGAATACAATAAAAATAGCATGTCGTGGCCATATCATGAAATGGGAATTTTTCATGAAATGGCCAATATTCGTTGGCCAGATCGTTAAAATCTCAACGTTTAACGATTAAGCCAAGTGATCGTATGACTATTTCATGAAATGGCCAAACGTTAGCGATCATATCGTTTAATGTAGTTAAAAATTTCCCCGCTAGTGGTGCTGTTGTTGCGTGTGTTGTGTAATTTGATGTAACGCGCCATTACGGTTTACAATAACAAAATGAAAAAAAGTTAATTTGAGTGAGGAACAAGACGATAAAAGTAAATACAAACCAAAATAGATCTGGCCAAAGGAATATTGGCCGTTTCATGAAATGTGTACTTTTCATGAAATGGCCAATTTTACGATTTGGCCACGACAAATAAATACATATTATGTCAATGATGACATTACATGTTTATGCGCGGTGCGTGCGGTGCGGGAGGTGCGGATAGTGGACGCAGTCTAATGTAAATTCATACAAAGCAAACTCAAATCCGTTGCGTGCCGTGCGGCGCTGACCAATGAACGCGCACCTTTAGCCACTGATTTAAAACCTGAGTTTAAAACAAAGACGTCCTAGCTCCAGTGTTGCCAACGGATGAAATAGCAATCCGCCAGATAAGGTTCCTCAAGTGATGAGTTAATCCCTCATTTGAGGGGGCTCGTTACAGTGAGGTGAGTGAGTACAGTGGCGGTCTAGCTCGCCGTAACACTTCCGGTTTCTCTGTATTGCAAAATAGCTCTTTTCTTTGGCAATACAGTCTAGGACTGACGAAACCATAGACAAATCTGTTACGGCCTCCTAGTCCGCCACTGTACCTCGTATAAAACTCGTAAGGGGGCTCGTGAGGAGTGAGGAGGCGTGAGGTGTGAGGCGTCGTGAGGCGTTAGTGTGTTTTAACGACGCCTCACGCCCTCACTCCTTCGAGAAAATAAACAACGCGACGTAGGCCTCAGGTCCCACGCCTACCTCATTCGTCGCGCGCGAGTAAACAAAATGAACCCTAGTAAATGAGGACTAGGTGAGGTGAGGGAGGTATAGCGATCTACTATATCTATGGAGATATGGCCTTGTTCAAGAGTTAGTTATTTTTTTCATTGGAAAAAGAACAAAACGTTAAAAAACCGTCTTTGGTTTTGGTTCAATCGCTTTTCGTTCGTTCAAACGTTAAATTTTAGGAGACGCGATCTGTTGCGGCTCAACTGATACAGCGTTGGGATGTGGCTTTACGCAGCCGGGAAAGCTCGTTGTTTATAAAGGTTCAAAGGCCAAAAATCAAGTTCCTTAAATATACTTACACAAAATCGGCAACTCTGTCTTTCAAAAACGATATATTATTATTACAATATAGGAGATGTTTTTTTACATAGGAAAATTAATTAAAACTTTATTAAAAACTAGTCGACCCGGCGAACTTCGTACCGCCTACCCTATTAGTATTTTATGTATGTTTTAAACTTAAACCTTACTCTTGAATAACTCTTTATATTTAAAAAACCGCATCAAAATCCGACAGACGCGGAAAGCGACTTTATTTTATACTATGTATTGATTAAATAAAAATTACCCCCTCAACAAAAAAAAATAAGGTCAACCGGGGCTAATGCGTCACCATACTTTGAATAAAATATTTGTTAGATTAAAGCAAACATAATATACGCCCTTATAAGCTGTAATATACCATACATAATAGGAAATATCATGCAATTTTATATTTTAATGCTGTTTCATGGAATCAATATTTATAAAACTCTTCCGTTACTGACTGACTGACTGACTGACTGACAGACAACATCATCATCATCATCATTTCAGCCGTAGGACGTCCACTGCTGGACATAGGCCTCCCTCAAGGCTCTCCATCTGTACCGATCGCAGGTGGCCTGCATCCAGCGTGGACCCGCAGCCTTGCGCAGATCATCCGTCCATCTGGTCGGTGGACGTCCTACGTTGCGCTTGCCGATCCGTGGTCTCCACTCGAGAACTTGGCCCCAGCGGCCATCTGTTCTGCGGGCTATATGACCTGCCCATTGCCACTTTAACGAGCTTATCCGCTTGGCTATGTCGGTGACCCTGGTTTCTCTGCGTATGTCCTCATTTCTGATTCGATCCCGCAGAGAAATCCCGAGCATAGCCCGCTCCATGGCTCGTTGAGCTACTCGGAGCCTGTTCATACGCCCTATAGTGAAGCACCACGTTTCAGAACCGTATGTCATCACTGGCAGCACACATTGGTTAAATACCTTCGTCTTCAGGCACTGAGGAATATTGGACGAGAAGACGTTGCGTAGTTTCCCGAACGCCGCCCATCCGAGCTGGATTCGGCGATTGACCTCCTTCTCGAAGTTGGACCTACCTAATTGGATGGTTTGTCCTAGGTATACGTACTCGTCGACAACTTCGAGAACCGAGTTCCCAACCATAACTGGGGTAGGCAGAACATGGACATTAGACATGACCTTCGTCTTGTCCATGTTCATTTTAAGGCCCACCTGTTGGGAGACTCGGTTGAGGCCTTCGAGCATCGTGCTGAGTTCCTCCATCGACCTTGCCATGACTACGATGTCGTCGGCAAACCGAAGGTGAGTGATGTATTCGCCGTTAATATTGATGCAGACAGACAACGCAGAGCCGAAACTACTGGGCGTAGAAAGCTGAAAATTGGCACGTGGGTTCCTTGGGGAGTGTAGGTGAGCACTAAGAAGGGATTTACCGAAATTCCCACGGGAACGGGAAAAAATGGGATTTTTGTGTTTATGGGAAATCTGCGCGGGAAAAACCGCGGGGCAGCCTCTAGTTTTGAATAAATTCTATGTGCAAATGGCATTTCTCCAAAAGCTGAGAATTTTAGGCACAATATCCCGAGGTGGGGCTATTGCGTCTTTCTCTAGTATTATGTGATCGGAAGACCTATTAACAATTTAAAAAGAGGTAATTTATAGAAGTACTAGTAAGTAATGTAGCGAATCATTACTTTGTAAACCAAATTCGGCACAAGATTTAGGATAATTCGTTGAGCAAAAATTTACGGGGCTAAGCTAAGGCGTCTTATTTTCCTTTTTAATGTAGATGCATTCGCCCCATCCATTATTACAGGGGTGTATAACATTTTTTTAAATAGTTTTGGGGAGTTTAATTGATTAAATTTTTATTTTATTAATTCTATTAATATTAATAAAACCACTAGCCACTAAATGGGGTTCCAATTCCAATCCAACCAAACCAGCAGATTTTGTGGAAAATCCACTAAGGTGGCAACACTAAGCTTCGATCGCGCGACTGACTAAGGAAAGGTGTAATAGCAAACTACGCTAAGCACCTAAATAGTCTCTTAGAAGGAACCTAACCTAATTCAGAAACTGAATTAGGAAACGTGTTATTGCCGCTTCAGAAAACAAAGTATAAAACTAAACTAAAGACTTGGCTGTATGGACTAAGTTGCATGGCCTGCCCATATATAAAAAAAACCAACAATCACCATTTTAAAATTCCTTCTTTGATTCATTCTTCTTTTTCTATCATTTCCCATTTTCTTCCAGCGTCAATTTAGTAAACTGGTTTTTATATACCTACTTTCCATGAATTTTCAAGGTAGATTTCCAGATCAATTATGTGCAAAGTGGTAATAAAATAAATTGTTGTCAGTGCTTCCTAAAGTTCCGAGTCATTACGATACGAATGAATAATTGGTCAGTTGGTCGTTTTAGATTTGTAGTGGGAATGTTTTACATTGTCGGTGCTGGTGCTGGTAATTCCTGGTCCGCAAAACGCAGTTTTTTGAATTTTCAGTATTTTTACACTTCTTTGGGTCAAGTTTTGGTTGCTTTTTGGTTGTTTGCTCCATTCATTTTCATTTACGAAATCTTTCGGTCAGTGGGTAGGTACAAATATACCCACCTAAAACGACCCACCGACCCCCACTGACCGGTACTTCTGATACAAGTTTTTCGATTGCTCAAAAATATTCTAGTGTAAAAAGTGTTGAACCCCCTTTCCTAGTATGGTCATAAAAAAATTTGAAGTCGCAATTCTACATGAAAGTCAAAGTCTGTTGCTCCATACAAAATAGACCTTAATTTTCTGTATTTTTTCAGTTAAAATAGTACTATTTTAAAGATTTGTCCATCACCATTGCCAATACAAAAACAAATATAACTGCTCTAATTAAGGTAACCCCCATTCCCTATAGGTCCAACCTAACATTTAACTGAATTGATTCTAATTTGCAAAAGCATTACTGCGAAGAAGTACCTACAAGTGAAGTAGGATTTCATATAAAATGATGAAAAGCGATTGGTTTCATTTGAGGTTTCATTATTCTGGTTCAGGAGATCGTTATCCGGAATCTCTTCAGGAGAGATTCTGTCAGTGGTATCATTCTGTTGTAAAAGTTGTCTTTTGCTTATTATGTCTGCTAAATGTTTGCATGAGTTATGCGTGGCAAATGAGGCTCTAAATGAAATCTTGGGATATCATTGACAGCATGTTTGATGCAAAGCATTGCGGTTAAAATTAATAAGTTAATGACAATATGTAGTTCTTCTAGACTCTTTGAGAACTGCCCTATGTTTTGTTTAGGTATTTAGTTTTGTAGTTCTTTTTGAACCTTGGAATTGAAAAATTGTTATTTTCAATTGAACTTTATAAGGAAATTAAATGCACTCTTATGAATATCTTAAAAGCCATTATTTTTTCTGTTCCAAGTGGCTGGTGGCAGGCTGTATTGTCTGGTAAAGTTGTCTTTCGCAAAAGGGATAAATGTAGTGAAAAAAAAAGTATCTGGTGGCTGTGTGTGTCTACTTCATACATACTTGATCAACTTGTCTCCACTTTGGGTTTTGCCTGGTGTGAATCTTCCCCGTCAAAACCCTTCCGAGGTCTGGCCCTCACTATGCCTTTTCCCAATATATTGCTTGAAGCAAGTGCAACATCTTTCATTCATGCAGCATTCATTTTGTACAGTTGAAGTTCCTCAAAATTAATGTTAGATTAATGAAAGGTGTTGAATACTACGTGCTACTACCATCCATGTAAGCACTAGATTTCTAGATACCTATTTAAGATATAACTTCTAAAGTTGGCAGTATGGACTAAGCTCTTAAGATTATCTTCCAGAGCGTCAATACTGGTTTTTTTTAATTTCCCATAATCATCCCATTTTGTTTTTTAAATTTTAATTCTTATAATATGTCTAGACTCTTCTAAATTCTTTGAGACGTTTTAGACCTACGTTTTGTGTAAGTTTTTAGTTTTGTAGTTCTTTTTGAAACTTGAATTTGTTTTTTTTTTATTATATCTTGTTATTTTCCAAGGAAATTATTTGCATTGTTATAAAAATTTACCAGGCTTAAGATAATTAATCCTAGTGTGATTCTTCCCAGTCAAAACCCGTCTGAGGGCTGGCACTTATTTATTTCTTGTTATTTTGGTCTTTCAAGCAAAACAAGTTTCATTCATACAGCATTAATTTTGTTGAGTTCAAGTGCCTCAAAATTAATGTTATATTAATGAATGGTGTTCTTCTACCATATTAGTCCAATACCTATTGCTACAAAATTCATAAAATAAAATTTGTCTTGGCATAGTCGCATGCAATGAAACATACTCTTGAATATAATTTAGTAAATTTGACTAATATTTTTAAATTTATTAAAAAAAAAAACAGCCTTAATTGTTTTTCTTCCATCTTTGGCTGGGTAAGACATTTAGTATACATAGGAGCATTCTTAAAATTAAATGCCTTAGTCTTTTCATTGGTCCGCAAAACACAGTTGTAACTCTCATTTTTGAATTTTCAGTATTTTTACTTTTCTTAGGGTCAGTGGGTAGTTTTGGTTGCTTTTTGGTTGGTTGCTCCATTCATTTTCATTTACGAAATCTTTCGGTCAGTGGGTAGGTACAAATATACCCACCTAAAACGACCCACCGACCCCCACTGACCGGTATGTACTTCTTTGATACGAATTTTTCGATTGCTCAAAAATATTCTAAGTGTAAAAAGTGTTGAACCCCCTTTCCTAGTAATAAAGGTCATAAAAAAATTTGAAGTCGCAATTCTACATTAAACTCACTCCTTACAGTCCGTTGCTCCATGCAAAATAGACCTTAATTTTCTGTATTTTTTCAGTTAAAATAAGCTTTTTTCCATAAGTACTTACTTTTTAAAGATTTGTCCATCACCATTGCCAATACAAAAACAAATATAAGTGTTCTAATTAAGGGAACCCCCTTTCCCTATAGTTCCAACCTTAGATTTAACTGAATAAATTTTAATTTGCAAAAGCATTACTGCGAGGGAGTACCTAGAAGTGAAGTAGGATTTCATATAACATGATGAAAGGCTAAATTTAAAGAGATTGGTTTCATTTGAGGTTTCATTATACTGGTTCAGGAGATCGTTATCCGGAATCTCTTCAGGAGAGATTCTGTCAGTGGTATCATTCTGTTGTAAAAGTTGTCTTTTGCTTATTATGTCTGCTAAATGTTTGCATGAGTTATGCGTGGCAAACGAGGCTCTCAACGAAAGCTTGGGATCTCGTTGACAGCATGATTTATGCAAAGCATTGCGGTTAAAATTAATAAGTTTATGACAATATGTAGTTGTGTCCTATGGTTTTTTAATCTCAATTTAATGTCTAGAGGTCTAGACTCTTCTTTGGGTACTGCCCTATGTTTTGTTTAAGTATTTATTTCTGTTAGTATTGTTCTTTTTGAACCTTGGAATTGAAAAGTTGTTTTTTTTTCAGTTGAATTTTATAAGGAAACTAGAGGCTGCCCCGAGGTTTTTCCCGCGCAGATTTCTCATAAACACAAAAATTCCGTTTTTTCCCGTTCCTGTGGAAATTTCAGGAAATCCCTTCAATCCCTTCTTAGTGCTCACCTACACTCCCCATGGTACCCACGTGCCAATTTTCAGCTTTCTACGCCCTGTAGTTTCGGCTCTACGTTGTCTGTCAGTCAGTAACGGAAGAGTTTTATATATATTGATACCAATATTATAAAGAGGAAAGATTTGTTTGTTTGTTTGTAACGAATAGGCTCCGGAAATACTGAACCGATTTGAAAAATTATTTCACTGGTAGGAAGCTACACTATCCCCGCCCCGAGTGACAAAAGGCTATAGGTATTAGATTTTCAAAATAATTAGGGATCCTTACTTAAACTCGAATAATGTAGCCCACCCAAGGTGCATTTTTTGCCCGTTGTTAGCATAATTTTGACAGTTGGTGGTTGTTGTTGTTGTTTTTAAATTCGCCCATTCTGGGCAGGCAAAGGAATTTAGTCCATACAGCCAAGACTGTTGGTGGTTTGTTGTTGTTGTTTGTTATTTTTACTAAGCCCATTCTGGGCAGTCAAAAGAACATAGTCTATAGGGCCAAGTGTTATGTAGTATCTTAAATTCTGTCAGCTACTATTGATTATATGCACTCTTATCATAAATAACCAGACCCAGACATAAGATAACTATGTACTTAGCGTAAGTCTATGGAATATCTTTAATAAAAACAGCCATTATTGTTTCTTTTCCAAGTGGCTGGTGGCAGGCTGTACGCTTGCCTTTCCCAAAAGGGATAAATGTAAAAAAAAAGTAGCTGGTGGCTGTGTGTGTCTACTTCATACATATACTGGATCAGTTTGTCTCCACTTTGGGTTCTGCCTGGTGTGAATCTTCCCCGTCAAAACCCTTCTAAGGTCTGGCCCTCACTATGCCTTTTCCCAATATATTGCTTGAAGTAAGTACAACATCTTTCATTCATACAGCATTGTTTGTACAGTTGAAGTTCCTCAAAATTAATGTCAGATTAATGAAAGGTGTTGAATACCACGTGCTACTACCATGTAAGCACTAGATTTCTAGATATATTCTAACAAATACTTCTTAAGTTGGCAGTATGGACTAAGTTTCTTTGCCTGCACAGAATCGCGATCCAAAAAAAAAGGTTAGCGAGAAGTTAGATAGAAGTTTCCTTCGTTTTTCGTTTTTGTAGTACCTATCTTTAGTTGGTCTGTGTTTTTGTTTTTGCACCTAGCACGGCATGCAGCCAGTTATTTTGATTTTTCTTCTTTCTTTTCTTTTCGCATTTTCTTTCAGCGTCGATACTGGTTTTTGTTTAATTTCCCATACTTATTTGCTTTCAAGATTATGTGCAAAGTGATTGAAGTTATAAAATAAACAAGTTTATTGATTGCTCAAAAAAAATTAAGTGTTGAGGTCACAAACAAACTTGAAATTCTTCTGTCTAGTCTTTTGGTCAGTTCAGTCAGTTGGCCAGTTGGTCGTTTTAGATTTAGGCTGATTTTTCTCTTCAGTTCAGTTTTTTTTTTCCAGTAGAATTAGTTTGGATGCCTGGTACCTGGTACCTACTGGTACTTTCAAAGATTTGTCTATCACCATAGCAAACACAATGTTTTTGTGCATTTTGATAAAAAATAATCCTTTTTTATATAATCCAACCCAAGTTTTTAATAACTGAACTGAATCCAATTTGCAAAAGCCTTCCGTGGAGAAGTACACAAGTGAAGTTGTGTTTCATATTTGACATGACCCAAAAGTAATGTACTTACCTATGTTTAAAATACTCTGTATGTGTTAGTAAATTTCTATGAATTCTTTTTCTATTTCTTGTGTTATTGTCTGGTGTATATAAAAGTTGTCTGTGGCTTATTACATTTGCTAATTAAAGCAAAGCTCGCAATAAGGTTTGGGATCTCGTTGACACCATGATTGATGAAAAGCAATAATAAATTAATGAAAATAGTCGTCCCATTTCTATTTTTAAATTTCAATTCTAGTATATCTAGACTTTTCTAAACTCTTTGAGACGTTTTAAACCTATGTTTTGTGTATTTAGTTCTTTTTGAACCTTGAATTTGTTTTTTTTTTTGTATTATCTTGTTATTTTCCTAGGAAATTATTTGCATTGTTATAAAAAATTTCCAGGCTTAAGATAATTGATCCTAGTGTGATTCTTTCCAGTCAAAACCCGTCTGAGGGCTGGCCCTTATTAAGCCTTTTTCTTATTTATTTCTTGTTACTTTGGTCATTCAAGCAAAATAAGTTTTATTCATACAGCATTAATTTTGTTGACTTGAAGTGCCTCAAAATAAATGTTAGATTTGAATAAAACGTGTTCTTCTACCATATTAGCCCAATATTTTGCTACAAAATTCATAAAATAAAATTTTTCTAGGCATAGTTGCATGCAATGAAACATACTCTTGAATATAATTTAGTAAAGTTGACTAATCTTTTTAAATTTATATTAAAAAAAAACAGCCTTAATTGTTTTTCTTCCATCTTTGGCTAGTTGATACGTTTTATATAAGTTGTCTTTGGCTTATCACTTCTGCTTAATCTCTGTATGAGGCTTGCTTCCAAAATGAGGCTCTTCAGTCTTGGAATGGAATCTCATTGAAAGCATTATTGATGCAAAGCATTGCGGTGAAAAGTAATAAGATAATGCCACTTGACTGCTCTCTGGCTCAGTTGGCAGTGATGTGCACTGAGTAAGCGTGTGCACCATAAAAAAATCAATAATAACACATCAAACAAACGTGTGTGGGTTCGAATCCCGGGCTGGGCGAATATTGATATTGAATATTGATGATCGATGATTGATGTTTGTTTCCGGTCTGGGTGTGATGTTTGTCTCTGTGTGTGTTTCGGGCACCCTAGATACAGGTTCTTCCTAGTTAGGGGCTCTGAGTTTGATGTGTTATTATTGTTATGTTTTAGGTTTTGTAGTGATTTTAGAAGTTTGGAATTGGAAAATTGTTTCCTAGCTCGTTTTTTTCATAGGTTTTTTTAGTAGAATTTTCCAAGGAAATTATTTGCACTTTTATTAAAAATTTCCACGCTTAAGATAATTAGTCCCGATGTGATTCTTCCTAGTCAAAACCCGTCAGAGCGCTGGCCCTCACTATGCCTTTTTCTTATTTATTTCTTGTTATTTTGGTCATGCAAGCTAAACATTTTCATTCATACACCAAATTTTTTTAGAGTTGTAGTTCCTCGAAATTAATTTTAGATAATTGAAAGGTGTGTTCTACTACCATATTAGCACAATATTCTGTTACAAAGAAGAGCATTTATTAATATGAAATGGTATAGTCGCATGCAACGAAAGATCACTCTTAATTAAGTAAAGTTGTCTAATCTTTTGAATTGAATGTTTTGATACCCTAAAAAAAAACACTTCCACTTCTGGCTGGGTGGGAAAAATATTAAATAAGTTACTGTTCGAATTGTAGATTTCAAAACAGGCTTAGAATAGCATTTTTCGGTGTTTTTCATTTTTGCGTAGTGAACTTCATTTGTTGGCTGGTCCAGCTTTTGTTCCATATAATTTTCCCATTCTGACCACGATAATGCATCAAATCAATTTGTCCTTAGCTATAGCATTAATTATCTAAAACTAAAGTGCTGTGTTTTATTAAGTTTTCTGCAGGTTTAAGGCGAAAAAAAACACATTCCTCTTAGTTGAATTTCGGAAAAAAGACGTCCGCCTGGTTAAATTTGACCAAGAACTTTACTGTAGCAGTTTTTGAATAAATTGTGGATTGTGGTATGCCAATCGAAAAAGTATGAACTGAAGATGTTTTTGAGAAATTGGAAGAACTCAACCATTTTTACTTTTTTTTTTAAATTGAACACAAAGTCGATGTTTAAAAATATTGTTTTCATCTTTTTCTAGTTTGAGGGCCCGAAGTTTTCTCTGTAGGGGAAAGTGGGGAGGATTCGTACAAAGGGAGCATTCGTACAGTAGCAATATCTCCTACACCTAAAACGTTGACACGCTCGTATTTGTGTGTGGGAATCCTAATATTAGGCATAGGCATCCCCCGGGGCGGGGGGTAAGTGAGTTCACCAACTTCGCCAGGACTAGACAAAACGTGATTTCGCGACGCCTAAGTAATTTTCCGATTGCCTCTATAACACGATTTAACCTTATATTCTTTGTTTTTACTGCATAACCGATATTAACTAAGTTTAAGTTATTTCTGTAGCTTATTTTATTTATATTCATTTGGAATAGAGTTAAATGGTTTTTTTTATTTTGAATTAATGTGTTGGTTTTTTGGTTTGGGGTACATTCGTACAGTGGTAGGTGGGGTACATTCGTACGCTATTATGTATGGAAAAATTACTGGAAAGTCAAGGATACTCCTGAAAACCTGATAGGTTGGGAGAAATTGAAGAAGCACATTAATTGTTGCCACAGAAATCAAAATCACTGCTTTTTACGAAAGTGATCATCCATAGTCATCATCTTATAAAATACGTCCACTGTTGGATATAGGTAGGTTTTAATCAAAAGGTTAAACTTTTGAGGCTGGTTGATTATACAGTTCAGGTTGACATGTTAACTTGAACAGCAGTTTTTCAATTAATGTTGATAACAATAACATATTTTATTTCTAATAAATTGCATTTTAAACACTATATGTACGAAGGTTCCCCACCCTCTGTACGAAAGCACCCCACTCGTGGGGTGCTTTCGTACGAATTCCCTTTTTTTTTCAGACGAGCAAATCTTGGTCAAAATGGGGTTATATCTTAAAAAAAACTTTTGTAATAATATACCCAGATAAGTTCATTATACATTAGCCTTAAACTCATTTTGAAAAAGCTGTTAGTTTATCTTTGAGAAGCCTCGTAGTAAAAATTGTACGAATCCTCCCCACTTTCCCCTAGCTGTCTTGTGCACCTCATTATAGTTTTTGAAGACAAAGACTATAGTCTATAGATGGAAATTAAATTAAAAGGTTGCGAATTGGTTAAGTTTTAGAAAAGTTATTTGGGTCGAAAGTCTAAAAATAAAAATAAAAAAAAATATAAGTACCTATTTGAAAAATCATTAAAAAAAAAATATAGGGCCCAGCCCATATCTTTGGGGTGGAACGCATTGCAGACGGTCCCCCCTGTCCCCCATTTACGTATGTCTGTCGTGGCCATATCGTAAAATTGGCCATTTCATGATATGGCCGGACATTTCATGAAATGTGAATTTTTCATGAAATGGCCAATATTTGTTGGCCAGATCGAGTTTCCTCAAAATACCGGACATATGACCAATGCGTTTTTGCCGGACTGGCCTCAAAAATTCCGGACTGTACGCTTAAATACCGGACATCTGTCTCACTCAATAATGGTTTTCGTATATCGATGACGGAACAAATATTAGAGGGACCTTACAATAAAACCAACTTAACTTTTATTTTCCCTGAGGAACATATCCGAAAGAAATACAGATATGAATCAAAATGGTGAGCGCTTTAATATCGCGCCCTAATATGAATTTTGGGTCAAATCACACCTTAAAAAATCCATCTCTCTGGTAAGATTTTGCCTCTCCAAAGAACTGGTTTGTCTCCATTGATGGTTGGGTTAACCAAATCTTTTTCAAGTTGTTGCAAATTAAGTGGCATTAGAGTCCCTGTCTGATTAGTGCTTCTGGGCTCTATGTTTGATGGAGCTGGCAGTGGCAGGTTGTAAAAGAGATGTGAATGATGCCATCCACTTTTCATACTCCCTATTAAACTGCAAATTCACAAATATTGCCAACAGTGACCTCATGCTACCTCGCTGTTGAATTGTTGTTGTTGAAGCCTTGACAGAGTTGCAGTTTCCATTTATTAATCCTTGTCTAGTCGAAATTACAATTATAAAAATTCAGATAATATACTATTGCAATACAATCTACAATAATATCCACGTTTCCGAAGTTCCGACTAGTTTAATTTATGATGAAAAGTGTGTTTTCTATTTTGTTTAACACAAAAAAATTAAGCAACCTAAAATAGGTCAAAAATAATATTACAACCAAGCCAAGAGTAAGCAAAAAATCTACTATCTATTGTCTGTATAATTGACTAATTCTTACTCAGAAATCTATCTCGGGTGAAAATATAAAAATGCTGAGCGTCAGGAAATATAAATTTCAAGGCGAGTCATATTTTATTTCTTACACCAATACAATTTCAAGGCACATTTACTGGTAGAAACATTTGTGGATCACCCAATTTTGGTTCAAATCGTATGTTGACTTTGTTATCTCCATCGCCGACTTCAAGAAAACTATTCCAGTCCAACATCCAATAGAAGCCGTTTTTCTTTGGAGGGGGCAGTTGTGAGTCGCCTGGCTGGGACGGGACAGGTCCTCCAAAAGACTCTTCTAGGTCCGACATGGAGGCGCCTTTATCATTTTTTTGTACGTCATTCGTAGGGGCTGTCGTCGTATCAGTCGTTGCTGAGAGGTCATTGGTTTTTGATATGTCAAGGGCTAAAGCATGTGCTGCTAATGTTACGATGATTAAAGTAACCAATCCAGGGGACATCTTCATTTTCTGTAATAAAATTAAATAATAAATAAAACTAAATATTTAAATGCGAGAAACCTAACTATGGCTAGTACTAAAGCTAAAACTTAAAGTCGATCAAAATTTAGCGACATTAACATAAATGAAAGGCATTTCTTATTCTCTGTTTGCAGTGCGAGTCCTTTTCGAACAACAAAAGATTCAAGGTAACTTGCATTTAGAATTGCATTTATGATTAAGTAGCGTTTACTCGTATCTACGCTCACGTTCTTACTATCTCGGTAAGGAACTTTGCTATTCCATTACTAAAACACATTTAATCGGTTGACGGTTGACGTACATAAACAATTATAAAAAAATTTGCAAAAAACTTAAATATTATAATAAAGAAACATAGAAAAATTAATTTTTGTTTTTATCTTTAATGTAGGTACTTACTACAGCAGTTTATAAATATAGAGCTTTGTGAAAAGGTTTGAATAAAATGATTTTATTATAAATGTCACCGGAAAATAACAAGAACCGTAAATTTATAAATTTACTAGGAAATTTATAAACTTTCGTAGGATTCTAAACGAGTGATAAATTGTATTATTTTACGCCTACATTTTCGTAAATTGATAAACTTACTAAACTCACTCGTAAAATAATAAGTAACCAATAACCAAACGCCATGTATAATGAATTGAAATTTACCATAGAGCTACGAAAGTTTTATTGTAGCCATGACCAAAATGATTTATTTTTGTAGAGTGAAATAGGGAACCCCCTAATAGGTAGGTAGGTAGGTACCTATAATACAAGGTTACTTTTTGTATTATATCTGTCACCGTTATATTGCGAAATACGTTAATGTCAACTTTACCGGGCAATGTGCACATTAACTGTTTAGTTCAGTTAATGTGCGAAATTTTATGTGAAATATGGGGTATCCGCACTTTACCTAGTTAATGTGCGTATTACCGGATGTCTCGCCGTTAAAGTGCGGAAAACAGAAAGCTCTGACCGAAAATTCAAATCTAGGGCAAAATTGTAGGTTAGGTTAGGTTTGGCTTGTGATCTTTAACCAGCGTAGCGAGCGAAGCGAGCGGAGCTTGGGTTTCCTGTGTTAAACTGAAATCTAAGGCAACAATTTTTCGAACTTAACTTAGTCGTTAACTCTGTAGATTACCTAGGGATTTTGCAGATTACCTAGTTAATGTTAAGAACAACATTTTATTTCGAACTCTAACGGATTCAGCCAGTTAGTGCACTTTTACTGAATTTCGCACATTAGCGGTCACATATTAACCTATAAACCTACTTAGTTTTTAGTACCTGTAAAAATACTTTAAGTGTGATCGAATTGTTTGGCAATTCTGTTTGTATGTAAGTCTATGGACGCAAGCATTTTCACTGTCAACATCGACCAATCAGAGAGCAGTGTGTTATTTTCCGTATTTCAAAAAGCGTAAAATTAAAAGCTCTTCTGTGATTGGTCGATCCGTTTAGAATCTTACGGATTGATATCCGTTAGTTTATAAATTTACTACGACGCGTCGAAAATTTATAAATTTGCGAAAAAGTGGGCGTAAAATAATTCAATTTATCTCTCGTTTAGAATCCTACGAAAGTTTATAAATTTCCTAGGAAATTTATAAACTTGCGAATCTTATTATTTTCCGGTGACATAAACACTTTTTTGCATACTGAATAAGTAAGATTTTAGAATGGGACTCGAAAATTTTCAATCGTTCATGTATCTTGTTTAAATTTTATATTTTTAGTCAATTCTTAAAATTTATTCATCTAAGTACTTAGTAAATAAACTTTTTCTGGCAAACCTATTGTTACATAATATTCCTAAACAACACGAAACCTATGAATATTTATTGGCACAGACGGAGTGGGTCAGTAACATCTGAATTTTAGACAAACATTATTTAATCGACACTTACCTTTTTTGTCTGTTTCACACACTCAGTTTTCACGGGCAAGCGCTGGCACAAGACTGATTATTTTACCACCTCCACTGCAAGAGCCAGTGGTGGGACGGGACCTTACTCAACAAGACTTGGTGGTATGGTAACATGTTACGTCAATGCTATTAGTTAATATTCATTATTTATTATTGCACTATTAGCAGAAGTTGTATCTTGTGAGTAATTGTGGTACTTACGAATGTAATTGTTCATTGATTTAAAAAGGCATGAATTTAATGAATTGACATTATTTAATTGCGTAGACAAATATACCTATTAGTAAACCAACCAGTCCTATATATTCTAATCTAAAAGGGCTTCATCTACAACTATACTTCAATTACATTCAAATCGTAATTGCAATAATAAAGTCTTAATAAATTAATCGCTTTTTCTGAAACTTACTAACTTTGATGGCTGTATACTTCTACCGTTTGAGAAAATGACGATAAATGGTCCACCGAAACGTATAACATATCACGAACACATCACATCGCACGTAGTCAAGCAATGGTTCCCATTTAATTGAGTCTGCGTTGCGTTGTGTTTGCCGGTCGCTAGTTCGCAGGCGGTGTCGGCTAATGGTTGCAAGGGTTGAAGGCAAATTGTGCGTTAGAAATAATTAGTTATTGGTCTTCATTTTGAGTTCCCGGTTGAGGTACCTGTCGGTTTCGTTAATTTATGTCTCACTCACGAATATCCAGCCTTATGTTGATCTTTCTCGGTCGGCATAGCACAATCGTCTCCTTTGCCTTGCGGTGGCGGAATAGAATACCACCACCCCATCTTCTCACATGGCCTGGATGTCGTAAAAGACTTAGCGAACACCCGAAGGACAGGCAGGAGCGTCCTTATACTGCCTTCGCCAAACCGCCTGCAAAGCTTGGCAGTCACGGCAAACTACTTCCGCAATGTTTGTCGTTTTTTGTGGGAAAAACCCATGTCCAGTTGTAAAGACTCGGTTGTATGTGATTCGTCTTTCTCTTTTTCTAGTCTGATGGTTGGATTATTATGATCTTTTTTTTATGTTTATCTAAACCAATATTATAAAGAGGAAAGATTTGTTTGTTTGTTTGTAACGAATAGGCTCCGAAAATACTGAACCGATTTGAAAAAATATTTCACTGGTAGGAAGCTACATTAACCTCGAATGTCATAGGCTATATTAGATTTTAAAAAAAATTAGGGATCCTTACCTAAACCCAAATAATATAACCCAAGGCGCAATATTTTTTCCGTTGTTTATATTTTACGTTATTTTTTATTACAGGTGTGGTTTGTTGTTTTTTTTTTATTCGGCTATTCTGGGCAGTCAAAAGAACAAAGTCTATAGAGCCAAGTCTTTAGTAGTAAGCCGGGAAAGCTCGTGTTTTATAAAAGTTTAAATTTTGGCTAAAAAGCTTCAATTTAATTTTTTGTTAGTAATAGATGAGAAAAGTAAGGTACAAAAAGTTGAAAATGAATAAAACGAACCGCAATGTTCGTGGTCGTGTCCCGCTAATGGTAACTGGTACCCACAAATGGCCCCTAAGGGAAATCATCAGCGACAGAGGGATCGGTCTGTCGTACATATTATATTATATGACATGACACTGACCTCGCTCGTTTGCTTGCTCACCTACGTTCAGCGGTCATACCTCCTAATGAAAATCAGTTTTTTTAACCGACTTCAAAAAGGAGGTTAACAGTTTGACCTGTATGTAAGTATGTATGTATGTTTGTCCGCAATTATCTCACATTTGGCTGAACCGATTTTGATGTGGTTTTCAGTAATGTATTTGTTACATTCAGGAGAAGGTTTGGTGGTAGGTTGTACCTATTTTAACCTGACTTCAAAAAAGAGGAAGATACCGGATTATGTTTGTCTCTTTTAGTGGCTCATTTCTTAATTAGTTTTATAATCCGGGAAAACTAGGGTGGAATGTATGGAAGAGGTTACATTAAATCTATTTTTTGGGATTCTTGTGGTTTAGGTAGATGTTTTTACGACAAATATGAATATCTGATAATCCCCAGTTGATCATTTATATTTTTGCTGATATTCGCCATTAAATGTTTGAAAAATTATTTTAATATACTACAGAAAATGCAAATACTAAAGTTATTTCATGATATATACTTAATATACGTTTAAATGATGAAAATACATTAAAGTAAATTTTCCCCAAAAAGCGATTTTCTAAGGCGGACATTTCGTATGTCAAAAATAAGTCTACTGTGTATAATTCTCATTTTTTTAATAAAGTTACATATTTACTTTAATAATGTAGCCATCAGGTATGTGTATGCCAAATAAGTCATATTCATTGAAATTTGGCGTCAACCAAAGAAAAACTATTTTTAGGTCTTCCTCGAAAGCCTTAATACCTAAAACCATAAAAGCTATTGAAAATTATTCATAAACGAGTACTTTACATTTACTGTAAAAATCAAAAAGATACGAAGTAATGCGACCTCAAACCTGGTTCCTCAACCTCAAAACATTCACCATGTCGTATAAGTTTAAATTTTGGCTCCGTTAAAATTTTCTGTCCCAACTCACCCGGCTTCCTTCTCTTTCTTTCTGTTTGTAGGGAACGTATCCCCAAATTTTTTTTAGAGACTTGTGGTGGTCTATTATTTTTTGCGTTGCTGCTGATCCGATGCAAAGTTCTCGATCTATCTCTGCACATGTCATAACTTACTTTTCTCAAATATTTTTTTATTGCATTGACTTCACAGCTTCCCCGTCCTCTCTTAAATTCAGCAAATCAATTAAAAACTGATTCAAGGGAATGAAAAGACTCATCTAAAGTAGACTTTAAACCTTTTTATTCAATCACACACACCAAATCATAGCACAAAATCACGTTGACTCAGATAAATTCATTAAGAAACTTATGATTTATTAATGGAAACTATTAACTTCAAATGTTTAATAATTTTTATATTTGTGTACTAATTGTCAACGATTCAAACGGTATTACTTTCTAGTATAAAAAAATAAGTATATCTAAATACTTTTGGCACGCCCCACGTACGGTTTCCATCCATGAATGAAATTCAGAAAAAGTATTTCGATTTATAAGAAATCGAAATACGACTGATCTACTTTTACTCACTCACTTATCATCGCCCAACTGAAATGATCGCTCCATTGTGTCTTTAAATATTGATCCTAGTGAATATATGTAAGTATTCTTTTTTTTAGAGAACTTTATGTAGAATAATTTAGTAGAAGAATATTTTTTTATGAGTTGCCGTTTACGAGGTACTTACATACTTATTTACAAATAACTATAAAAAAGAATATTTACAAATAACTTTAAAAAAAGACATTTAATTTTGTGCTATTTCTAGATGCAGTTTCACATCAGTAAGAGTTTACTTGTAGGTGCAATACCTGTTATGAAAATTGAATCAATGTGTAATATTCAATTATTTGTGTTGTTTTCGAATTGTTACATGAGTTAGTGGTTGAGTTTTTGTAGAAGATAAAATAGTTAATAGGTACGCTGTGAGTTGTGCACGGCACTTCCACTTCCACACAGATTTCAGGGATGCCAGTTGTAAGCTTCTTTGTAAAATTTATGTAGCTTTCAGTTATCATAATACGTCTATATTTAAGCTTGCTTGTATAGAATCTAATACCTTTTTTTTTTCCTTGCTCATTCCTTCGATTTTACTAAATAGAGCAAAAATTTGAGAGTAGAGGTTCAAGTTATATTCAGTGACTATCGAAATCTACTGAATTGGTAGAAAATCAAAAAACTTAAATTGCAACTCTGTGCTTAGGCTGTCAAAATATCTTAAAATTATTTGATATGTAAACAAAACTTTATGAGGTTTAATTAAACTCTTTTAATATTTATTTTTGAAAGTTACCTTTGAAAATGTGATCTTTAATTATTTAGGCTTGGATCTATCGCTATTTCGGCAGGTAGGAACAGCACAGGACGGCATAATTATTTATTTACCGGAGCTCAATTTAGACCGTTCGTATGACATGTCCAGTGCAACAACTATCATGTCAACCAAATACGCGCACAGTTGAGTAGACTTGGGTACTCCCAGCTCCGGAGAGTGATTGGATTTATCTTGTCCGGATCCGCTCTGGAATCCTACTCATCTTATCGAGCCGGGTCCCCTTACTAACTCCGGCTCCCATACGCTCCAAGCACTTCGTGCCAGTCCTCAAATCTGGATCCGTACAAGTCAGAATCCGCGCCCGAACATTGACAGAGGCTCGTGAAAGTGACATGTTATGGCGTTGTGTAAAATAATTTGGAAGTTAAATGGATTCTAACTGTATTTTAACAATGCGACAAGGGATTTGAATGAAAGTGGGGGTCAAGTTTCTTATCAAAATTTGTTTGACTTTAACTGCATATTATTAAGTAAAGCAACTGTAAAACAAGGTTTTAATTTAAATTTGCAAAGACTAAAACAATCTCGCTACAATGAAAACAATTTTTTAAAGTTCATTTACAAATGATTTTGAAATATTAAAAAAACTAACAAATTTGCAAAAGACAAAAAACGGAACGCTTTCGAAGTTCAGCAATTAAACTTAATTTAAACCCGAATGAAATGCCGAAACCGGATCGCATCCGTTATTCGACCGATGCTAATCTTATTCCCAGTCACTGAGTCCGATTGAGTGACGTGGTTCATCGTCCGAGCCGAGCTCTCACTCCGGACTTATTTGGGATCCGGCTCGATGAGAAATCTGAGGAGTAATTCAGATTTTAGAATCCGAGAGTGGAATTAGCCCTTTTAAGTCTTCTTGTCCCCGGAGTTACCCAAGCCTACAGGTGAGTACCATTTTTGCGACATGTATGCTCCTCCTGGAGTATTATTGTTCGAAAGCTAATTTATCAAAATAAATGGAAATACTTTTTGAGAAACTTAAACGTGAGATGGAAAAACAAACCGAAACAATAACTCAAACTAATTACACAAGAAGTACCTAATGAAAAATGTCGACGAATGGCTGTTATAATTCCTTAGTTGATTCAAATGAAGTAAAACCCTTAATGCTCCAAACAAAGCACTAGAATCATCGTTTATTATTTCGTTTGGTTTTATCATTTTATTTACCCATTTTTTTAACCACATACCTATATATAGTTCTTGTTTGACTTGCCGAAATCACTAGAGTTACTGGAACAGATTGTAGTTTCTAGCTTTAGTACTGCTACATATAAAAACAAAATTAAATGTTTTTCTGATAAATAAGTACTGTAAATTATCAGTATGCGTAGGAGCAACTCAATGTCACATTAAACGAAACGGAAATGAATCAAGAGTGTAAGTACCAAACATACATGAGATTTTTCTCAATTGAGTTATCTTTAAACGTCCAACAACAAAGAAGCTTAGACACTGTCCATATTTCTTGTTGCAAAAGTTGCACCCATTGATGTTAAGCAATTAATATTTTGTGCGGTATCGGAATTCATCTCTCTTTACACATTTCGAGATGGGGTTTATTTGCTGCCATTGGTACATGTCAATCGTGGCTTTAGGTGGTGTGTGTGTGCTTTGTATGTGTTGTGTGGTAGTTTTCATTTCCAAGAATAATCGTGGTTGCGGGTGAAGTAGCTTTAGTGTGTGTGAAGGTGTGGTGGTGGGGTTGGTGGGTGGTGGTGTTTTTCAAGAGACATCGTGGTTGCGGGTGGAGTAGCTTTAGTGTGTGTGAAGGTGTTGTGGTGGTGGTGTTGTTGGTGTGTAGCGGTGTATATCAAGAGTGTTAGTGATTGCGGGTGAATTGATTCGTTTTCTTGTAGCAGTTGATTTGATGGTCCTGGTCCAAAGTCAATAAAAGATGTCAACTCTAACAAATTAGGAGAAATTCAACGTAGGAGAGATAAAGAAGTTTGCCGGGTCAGCTAGTAATGAATAAACAAGTCCGTCAATGTCCTTTTGTATTTCTGTCTGTCACTCTGTCAGTCACTAAAAAGTATGCAACATTCACACCAATCACAACCATAGCATTATTACAATATAGTCAGTCTAGGTCAAGTCAGGTTAACAGAGTCACATAGTCGTCATTAGTCGTATGGTCTAGTCAGTGCCTACAGTAGGCGTCACGGAAAGTTCGTTCAGTTAACATAGTTTCTTCGCCTTTTGTACGTAACTGTGTTCGTATGTTCGTACGTCTGCAACTCTTACTTGACCGTCCCTACCAGGGACCGATATAGTGACTATACCTTCTGGCCATAGGTTACGTGTAAGCTGGTCGTCTGCGATCACCACCACGTCACGAATCTTAATAGGCTCTACCGGTTGAAACCATCGGGTTCTTCTGCTCGTCTCGTAAGTGTGGGCAAGTACTCTTTGACCCAACGCTTCCGGATCAGGTCAGAGAGCCGTTGCGACTCTCGCCATGACCTTCTTATAGGAAGGATTATTGTCGTAGAAATCACCGAAATAAGGATACGTCGTGTCTAAAGACCCGTGAATCATCAAAATGGTTAGGAGTCAGCGGAGGTGGTTCTCTGTGGTCGATCTTCACGTCTATTAACGGCCGACTATTTACTATGAATTTATTCACCTCCGCCAGCACCGTGTCCAATATCTGTTCAGATGGAGCGCGATCTTTAAGGATGGTTTTTAGCGCCGTCTTCACAGAACGCTATATTGCGAATGGGATTTATCCCACAAATGCGGCATGACGCGTTAAATTTCAATCAAATTTGTCAACATCCATCTCTCTTTCGTTTACTTGTGGCTGCGATAATTGAGACATAAAGACAATAAGACACTTTCTTTTAGAATCAAGGTAAATATAGGTACTTATAGCCATGTAATTAATACGTACTTCGTACGTAGTAGTTATTAATTCCATGCTTGTAGCGTTCTTATTTGTTATAGTCTGCTATTATCGGTTGCAGTGTTGATTGAAGAGCGAGTGGCAGAAAAAAGAATCGGAAGACAATGTAATTACTTAAGTACATTTTTTACATGTATTTTGATCCTAATTTCGTTCTATATCGCGGCATATGCTTTTCTATCCAAATTCTTTGTTTTTTAGTACGTAAGTATGTTTAAAGCAGGACGTGCATCATTTTAAAAACAAAAACAGAAACATCTTCTGACGAGCTGTCTAATGAATCCGGAAGCAATAAACGCGTTATTTTCGTAAAACGCGAACTCATTGTAACACGCTTTATAAACACTTTAACAAAAAAACAAGTCGTTTCTGTCCGATAGCTTTCGAGTTAATATAATATTACCGTATCTGCGTAATGTGTGGTACTTTCAGATAAAAAACGCAATAACGCGTTTGTAAACGCAGATAAAATATTATATCGTATCTGCGTAGTCTGTGAAGCGCTTAGCATACAAAGGGACAGTCGTGGCGTTTCCCCACCCCACCAGTTAAATCAAAAACATGAAACCTATGTACAGTGGCGGACACGTTTGGCGTAACATTTCCGGTTTTTCTGTATTGCAAAATAGCTCTTGTTCTTTGGTAATACAGTCTAATGCCCGTCACACATTGCGCAGATACGATAAGATATCTGTATCGGCACAGATCATCTTTCAACATCAATTTCTATGTAATCCTATGGACGACCACACTACGCAGATAATGTAAAAGCATTGTTGCCAATGGCTATTTACCAGATTCCCCAAGATCACTGGTGAAATTCCCCAAATTTGGGGAGAAAAATATCCTGATTCCCCACAAAATCCCCACACAATGAGATAGTGAACTATTTACGAAAAAACTTAAAAAATCAACCATTTATTAATGACAAACACTTAAAAAATCGCATTATCACTTTTAAAAAAATCATCCGGTAAGTATATTATAATCCTCCATCGGTTTTATTTTATGTTCAGGCTTAATACATGTAAGAACTAATAAAGTGTAAATTTAACTTACTCGAGCAAAAACCAAAAAAAGATGAAAAAGAAAACTTTTCTAATTTAATTACTTAAAAAAAAATATACATAGGTATACATAACATATCAAAGACTATCAACTAGGTCATTAGCAAAGACTATACTAAGGAATTTCAACTAAATGATTTAGGGTGGGATGACACATTTTCACTATTCCCTTCCGCTCCACAAAATTACGTCACAGATGTGACGATATGTCAAAAAGTACAATGGCGCTGAGCCTGAAAAAAATTAGGACCTTGGAAAATTGTAAATTACGAGACAACTACTGAACGAAATGTCTTGAAATAAAAAGATATCGCTTCTCAGATAAATAATTGTTTGATATTGCTTCAGGTACCAAATGAAAAAACAAGTTCGAAGACTATGGTGCCTAACGAAAAGTCAGAACAATATTACAAATAACTAAATACAACCATTACATAAAACTACTATGTCACCCAGTATTATGACCAAAGTAGGTTGCACGCTTAAAACGCATGAACACTATATTAGAAAAACTAACTTATATTATTTCTGTATTATTATAATATAAAATTGGTTACATTAAAAATTTAATACACGTACACCGACGTATATCTTACTAAAAAAAATATTCATCAGCATTACAAATTAGTGTTAGAATGTATAAGTATTTGTAAACGCAATCGCAAATATCAGTTTGACGTCTGTGTCAAAATCAATCAGTTTTCTTACTGAGCGTATAACCTAAAACTGTACTCTGCACTTTTACATGTTGTCCCTCTTGTCGGCATTATCGGTGTGAATAAATCCAAGTGAATCTCTGCAAATACGGCTTTTTATTAGTAAAAACCAACAATTAGGCCATACAACCATTAAGCAACAATATTGCAAATAACTAAATACAACCATTACATAAAACTACTATGTCACCCAGTATTATGAACCAAATGAAAGTGAACACATATAAAAATCTAGCCCTACAGAGAGCTACTACTGTAGTTATGACCAAAGTAGGTTGTACGCTTAAAAAAAAACTGGCAACCCCAAAACGTGAGCTACGGTTCCGTATGCAGCCTCAAATATGCAACAATACCTCATTATCTCTCACATTCATATTGCAATAGCTCAAATAGAGGAAACGAATGCCTATGATATAAAATGTAAACTAAATCGGAAAATTACTAAAAAAAAAACAATAAAAAAAACCTATACTATACCAAGGTCGATACGACTTATTCGTTCGGCATTGGCATAGTATGGTAATTTTTATAACAAAAATCTAGACAAAGCGGCACTTTACACTCGATACACTCGTACGAGGACTTCTTCGTGTTCCTACCTGTAAGGGTTGGGGAAGGTTTGAACAGAAACAACTTAATTACTTGGAAAATAGCTGAGCGCGAGGTGCGTACGGTGGGAGCTCGCTGAACTAACCGCCATTACAGTATAACCCGACCCAATGGCAAACCTAAGTGAATGTGTGAGGTGTTGTATGCCTACCTAACCATTTAATTTATTTGGTGTGTACCTGCGCTATAGCCCCATCACTGCATCCCGCTCGCACACATTCTCGCTCTCAGGTTTTTATAATTGCAAAGGTAAAGTTAGCGACTAGTAACAATTATAAAACACAAAAGGTAAAATACGATATAATATTTTGCCTTGTTTTATCGCGTGCACCGTCTTTAGGTTTTTGCGGGCTGCTCGAACATGGCAATGTCTTGCTATGAGCCTGGTTATGGGGTGTCGGCCATCTAGCACCGGCTTTTTTGTTTCCATTTCGATTTCGGGCGTAGCTTTTATTCTACTCTCAAACTTCAAGGGATCGGGAACACAAAGGAAATGTTCAGGTTTCGCCGCTTTAGTGTTAACAAACTCCACGTCAGCGCGACAGATTTCAGGCATGGAAATGTCGGTTGGCCACAATTCCTGTTTTTGATTGAGAAATCTCGGTCCCTGAAACCACTCGCCTTCAAACGCGGTCACGTGGCCAAATCTGCTACACTACCCATCGCGGTGCACCATACACAATGGCGGTGACCGCGATTTTCGGAATTTTTCACACTAGTCCTCATATCCGCAGTAACCGGCGTCCGGCGAAGAAAGTGTCGCTCTGTCAAACGCGCTTCACGAAAAGGCTGTGCTCTTTCAGTTGGCGTCTGAATATTATCCAGATGCTCATTGATTATCTTCTGAGCCAAGGTCAGCCGAAAAGCGAGAGAATCGCATTTCGTCGAGGTTGACTTTTCGACGATAATCCTGGCATTCTGGATACTTATATTCAGAAGCCGCTTGAAAAGCTTTTTCGTCCATTTGCGAGATTGCTTCCTTTCCACAAGGTAGGGTTCGAGCATTTGATCCAGCTTGTCCACGCCTCCCATGCTTAAGTTGTAATCTTGCACTAAACCTAAACGGAAGTGGGCAGGTCGTCCCTGTTTCTCCGGAATAAGAACTTGATCCACACCATGGAATGTGGACAAAAGGCTCACACGCCGGCGGTCCTAGAGTGCAAAAACTGCAACATCCCCAGACTGCCGGGCGTAAAACTGACCTTCAGTTAGCGGGACTCTTTTGATTTCCGGCGGAACATTCGCGCGGTTGGAACGGAGGGTTCCAACACAATCCGTCTTGTTTCGCTTCAAGAATCTCGCTAACTTCGGGCTGTTAAACCAATTGTCCATAAACAAGGTATGGCCCAAGTTCAATAGCGGTCGAACCAACTGCAAAACATACGACGTGCTAGTAGGCATGTTCGTCGGGGCAGCCGGAGCAGGTGCTCTACCAATATAAACAAAAAATGACCACAAGTAGCCAGTTGCGCTTTCACACAACTGGTACGTTTTGATACCAAAACGGGCCGATTTTAATTTAATATATTGTTTGAACCCTAGCGGCCCTTTCCACAAGGTCAACGACTCATCGATACAAATATCCTGATGCAGAGAATAATGCTGCTGGAATTTTCAATTCAAATTGTCCAGAATGGGACCCATCGGCTGTAACAAAGTGCTCCTGTCATTTGTATCGCGTGAACTATGGACCAAGTGGAAAGCTCTATTAAGATTCCAGTACCTAGTTTCAGAAAAAAGTTTCCGGAATACTTCTGTTCGCAATATGGGTACATGCGAAAAACATGATTTAATACTTGGCATTCTGATAATGCCAAGCATTATCCAGAATGCGAACAGAAGCAACAGCTCATCAGCTGTAGTCGGGTACCAATTTCTCTGAAAATGGGCGCTCCGAATACCCTGGGCATACCGATTGATTTCGGTAACGAGGTGAGACAGAATTTCGTCATCCCAGAATAAGCGAAACGCCTCGTAAGAATCCGTTATCCTTTCGGTAGGCCCAGAATTTTCAGGGAGAAAAGTTTCTTTTACGCCTCGCCATTCATCCATCGGCTGCCACAAAAACTCTTCCGCATCAAAAAACTGTTCATCGTCGTCCTCTCGTTCCACTTCATCTTGCAATTCGTTGGCCGCTGCCCTTTCACGCGCCAAACGCTCCCTCCTATTTCTACCAACCAAAGCTTGGGCGACGACAACCCGCACTTCTTCGGGGAGGTCTTGGTCAGAAATAAATTTCTGAACCAAGGGCTCCCCGCGCACATAAACCCTTTCATCTCGCCGTAGCCCACCGCGACCACGTCCCCGACCTCGACCTCCTCGCCCAGCGCGCCCGCCGCGTCGCCCAATAGAATAATAACCATTAAAATATCAACTTACAAGGGTGAACGTGAGCGAGATCTAGCAGGCGATGATCGCTGTCTGGGCGAGGAGTCACTACGCCAAGGTGACCTGTACACAAAAACAACGTTTAATATTCATGGTAGAAATAAGACAAAAAAAACAACGGTATTAAATTTCTTGACTTACAGGGGACTGATCGCCCGCTGCACTTCACCGTCGGCTTCGGCCAGATCGACAGAGGCCAAACTGTCACTACGCCGACGTGGCCTGTACACAAAAATTATGTTCAATATTCATGGTAGAAATAAAACATAACATAATCTCACGTCTTTTATTCCCAGAAGGGTTAGGCAGAGGCAGCTCAAGAGCCGCACCCACATCATGGTAGAAATAAAAAAATTAAAAGAATATTAATAAAATTATCAACTTACGGAGGAGTGAGTGGCGCAGCAGTCGCCGGCGATGCAGCAGCCGCGAGCGGCGCAGCAGCCCTGCAGAAAATTCAAACAAATTCATGAATTATATAAGAACAGTGATACATTTAACCCGTAAAATGATGAGGGCCTGATTATGGATGCTGCCGAAATGATCGTCATACTATGCAAATTTTCCCGATTTTCCATAGAAATATGTTCCTGATACTTAGTAAATATAATAATATGTTATGTGTTATATACTAAAATGAGGGTAAATACATTCCCTTGCCGATACTTTAACTATTTTCGTGTCACTTGTTTACTTCAATATAATTTTTCCTTTTACAAAAATAACGTTTTTGTTTTGTTTGTTTCCCGCCAGTCACATTTCACACACTGATTTCACGAAATTTATAGCCACATACCACACTACACAACAATATATCGTAGGCTTGCAAGGTAAGGTTTCTATAATTAGTTTAGTTATTATCACAGAAACCCTATTTACTTAACAATAAATATTTATTTACGCGATCACCAAAAAAATGGCGGCCATCGACTTCGCTAGTCGCACAACTGCCGTGCCGGCCGGTACAGGTACAGTAAGCAAAAGAATTTGTATAATCATTATACATGACGAGGAAGGAGGGCGTGGTAGGTCAGTGGTGGTGTGCTGACCATCTTCCATACTCGATGGCAAAGAGGTTGTACTCCCGAAATAAACACTATGCAGAGTACTTCTTAATGAGGTTTATTAAATGAAAGAAAGAATAAAAGAAGATAACTTATTTTGAAAGCGATGTAACTGGATACAATTATTATTTGAAAGAAACGCGATGAGTTCCGTTCTCACGTCTGCTCTGTCCCGCGTCCACGATAAGTCTGCCTTGAATTCGCAACTGTTTCCCTTTATATACCCCTTCAATCCCACAGACCAAGAACGGACCACATCCAAGAATGATTGACGGTTCTGTCAATCATTGCTTGACGTTTCTGAACAAAATCATAGACTAACAAACTTGACTAACACTTAAAATAATCAATTTGACAGGTCTGTCAATCTTCTGTCCTGATGAGCGAATGATAGTCTGTACTACCCTCCGACATACAATGTATTATAAATTACTTTTATAAACAATATTTTTTTAAAGTAAGGATTATGCTCGGATTATGGTACCTTTTTTATTTCTTATGATTATAATAATTTTAATATTTGTATAATGCAATGGGTTCAAATTAAATTTGATTGTCAAATAAAAAGGAACTTCGTTAGTAAAGAGAATTTGATGTTATTACTTTTATTCATTATTTTCAAATAAATCTATACCAATATTATAAAGAGGAAATATTTGTTTGTTTGTTTGTAACGAATAGGCTCCGGAAATACTGAACCGATTTGAAAAATTATATTTCACTGGTAGGAAGATACACTATCTTCGAGTGACATAGGCTATATAAGATTTAAAAAAAAAATAGGGAGCCTTACTTAAACTCAAATAATGTAACCCAGGCTGCAATATTTTTCCGTTGTTTACATATTTTGACAGGTGGTTTGTAGTTGTTGTTTATTTTTTGATTCGCCCATTCTGGGCAGTCAAAAGAACATAGTCTATAGAGCCAAGTCTTTGAGTATAGTATCTTAATATTCTATGGCGTAACGAAGTAAGCCGGGACTGCTCGTATATTATATATAGATGGATACATGTATCTATATATTTCTGTTTTTATTATTTGTGTAACCAACCTTTTATTACTTACATATTTTTTAAATACGTATTTAATGTGACAGGGCTGCGAGTAAAATAGAAACTGTTTTTATATGTTTATAAAGGCCACGAAGAAAACAAAAACGCTTATAAATAATTATATATGTAGATAAGATTTTTTGTTTTCTTCGCAGGTTTTTTGTATACGTATATATAAAAATAAGAGAGAATGGAAGTTATTTTCTTTTGTATTTTCCCGCGATGCAAAACGGAAATATAAATAAATAAATAAATATACACGTAATATGGATAAAAAAGTTAAGCATTTGTTCAGTTTATAAATATTGTCTTTTCTTGTCATGTGTAAAATCAAATAGCAAAAAAGTGACAAATCATGTACCTATGTTACTGAGCAAGCGTTTAACTTTTTTACCCGACTGAAAGAGGGTTAGGTAGGTACGTTTTATAAAGGATTTGTCAATCAGACGGCGCTATAGCGTCGCGCTTGCCTTGCGTGGCGCTGTAGCGTCGCACTCTTTGATATCAATATCACAAACGCTCCTTTTCGTTGCGTAGTCATACAAAGAGCGCGACGCTCTTGCGCTGCGTAAGGCTGGCGTTTTGGCGCCGTTTATTTGACAAAGCTTTTATATAAAACGTACTTACCTAGCCCTCTTTCAGTCAGGTAAAAAAGTTAAACGCTAGACTTGGTAGTGGCTACTTCAGGCTTATTTACTTCGTATCTTGTAAAAAATACTAACACTTGCAATTACCACATCCCGGGATATACCAGCCTACCCGGAACACCAACACCAAAAACACCTAATACCGTTTTTACCAAAACCATAATTTTACCAGGGTAACAAATATTGTGTACACAACCGTCGCAACGCAAATAAAACAAAAATTTCGTAAACAATGTTTATATTATTAAAAATAAAAACTACAAATGCACAAAAATAAAAAATCAACATGTATTTATTCAATACCTAATACAATATCTTACTACTAGTGAAAATGAAAATGATTTATTCAATATAGTATTATAGTTAGTCAAATATGACCTATACCTTATATTTAGTTAACTATCCTATACCGTGAGGGGCGAGGTGGTTCAGAGGCGCCTATTAAATGGCTCAGACACACGAATATCAACTGTCTTCAGATGGACTTACTAGTTTGAATAGCAGAACACTGTAGGTACTAGGTAGACAGCTTTAGTGTATTAGTCTAATCTGCATCATCATCATCATTTCAGCCGAAAGACGCCCACTGCTGGACATAGGCCTCCCCCACAGAACTCCACAGTGACCGGTCTTGAGCGACCTTCATCCAGTGTATTCCCGCAGCCTTCACCAGGTCGTCTGACCACCTTACTCAACATTATAATAAGCTTTCTTAGTAAAAACATCGGTTTTAAACTTAACATCTTTCAGGTTCATAATATATTTTGCGATCTTTTTATAAAATATTACAAAGTTCCTTAATTTTAACACATTTTTTATCAAACATATAAGTATTTTTTACGAGTAAGTATACATAATATTCTCAAAGATGTACTGGGATGGAAGTGTAAAAATATCAATTTCTTTGAGTTCTTGTCGAAGGGACATGCAAGGTTTAAGCTGATAAATGTTTCTAATTGAGCGATGACCCATCTCCGATGGACGAAAATCTATGTCACCAGAGGCAGACACTAAATCATCCTCAGGATCACTAGGCCTAGCCGGCAGCACTGACTGTGCACTAGTGCTCCCTACGGGCGTATCAGTGTCTGTCTCTGGTGGCACCGGCGTACTAGGCGAATAAGGAACAGGTTCGACACATTTTAGCGACTGCCACTCTCCAAACCATTTCTGAACATGATCCAGATGCTCCTCTCCCTCTTCCTCGCCCACGTCCATCTCTTCCGCTAGCTCCAAAGGCGCGACGCTATAAATAATGATATTAGAAATTAATATAGCATTTGAAAATAATATATAACCTAATAAAAAGCATAGAATTTTCTACAATAGAAGTCAATTGATGCCTGCCTGATGATGAATGTCATACTCCGTTTTAAAAAAAACTTATTAATTGTAATTGAAAGTAATAAATATATTAAACTTAATGGATGGACTGCTGAGGCTTCGGACCTGTGCGCACCGAGCCCCCGGGGGTTTGGACTATAGCCCCCCACACACATAGAACCTCCCGGGGTTCGGTTCACCCGCATTGCCCGCACTGCTGGCACCGGGGGTCTAAAGAAGAAAAATATATATTAGACTGATAAACCAGTGCTTCAATAGAAAACAACCAGGATAACTGCTACATGATAAATAACAAGCAGACAAACATACCACATTATAATAATGACTATTCTAAATATTAAATAATACAAATAATACTCACAATGAGGGCTTCCATAGTTTTGGTGGCTCTACATCTTGCGGTTCCCTGAAAGGCCCCGACATGACATTTTCAAAAATGAGGCTGCGGCGGCTTTTTGCAGCCAACGCCGCAGTGCCAGGTCTTTCAGGTTCCCGTACCGCCGATCTGCTGCGGGACCGGGATCGGGACCGGGACCGCGACGTCGCCCTCAAAAGTTTGCTGAAAAAATAAATAAATTTGTAAGTAAATTCTGAGCACATTTGCAGTATTATATATAGATGTTCAACAATTAGGGTGTTTTCTCGAAAACTATACATGATGGAGAAAAAAGTATAGGCAATAAAAAGGTATGTTTATAGGTTTCTGTCATAAATACAATAAAAAAACCAACCCTTACGAAGCAAAAGTTTTGTCAATACAAAAGTAATAAGTAAAATAAGAAAATGGTCTATACAAATTCAGGAACTAAAAAGACCTACCGACCCGAAGCTGGTCCAATTATAAATTATTCATGGCATAAATTGATTTATTCATGTTAGTATAGGAAAATATATTTGCATTTTAAGTTTACTTTTTTGCCAACTGTACATTTTCGTAATTTTGTACCAAAACAAAAGAAGAACGGTTTTTTACGAAAATTGTTGTGTTTCAGGCTAAACTGACTGAAAGTATCGGTTCCTTACTGAATTTAGCACAAACTTATCTATTTCTAATAAGAATCTGATTGAATTTGTATTACGAAAACAAAAGAAAGGCAGCAATGGCGGGCATGAATTGTTGCATCATAATAAGTCTCATCGTCTTTTTACTAATAAATTTTACTCTAATGCTAAAAACTACATGCTGTACGTGTGGCCTACTCAATTATCTGTAATTTGAGGTATAATACATGTGATAAACACTTACCGTTTATAAGATTGAGACATTTTTCTTAGAAAATAACAGGTCAAAGTTCACACGGTAATAACTGTAATGGCCGCCTGTGACAGAGCGCGCGGATAGGTTTCAACTTTTTTTTTTTTTCACTTTGTAATTTGCACTTTAGTCTGGTCAAAATATTCTCACTTGTCTATTACAATACACAGATTGGTTGGATATTTTTGTCAAGGGCACCAACAGCGAAATCAGTCGTACAAAAAAAATTATTTCCAACCTAAAAGTCTACGCACAGGGTGTGTGCGCACGACATTGGGGTTGTTGGGTTAAACCGAAAAATGCAAATAATAAGAATATAAAGTATATAATGATTCAACTTACATAGTACTCTGCTCCCCTTCTTCCGCAGTGGAGCTACAAAAATAAGTACCAATCAATACATAGTATAAAATAAAGTCGCTTCCCAAGTCTGTCCCTATGTATGCTTATATCTTTAAAACTATGCAACGGGTTATGATGCGGTTTTTTGCAATTGATAGTGATTCAAGAGGAAGGTTTATAAGTATAATAAATGCACAATAAAGTAAAAGGTTAGGCGGTACGAAGCTCGCCGGGTCGACTAGTACTAATAAAAATAAAGTAGAACTTACTAGAAAACTGTTGTTACTATAACTTACATGGATCTGATGGATATGTCACCGGAAAATAATAAGATTCGCAAGTTTATAAATTTCCTAGGAAATTTATAAACTTTCGTAGGATTCTAAACGAGAGATAAATTTAATTATTTTACGCTCACTTTTTTGCAAATTTATAAATTTTCGGCGCGTCGTAGTAAATTTATAAACTAACGGATATCAATTCGTAAGATTCTAAACGGATCGACCAATCACAGAAGAGCTTTTAATTTTACGCTTTTTGAAATACGGAAAATAACACACTGCTCTCTGATTGGTCGATGTTGACAGTGAAATTGCTTGCGTCCATAGACTTACGTACAATCAGACTTGCCAAACAATTCGATCACACTAAAAGTATTTTTACTGGTACTAAAAACTAAGTAGGTTAATATGTGACCGCTAATGTGCGAAATTCAGTAAAAGTGCACTAACTGGCTGAATCCGTTAGAGTTCGAAATAAAATGTTGTTCTCAACACTAGGTAATCTGCAAAATCCCTACGTAATCTACAGAGTAACGACTAAGTTAAGCTCAAAAAGAAATTGACTTAGATTTCAGTTTAACACAGGTAACCCAAGCTCCGCTCGCTTCGCTCGCTACGCTGGTTAAAGATCACAAGCCAAACCTAACCTAACCTACAATTTTGCCCTAGATTTGAATTTTCGGTCGGAGTTTTCTGTTTTCCGCACTTTAACGGCGAGACATCCGGTAATACGCACATTATAACTAGTTAAAGTGTGGATACCCCATATTTCACATAAAATTTCGCACATTAACTGACCTAAACAGTTAATGTGCACATTGCCCGGTAAAGTGCACATTAACGTATATCGCAATATAATGGTCCTACCTATAACCTACCTACCTAGTAGGGGGTTCCCTATTTCACTCTACAAAAATAAAACATTTTGGTCATGGCTACCAAAAAACTTTCGTAGCTCTGTGGTAAATTTCAATTCATTATAAATGGCGTTTGGTTATTGGTTACTTATTATTTTACGAGTGAGTTTAGTAAGTTTATCAATTTCCGAAAATGTAGGCGTAAAATAATACAATTTATCTCTCGTTTAGAATCCTACGAAAGTTTATAAATTTCCTAGTAAATTTATAAATTTACGGTTTTTGTTATTTTCCGGTGACAGATACATCATTGAAGTGCCCATCGGAGTCCATCTCCACTACGGGAAGATCCTACAAAAAAATTTAATATAAATAAATATTGTCTAGAAAGAAAATGGTATTAAAATATACAAATAATTTCTTTTTCAAAAGAAGAGACCCGCCTTCAATACATTTACACATACATAAAACTGAGAACTCCCTCTTTTCTGAAGTCGGTTAAAATAAGTACTAAAACCTTCTTCTGATTGTAACAAATACTTTTGTGAAAACCGCATCAAAATTGGTTCAGCCAAACTCGAGATAGATAGATTTCGGACAAACATACATACATACATACATATTACATACATACATACATACATACAGGTCAAACTGATAACCTCCTTATTTGAAGTCGGTTAAAAAAAAATGCAAGCTCTGAATTTTTTACCTCGTCATCATAAACTTCCTCTAAAATAGCCCCGTTTTCACTCTCCACCTCACACTCTGAGTCATCCCTAAGGAGGAGTCCGTGATTTCGCCATTATTGGGACGCCAAGACATTTCAGACTACAGAAACAGAAAAGATAAAAAAAAAACACATATAAATAATCTATTGATAAAATAAACAAAAGAAGTATTAAAAGAAATCACAACAAATTAAAAATTATTTATGCAAAACAGTGCAATGTGTAAAACAAAAATAAATTAAAAGATGATTGTATAATAATAAATATATTTATGTAGTAAGACAAGAAAAAATGCAGCTAATCACATTTTTTAAAAACATAATGAAATAACATTATTTATTAAAAAAATAAGAATTTAATAATAATTTATAAGAATACGAAAGAGAGGTATCAAGAAAGAGTTCAATACACCCAACAAGTAAATAACCTGATCAGAGCTTATATAAAAGGGCGATAAACTCATTATTTACTTTTAAAAAATACATTCTGTAATTATGTAATTTATATAAATAATTTATCTATCATTTTATAATAAATTAATCATAAATGTAAAAAAACAACCGAAAAAAGAAATAAAAATTTCATCGATAAAAAAATAATATCGATAAAGACTTTATCGACAATGTCGCAGCGACTTAGCCTAACCCAGAAAAAAATGGCGCCCGTTTCAATATGCAATTTGGTACCTAGATTTGATTTTCTTCAATTTTTCGTTTTTATTACGATAAGTTATTCAAATATGTATCAAAACTGAATTCAAACTAAATTAGCAAAAGATATTGATACCTCAATGCATCCTTAAGAGTTATTAGCTACTAAATAACGTAATCATTGTGAAAAATTTTTCTTGTAAGATTCTAAGAGGTTATTTGAAATGATGAAAAAAAATATGAAAACACATATAAAAGTCGAATTGAGGACACTGATTATTAGTTATAATGACTAATAACTGCACCTTATCATTATTTTACTTAAAAAACACTTATAACTGCACACACAGTACGAGCGCGATTTCACTATGGTGGCGTACACAGACGTAATAGGGCGGTTTTCTGAAACGTTGTACGTAACGTAATGGAATTCCACCGTAAAAAAAAATATAAAAATAACTTGAAGCGTTTTTAAATTGATCTTAATGAATTATATTATCAGAAAATAATAATGGTTCGCTTGAATTTTTATTAGTTTACCAGTAAATTGAAGTCAAAGTGGTGCTTGTTCAATTTTGTGTTCCATTACGTCACAGTTTTAAGTTTTCATGAAATTAAAACGAGTTAATAATATTTATAACGGGCTCAATTGATCAAATCTTTACAACAATAAGACTCACTACAAAAAATCTGTTCTATACATCTACGCTCGTAACCGAGATAAGGACCTAAATACAAAATTACGTCACATTTTGGCACACACCGCCTCAAAACTTAGCTTCTGTATGCTTCATACGACACATTATAACATATTTATATAAACTCCTGAAAAGTTATGTTAATTGCCCTTCTTTTTTATATAACTTACATAGTATTTATCTTAATACTTTTAAAATTATATCAATAAAACAACACAGATCGGGTGGGACACGTCACGGTAATGGAAAATGACGTGACGTAAAGGAATTATAAAGAATTATGCACATGGCAATAAAAAAACAACTGATTAAAAATAACATGATAAGAATGTTGATTTGTTACAGTTATTTTATGAGGCGGTTTTTTTAAAGGTTCTGAAGTGCAAGAAAGTGTTTCTCGGGCTTGTATTTTATATTGTCGCAAGTCACATTCATAATTATTGACCCCTCTGGTAATAATGAGTAACAATATAAAAAAAACTCAATCGTTACGATACAATACGCATAGCGGGTACATAATTAGGATGTGAACTAAATTTCAACATTTACAATAAAAATAAAATATCTCTTTTAAACGACTATGACATACAAACAGAGAACATAGCCAAACTACATTCAGCCTACGTTCAGCAGTGGACATCTTCCGGCTAAGACTATGATGTGATGTTGATCATCTTTCTTACAACTTCAAATACTTAACTATTTATATTACAGAAAATTAGTCCTTCTTTTAATATAATATCACTTTAGCCATAAAGAAGGTAATAACAAGTAAATTACCAATGTGCTCAAAGCTTTAGAATTCCATTACATCACATTTAACATTCGCTAGTACATCACGCCACGTAATGGATGTGACGTATAGCTACCCGTCGTGAATTTAATCAAAATTACTCCTAGGTCGATGAAAATTATAAGAAACTAGTAACTTAATCCAGAACTAGATAAAATAACACGTATTACTGCCAAAATTTAATAGTAAGCAATCTATATTACCTTCAAAATGCCCGTTCGTAGTTGAACGGAAATTTTGACACCGTGACGTACACAATCACTTTGGACTGATTTTTGATTAAACTGATGAAAATAATCAAATACGGTAAATGCACAAGGAGTAGAAATATTGATATCTATCGTAATAAATCCTAGATAAGGTAGTTTTTTCTTTGAAACTTGGAAAAAAGTACCCGTGACGTATTGAGGAATTCCACTCGAACGTATTTTAAAGAAAACAAAAACTTGTAATTTTTTATTGTTTTGTACTCTAAACTCTTGTAAAAGGGTTTAAATTTGAAATTTAGAACATTAAATGATCCCAAAAAGTTGCCGAATCCGCCTTAAAACCAAGACATCAATTAAATTTTTGACTTTGAACCTTGCTGATATAGGGAGGACACGCTTAATTTCGCATATATTTTTTTGTTTTTGCTAATATTTTTTGTGTTATTAACTGTTTATTGTAGATTTTAATGTATATGTGTAGGGTTTTTTTATTAATAAATCGATATAAATAATAAAAAATAAGCTACATGTTATGGATTGCCCAAAAACAAGCCGGACGTGGAAGGACATCGTCATTTTCTATAGAACAAGGTTTCTGAAAACCGCCCAATAAGAAAACTCTTTTTTTTTTCTTTTTTGTATAAAGACTACATAAGAATGGAATGTCAATCCATTCAATCATGCCTAGTTTACACATTTGCAAAACATTGGGCCAACATTCGTTCAGCCAAGAAGTTTATATAAACGAAAAACTGTCGCGCGCCGCACCGGTACAGATCTGTACCGAGTTGAGCCCACTCACTTTATTAGTAATCGGTACAGATCTGTACCGAGTTGAGCCGGAGGGTTTTTTCGCTATTATTCAGTAATTTAAACGAATAAGGTAAATAATCACTTCCCTAAAGATAAGTTTGAGGCTTTTTAAAAATTAAAATAATTATAGGACGTATTTTATATTTGATCAATGAATGTTTTGGTTGAAAGTTTTTTTGAATTGGTCAAATGCTAAATTCCCCGCATATTCCCCGCACAGTGCCTCTCCCCGCAAATTCCCCAATCACTTCGGGATTCCCCGCAGTTTGGGGAATTCCCCACACATTGGCAACGCTGTGTAAAAGATATCTGAGCCGTGACATAAAAATAGAAAGATCTGCAGATAACATCTGCCGATACAAAATGTTAACTGCAGCTATATACACATACAGGATGCATGCGCAAGGGTAGGATCTGCGGTGCGGTGAGGCAGAGGGAAGCAGGGTTGAAATAGGATAAATTATACTATTTTGTTCGATATTTTAATGCTGTATACCTAGTATGTAGTTTATTAATACAAGTATACTACGCGACAATACCATATTTATTTACAGCTTTACTTGAACTATTACTAATCTGCCTAATACTCGTAATATTCGCAACGAAAACATATTATCACGCCTTTTATATTTTTACGCTTAAATATCATTGTTTTTCATAGTGTTTATATGAACGACTGTTAATGAGCGGACCTGCCGTGAACTGTAAACTTTACCAAGCACTGGTTCCTACTTATTATTCCAAAATCTCCATTAAAAATCCTAATTTTCTAGCTCAAAATAAAACCCGTGCAACCATGTTTTCCAACTGACATGTTATTTTATTGCTTTTTTAAATATTTACACATGTTTCTCTATGCCTCGCCAACATACCGGGCCCCTGTGTACGCAGTACACAAAAAAACAAAACAACAAAGGAAAATGTTAGAAAAGAAAAGGGCCGGTCTTAAAATACGGGGCTAGTATTAAAACGGAATTAAGTCTTATTTAAATATTTCGAACAAAAAATCAATAAGTTAACATAGACAAAAAACAAAACTCTTTCTTATGTACCTAGCATACTCCGAACGGTATAAAGTCTAAGATAGCATAATAACTCAACATTAAATAAAGAAAATAATTTCCAAATAATGGGGGCCGTAAAGAGAAATTGCACAAACTATTAACCAGAAAAAAAAAAATACTTTTGTAAAACTTTCATAAACACTCAAACATAAACGGGATTAAATACATATATATGTGCTTGCTATGAATAAAGTGTCCCTACACCTCAGATGGACATATTTTCACAAGTCTCCTTACTGCTCTTTTGAACCGACCGCCACGAGTATCGACATCCGCCACGCGCACCACGCCATCAGGTCCTGTGTAAATTCGAGTTATTCGTCCAAGTGGCCAAGTGCACCTTGGCAGCGCAGGATCTACTATCAAAACCACGTCTCCCACAGTCCAGGTTTGGGCAGACTGGCCGCGACCGCGAGGCGCTATCGTTGGCAGGTACTCCTTAACCCAACGCTGCCAAAAGTGATCCGCTAGTCTCAAAGCGCGCTTCCAGTTTGTCCGCCTTAAAAGATCCGAGTCCTCTAAATTTTGGGCCCATGGAGAATTTGAAGATGTTCCGAGGATGAAGTGGCAAGGTGTCTACCGTATCAGGGGAAGTGGAAATGTAGGTTAACGGTCTTGAATTTACAATAGCTTCCGCTTCCAGTAATAGTGTGTAAAATACCTCTTCATTAGGAACCCGACTTATTAGCGTGCTTTTCAGCGCCGTTTTAATGGTTCGTACCAGGCGCTCCCACGCTCCCCCCATGAAGGGTGATGCTGGGGGAATGAAGCACCATCGAATTTTGTTATTTGCCAAGAAGTTCGACACTCTCTCTCCAAAAAGAGCTTTCAACTCCCTCGCTGCTCCCACAAAAGCTGTTCCGTTATCAGAAAATATTTTTGATGGACAACCACGGCGGGCTATTAGGCGCCGTAAACTCATTAAAGCAGAGTCAGTGGAAAGACTTGCGACAATTTCTAGATGAACAGCTCTATTAACTAAACAGGTGTATAGAGCAACGTAACGTTTTTCATAACGCCGACCAATCGCGACATCAACAGGGCCAAAATAGTCAAGCCCGACATTTGTAAAAGGCCGGGTGTGGTGCTCCAGACGTTCGGCCGGTAAATCACCAATGACTGGCTGTGTGGGTTGTCCCTTTCTTCGCCGACAGCGAAGACATGCATGCGCTACGCTTCTTATAGTGCTTCTGGCCCTTAATATCCAAAACCTTTGTCTCAACTCGTTGTGTACTAACTCGGAGAAACCGTGACCAGCCTTGATGTGCATATCTTGAATAAGGAGCTTAACTGTGTAGTGTCGACCATCCAGAATCAAAAGAGACTTGGCATTTACGCTTACCCCCATTGCCGCCTTTATGCGTGAGTCTAGTACGAGTTCTCCGTCTTCTGACATCCTTGGGCAGAGGGCAAACAGGCGACTAGATCTCGGTAACGGTCGGTTGTCAGCTAAACATAACATTTCTTTTTCAAAGCTGTCCATCTGAGATTTTCGAATAATAATTTTCTCCGCCTCCATTATCTCAGCAGCAGTTACACCTGTTAAAGAAACATTGTTACTTACTTTGTCACAACTTTGAGAACTTATAAAACATTTAAACTTTTTAACTGCCAATAAAACATAGCCATAGCACGCACGAGACGTATCCAACTACTAAAACGCGTTACATCAGGTATTGGGAGCGGAAGAACAGATGCCCGCGTCAATGCTACCATCTCATTACTACGCACTTCGAGAGCAGGTGCGACATCACTAAAGAGGCTCTATGGTTCAACTGGCCACTTGTCGGCTGACAATAACAAAAACGGTGGGCCAGTAAACCAGCGGTGGTTCTCGTTGAACTCAGTCACGTTTGTAAGTCTTGTTGCGTCATCTGCTACATTAAGTTGACCAGGTACCCATCTCCAATCTTGAATACTAGTTAACTCTGATATTTCGCCTACTCTATTGGCTACAAAAGGTTTGAAATTACGGGCATCACTGCGTAGCCACTTTAAAACCGTTGCAGAGTCCGTCCAGAACGTGATTTTCGATGGTCGGATTCTATGATTTTCGCAAATAGAACGAGCAAAACGCGAGGCTATCAGTGCTGCTTGTAATTCCAGGCGTGGAATTGAACTAGGCCTAAGAGGTGCAACTCTTGCTTTAGCCCCTACTAGGGCTAGGAAAACCGAACCATCAGTCTGACAGAACCTCCAATAAGCAACACATGCAAAAGCTTGCTCACTCGAATCAGCAAACACGTGCAACTCTATTTTAATCGTGGTCGACTCTACACCGTGCTTGTACCATCTTGGAATTCGAATACCTGCTACGCGGTGGAGCTCGTTCTGCCAATCGTACCAAATCTTATTATATTTGGGTGGAATTTCCTCGTCCCAACCGATAGATTCTCTCCACAATTTCTGAACAATTAGAACAGAACAGCCAACAACAAATTAGAACAGCCTTTTAGAACTAACGGCAAAATTAAGCCAAGTGGGTCATAAACGCGCATCACCTGAGAGAGAACCGATCGCTTTGTTAACGTACTACCAGATTGAGAGAGACCTGTGCGGAAACCTAACGTGTCGTTGGATGGGCACCATTTAATACCCAGAGCGCTCACATCGGACGGAAGGTCAATGTCCTCTCCAACACTAGCTTGTAAGTCTTCCGGGACTTGCGCTAGTGCCTCTTCTTGGTTCGACACCCAACCTCTCATTTCGAAACAACATTTTTTGTGAATCATTACCACATCAGACGCTAACTTAGCCGCGTCTTTTATATCAATCATACTAGCAATATACTCGTCCATGTAGTGATTGTAGATTATTTCATGCACAGCCTCTGGATGCGTATCCTTAAATTCGAGTGCATTTTTATTTTTTATAAACAATGCTGTACATGGACTGGAAACTGCACCGAAAATCATCGACTTCATCCTGTATTCCCTTACCGGAAGATCTACGTTACCGTCGCGCCAAAGAAAACGCTGCGCGTCCCTGTCAGTAGCTTTTATGACGACCTGAGGAAACATTTCCCGAATATCTCCCGTGACAGCTACGGGACCCTCCCTAAAACGGAATAATATACCCATAAGCGATTGTAAGAGATCAGGACCCGATAAAAGTAAGCTATTAAGACTGATTCCCTTTTTTGTGGCGGCTGCATCGTGCACTACTCTTAGTTTTTGCTTCTGTGGGTGAAAAACTCCAAAATGAGGAAGATACCACCTTATATTACTATCTTCCTGCATTTGACTTCCATAATAAGTGCCCGGGTCACATTTCTCTGCATATCCCCTGGCGATGATATTGTTGATAAAATCTTTATATGCGTTGGCAAAGCGAACATCTTTGGACATTTGCTTCTCTAAAGAGTTGAGCCGCGAGCGTGCCTGAAAATAACTTTCGGGAAGATTTTTATTATTAGATAAAGATTATCGACGCCATGGCAAACCAACCTCAAAACGTCCATTATCAATCCGGCGTGCAGTCTTTTCCAAAATATCCAAGGCTTCTTGGTGCTCTGGGGCTAGCGTATCTACAGACTTACAGATTCCTATTATGTCTAATTTATATTGTTATTTAATGAGCGTGTCAAGGGATGTATCTTCATCAGTTTTAACGTGGTTTACGAACTGCACAGGCGACAAACCCCTAGACATCTGTCCGTGTATAACCCAGCCCAACAGAGTTCGAGTGGCTACGGGAGCTGACCTACCACCTCGGCGGATCTCGTGACTAATTGATAGATGCCAATCACAGACGCCGATCAACACGGTTGGCGTCGCATCTTCATATTTCACGAACTCCTCTAGACTAGCTAAATGCTCATACTGGGCTATATCGTTTTGGTATATACTTTGTGCGGATAGGTTGAGTGAATGGATAGAACGAACGTTGCTCATCAGGTACTTTTCCGACATACCTCGACCTCTGATAAAGAAATCTACGAGACTCACGGAAGTGTTCCGTGTCATCCCACCGACGCCGTTAATAGTATGCAGTTCTGTAGTAGAACCTTTGACACCGATCTTTGCTGCAATTTCAGAATCAATCAAAGATGTCGTGCTGCCATCGTCAAGCAGAGCGTAGGTGTTGAAGTCTCCGGCAGGCCCACTAACTACGACTGGTACTACTTTCAGCAGAGTACGGCTCTTGGATCGTCGTGTTTCTGCAATGTTACAAATAGTGTTAGTCATGATCGGCGCGGTATTTTCCGTGAGCGGCAACTTAGGCTCTTGGTTGCTAAATTGTGGGTCGATCGTTATAGCCGCTGAACTAGCAGAAGCGCCGGGTAAAGTTGTTAATACCGACTGAGGATCCTGCTCTGGCGAACCTTGGTGTAACAGAGTGTTGTGTCTGACTCTGCAGCCAATTATCTTGCATCGAACCTTGCAATGTTTCCAAGCATGCTTGTGACCTCCTAAACACTTGTAACAAAGGGATTTATCCCTGGCAGCTTGCAATCTTTCCTCAGTAGAAAGCGCTAAAAACTCATCACAATTTTCAGTAACATGTCCTGCCCCGCAATATCCGCAATCAGCATTATTTTCTAAAGATACATGTACATTCACACGATTTTCTGGCCTCGAGCTTGTTGCGTGCTGTGGAAGACTGTCCGTTGCCAAACCAAACTTTACATATTTCTCTGCCTCAGCACTCAAAAAGCAGGCAATAAGCTCCATTTTTGGAAGGTTTGAATCTTGGGCGGACGCGAAATCTAGCCAACGCATTTTTGTCATGGCGTTAAATTTAGTTAAAACGTTGTTAATCAACTCTGGGGAGTTAAGATACTGGTCTTGTTTAAGGGCTTTAATGTTAAGGACACTACTACGTACTTTATTAGCTACTGAATTTATATCTTTCAGATCGGCACTTATCTTAGGAAGGCTTTTGAGACTGGCAACTACTTCTGCAACCACGATTTCAGGGCGAGCGAAGTTCAGCTCCAGCGCCTGCAGCACCTCTTCCGGGTCATTGGCGGAGAACAGGAGGGCAGACACCGCAGCTCGAGCGTTTCCCTTTACTGCGTGACGCAACCTAACAATGTTTTCCATTGGCGTATAATGTTTTTCCGTGTCTTCGTAAGTTCTGCGGAACGGTAACCACTCATGAGGCTCACCATAAAAAGGAATCAATTCTACTTTTTCACGAAACTTCGGTTAAGCATTATTATCTGCTAACGATTTTATAGCCTTAGCTAGGTCTACAAGCTGAGAAGAAAAATCTAACTGCGGGTTATTACAATTTCTACACACGCATGGAGGCTCTGACGCGACACACGGAGGCTGTTTAACCTTCGCAGCCTCACCCACTCGTGTGTTCGCAGCAGTGTCTCGTACCCAAACAGAGGTACGATCCTCGCTAACAGACGACCTAGCTGCGGATACCACGTCTAAATCCGCGAGCTCAGCCTGCAACTCCAGTCGTTCTACCTCTTTTCTGATTATTGCAGCTTCCAAAGTTAGTCGTCGCGCAAGCACGGTAGCGGCTGAGCGCCTGGACGATGGCCTGCCGCGACAACTAGGTACTGCCAGCAACGGAATCAATCTGATAAGGCGAACTATTAATAACCACAACTTCTGGCGCATCATCGGTGCCACGGGAAACTGCTGGGGCCGACACCGGGCGAATAGGAACCGGAGCCCCTGTCGCCACAGCAGCTCGCCGCGGCACCTTCCGCGCTGAGTTGGAAACCACTGTTGCTGCTTTACGGTTTCTCACCATCACGGAGTTGGCAAGAAAGTACTTTCGACTACAAACGTCAACTTAGAAATTTTGAAAAAATAAGTGTTGGGAGAAGGACCAAATGTTACTGAGCGGACCTGTCGTGAACTGTAAACTTTACCAAGCACTGGTTCCTACTTATTATTCCAAAATCTCCATTAAAAATCCTAATTTTCTAGCTCAAAATAAAACCCGTTCAACCATGTTTTCCAACTGACATGTTATTTTATTGCTTTTTTAAATATTTACACATGTTTCTCTATGCCTCGCCAACATACAAATGTTACTGAGCGGACCTGTCATGAACTGTAAACTTTACCAAGCACTGGTTCCTACTTATTATTCCAAAATCTCCATTCAATATCCTAATTTTCTAGCTCAAAATAAAACCCGTGCAACCATGTTTTCCAACTGACATGTTATTTTATTGCTTTTTTAAATATTTACACATGTTTCTCTATGCCTCGCCAACATACCGGGCCCCTGTGTACGCAGTACACAAAAAACAAAACAACAAAGGAAAATGTTAGAAAAGAAAAGGGCCGGTCTTAAAATACGGGGCTAGTATAAAAACGGAATTAAGTCATTTAAATATTTTGAACAAAAAATCAATAAGTTAACATAGACAAAACCAAAACTCTTTCTTATGTACCTAGCATACTCCGAACGGTATATAGTCTAAGATAGCTTAATAACTCAACATAAAATAAAGAAAATAATTTTCAAATAATGGGTGCGTAAAGAGAAATTGCACAAACTATTAACCAGAAAAAAAAATACTTTTGTAAAACTTTCATAAACACTCAAACATAAACGGGATTAGATACATATATGTGCTTGCTATGAATAAAGTGTCCCTACACCTCAGATGGACATATTTTCACAAGTCTCCTTACTGCTCTTTTGAACCAACCGCCACGAGTATCGACATCCGCCACGCGCACCACGCTATCAGGTCCTGTGTAAATTCGAGTTATTCGTCCAAGTGGCCAAGTGCACCTTGGCAGCGCAGGATCTACTATCAAAACCACGTCTCCCACAGTCCAGGTTTAAGCAGACTGGCCGCGACCGCGAGGCGCTATCGTTGGCAGGTACTCCTTAACCCAACGCTGCCAAAAGTGATCCGCTAGTCTCAAAGCGCGCTTCCAGTTTGTCCGCCTTAAAAGATCCGAGTCCTCTAAATTTTGGGCCCATGGAGAATTTGAAGATGTTCCGAGGATGAAGTGGAAAGGTGTCTACCGTATCAGGGGAAGTGGAAATGTAGGTTAACGGTCTTGAATTTACAATAGCTTCCGCTTCCAGTAATAGTGTGTAAAATACCTCTTCATTAGGAGCCCGACTTATTAGCGTGCTTTTCAGCGCCGTTTTAATGGTTCGTACCAGGCGCTCCCACGCTCCCCCCATGAAGGGTGATGCTGGGGGAATGAAGCACCATCGAATTTTGTTATTTGCCAAGAAGTTCGACACTCTCTCTCCAAAAAGAGCTTTCAACTCCCTCGCTGCTCCCACAAAAGCTGTTCCGTTATCAGAAAATATTTTTGATGGAGAACCACGGCGGGCTATTAGGCGCCGTAAACTCATTAAAGCAGAGTCAGTGGAAAGACTTGCGACAATTTCTAGATGAACAGCTCTATTAACTAAACAGGTGTATAGAGCAACGTAACGTTTTTCATAACGCCGACCAATCGCGACATCAACAGGGCCAAAATAGTCAAGCCCGACATTTGTAAAAGGCCGGGTGTGGTGCTCCAGACGTTCGGCCGGTAAATCACCAATGACTGGCTGTGTGGGTTGTCCCTTTCTTCGCCGACAGCGAAGACATGCATGCGCTACGCTTCTTATAGTGCTTCTGGCCCTTAATATCCAAAACCTTTGTCTCAACTCGTTGTGTACTAACTCGGAGAAACCGTGACCGGCCTTGATGTGTATATCTTGAATAAGGAGCTTAACTTGTAGTGTCGACCATCCAGAATAGCGCTCTGGGTATTAAATGGTGCCCATCCAACGACACGTTAGGTTTCCGCACAGGTCTCTCTCAATCTGGTAGTACGTTGACAAAGCGATCGGTTCTCTCTCAGGTGATGCGCGTTTATGACCCACTTGGCTTAATTTTGCCGTTAGTTCTAAAAGGCCGCATAATTGTTCAGAAATTGTGGAGAGAATCTATCGGTTGGGACGAGGAAATTCCACCCAAATATAATAAGATTTGGTACGATTGGCAGAACGAGCTCCACCGCGTAGCAGGTATTCGAATTCCAAGATGGTACAAGCACGGTGTAGAGTCGACCACGGTTAAAATAGAGTTGCACGTGTTTGCTGATTCGAGTGAGCAAGCTTTTGCATGTGTTGCTTATTGGAGGTTCAGTCAGGCTGATGGTTCGGTTTTCCTAGCCCTAGTAGGGGCTAAAGCAAGAGTTGCATTTTAGGCCTAGTTCAATTCCACGCCTGGAATTACAAGCAGCACTGATAGCCTCGCGTTTTGCTCGTTCTATTTGCGAAAATCATATAATCTGATCTGACGACTGTGGGTGGGGCGCAGAGCACCTCATGCCCCCCCACGCAGCACTGCTTTGTAGTGACTCGTAATATAACCACATCGCCGCCGAGGTGCGCACCCTGGTGTGTGGCTAAGACTGGGTCGTTATGATTCACCCGCCAAGAGATGCCGACCTCTTCTCTTTTCGTGGCCAACAGGTCGTGCGCGGCCTCCTCGGCCGTCGCCCCCGACCCATCACCCACGTCCAACACGACGGCATTCCAAAACGACCGCATTTGGCCCCCGGTGCCGGTACAGGGATCTCATCTATCAGCACGGCAGCTCTTTTAAATTCCTCGAACGCGCGTCGGAGCGCGATAGCGCGAGATGTAAAGTCAATGGGGAGAGCGTTACCTTCCCTCCCTGGCGCACCGTTGCAGACAGGCTGGTCGACCGTGGCGTACCCCAGCCCGGTCGCCATCACGACAGCGGAGGTCCACCTTCCAAGGGTCAGGATAGGGTGGTCGTCCGCATTTGCCTTGTCTGTGACGATATGGTCAAAGGCTGAGACGGCAGACGAGTGGCCGAACCTCTCAGCCCCTAGGCGATCGGTCTCGCCGTACTCCGCTGGGGAAAGGCGGAGCGTACCTAGCTCCTCCTTGATGAAGGAGGGGGGTATGCCGTGCGCAAGCACTGTCCCCCCCGCGTCCCTGGTGACCTCCTCCTGGATAGGAAACCGGTTAGAGCATATAGGTGCCACGGCTGACCTCCAACATTGAGTGAGCCGCCCAGCCCGGACCTGAATGACTCGTCAATAAAGGTCATATCGGTCAGCACATAGCTGTACCTCCAACCGTCAAGGATGTCCCTGCTCTCTATCCCGACTGGGATCTGTTCCCTGAAGGGCACGGACCAATTGACGCCCGTGGGAAAAGGACACCCATAACTCCTTAGGCAGTCCAGCAGCCTGGTCTTCAGCGCCAAGGGCCTTATGTCTGCTCTGAGGTCGCAAGCGGACGAAGCAACTGCGGACGCCGCGCGGGCGCCGTAGCGAATTTGGCTCCACATATCGCGGGACAGAGAAGGGTTAACTCTCTGGTCGCGACTCCCCGGGTCCCTCTCTGCAGCGACCACTTCCCGGCAAGCGGTAGTGGGGGTGACGGTGGAGATGGAATAACGCTCATCCTCGCCTACCCCGAACCATCCAGTGTCCGCATGCGCCCCAATCATAACTTCCCTCTTTGCTGCCTCCAGTGTGATAGTACATTGGGAGACCGTGGGTGATGGATGTTGCCATTAGTAGCGTGCATCTCTCTATTATGTATTGCTGCTGCTATCGCCACAGCTCGGGCACTGGCACCAGGTCTGAGTAAGATGCGTCTAACGTCCTCGAAATTCAGCCCCTCACCTATGGTGGACTCGACGTCCGGTGTGGCGTCCTCACCGCTGAGCCTCGAAGCTAGGCACACCAAGCACACACGCGAGCCGACCGCACGGGAAGCCATAGGCTTGTTTGCGATTAGGGCCGTAACAGCCAACTCGACACGTGCACCAGTTGCATCCAACCTTTCCGCCTCAGCGATGGCGTCCTCCGCCCTCATACCCGCCAGCTGGGCCAGCGCCCTGGTCTCGGCAGAGACGGTCGACGCCCGCTCGTCAGAGCCAGGAGCTCCCGAGATAAGGGAGGCATCCTCTCTAGACGCCCATAGCCGTACGATGGCCATGAGGGCCTCTGCCTCCGCCTTAGAGCCCAGCTCTACCTCGATGGACCCGATGTTGACCATGGGCAGCAGAACACGGGCCATGGTACTGGCGAAGACCGTGTTGCGCGTCGCGGTAGCAAAGAATTGCGTGGGGGGGCATGAGGTGCTCTGCGCCCCACCCACAGTCGTGGTCTGGACGGTGAAGGTAGGCAGCTCTTGCTCACCTTCCTTTAACGCATCTTCCATCAGCCGCCCCGGGCGCCATCTGATGCGGTCCCCTCTAGCTGACAGCCGGCGTAGTGACTCCAAAGTATCTATACGTCTCTCACCCTCGCCCGTTAGGTGATGTATGTTTCCATTAGTAGCGTGCATCTCTCTATTATGTATTGCTGCTGCCATCGCCACAGCTCGGGCACTGGCACCAGGTCTGAGTAAGATGCGTCTAACGTCCTCGAAATTCAGCCCCTCACCTATGGTGGACTCGACGTCCGGTGTGGCGTCCTCACCGCTGAGCCTCGAAGCTAGGCACACCAAGCACACACGCGAGCCGACCGCACGGGAAGCCATAGGCTTGTTTGCGATTAGGGCCGTAACAGCCAACTCGACACGTGCACCAGGTGCATCCAACCTCTCCGCCTCAGCGATGGCGTCCTCCGCCCTCATACCCGCCAGCTGGGCCAGCGCCCCGGTCTCGGCAGAGACGGTCGACGCCCGCTCGTCAGAGCCAGGAGCTCCCGAGATAAGGGAGGCATCCTCTCTAGACGCCCATAGCCGTACGATGGCCATGAGGGCCTCTGCCTCCGCCTTAGAGCCCAGCTCTACCTCGATGGACCTGATGTTGACCATGGGCAGCAGAACACGGGCCACGGTACTGGCGAAGACCGTGTTGCGCGTCGCGGTAGCAAAGAATCCGCGCACCCTACGCGCCATGCCCCCCGGTGTGCCTTGCATACGTCGCGCTAGCTTCACGGCCGACGACCGCAGTATGCCCCTACCTGTCCCTTCCATCGCTCCACCTGACGCCGTAAACGTACGCGTCCCGGATGTTGCCTGCCCGGGACCCGCCGAAGCAGACCCCGGAGCACTTGGGCCTGCGCGAGTGCCTGCCGCACCCGCGACGGTCCTGTCCGCGGTCCTCGGGGCCGTGTCGAGCTCACGGGCAGCTGCGGGGCAATAGTCCAGTGTACTGAGACTATTTAACAGAGCCCCTCCCGCTAAAGCACCGACCGTACCCAAGGCCAGCCCCCTAGCCCCGACCTCCCACCTGCTAATCGCGACGTCCCTTTCCAACAACTCCTCTTGAATAGCATAGCAAAAGGCGGCGACGTCACCGGTAAAGTGCTGGCACTCACCCCTCTGGTCCGAAGCGCTAATCCTGTCGACGGGTGCAACCGCCCTGATGCGCTCCGGACTTGCAAGAACGCGCGACGCTGAGGCGTCCATCGGAGTTACGCGACGCTCCTCAGGCAGAAGGGGCGACGGGGAAGGGGACGAAATGTCGTCAACGCTAATGTTCCGTATGTCCAGCCGCCTCTGGTCACGTTTTTCCCTCGCTAGAGCTTTAGCCGCGGGGACGGCCGCGTTCCTCTGTCCTGTGCGAGCGACCAGGTCGTCTAAGACCTGAACTGGCCGCTTCGACCAGCCCGGTCGCCATCTCGACAGCGGAGGTCCACCTTCCAAGGGTCAGGATAGGGTGGTCGTCCGCATTTGCCTTGTCTGTGACGATATGGTCAAAGGCTGAGACGGCAGACGAGTGGCCGAACCTCTCAGCCCCTAGGCGATCGGCCTCGCCGTACTCCGCTGGGGGAAGGCGGAGCGTACCTAGCTCCTCCTTGATGAAGGAGGGGGGTATGCCGTGCGTAAGCACTGTCCCCCCCGCGTCCCTGGTGACCTCCTCCTGGATAGGAAACCGGTTAGAGAGAAGGACGACGAGGTCATCTATTTCCGCCCAGTCTACCTTCCCCCCTGAAACTCGCTCGCGCGCCCACGAGTCGAGCAGCCTGGTGAGAGGCTGTTGGTACCCCATGAGCAAGTTGATAGAATCCGCGATGAGATCTCTTGCGTTGACGGGCGTCAGAACGCGAGGACCACGGGCCGAGACCGTAGCGACGGGCAGTCTGTGTGCCCCGACCTGCACGTGTTTGAGCCCGCCTGTGGAAATGAGAACCAGTTTGTTCACTTTAGACCCGAAGGTGACTTGACCCTCGTTCCTGCTGAGGAACGCGTAAAGGTTAGTGTCATTCAGGCCCGCGGGCCCGTTCGCGATGAACCACTCGGTCCGACTTATAAGGGGGTAGGGGAGCGCGTTTACTATTTGCAGGGCAGCCAACTCGCCCATACCCGACGATGCGCAATCCAGGATGACCACAGCAACGTCCTCCGCATATAGATGCCACGGCTGGCCTCCAACATTGAGTGAGCCGCCCAGCCCGGACCCGAATGACTCGTCAATAAAGGTCATATCGGTCAGCACATAGCTGTACCTCCAACCGTCAAGGATGTCCCTGCTCTCTATCCCGACTGGGATCTGTTCCCTGAAGGGCACGGACCAATTGACGCCCGTGGGAAAAGGACACCCATAACTCCTTAGGCAGTCCAGCAGCCTGGTCTTCAGCGCCAAGGGCCTTATGTCTGCTCTGAGGTCGCAAGAGGACGAAGCAAGGATTCTATGATTTTCGCAAATAGAACGAGCAAAACGCGAGGCTATCAGTGCTGCTTGTAATTCCAGGCGTGGAATTGAACTAGGCCTAAGAGGTGCAACTCTTGCTTTAGCCCCTACTAGGGCTAGGAAAACCGAACCATCAATACATATATGTGCTTGCTATGAATAAAGTGTCCCTACACCTCAGATGGACATATTTTCACAAGTCTCCTTACTGCTCTTTTGAACCGACCGCCACGAGTATCGACATCCGCCACGCGCACCACGCCATCAGGTCGACAATATTATTTTTGCGTTTTTTTTTCACATTTATTCGTGTGAATTGTAATCTTTCTCTTTGTTGTTTGACTTTCTAAAAATGTAAAAAGTGTAATAAAATATCAAAATTACTAACCTCAAGCAAATACATAGCAAGTCTTTCTTCAGTGGAAATGCATTTTCGCATTTTAGTATTTTGTTTTTTTATATCTTCTTTAATAAAATCGAGAAGCTCCATAAAAGTAGCCCTTGGGTTTCAAAAATAGGCTGTAAATTTATTGTCGGATAAGTCCTCAAATATATTGAATTCACCGCGGTCCTTTTTAAGCTTTTGATGCTGTTCTATCCAAATTTTCCGTTTTTTAGTGGGTATGTTTAAAGCAAGACGTGCATCATTCTCAAAATCAGTATCATCTTCTGACGAGCTGTCTAATAAATCCAGAAGCAATAAACGCGTTCATTTCGAAAAACGTGAACTCATTGTAACACGCTTTATAAACACTCTTTAACAAAAAACAAGTTTGCTCAGTCCGAGAGATTTCGAGGGAATGTATAATCTTGTCATATTACCGCATCTGCGCAATGTATGACGAGCTTAAGGCTGACGAAACCATAGACAAATCCGTTGCGACCTCCTAGTCCGTGACTGTTCCATGACAAATATGTCAAATCAAATTAAACGTAGTGATTTACCTTCTCTCTGAAATCAAATCAATCATTCGTGTATTCATGTCAAACGTGTGATTTACCTTCTCTCTGTTCATGTCATCAGCAGAGAGAAGGTAAATCACTACGTTTTAGTCATCAGACATTTAAACAAGTCATAAGTAAATATTATTTTTTATTTTATATTATTTAATTAACTATTAATTAACTAATACTAATTTTATATTAAAGTTTAACTAAAATGCCAATACGTAAGATAAATGCAGGCCTGCATTCGGAAAATCTGTACGCAAAAGGTCTGATGTACCAGGACCCTGAAGCTGTGACTGCATGTCAGCAAGAATGCGCCCGGAGACTCGGCACCACTGTCCAGATGGAACAGGAAGCCTATCTATCGAACCATCCAGAGGTTTCGGTTGGAGTGTAGCCTTAGGGGCGCTATGGAGGCGAGACTTAGAAAAATTTCGAAAAATTTGTATGAAAAAATTTTATCCCCCTTAAGGGTACTTTTTTATGATAGGGGCGTGTAGAGGGACACAATACAAGCACTTTTTGCCTCTATCGCGTTTTCCCTAAAAATCCCCGTTTACGGAAAAAATTACCGGAAATATTTTCCCGACCTCTAACTCCGAAAGGGGGCCTCGGAGCGGCAGGGTTCTTTGGGCGCTATTGATAATCATCAGACACACTATCAAACCCCATTTAAGGATTTTCAACTTTTTTTTTTTCGGACTTAGAATTTTCGTCAGCTTGCGTAGCGTTAGGGGCTGTATGGAAAAAAGACTTAGAAAAATCGATCGATATGAAAAAAAAAATATCCTCGATGAGGGTACTTTTTTATAATGGGGGCGTGTAGAGGGACACAATACAAGCACTTTTTGCCGCTATGACATTTTCCCCCGTGTCCCGTTTCCGGAAAAATCGTCCGGAAATCCGAAAGAAGGCCTCGGAGAGGCAGGGTTTCTTGGGCGTTATTGATGAGTATCAAACACACTATCGAACCCCATTAATGATTTTCACCTTTTTTTTTTCGGACTTAGAATTTTCGTCAGCTTGGGTAGCCTTGGGGGCTCTATGGGAAAAAGACTTAGAAAAATCGATCGATATGAAAAAAAAAAATCCTCGATGAGGGTACTTTTTTAGGAAGGACCTTTGCAGCTGACCGAAAAACCTTGACCTTGAGGAGTGGGGAGGGGGGAGGGGGGGAGGGAATATGCCCCCCTTTCAACTCCCGTCCAACGGAAATGCATAGTTTCGGAGATATCATTATTTTAAATTTTGAGGTTATGTTGTTACATTTGCCTAAGAAATTTAGTAAAAGATCACAAGCCAAACCTAACCTAACCTATAGTTTTGCCCTAGATTTGAGTTTAACACAGGTAACCCAAGCTCTGCTCGCTTCGCTCGCTACGCTGGTACAATATCACAAGCTAAACCTAACCTAACCTATAGTTTTGCCTTAGATTGAGTTTAACACAGGTAACCCAAGCTCTGCTCGCTTCGCTCGCTACGCTGGTACAATATCACAAGCTAAACCTAACCTAACCTATAGTTTTGCCTTAGATTGAGTTTAACACAGGTAACCCAAGCTCCGCTCGCTTCGCTCGCTACGCTGGTACAATATCACAAGCTAAACCTAACCTAACTTATAGTTTTGCCCTAAATTTGAATTGAACACAGGTAACCCACTGCTTAGCAGCACAACTTCGTGCCTCCGGCTTATAAAAAACACTCTAGAGACGTAGCCACAACTGCTGCGACTGCGTGTAAGTGCATTGCCCTGAATAGTGTACCCATTACATATAAATAAAAGAATAATTACGGTTTATATACTTTTTTAATTGCTTCTATTAATTCTTCAAAATTATCTTTATTATTCCTAATATTTATACTAGAACTGCACGATGGAGCCGGTGAAAAAAAGGAAAAATGTCGTAATTCTACTAAATTGTATAAAACATCTTTAGTTCATACGCTTTGTAACAGCATACCGCAATTCCAATTTATTCAAAAACTACAACAGTTCTTGGTCTAATTTTTCCACTAAAAAAATCCACTAGCCACTTAACGCAAAAAATGGCCACTAAATGGGGGTTCCAACGTTCTGTTTTTTAACAGTGATTACACGTTCCATTACAACATTTTCGAAAAAATATTCGATTTTTCAAAAATTTATTCCTGAAAAACTATTGATTTCCGTAGCCTGAAATTTCATGAATATGTTTGTAATAACCTAATCTATAATCTAAAACCAACTAGAACGCTCGCCGTTTTCTGGACGCACCTAAAGGTGAGCCCTTTTTTATAATGGGGGCGTGTAGAGGGACACAATACAAGCACTTTTTGCCGCTATGACATTTTCCCCCGTGTCCCGTTTCCGGAAAAATCGTCCGGAAATCCGAAAGGAGGCCTGGGATCGGGAAGGTTTTGGGAGGGGGGAGAAAAATGCAAGCATTTTTGCCTGTATGACGTCTTCCTGAAAATGCTTCGTTTCCGGACAAACGACCGGATTTTTTTTTGGCTGACCTCTAACTCCGAAAAGGTTTATTGTAGTGGCATGCTTTCCTGCGCGTTATTGATCAATGACAAACGCACTATGGAACGCTTTATGCCCCTATGACGCTTTTCACAAAATGTTCAAATCGGGATAAGTAAAGTTTTTGGGCGAGAATCGTATGAGACGAGATTATCATAGGCGAGAGTTTCCATTCAAAATATCGCGCTAAAGGTGTGTGTAAAATTATGCCACTCACTGGTGCTATGCTATCCAAACCAAACCGCGATTTAGCTTCCGGATTTTACCAAATCAAGGTCACATCGGAAATAACTTTACCGAAATTCTCGCTACCTTTTAATCGACAAAGGCAAATCCGATTTTACAGCATGCTGGACTTAAAAATGCGCTTGCCTGTTCTCAAAACCTTGTGAATCCTGAGATGCCTTCCGAGGTAACAGGCTTCTTGCGGCTTCGTGTACCTTGACGATATATTTATTTATTTCGGTACTTCCAACCAGTCAAATATTTGAAAACCTTATTCTTGCACAATTAGTGTAATTTAGGGGAAGTGGAATTTAGGAATTTAGTTTTATGGTGTTAGCATAAAAACAGGGTTGTGGGTCACACGAGTTTCGGTACTCGTAATGATCACAACACAGTTACCGGGGTTCGATAGTGTGTTTGATGCTCATAAATAACGCCCAAGAAACCCTGCCTCTCCGAGGCCTCCTTTCGGATTTCCGGATGAATTTTCCGGAAACGGGACACTTTGGGGAAAATTTCATAGGGGCAAAAAGTGCTTGTATTGTGTCCCTCTACACGCCCCCATTATAAAAAAGTACCCTCATGGAGGATATTTTTTTTTCATGTCGATCGATTTTTCTAAGTCTTTTTCCCATAGAGCCCCTAACGCTACGCAAGCTGACGAAAATTCTAAGTCCGAAAAAAAAAAAGTTGAAAATCCTTAAATGGGGTTCGATAGTGTGTCTGATGTTCATCAATAACGCCCAAGAAACCCTGCCGCTCCGAGGCCCCCTTTCAGAGTTAGAGGTCAGGAAAATATTTCCGGAGTATTTTTCCGGAAACGGTGCACCTTGGCGAAAAAGTCATAGGGGCAAAAAGTGCTTGTATTAAACCCTTCTACACGACCCCGTCATAAAAAAGTACCCTTATGGGGGACACGTTTTTTCGATCGAAATTTTTCTAAGTTCTGACAAAAAGTTTTTTAAAGGGAAAATAATTTTTTAATTTTTTTTTATATTTTTTTTATGCGTCGTTGAAGTGCGGCGTTGAAGCCTCCTGAAGCGCCCCTAAGAGTATACCCCAACTACGACTCCCGCCCCTAAAACGACCCACCGACCGAGGTTTCATGTCAACTATTTGTATTTTGATCTGGCGTTACGTTTATTTTAACGACCCACCGACCAAATTTACAAGCCAAGGTCGTGGGCAGGCCCATAACCTTTTAGTTTTTAGATAGAAACAACCTTAAACAAGGAAATGAAACTCACGTGTACTACCGAACCCTGTTGAATCTTTTCTGTAGGCCCTGGGATTCTAAATAAGTAAACCTCAGTTCTTACAGCTTAGTTATATGGCATTTACAATATTAGGTTTTGTCGGTAGAATGACCGGCTCTCTCGATTTAGCGTTTAATAACTTTTCTAGGTCATGGCAATGGTGACCATGTTTATATCTTGTATGATGCACACGGGTAGACGCAAGAATTTCCTTCAGGCTGCTGCAGAATATTTCACCAGACCAGCTGAGGTTTTGGACAAGGAGATTAGAGATCACTTAGGACTTCCGGTTACTGGACCTTACGTAAAAGTGTGTCTTATTAAATCACTAGAGCGGTTTACATTACATAAAAAAAAGGTTGACTTATTATTTTTGTCTGTCTTATTCGCAGTTATGTATTTGCAAAATTTATTGAATTTCGAAATCGATAAGTGGTGATGGATGGTATTTAAATTATTTAATAAATCTTAATCAATGGCAGGACGACAAAACTCCATACAACTTTGTGGATTATGAGCTCATGAATGACCTTCTGAAGATCACTTTAAAGCACTATCCACCCCAGGCGTGGGTGGTTCCAACTCCAGTAGCGAGCACTCCTGACACCATGTCTTCAGATTTTATATCTGTTGTAACGTCTAATACAACGTTGCCTTCACCAGGTAATATGAAAAACTGTGATTCTTGTGTATTCCTTGTCGTGGAGTAATTTTTTTTAATAAATGCAGCAGTAGCAATTAAATTATCAAGATTCAATGAAATTAAAAAAGGTAAGTTTCTAATTCAATAACTTTTCTAGAGCCCATCCCGACACCAGATCCTACCATTTCACAGATATTTTATGGTATGATATCAAACAATGTGGACAAGGCTATTTACCTTCACGTTGACGATAGAATGCTCAGGTATACCGATTACATAATAATGTTAAAACAAATGTAACGTAGGAACGTACGTAGACCCTTCAGTCTACTTTCCCTAACGATCTATTGTACTGTATTGTCCTGCCCCACTCCACCTCCAACATCTTAGTTTTTACAGACTTCCATTATTGAAATGTGTTATGAATCCGTATATCTGCCAAAAGCTTAATAATGTGTTTTTAGCAACGTATTTTTTATTGTATTTTAAAGTTCACATCTTGTAATTGTTTTGACGCAGATACGACATAGCGTATGTGCGTCTAATGCAAGCTGTTGAAGACGCCATGGAGATTCCTGTTGTTGAGGTATTTAAATTAGACTTTAAAAGTGTAACCTTTGTGAGATGTGGGAATTGGGAAAGGTCAACTATTCGCGAGGAATTATATTCGCAAATGCGTTTTTTTAATCTACTTTTTCGCGATTTTTTAATCACAGTGCGGGAAGGGAACTTAGGTATTTATATTAAATTTTTACAAAATTGCGATAAAAAAATCGCGGTGCGGAGCGGACGGAGCCTTAAAGTTAGCGACAGCTTTACACCATACAGGAATGTCGTTCCTTTGTATAAGTATTCTGTATAGCTTGACTTCAGCATCAGATCTTTTTTTTTTTTGATACCTAACTTATTATAGAAGATAAATATTTTTATTAATTTTGTATTCGTTCCTAATGTTGAATTTATGTTACTTATTGATTTGGTTACCTTGAATTTTTTTCGCAAACAGATCAGAGAAGACATAGCAGATCTACTTTATAGTGCTTACAAAATGTTTGAATTGGATATCATGGAGAAGGAAAGAATCGGTAATGCTCTTGAAATTGATAATGAGTTAAGACAATTTTGCAGAATAAAATAGGGAGTTGAATAATTTGACAAAGTGGAAGTCTTTTCCTGGCGACTCTTATCCGCTCACGTGGCTTGTTTCGGCTCTTGCGGCTTGTTGCGGCACTTGTGGCATGACGGCTGTACTGTGCTCTGTTCAGACTAGTATTCTAATACTTCTATGAATTGTGTGGTTTAGTTTCTTAATCGTTTGCCTGTTACCGTTATGGGACGATGCATTTTAATAGTTTTTCTATTTTAATTCGGTAATTTATCAATAAGTTAAGCCATTACCAATTCTTATTTGAAATTAAAGCTTTATAAAAATACAAGGTTCGATGCATTTTTTTCTGCACTTAATTCCTGTTTATTTTTAGCTGCGGAAATAGCTTGGGAAAAGCGAATGCGCAAGAAATTGAAAAGGACTCTCAGGCGACTTAACAATTTTAGAGGTTATTAAATTAAATTATTACGATACGGAAAATTAAATAAATGTGAACTGGTCTCGCATCACCGTAAGACATATATATACAGTTTTCAACTTGCGAGATTTGGTAATTTTTCACATTAGTAATATTTTAAAATTCTTAATGGAACTTCTATAAGTATTATGTGTTAACACTAGATCCACTAAATGGTATATTTTTCCGTTTATTTTCGTATCTATTCAATAAAATGTATGAAAGTTACATTACCAAAGAAAGTTCAGTAATTATCAGGATTTCGTACTAAGTACTTATTTTAACTCAATGAAACAAATGGATTTCAAATTCAATAAAGTAAAACAAAAAAAACCATGTCTAGGTTACGAAACTCCGCCTACTCCGAAAAGTGTGGTGTCTTCACATGAGAGCTACAAGAAGCCTCCGCCTAAACCCTGCGTCTGCCACCCGCAGTTTCATTATAACCGTTACGCCAAGGTTAGTTGTATAAAATTGTAACGGTCTCGTAGTTAAACAAGAAACCTTGAAAGATTCTCTAAGACTGTATGTAGTCCACAGGATGAAAATAAATCAGAATGCACTGACTTCATCATCATCACGTTGACTCGGCTGTTATCTAAAATTATTTATTTTTTGGGCTACATTGTATAAGAAGAAAAGAAAAGAAAATACCTTTATTCATTAGTAACCGACATATACAAATATAAAATTACGAATTTTATAATATGGCAATTAATATGAATTACAAAAAGGCCACTTTAATTTAATAAAAAAATAAAAAGAAACAAAATAAAGTAGACTTAGCCGCCACCGACGCGCGTCGTCGGTTGGTTTCTGGTGAATAGGATTCGCCAATTCAGCGAACAACCTCGGCTGCAGCAGCAAGCAACTGAAGTCACTGATCTTCCATTGGGCACTGCTAGGAGCTGGACTTGACAGTGTTCAGTCTTGACAGTCTGATTTACTTGTATACCTAAAACAGTAGAATTATAATAATATGTGTATTATAAACATTACAGCTAGACGTTCTTTTGCCCAGTGAATAACCACTTCTATGTAGTTATGACATATTATTATTTTTTTAACACAGGATCGTTTTGGCATCTACTTGCCTCGCGGTGAGGAGTGGAGCCCGGATAATGTGACTGCGACACCTGCTATCTCTGTCGATAGCATCTCCGACGTTGTGACTGTGAGGCCCTAGTTTTAATTACAAACATTCGAAGTTGATCTTACTTGGGCCACGAAAAGTAATTTGGATTAATACCTTCCACTTAAGAGATACTTAAAATTATCAGGAAGTATTATCCAGTGAGAAGGACAACGGATGCCAGTCATGCTTGGATGCTTCCTAGAAATGCCGAGACGGCTACTGGGGGTTTTCGCTCCTCTGAGCGAAAGGAAAATGCGCTGGGCATTTCCCCGCGTTCTCATAAAAAAAAGAGATTATTATCCTAGATTTAGAAATAATTTCTATTCTAATCAATATATATAAAACTCTTCCGTTACTGACTGACTGACTGACTGACAGACAACGCAGAGCCGAAACTACTGGGCGTAGCGGGCTGAAATTTTGCATGTAGGTTCCTTAGGGAGTGTACGTGAGCACTAAGAAGGGATTTCCCGAAATTCCCACGGGAACGGGACAAAACGGGATTTTTGTGTTTATGAGAAATCTGCGCGGGTGAGACCGCGGGGCAGCCTCTAGTATTACATAAGTCGCCACAAAATAAGAAGCCCGTTTTGACTATAGAAATATGCAACATCGTCAGTTTCGTACTTCAGGGCAGGGAATTCCAATCCCCTTCTCCAACAACAACGACAGTTCTTTGGCTGCGAAACAGTAGCGAAATTCTCCGATGTACGAAATTGGCGATATTGTCGCCTCCCTCCTATACAATTTCACTCAGCGGTTTGCCCATTGTTTTTCTCTGTGTGCTATCACCATAAATAAAACTTGCGCAAACAGAAAACAAAAATAAATAACAAATAATATTATTAAAATCTTAAACTTTTACAAAACTTCCAATCGTTCAGATTTTCTAACGTGTGATAGTCTCGCCAACACTACATCTCCAATGCAGAGAAAAACGTTGCAACGACTACAAATTATTGTGCTGGTTGATCGCTTTGGTGTGTTTTTAGCGGCACAGCGAACGCAACGTCCCCTTATAAAGCGCTCTTTCTTTTAGAATCACGTTCTCCTGTGACTGAGAAGAGAGAGATAAATTGTAAAGTTGAGTTTGTTACCCCTTACTTCTCTACGCTGTAAAATCATTGCGAAAGGGAGTAGAATCATTTGACAGAGGAGGGCTCGATTTAGGGCATCTCCAGGCGACCATTGTCGTAAGGCAAGGCAAACATTTTTTGCCTGAGCCAATTGGTGGGCACCCTGAACTACCTCGCCTCTATCAGTATAGGATACTTTACGAAATAACGTATCAATATTAATTAGATTAGTCGAATTGACTTTCAATAAGCGATATCTTGTATGCTGTATTGAATAAATATTTTTTTACTTTTACTTTACTTTTTCCTGGCCTATTTGCTGGAAAATGCTTTAGGTCAAGTCGAGGACAAAGTACGACTCGACGAGACCGTGTTTGCACATTTGCGCTGTATTTTTCGATCATTTGTAAGAGAAGGGTGTTACGGAACTGTTGATGCGTCATTATCTTAAGCTGGGTACCGTTGGCGTTCGACTTATAAATGTATGTAATAATATAAGCAATAAGTACGCTTGCGTTAAGCAACCTACGTAACATCTTAATAGCCAGTGTCCTAAAAATACTAGGCTACATTATCTAGTGTCACACTGTGCCACATTTTTGATATTTGCCTTAGTTTAGAAGATACATTTTTTTTCGGGAATATCGCTAGCATCGCTGTAAACTAGCTCTTAATATACGGTTTCTTTCTTTCGAGAAGGTACATTGACATTTTCTGATCTTTTAGATCGACGGGTCCCATAAACCGGCTATATTCGTGAACCGCAATGGGTTTGATGCAATCTTTCCCTGCACGTTGTCCGTCTTGCATAGCATTAGAGTGGTATGTCAATACCATGGTTACCAGTTTTACATACTTTCATGCAATAACTGATAGGTCACCATAATGCCGACTTACCACTGCTCCCTATTTTGCTCCTATATCCTTGAGATTTTTAATATCTTCGGCAGTCTATAAACGTCTTCCATTCAGGGTTCCCGCCACGTAATTCTGTTTTGGTTTGACACCCCACAAAGAGTATTGTATTGCATAGAAACACTTTAGGTAATTAATTATTATTTTGTTGTTTGTTTCAGTTTCGTTCCAAGTTATATTCTATGGTTTTTCTCAAATGTCAAAACGGGCTTCTTATTTTGTGGGGACTATAATATAGGTACTTACTAAGTATAAGATTTCATATTTTAAATAATTGTATTTTCAGGAGAATACTGCCTCAGAAAAAAGTGCCGTAAAGAAAACAACCACCTTTAATGTGTGAGAACGTGAGAACAAAAATAACATTAGTTTTCATGCCATAATAATGTCAAAATCAATTATTTTTTTAATTGTAATAAATTTTTTATACAAATAATAAAACAGCTATAAATATTTTCGGACATATTAATATGAACAATACATCAAACCACAAATAATAAAAGGTTGTTATCAAAATCTTGAAACTACAACAATGTTATTATCACACAATGTTTGCTTAATTATAAAAAAACTATACTTGAGAAAAATACAGATCCCCCCTCTTCAAACATAATTAACTAGTCGACCCGGCGAACCATCTAATCTTTTACTATTTCGTGCATGTACTTTACTTATAAACCTTCCTCTTGAATCACTATATATAACTTAAAAAAACGCATCAAAATCCGTTGCGTAGTTTTAAAGATAAATGCATAGGGATTAATGCATAGGGACAGACGCGGAAAGCGACCTTAATTTATAGTATGTATTGATGATAAAAAATAAAACTGTCTGCTAAATGTTTTTAATGAAATGTTAACACAAGTTATATTTATAATCGCTTATAAACGCAATAACATAATAAATATTTGTATATTATGTATTAAGAGAGAAATCAAAGCATATAATATTATTGATAAATATTTTAGTTATGTCAAAAATCAGTAGTCAGTAAAACCACCCATGACGTTAATAACGGTCCTGCAACGGTTTTTCATGCTTTGAATTAATTTTTTTGTCCAAGGTCCGACTAATATGCAAAAAAAGTGTCTTGTGTCGCAATGTTTGCAGGGAATTTCCTTTCTTTAGAGCATGTCTCACGGGTGGTCTATTGGGTTTGGGTCGGGCGATTGAGCAGGCCAGCCTAGGACGGATACGTCGTGCTCTTGCAACCAGCTCGTCACAACTCTCGCTGTGGTGCGGACGGGCGTTATCGTGCATGAGCGTAAATTCTTGGTCTTTTTGTTGTCGATGTGTGTAGATTATTGGTACTAGCACCTCGTTGCGGTATTTTTTAGCAGTCATAGTGTTTCTGATCCAATCGAGGTCTGCCTGTTCTTCCACCAACACGAATTCCGGCCCAAACCATAATTGTACCGTCATGGTATAAATGGACTTCTTAGACGGCTCTCACGACCATGAACTCGCCAAACACTTACTCTACGTGTACCAGGACGGAACCTAAACCGGGACTCATCAGAGCAAAAGTTCACGAGCCCACTCTAGTCGTCGTCCACTTTTGCTTTGGCGCAGTGCTGCTGAAGTACGAGATAGCCCAGCAGGAATTTGAATCTATGCTTAAGAATGGAACTGCTAGGCCCTCCGACAGCCCATGGTCGTCGCCGCTTCATCTAGCACCTAAAAAAGATTATGGCTGGTGGCCCTGCGGCGATTACAGGATGTTGAATGCAAGGACCATACCAGACAGGGACCCCATCCCCCACATTCAAGACTTCGCGCACCGCCTGGAGGGATGTACCCACTACTCGGTGCTCGACATGGTTAAGGCATACAATCAGATAAGAGTCCACACCGAGGATATAGAGAAAACTGCAATAACTACGCCGTTCGGACTCTACGAGTTTCCATACATGACGTTCGGACTAAGGAACGCTGGATAAACCTTTCAACGATTTGTCGATGAAATGTCCCGAGGAATGACAGACTTCGTGTACCCTAAATTTCATGTATATCTAGAAGATTTTCTGATATTTTCCAGGTCTAAACAGCAACACCTGCAACACCTGGAACAAATTTTCACCAAGCTGTCCGAATACGGAATGTTGGTGAACACTTCCAAGTGCGTCCTGGGACAACCTGAGGTCACTTTTCTCGGCTACCACATCTCAGCAAACGGCACCAAACCCCTGGAACATAAGGTACAAGCAATTAAGGGACTTTCCCACACCTAAAACTGTAAAAGAGCTCCGGCGTTTCCTAGGAATGATGAATTTTTATAGAAGATTTCTGCCGAACGCTGCGAAAACATAAGCCCCGCTCAACAACCTCTTAACTGGGTCTGTAAAAGGTTCACACCCCGTGAGTATCACCGGCGAAGCTTTGGAAGCTTTCGAAGCTTGTAAAGAGAGCCTAAGTAGCGCCACAATGCTAGCACACCAGGTTGAAATGGCTAAACTAGGACTTGTAGCGGACGCGTTGGATTTTTCGATTGGCGCCGCGTTAAACCAATATGTAAACAACTCTTGGCAACCCCTCGCATTTTTTTCCCGAAAGCTCAGTTCCGCTCAAAGAAAGTACTCTCCTTACGATCGTGAACTGCTCGCAATATACGAAGCAATACGTTACTTTCGCCACATGGTCGAGGCAAAAGACTTCACCGTGTTCACCGACCACAAGCCGCTATGCTTCGCCTTCAGCAACAGTAAAGACAAATGCTCTCCAAGGCAGTTTCGCCACCTGGACTTCATATCGCAGTTTACGACAGACATACAGCACATAGCAGGAAAAGACAATGTTGTTGGGGACACTGTCAAGGATCGAAGCTGTGGAACAACCAGTTGACCCGTTACACATCGCAAAATTTCAGGAAACCGACGACGAGTTAAAGGACCTACTAGACGGGCAGACTTCCCTTCGCCTGACTCTAGTACCATACCTGGAACAAACACTAAAATATACTGCGACATGTCAACGGGAGAACCGAGACCTTACGTACCAAAAGACAAAATTTATGCCCGCCGTTACAAGCGTCAAATGTGACCTATTGAAATGACTGATTTATGGTTCTAAAAATTCCCGGAATCCCGGTTTTTTTTTCCCTGTTTACCGGGAAATGAAATAGGCCGGGAAATTGAACACACTAGCTGTGCCCAACTACACCCTGGCCCTATCCACCCCACACATATTAGCCCACATTAAAAACCTACGAAATCCCTTACTCCTCTACTAATCAATAAAACCACCATTCCGGTACGCTTGTAGCAAACAACCGAATATATTTTCCACGAACAAAAGCAAGAAGGTAAAAGAAGACAATGTCAAATTTTTAATTTAAAAATAAGAAAAATTATAAAATATTTTATATGATCAAACGAACTTCTCAAGTGAAGTTCGATCAATATTATATGAGTGGTTTCATTTGAAGATATAAATCATTTCACTAGGTAGTCCTTTCACCTACAAGGCAACATTCGCACGTTCTTACAAATAACTATTAGTCAATCGATTTAATCGATATCGATTACTCGATTAATTTGAAATTTACCCATGCTCCCATCCCTACCACTCTACGCGCCCATCACTAGCAGCGTCCGCCAAGCCTGTCATTCTTTTTAGAGATAGATTTCTGGCATAAATTACGTCGTTTATTGACTTTTTTGACAAAACTCGGGATTTGGGTAGGGAGGGTGATTTATATCTTCAAATGAAACCACTCATATAATATTGATCGAACTTCACTTGAGAAGTTCGTTTGATCATATATTATATTTCGTGGTTTCATTTTCGATATAAATCATTTCACTAGGTAGATGTTTAGAGACATTGTTTTGTCTATATATTTTTTCATGATAATGAAACAATATTAATTAAAAAGATGTAATTTTTGCTAGTTTTATTTTAACTCTTAGTAAGTATAGGTACCTACAAATCTTATTAAATAATATTACTCATCTTATTAGTTAAAAACACTATATTTTAACATATAAAAGTAATCATTATAGTTAGTTTTTAGAGTACTTCAAAGTTTAACATTGCGTAGTTACTTAGGTAAGTACTTGGTAGGTAGGTACTCAGCTACATTAATTTATAACATACTAATATACTTATTGTATATTTTTTAATGAACTAATTTGGTCAGAGATTTGATAAAAAATTGATAATCAATCATCATAGGACATTGATAAATTTAGCAAACTTGTTAGAGGTAGAGGTCCAGGCGGCCGTCTTTTGATCTGATCAAGATTGACGCCGGTAGCATGAGCAGCCGATGTGGCGGCGGCGTGTCGCGTGCTGCTGTGTGTGCCGTACACCGCAAGGATCTGCCTGATCCACATGCTTATTGACTATGCTGTTGTGTTCCTGTGAGGACGTTACGCTTCACAGTTATTAAGAGATGATTGGCTTATTTAGGTCTGATTTATTTAGTTAAGGTTATATAACCGTCTTATATATAGACGGATTCACCGTAAGATAAAGTAAAACTAACAATGGTTGACAGCTTTTGATTGCATTTAGCGCCTATATTTGATAAAATTTACATTTACTTTATGATTCTAATGCCATTGCTATTTTTATTTATAATAATCTGTTATTTAGAGAAAGACTTTCAACCATGTGTGCTGTAGGCTGTAGATAATGTTAGTAAAGCTACTTTTGTCTAGGATAAGTTCATACTTGTTTGGTATAAATTTTTAGAGATTTTTGAGAACCAATTGTGGATACTTACCAAGTACCTGTGTACTTTGGTGGATTGGGTATTAGTTTATAACACCTTTAAGGAAGGTGCTGATGCAATCATCCGAAGAAATATTTCTGCCTAAAAGCAGAGATAAAGCGGTGGCTCTTATGATGATGCCCTGTGAATCCTGTGATGCGTCTTTTTCGAAGACATCGGAGGGAAAAGTAATTACACTAAAAACAGAACATTCGAAAGAATCTAATTTAATCATAGTATTGAAAAACATTATATTGATATTGTTGAATAGTAATATTAGAAAGTGAGGCTAGTATAAGATGCTGATGAGATGCTGTTGAGGGGATAATGAGACCTGGCATTGCCTGCTCGAGCATACTGCAGCACTCAGAGTAAGCGTGAGTAGGAGAGGGTGACGGTCCCTGTTAGTAGACAACATAGGTTTTCGTCACGCCCTCAAGTGATTATTACGAAATAACTATATCAATCAATGGAGGATAACAGGCAGGTCTAGAAGTACTAGAAGGGAATACTAGAATACTGGTCGTTTCGTCCTCAGTAAATTTTTGTAGGCCGTTAAGAAAAACGGAAAATGAAGGATCGGCATAGAAAAAATATGCATGCCCCCTTTGTAGCATCTGGGTCTTGTTTCAAAGAAAAGTATTTCTTAAGTTTTGCGCTAGAATGTTTGAAAAGCATCTTTAAATTAAATCTTCGATCTGCCTCTAAATTATATTTCGTGTAATATAGGATGCTAAATGCTAATAGCTAGATTTTTAGCTAGCTTCTCGAACCAAGGCCAAATATATCTGGTAAGTTAATTGAAATTAGGAAATTGTATGCAACTTCGTGTGGTAATGTAGCTGATAGCTAATATGTTATCTACCCATAACAAAAATTAACAAATTGTTTAAGTTTCGGGGCATCTAAGGCTTAGTATATTGCTAATAATACGACATATAATTACTATAGTAAGTTTGAGTTACGACTTTACGACTCGAGTCCGTGTTAACTTATGACTCATATTTTTGTGTTTAAATGAAATTTTAAGAGCTTTTAATATTATTATCTCATTAATTCAGGTCCTGTAAAATAATTATCATAGTATTCTCTGAATAGAAGGTAGGTAGAAGGTACCTGTACCTTTGCCTTTCAAGTATTTTTGGATTCAACCAGCCTTTTGTAATGCTGCGCTAGCGGAAATTAGGATGCCAATCATTTGTGAAAATTCTCTGATTGTAACTGGTGGTAGTTGAGAACACTTCAGAACCAATTCTATTATTTTATTATGTTTATGGTTTGTAAGTGATAAAGTCATATTTAAGTCATCTACTTAAATCCTGAAAATTTGTAATTATTTTGTGGCTATAAGCTACTATTTTCATAGTTTATAAAAAAGCCCAAGCACTCGAGTGATTTGAGTGTAAAACTTACTTAATTTAAATATTCCATGTAACTACGGTCTATGTAAAGGATATCGTCACATACAAAAAATTACCAATTTTTGACCAAATGAACGCAAGTGACCTACGACCCCTTCTTAATCTTAGTAAAAGTTCTAAGCGCTATCGTGAGCCAATAAGATAAGGCATTGAGTTGAAATCATAGGTGGATAACAAGATTCTGTGTGTTCACATCTTTAAACAGGAAACGTAGGTAAGTATTTACGCTAGTTTTAAGCGACAGAAATAAAAAGTTACGAGACATTTTAGGTCAATAGATGCCATGTATTAATAGCTTGCATGCTGTTCTGCCATTTCGAAATGAACTTTAGTTACATACAAATTTATTTAACAGTTTTAGGTTAAAATTAAATCTCTTACCTCCATTTGAATTGGTGTCAAAAAGGTTTTAGATACGAGTTCTAGCAAATTATTAGTTGCGATTGACATTTCTTGTTGTTACTGTGCTAACCATGTTACAACAGGAACATATTATTGCTCAAGTGGAAAATTAGAAAAAGATTTAATTATACTGTTACAAATCCAATTAAGGATACCTTTATTGTTTGTGATATACAACCAACACATTTTAAAAATATTGTACTGAATTCTGCCAGAATGGTGGTTGAGCACGTGGCCTGATTTGGGTCGTTCTCTAAACGTGCGACTGCGTCGGTATATGGGTCGTTGTAATTTGGAGCTTGACGAGTGGTATCTTCGTACTATGGCCCTGGCACGCCCCCCCCCTTGTTTTTCGCAAAGCGAGGAGGGCCTGAGTTTTCCTGAAACTGCGGCCAAGCTGTGCCCGTGGACCTCGTAGAGGCGGCTGTGTTGTGTAAGCAACAGTATTTTTGGGAAGACTACTGTCTTCCTGATTTAAAGGCATTGCTGTTCAATTTTGAAGCTTTATTTAATTTTCTCTAAAATTTGGCACCGAACAGTGCTTCATCTCGTTTACTGGTACTGAAAGACATTCAAAAACGTCTTGGTCAGAACTGGTGCAGTCTTTTAAATGCGAGCTTGTGTCTCCGAGCTATAAAGGTCGCATGAACTACGGGAGCCCTCGCTTAGAATCTTGATTGCCTCTATTTTATATCTTGAGTTAGGAGAATGGCCATGGCCCTACTCCCCGATGTGATGTGAAGTCAGTCCAAGTTGAGATGAGAGTATTTTAGTATTTAGCTTTGAGGCTTGAACCAATATGTAGTTGCTAGGTATAGTATATTGCTGAAGGATTTTTTCCTTGACTTCTCTAGCCATTTGAGAGAGATTATCGTAGATTCAATCACACAACTTTAGTTCATCATCCAGGGCTTCGCCCAGGGTTAATAAAATTTATGGGTCCAGTTCCGGAAATTTAAACTTTGCCTCAGGGTCCGAGTTCAATTGGTTGTTGTAACCGTTACCAGTTCCAATAAGGAAGTTATTGCTGGTGCTTGGACCTGTTTTTGGTGACGGTATTGAAAGTGGTCACTGTTGATGCAGTGGTGGCAATTGGCACTTGGTATGTCGCCATCATGATTTTTGGTGATTCAGTCTCATTTAGACCTGATCATGGGTTGTAGGGAATAGTTTCGGCTAGAAATATATCCTCATATTCGAATGATATTTGCTCTGGGCACATTCACATTGTAAAGGCGTTTCGCCTACTGGAATAAGAAGAAAAAAGAAAATTATGCTTTTTATATTTTTATACTTGCATGAAAAATGATGATTATTTTTGCATTTTGCCGCGTTCCAATTGGAATCTATGGCAGTATGGTAGCCTCGTTCATATTTGAATCTATGGCTTTGCAAAAAAATGTATTTTAATGATAAAAAATGATGTACAGTTTTGAATTTTGCCGCGTTCCTATTGGAATCTATGGCAGTATGGCAGCCTGGTTCTTGTTCGAATCTATGGCTTTGCAAAAATATTTCTTTTACACTTTTTAAATGTAAGTTTATGCAGAATTTCAATTCGAAATTTCTGTCTAAAAAATTTTTTATTTTTTTGAAGGTAGGTAAGCAGATGAACTTACCGTAACATAAGACATTGTCTCTCGATTTATAGTATGAGGATAATGAAATCCATCAAAGTTTAAGTAACTCACTTAATTTTTTGTTAAATATTCGTAGGATCTTTTCGGTATCTTGAAAAATTAATTTTTTGCGAACAAGATCCGAACGCGTGCTTTCGTTGCCTCGCACGGAAAAAGAATGACAGGCTTGGCGGACGCTGCTAGTGATGGGCGCGTAGAGTGGTAGGGATGGGAGCATGGGTAAATTTCAAATTAATCGAGTAATCGATATCGATTAAATCGATTGACTAATAGTTATTTGTAAGAACGTGCGAATGTTGCCTTGTAGGTGAAAGGACTACCTAGTGAAATGATTTATATCGAAAATGAAACCACGAAATATAAATAAAATTATGGCCAGTTCGGCACATGCTCAAAACACAAAAACAAAAACTAAAATCTTACTTTTTCTTTAAAACAAAACAAAAAAATAAAATTATCTATCTTATCAAATATCGTAAAAAAAAACTTAAAACCTGAACTACACTATACAAAAGATTTTATTAAAACTTGGCCATTGCCGGAGGTCACGTCAGCGACCCTGACCACGCCGCCGCGTCCGGGATAAAGGGCCGTCACTCGACCCCTGGGCCACACACCTCGGCGCAGCTTCCCGTCCGCACTTGAGCAGCGCCAGCGCCGGAACCTCAACGAGGCCGTAACATCGGCAGATTCTCTAGAAAGGTGATGCCCTGATGAAGATCCCACAAAAAGTGTGCCGGTGTCAGCAATCTTCAATGAGGTTCCCCTTCTGGCGACGAATCTGCGGCTCATTATGGCTGCGTTCATTGATAGGCTGTTTATAATTTCCAAAAGAACAGCGTGAGTCGTCATGAAGGTGTAGAGGGCTACGTACCGCTTCTCTCTCCTCCGGCCAACGGTAACTTGAACCGGTCCAAAATAATCAAGGCCCACAAAAGTAAAACTTCTTTGGTAGTAGGCTAATCGGGCAAATGATAGGTTTCCCATCGGTGGCTTAAACGTCTTCGCCTTCCTCAGCTTACAGCTTTGGCAGTTGCATGCCACGGTCTTGACGGTGCTGCAAAGGTGGATCACCCAGTAGAGCTGGCGAACCTCATTCACTACAAGTTCAGTGTGGGCGTGCGCTGCTCGTTTGTGGTAGTGTTCTATTGAGCAGTCTAGTGGTTGGGTGCTGTCCATCAAGAATGACAGGATTCTTCTGGTCATCATTGATATCTTGAACGGCTCCGATGCGTCCGCCGACTCGAAGTAAGCCGTACAAATCCAAGAAAGGTGTTGATTTGCAGAGTCGACTTTTCGGTGACAGTGGCGCCCCAGAGTGAGTGACGACCGATTGATCCCGGAAGCTTTCGGCTTGGCAGCGCCGCAGGATGTGAACCTCCGCCAACTCGAGCCCTGCAGCAGAAATTAAATTAGTACAATTTCTTTTATACTGATCACCTGACTCTAAATTTAAACTACCATATAACCATAACTCTTTATTTTACTTAGCTAACGCCGCTTAATTGTTTGATATCCAGCCGCGCAATTCAAAACCAGCCTCTTTGTGAACCAACACAATAGCATCCGCCAAAGAGGCCGTCTCCTCCACCGAGCGGGTGCTACCACTATAATAATCCATGATGGTCATCCATGATAGCACGCGCTCCGCTGTGGTACTTTTCCGCGTATAGACAATCTTTGGAGATCTCACTCTCCGCAAATTCGGTGTTATCGGACTTACACAATGAACCTGTCTCAAAATGACCGCTTGGTAAACGTTTCGTAGTTGTTTCTAAAATATGAATCGCACGCTTATCGTCAACGCTCTGAACCTCACGCGCTACTATGCCTATAGAATCAAGTTTGTATTGATCGCGAATAAGGTTTTCAAGAGATAAATCCGAACTAGCCTCGCGTTCCTGTAAGCGAACATGATGAACCGCGTCTATCGTTTTAGTACGGCTGCTAACAAAACCAAACAACACCCATCCTAAAGGCGTGCGCACAGCTACAGGCTGCGAATTGGAGCTTCGCCTTGTCTCAAGGGGCAAAGTAAGATGCCAATTGTCAATTCCTAAAATAATCAAAGGTTTGGCCTCGTCGTAGCACAAGAAATCCGCTAGATCAGACAAGTGCGGATAGCTGTCGAGACCCTTCCTCGGAACCGCTTGACTCTTTAAGCTGAGCTCGCTGATGGAACGAGCGTTGCAAACATTGTAAGTATCTGATGATTGTCGGCCTCTTATACTTAAATTTACAAACTCTACATTCGTGTCCTTCGACAACCCGCCTACACAAACAATGTGCCCAACTACACCCTGGCCTCTATCCCTTGAATCCAGCCCACAAAACCTACGAAATCCCTTAACTCCTGCCCTCGCAGCACGACCGACCATTTGCGGTGTCTTTCTGTCACTTTTAATCGCTTTTGACATTTCAATGCGGGAAAATGACGTCACTAATCGAGAGCGAACCATTATGTCTACGGATCGAGCATGAGCAGCACGGGATACAACTCTTGCGATGTTGAACTGTCAGTTTAATCAATTGTCTATGATCTTGCCAAAAGTGCGAACATGAGATACGTTTTTTCTCTACGAATGACACATGAATCCGACATATCTTGTCTACTAATGGAAGGGGTGCAGACAAAATAAGACAAGTAGACAAGTTTAGTTCTAGGTTATGTTATCTTTCGTCGATAGCATAATTAAGTTTGGTTATTTACTGGAAAATAAAATAAAAACCAAATGACAGGGGTATATATTATATACTTATAGTATAGTATAGACACTCTATTGCAATCAATAAACTTATCATTAGGTGACTAACAATTAATGTTCTTAAATTAATACATTGATTGCAATGGGCGGCCTTATCGCTTAGAGCGATTTATTCCATAATAACATCAATACATTATTAAATAAAGTCGCTTTCCGCGTCTGTCCCTATGTATGCTTATGAGCCAGTTTACAGCGATACTAGCGCCATTCGCGTAAAAAAAATATCTTCTAAACTAAGGTAAATATCAAAAATGTGGCACAGTATGACACTAGATAATATAGCCTAGTATTTTTAGGGTACTGTTGTATAGCTTTTAGGTTAAAGACCAAAGAAATCTAGAAAGTGTTGCTAAAAGTGGCCACCTAAAAGCTATAATAAGGTGCTAGGCTACATTATCTAGTGTCATACAGTGCCACATTTTTTTATACTTATTTGTCTTACTTTAGAAGATATATTTTTTTACGCGAATGGCGCTAGCATCGCTGTAAACTGGCTGTTAAATCTTTGAAACTACGCAACGGATTTTGATGCCGTTTTTTTTAAAAGATAGAGCGACTCAAGAGAAAGGTTTATAAGTATAATACCTGCACTAAAAAGTTACGTGTTAGGCGGTACCTAGTTCGCTTGGTCGTTTTAGGTTCTGTATAGGTTTTCAGTCTATCTAGGTAGGTATTGTCCATAAAACGATTTCTACTCCCGCCACCAAAACTATCCACTGTCCGCAAATTATGACCGAAGCTAGATGACCACACAACACATTGAACACAAACAACTGTTGCTCGCACAACAAAGTAAATATCTTACTACCGCTACTATATAACTTACTTTTTTGACTTCATTTCACACTTTCTTTCTGCGTTTTTCTATTTTTATGGCGTTAATCGGCGTAATTACTTGGATAAAATACAGAATACTTTGTTCAAAAGTTTTAAAAGTTTTTACAAACAAAATGATTTTTTTTTTCCATTTTTTATCCCTTTGGGAAAGGCAAAGGTCTCAAGACCGTGCAGCCTCGTCTTCATTATATTCTATCAATGTTTTAAAATTGTAAAGGCAAACGCCAAGTCATATTTTCTTCATTCTTCAATGTAAATCCAATATTTCAAGGTAAAACCAAGTCTTCATTTTCAATATCATGAGGTTGTATGTCATATCCATAAAATTGGTCAATTCCGGGTATGTGTCAAATCCAATTTATTTATGTGTCATATCCATGGTTATATGTCTCCAACCTTGTTGCATATATATTTATATACACAAAAATATGTATCTTCATTAGCTAATAGTTCTTGAGTAGCGCGCGGGATTTTTTCTGGCTTCTCATATATATTCAGAAGCTCGTCGATAAATGCTAGTCTTTGAATATTAAAAGCTGAGCATTCAAAAAATAGATGATCTAGAGTCTGGTCCTTATTACTACCACATTCGTCGCATATTGGGGAGGAAACAATCTTCATTCGGTGTAAATGGGAATTAAAACGGCAATGACCAAAGCGAAGTCTATTCAAAATTGTGTAGAATTTACGTTTTCTGTATAGCCTTGATCGAACAAACCAGGGAGCCTTTCCTATTGAATTATTAATGCCAGCATACCAAGTTCCTTTGTGCTGTAAGGTAAGGACTCTGTTTTTGTTCTCTTGTATTTTATTTTGTTTTACTGGGCAGCTTGAAGAAATAGCAATATGATTACCATTACAATGGCAGCAGGTAGTATCTTTTGTTAAAACAATGCAGACTTTAAATGAGTGATCCTTTCCACATATTGAACATCTTTCTGAATTTTTACAGAATTTGGCGATGTGACCATATCTGAGACAACGCAGGCATTGCTTAACAGGAGGAACATACTCTCTTAACTCAAAACGCCAGCTGTTGAGATCGACGCTTTCTGGTAGAACTGGGCAAGAGAATGTAATGGAAACTGTCTTCGTGGGCTCGAACTGAAAGGAACCATCATCAAGTTTTACTCTCCTTGTGAAACGTCGAATACTTATTATATTTTTTGTACTAGTCAGGTTGTTGTAGATCTCTACATTGGACATGTTTTGTGGAACTCCTTGTATTACACCTGTGGTTTCTGTGGCAGCGGCAGGAATGCTTGCTTTAAGCTTATTCATATCTAAGAATTTTTTATTAGTGAGGGCTTGGTTAGCTAGGCCGGGCCTCTCAAATATAACACCAATCTTAAATTTATTGATGCGTTGCAGTTGTTTAATTCCTTTGTTAAATCTTTTCAGGATATTTGACAAGGCCATCATATCACGATCCCCAATAACTTTATTGGGATCATTACTTTCATAAAATACTATGTATTCAAAGTTGCGACTATCTTCTGTGTAGGCCCTGGTGTAGTCTGCGACCATGAAAGGCTTATACTTATCTTCTGACTCCACATCTGACGAGCTGCTGTCAGAGACCTCCTCCTCCACCGAGCAGCAGCCATCTTCAATTTTCTCCTTTTTTTTTCTTTTCTTCCCCGGTTTTCCCTTTCCCGTCATTTTAAAGCCAAATTAGTTAGGCAAAACCAGAAAAATAATTTAAAAAATATTTTCAATTGAAAAACCCGCCTTTGCACTTCGAACGTTCCCGCGCTTTTCACAAACAAAATGAAAACAATTACAACGATCATTTGAAAAACGTTTTGTTTATTCTTCACATAATCTCTTGCGTTCCATTTAAAACATTTCTTTTCATAATAAAAAAAATGTAAACTAAACGCAATGAACGAATGAATAGTGCTGTGCTGCTTGTTATTTGAATCAATTTCTTTCCCCGACCCTGTGTGACCACATCAAAAATAAAAGATTGGTCTTATTTTTTTCGTCTAGCAGCCCCATCTATCTCGATGGTGAGGAAGATTTAGACAACGATTAAATTTGTCTACGCACTGTTGCATGTTCGCACATGCGGGAAAACAAGACCCTCGAGATAATTTTAAACATTTAATCGCGTGTTCAAATGAGTGAGTGCATGCTGCCGCGGCTGTACCGGAATGGTGGTTTTTATTGATTAGTAGAGCTAATCAATAAAAACCACCATTTCGGTACGCTTTTAGCAAACAACCGAATATATTTTCCACGAACAAAAGCAAGAAGGTAAAAGAAGACAATGTCAAATTTTGAATTTAAAAATAAGAAAAATTATAAAATATTTATAAAATTATGGCCAGTTCGGCACACTAGCCGTCATCAAACAACAAAAAAAAAATCCAGCAATTCTGTGGAAATAACCACATCGCTTGAAAGTTGTTTTATCAACGTACAAATGATTGTTTCGTGTCCTTTATAGGTAGATCATTTATTCAATTATTCAATATATAATTAATTGTTAAAACATTCTGTAAAAAAACTTAGGTCTAGAAATAAACTATATACACATGAAAACTAAATTTAAAAAAATAAAATAATTATTACCTAATTGAAGAGACCGCCACTCAGAGCTCCCTGCTCGAAGGCTTCCATAACGCTAGCGGCGTTGCCACGCTGTATGGCGATTGAGAGCCTCTGCAGCAGAAAAGAGTCCTATATAGTAAACTTATGACACTCTCGAAATCTGGGACATCATCAACGTATTTAGTTTTTTTTAAACATGAGGTACTTAGCTTCAAAAAGCTGGAATAGGCTTCATACTCGATCTGACTCTTTTTTTTGCATTCTTCTAAGACAACAGCAACGCGAGACCTGTTGTGGTCTGGAGAACATGAGTGTTCGGATTCGCGTATAATGCTAGTCCTCTCACTATTAAAAGTAAGAGTCCCATGGCACGTTTTCTGGGTACAGATCCACAAAGAGCTTAAAAATTTTGTTGACTTTGTTATCAAGGTACTTGGTTTGGCACAGGTTCAGAAATGGTTGCACAAGTTTTCTGACGTACGTGAAACTCACGTGGTCGTTACTTTTCCATCATTCAATGTCCCAAAAGTCGACGATAAACCGGAAGCAGGAGTTAGAGCAAGTCATTTTTATTAGTTTTATTTTAGAGATAATCCAGCAAGTGTTATACCACTATGAAATCTGTATTAATAAGCCAATTTTTAAAACTACTTGCCAAGAAAGCTCAGCACATTTTTTTTTTCAGTACAGCAGAAAACGAGCAATTTTCTTCTAAACCATGAATGTAGATGACATCCAATCTAAGGCTACAATTGATAAACGCATTACTCGGGGCTATATTTCAAAAATTAAACCAAGCAAAACTGGGTATATGTTGTGTTGTGTGTGATAAAACAAAAGAGTTTTTTTTAATAGCCATAGTTTTAACACCAAAGGGTCTAGAATTTTTATTTAATTTTTCTGGTAGCTGTAATGACTTGCTCTATCTCCCTGCATCCAGTTTATCGTCAACTTTTAGGACACTCTGTATATAAAAAACGACCAGAGATAACCAGTTTTGCTATAGCAAATTTAACGACGACGAATAACATGATCTAATAGATGGCATCCAACTATCCCCGAAACTGAACAGGATCATAATTTCATGCATCGTCGTATCATACCATCTTTTACGAAAACTAGCACTCGACTCTGCAATCACCTGGGCATGCATAATGTTTGTGTCGACAACAATGAGGTTTAAAAGAAATAAATTTCTCGACAAATGGTTGCCCGCGCTCCCATGCATTCTACCTACCAGATTGAAGCCCTCCTCCGCGACCACGCCCCGACACACGTCGACCACCTCGACCCCGACGAGCTGTGACGAGACGCGGAGAGTCGAGTTCCAGCATAAACTTTATCCCTCTACAATAAAATTTACATAATTCTTTTTTTTTGTAGATTTTTTCGTTACATACCTACATAAATACCTAGTGAGATTGAGTCTCAATAGTCCAATCGTTCTAGGATAATCTATACCAATATTATTAATAGGAAAGATTTGTTTATTTGTTTGTAACGAATAGGCTCTGGAAATACTTAACCTATTTGAAAAATTTTCACTAGTAGAAAGCTACACTATCCCCAAGTGACATAGGGTATATTAGATTTTCAAAATAATTAGGGATCCTTACTTAAACTAAATAAAGTAACCCAAGGTGCAATATTTATTCCATTGTTTACATATTTTGACAAAATCAAAATCAAAAAATCTTTATTCAATATAGGATACAAGATATTACTAATTGAAAGTCAATTAGACTACATCTAATCTAATCGCTATTGATACCTTATTTGGTAAAGTATCCTATACTGTGAGAGGCGAGGTAGTTCAGGGTGCCCACCAATTGGCTCAGGTAAACAAATGTTTGCCTTGCCTTACGACAATAGTCGCCTGGAGGCCCGAGCCCTCCTCTGTCAAATGATTCTACTCCCTTTCGCAATGATTTCTCAGGTTACAGGTGGTTTGTTTTGTTGTCAGTTTCTTTATTCGCCCATTCTGGGGAGTCTAAGAAACAAAGTCTATAGAGCCAAGTTCTAAGTAGTATCTTATATTCTATGGCGTAACGAAGTTAGCCGGAACAGCTCGTTATAAATAAAAGCGCAACTTACATTGGACTGATATCATCTAGCATACGAACTAAAAAAAACATAATATATTTTTTTAAATTGAAGCAGTAATAAAAAAAAGGATAAGTTATTTGAGTTTTGAGCTAACAAACGTACCGCATCCTCTCACTGCAGTTGAAATTGACGGTGTAGGCGTTGAGATGGGGCTGGATGAAGTTTTTAATGAAAACAACTAGAATAATTTACACTGAGCGTGTGCGTCGGTGGATGTCAGAGTGTTCCGTGAAACAATATGGCCGGCCGGGCCGTGAACGCCTTCGATAGCTGAATATGAGGACCCCCCCCAAGCGTCCCATACCCTTCTGGCACCCATCCCAGGCACGTTCAGAAATTTATTGTTATAAACAAAACGTATAACTTTGCAGAACATTTTCAAACGAAATCTTAAAGTAATAAAATATTAATGTTTAACAAATACGAACTACAAATAACAAGTTTTAAACTAAAGTTGTGAATGGTTCCCATGCGTGAAGTGGTTGCGATTAAACCATAGTTAAACGCGTCGCCTACAGACGGGATGCAGAGCACCTTCGTCGTCCATCTCGACGACAGTGTAAATATAGATAGTAAATCTTTGAACCATCATCTATAAAAAACAAAGACTTGTTGTTTGTTGTGTATCTCTCTTAATGTACGTTAGGCCACACATCAACCTGTCCTAATGTTAATTCAAAATCGCACTTCTCCCATTGATGTTGATGATAACGAACGAAAACTACAAAATATAACGTGTCTGTATAGGCAAATGTGGCACCTGCGCCGGATCAGTACCATGACTTTTCCTATGTGCGTAGCTAAGTACTTATACGATATTATCATTAAACAATACCCCATAAAAAAGATACAATTCGTCGCCTCCGTGCTTGAATGTTTAAGCTCCATTTTGATCGAAAATGAATTTTTGATGCAGGATTGTTAGCGATGTAATTTAAGTCCAGAAGGTCAAGTAAAAAAGTCTATTCCTAGAAACAATACAATGAATTTTACGAAATATATTTTGAAGCCCACATCATCGTAACAAAAATTTCATGCTTGATTAGCTTTGTGACTAGAGTTTTTATCTGCCGTAGACGTGAAAAAGTTATGTTAGAATTGTTCGACAGATATTTATCAAAAAGCGTTCTATCGCCGTCCGTAAGCATCGTTTCATCAAGAAGCTCGCTGGGCGAGGAGTCAGAAGGGGTACCCTACGCTCAGCAGCGTCTCGCTCCCTGCCCGCGGAATGGGAAAACACGAACTCATTACCTGCGTAGTAATCATCAATGTCATCAGCGTTAGTGGAGCAAATTCCCCACCTAGTTAGACTTGGGTATTCCCAGCTCCGGAGAGTGATTGGACTTATCTTGTCCGGATCCGCTCTGGAATCCCACTCATCTTATCGAGCCGGGTCCCCTTTCTAACTCCGGCTCCCATACGCTCCAAGCACTTCGTGCCAGTCCTCAATTCTGGATCCGTACAAGTCAGAATCCGCGCCCGAACATTGACAGAGGCTCGTGAAAGTGACATGTTATGGCGTTGTGTAAAATAATTTGGAAGTTAAATCGATTTTAACTGTATTTTAACAATAGCGACAAGGGATTTGAATGAAAGTGGGGGTCAAGTTTCTTATCAAAATTTGTTTGACTTTAACTGCATATTATTAAGTAAAGCAACTGTAAAACAAGGTTTTAATTTAAATTTGCAAAGACTAAAACAATCTCGCTACAATGAAAACAATTTTTTAAAGTTTATTTACAAATGATTTTGAAATATTAAAAAAACTAACAAATTTGCAAAAGACAAAAAACCGAACGCTTTCGAAGTTCAGCAATTACTTAAACCCGAATGAAATGCCGAAACCGGATCGCATCCGTTATTCGACCGATGCTAATCTTATTCCCAGTCACTGAGTCCGATTCAGTGACGTGGTTCATCGTCCGAGCCGAGCTCTCACTCCGGACTTATTTGGGATCCGGCTCGATAAGAAATCTGAGGAGTGATTCAGATTTTAGAATCCGAGAGTGGAATTAGCTCTTTTAAGTCTTCTTGTCCGGAGTTACCCAAGCCTACACCTAGTCAATAAATAGTCCTCTCCATTCAAGTGAAGCTTTTTCCAGTCGGGGTCATTCAAAATCGCAGCCTTCATGTTATTTTTTAGGATATGTCGATATCCCTTCGTCTGTGAGACATCCATTTTATGGAATAAGATGGCGGATGCGATTTTTCCGCGTCTGTGAGACATCCATAAAATGGAACAAAATGGCCGCCGTTAAAATTCAATGTTTTGGTCTGTGATTCTCTATGAAATACCAGTCTAGCATTCCATGTGACTTCCATGTAACGGGCATATGTCCATGGAACCTTTGGATGATTGATTGAAACTGATTGACATCAATTTTTTATACTAATTTTGGACATAAACATTAAAAACAACCGTCTGTGACGGCATCCACTTTATGGATCTCACAGACCGAGGAATGCGAAAACAAGATGGCCGCCAAAGCACCACTTCTCGACTCAACACTCAACGGCTGCGAACATCCACAGCGCAAGTTAAGCATACCCCATCACTGTTGGCGGTGGCGGCGTCGTCTGTACGAGCGCTAAATTGAGCTATTCCGGCACACGTTTTCAAATTTTTCATCCAACTGCACCCGCAGCATGACGGACCATTTGACGAATCTTTCTGTCACATTAATCGCTTTTGACATTTCAAAGCGGGAAAATGTATGGAGATGATCGACAAAAGTGACAGATAGATACGACAAAGTCGACAAATTTTCGTCACTTTTTAATTGAAATTTCACTCGAAGGACCTTAATAGTTTTTTATATGTAGTTGGCTGGCTTCAGCCTTAAATTTAGTTTTTAGATGAATATGAAGATGATAAGAAGGGAATGGGAGTTGCACACAGGACTTACTTGTTTTTTTCCTTTGTAAGGAATGTGGACATCAGTACGGTGCTGTAGCGACCTTCAAATCTTTGTCTTCAATAAAACATGCGGATGCGGAATGCGGAGACAGAATTTTTCTTCTTTTAATAATATTATAAAATCGCAGTTGTACTTTTTTAAGCGGTTTTTTATTTTATTATAGCAGGTTTATTTTATTATAGCGGGTATATTTTATTACAGCGAGTTTATTTTAGCGGTTTTTTTTTTTTTTTTTTTTATTTTTTTCATAATCAAAATGTAACTTGAACACTGATTTGTCTCCTTATGATATATGCTTATTCTAAGAGCTTAAGTTTACCTACGTCATACATATTGTTTAAAAGAACCCATGATTTCTTCTTTTTGTAGATTTCTTTGATCAATCCTTCCATATTTATGCCTGGATTGACCGAGATTATTTCTAAGATGTCTTGACCTGATAGACCAGAATTACTCAGAGTAATCTTTTTTGATGGTTTTCCTGGCTTTTTCGGTGGAATCACAACTCCTTTTTGCAGCTGAGTTAAAAAGCGGTTTATTTTAGCGGTTGAATTTAAGCGGTACAATTTAAGCGGTAGAATTTAGAATTAATACTGAATCATCCGGCTCGAACGAGACCAAATAGACTGTTTGATCAAATAGTTGGATAAAATAGAAATACGAGATTTCGTATTTCTCTTCATGCCATTTGAAACGGAAAAATTGGATGATATTTCCACACACACTTTCCTTCCAGTTTTATCAAACCGTTTGATCAAGCCAAGTTGATCCTATAAATGGAAAGTATGTGTCGGCTCTAATGTAACGACTATTTGAATCAACTGAGCTCTTCCTTCACACACGCTAAAAATTTCATCCAACAGTTCGTTCTAACAGTTTTTTCAAATAAAATACGAAATTTCACAACACGTTCCTTCCAGTAAGATTGAACCGTTTCATCAAGCATCAAGCTAATTTGATCAATGGATTTGCAATTTATATGGCCGACACATATGTCGGCCATATAAAAGATTTCCTTTTTTGACTACGTAACCCTAAAAGCGACTCTGTATAAACTTTTTGGTTTCAAATCTTCTTTGAAAAGAAGAAAATAAAACCTTCAAGTTACACATTCTTTTGTTTCTTGTTTACTTTTGCGTTTCTTTCTTTCTACGTTGGTTTGCTTCAGATTTTATTTTCTCGTGAAACCAATAGAAGAATTAAACAATTTGGTGAGTAAATTATAAGAATTTTCCGTCAAGCATTGGTTGTATAACTATATACTTCCTACTATTCCTTACGCGTAATGTATAATGTTGGATATGTTATGTCGAAGGGCGATAATCGCATCGTCTTTGTCTCTAAAATGACTTGCTGACCCTTTGTTTTACTTGAGGTGTAAACAAATTTAAAAACAACCATCGTGAATATATCGAGTTAATTATCTAATCTAAGGCGGCATCTGGTCATCATGGGCTCCATGCTTCGAAGTGATAAGATGACTTTCTGCGAGATCTACATTCAGCAGGAGGCCGCCTACGAAGTTATGGCGCGGCTCGGCACAATGTCGTGCGTGCAATTCTTGGATGTGAGTCCTCTTTATACTCTCTTTTTGATTTTGCACTTATATATGTAGGGTTCCTTAAATATGTTGGTCGGTGGGTCGTTTTAAAGTATCTCTTGGAAAACGAAACTGCAACAACGACCTGCTAACAAATCTAAATTGTAAGACCCCTCCTGCCCCTTAAAACGACTAAATAGACTTTGTTAATCCAGGGAGTCAACAAACTCCATACACAATTTTATTTAAATTCTTCCAGCCGTTAACAAGTAACAAAAATACACACTGTGAGTGTGGAACTTTCGCATTTATAATTTTATTGTGATTTTATTAAAAGGTAGATATGAAAATACGACCTGAATAGTCAAAATTTTTAGATGAACTCCGAAGTATCAGCCTTCCACCGCAAGTTTATTTCTGAGGTGTGCCGATGTGAGGAGATGGAGCGGAAGTTGAGGCACATGGAATCTGAAATGGTGAAGGACAACATCTACCAGCCTGCGATGATGACGGATCCTAGGCCTATGCACCCAAACGAGATGTTAAACTATGAGGTTTATATGCATGCTGCTGTTGATCTCATGAATGCTTATTAGCGTAGTCACCCGTTATCACAACCTTGTAAATAACTCACTTAACACAGCTATCAAAACCTTGATACTTATCGAGCCTCGCTCGCCATTTGTGACTGACTTGTTGTGACTGAAAATATTCCTTGCAAAAAGTTAGATTTACAACAAAAAAAAAAAAATTTGCTATTGTGCTCCAAATACTTACGGCAATGACCTTTCTCTCCATACTTGTCACATTATTTTGTCTTCACCATTGACTTTACCGTTATTTCCCAAATATTATTGGAATTCGTAATAGGTATTTGGATTTATTTTTTAAAGAGAAAATTTTACAATGAATGAATGATGATTGATGCGTTTAGTCTGTATTCTATTTATACAATTCTATTCTTTATTTTTGGCTAGTCTATCTTAGAAAAATGGGAGGATGACATTACTGAGATGGCCGCAAACCAAACCTCTATTATGAAGGGCTATCTGGAACTTAACGAGATGCACTACGTTCTTACACATATGGGGCCAATCCTCGGCGACGCGGAGATATACATGTCTAGGTAAGTGCTTGTTACCCAGTATACCCAATCAAACATGTTTGTACGGATGTGGTTATAACAATTGGATACATTCAACAATATACAATTGTATTTCTGCATTGTAAATTCCATAAACCAGATACTGCATGATGCAGCGTAGCCCTTCCGCTCAACAAAGTAGTGTCGCAAGTAGGTAGATATGTCAAAATTTTCCCAAATTTTCACCAATTTTCAAAATGGCGGCATAGGTACCCGATACCCGCAAATTTTTTTTGTTAACATTTTTTATTTTTTTGGGTTATTATTGATTCAGTGATTGATTGTCAATCCATTCAATCATTCATAGTCGACACATTTGTCAAACATTAGGCAAACATTGGTTCAGCCAAAAAAAAAAAAACGATTAAAAAAACGTCGCGCGGCGCTACGCTCGTGACCGGTACAGATCTGTACCGAGTTGATTCCACGCCCGTTGTAACTTATCGGTACAGATCTGTACCGAGTTGAGCCGAACGGGTAGAAATGTGTATGTTATAAATTTTATTTCCATTTTAGAATAAAGGTAAGTATTATAAATATTCAACGCAATCTCAAGGACGACTTCGAATAACTTTTTTGTAAAAAAAGTGAGCTTTAATGTATTACAGCACGCGCGGCGGTGGAGAGCTGGATAAGGAAGGCCATTTAGTAGTGATCACAGGTGTAGTGATGCGAACTAGAAGTTACCACCTGGAGCAGATGCTTTGGAGGATTTCACGCGGCAACATATTTTACCGCCAGGCTAAAGACGATAAAATCCTGATCGATCCAGTTTCTGTTAGTATTCTCTTAATCTGCATCATGACACGCTTCATTAATAAAAAATTTAATAATGTGCTTTTCAGGGTAAAGAAATAAGAAAGGTGGCTTTTCTTGCCATCTGCCAAGGAACTAGTCTGAGTGCCAGAATGATCAAGATTTGTACGGCTTTTCATGCGAACTTATACCCGTGTCCTAGGACTTATGAGGAACGGAATGCGATGACTGATAAGCTGGATGTGCGTCTTCGTGATATGGAAAAGGCAAGAAAAATTTAACTACTAACAGATTTGCGGGCATTTGAATTGAAGGATTTTATTATTATTTGGTTCTCTACATTTCCATAAGTCGTAAAAATATGTATTTTTACCACCCTGATAGCCTCAGATATGCGAATAAGTTTATTGACTTATGTATTTCTAATTATATCTCTTGAATGGAACTCTTCTTATCTTAGATTTTGAAAACATATTTTATGTAATTTACATGCAGGTAATAAAAAAGACCAACTTTCATCGCTGCAAGGCGCTCCGCACTGTTGGTCGTCAGTGGCGTACCTGGATGACGACAGTGAAGAAAACTAAAGCTATATACCACCACCTAAATCTTTTCACGCTCGACATTACCAAGAACTGTCTGATAGGGAGATGCTGGGTACCGGACCAGGATCTTCCGCATGTGCAGGGTGTATTGGATGAAAGTTCCGTTAGTTCTTTTTATTTTTATTTTTTCTTTTAGTAATCTTTTTAACTATCAAATTTTTTTCATATTGGAACAACAATGAAACTTGTTGTATTTAGTAAATTTTATAGCCTATTGGTTTTTAGAGGGTGGTTGGAACATTGGCTCCTTCATTGCTCTCAAAGCTGAAGACTGACGAAGGACCGCCGACGTATCATCGCACGAATAAGTTTACAAAGGCTTTTCAGGCCCTTATCAATGCTTATGGTGATTCAACTTACAGGGAACTGAATCCAGGTTTGATTTACTAAGTTTAAAGATATGTCTTTCTGGTATAAATATTGTATTCCTAAGAATATTATTCATGCATCAAAATTATATTAACATGCTTCTATGGATTGCATGCATATGAATGCATTATATGATTCTTTTTCTGTCCATTCGATCAACATGCATCTCTATGCTTCTATTTCATCATATTTTCATGAATATCCGTTCCAGAGATAAGCCTTATGTTCTTCGCCACTCTTAAGTCTGACATTTACAGTCGAGTCGTATTAAAGTGTAGCACTCCAGAATGACAAAATGTATCTTTTAATCAGGTTTCGCTCAAAATTAATAAAGATAATCGCGTTCCGACTTTAAGAAAGTGAAGTATACGGTCGACGGAGTATGACACTGTTGAAACCAGGATAATCTGTTCTCGAGAACCATTTGTCCGAGTTGCAACTCGAGCGAGTAGCCTCCAAAACACTGTCTGAATGTCAGCCTTACACTCCCCTCCAGACTCGTGGTCCGTGAGATGTTTCTGGGAAGAGAACATAGAATTTGCTTTTACTCATTATCCCTCTGACTCGCACTAGACTAGAATAGAAGCAATATGGCAAGGTATTTATTTTTAATTTGAACCGCAGTTGCAAGTTGCGGAACGGGCCCTGCCCATGTATAAAATAAACGTGTGGGAAATATAAAATAAACATGTGGGCAATATAAAATAAACATGTGGGCAATATTAAATAATCGTTTCTAGAATTATTTATTTATCGTATTTATCTGTATAGATGCCTTTTGTTATGAATTAGTTGCATTTTAAAATGTAATACCAATACTCTTGAGTCGTTTTCGATGCCCAATTTTTATTAATAGACCCGGTTATCATTTAGATTTACTTCATGATTAATTTCAATTTTATATTTTCTTTTACTTTGCAACGCTGCTCAATATAATTAAATCAGCTACATCATCCTTTCAAAATGTTATCTAATGGCGGAAGGGTTAAAACAGAATATAAACTTCTGTACAATGATTGTAAGCTCTCAAATACCTATGAAGATTCCGAGGAAACCACTTGCAAGTAAATTCCAAGATTGGTGTGACGCTTTGTAGTAGCTATTACTTGTATTTTTTTTCCTTCTTTGAAAATTTAAAAAAATCTATTTTAATTTTTATGTTTAGTAGCTTGTTATATTTTTAAACTCACAAATAATTTTTTTCATTGAATATAAAAAAATAATATGAAATCTTAGTTACGATTATTTAAAGGTTGCTTTTTATCAAATTGTTTCATATTTCTAGAGTTAAAAATATCAAAAAGATGATTCATGTTTCTTACGAATCGTTCAGTTGGTTCGGAATTCTTAAAAGTAATAAGTTTTGCATCTTTGCTACTAAATTTTAACGCCGTCGCTACGCTTGAGCTTAAGACTTGACTTTCAATGCAAGCTTCACCTTCATATTACGGAACATAATACGTTCGCGTAAGTCTATTAGCGAAATGTAAGCCTTTATCTTCGAGCTTAACTCTCAATTTTATTATTTGCAATCAACTTTTTTAGATTCCCAGTGATTTCGAACAAGCTTTAAACATGTAAACTGGATCTAAGAATATAGCCACATCAGATTTATCCACTGGATGGTTTGAATGTAGTCTTCAATTCGATTTGGGATCTTTTTTACATCCCATAAATTTCGTAACGGTTAAATTAGTTGAATGTCCGTCAAATGTTTATGAAGCTCCTGTTATGAAAGCTTCGTAACATTTTATGAGGCATAGGTTAATTGATTTGACTAAACCATGCACAAGAAATATCCTAGAGGTAATTTGAAATGTTCATTGATACTGTTTATTAAAAGTACGTAGGCTTCAGTCGCAAGAGTTTGTCAATTTTCTGAAGTCCCTGTACCCATATATGTAACATATCCCGAATTTATTTTTCCATCCCATAAACTCTTTTGTCTAATAAACACCTCGTCAGCCATGGGAGAGCAAACAATTTTACGCTCAGATGACGCAGCCTTTGCTTTCAAAGCCCCAAATGATTCATCTGAGAATTCATGCTCATCGCTTACGTTAGAATTCCAGTTTGAAGTTTTAGGGTGCGAAAGGCAAGTATCAAAAGTAGCCCTTACGTTTTTATAGGCAGTCGGCAAAAGGAAATTTAAAGTAGGATAAAACTTTTTAATTTGGCTGTGAATTTGGTTTTCTTTATCTATAAAACTTTTTTTTATTATTATTAAAATTACAGCAAATACTACATGTGTAGAAAGGAGAACATAAGCATCAGGGTTAATATTAGGGTCATATGCATCAAGACTATCTAGCTTTTTGACGGACTACTCCAGTGTTAGTAGTTGTGACGGTAACACTGATTGACGTTGACGGTTTCTGGTTTGTTCCTGTATTATGTGATCTGATCATCAAATGCGAGTCATGCAGACTAAACGCAAATTCCTCTTTATCCCTGGGGAAACATCTCAGGGGGACCGGGAGGCTAGAGGGCAATATACCCCTAAAATTTTGCAGGTCTCTACACGATAGTGACTTTTCCATTTTTGTTTGCTATGATGTTTGGAGACATTGGCCACGGCTTCATAATGTTCCTTTTTGCTTTTTGGATGGTAAAGAATGAAGTCAAGTTTACAGCGCAGCGGTCGACCAATGAAATCTGGAATATATTCTTTGGTGGTTGGTTTAAGCAATTTACATTGATGAAAGAGCTTACTAATCTTATATAATATTTACACATGTACACCTTTTTTATATATTTTAAATATCCCTACAGGTCGCTACGTGATCCTTCTAATGAGTATTTTTAGTATGTACGCTGGCTTCATTTACAACGACCTTTTTTCTATCAAAATGGTTATCTCAGGATCTCAATGGTTCTACAACTCCAAAGCCAAAACTGCCGAGATCGTCTCAGCCAATGAGTACATTTCGCTGGATCCAAAGTTTGACTGCGATCCTCAGCCTTGTTATTTTGGTGCTGATCCAATTTGGGGGGTAAGAGATAAATATTATTAAGGGCTTACACGGTGCGAAACTAGCGCCACTACAGATTAATAATCAATATCTTCTAAACCAAAGTGGCGCTAGTTTCGCCCCTTAAAATATGTAGTTATTACCAATTTATTTTACTTCTGTATTCAGCGTTTCACGTGTCTTTATCCAGCGACACACGCGTTTCACTATCAAATGCCACCTGCTCTTGTAAAAGTTTATTCAGCTGTAGTGGCTCAGCTTAGCTCTTTCTTGCTGTTGTATTTTAATTAATCCTTGAGATTATAAATAAAATTCGTGTGCTTGTGGATTGAGCGCCTTCTATAAAAAATATATTCTTAAACGATAAATAAAGTCCCACTGAGTTCTCACAGTCTGACACAAATAATACACACATCAACATTATCTTAGGCATATTTTTTATTTACTTTATTTACTGAAAATTTAATTAAAAATAACAAACAATATGTAAATATTTTAATAAGGCACTTTTATCGGACCAGGATGAAAGAAACCTTTTTTTTTCTAAACAATTTTTATTCAAATAAAGAAAAAATGTTAACAAAGAATGTAAAAGTGATAAATACGTTGAATATATAAAGTTTTTAAAAGTAGTGAAAAAGGTTGTGTGAAAAATCAGTAGTCAGTAAAACCACCCATGACTTAAAAAACGGTACTGCAACGATTTTTCATGCTTTGGATTAAGTTATTCAATTCTTGCTACGGTTTGAGTAAATTATTAGTACTTAGACCTGGTATCGGTATTTTTCAGTCGTTATCGTAGGTATTTCTCATCCAAACCAAACGAAGTCTGTTCTTCCACCAACACAATATTATTGTCCAGACATGGTATGAATGGGCTTCTTGAGGATGTTGCAGACTACTCTCACGACCAGGAACTCGTACTCTACGTGAATCAAAACGGAAATCGAAGTAACCGAACCAGCACTTATCAGAGCAAATGTTCACGAGGCTACTCTAGTCGTCGTCCACGTTTGCTTTGATGAAGTGCTGGAGTACGAAGCGGTTTGCGAGCACGAAGGTTAGCTTCATGCAGCTTCTTCTCACAGTTTGGTCACTCACAAAAAAACAACCGGTACTCTGACTGGAGCCTCTGAACCAACTGCATGGCCGTAAAATTTGGTTGTCTTCTCGCGGCAACATGCAAAAACGGTATTGTCGTTAAGTCGCTTGTCCATCCGTTTCCTGCCTGGGTGTCTTGTCTTGTTTCAATCTCCTTAGCAATATTCCGTTGAGTACCGTAATTTGGGGTGAGAAGGGACGATTTGTGACTTTACAATCGATTATATTGACTTTTTTCAAGCAAAGACCTCATTTAAAATGCATAGATTTAGTTCCGGCAGCTAATCTATACCAATATTATAAAGAGGAAAGATTTGTTTGTTTGTTTGTTTGTTTGTAACGAATAGGCTCCGGAAATACTGAACCGATTTGAAAAATTCTTTCACTGGTAGGAAGCTACATTAACCCCGAGTGTCATAGGCTATATTAGATTTTCAAAAAAATTAGGGATCCTTACCTAAACTCAAATAATGTAACCCAAGGTTATTTTTTCAGTTGTTTACATATTTTGACAGGTGGTTTGTTGTTCTTCTGTACCACCACCATCTGCTCCGGTCCTGCCTCGCGGAGCTCACGCGCTATCTGCGCATCAGACTTCAGGGCGGCGTCGACACCCTTAAAGGCACGGGTGCGAGTACGCTTTCCTTCTACCTCTAACTCCGTCTTTCCTCCGGTACCCGCTTTTCCCCTCATCCATCTCCCTGCCGCCACCCACTGGGGGATGGTAGGCAAAGACGTAGGGCGACGCCATTCCTGAGCCAACAGGACCCGGGTGTGCTGGTACATGGCAGTGAGGAAGCGTTCCTCGCCCATCAGGGACTGCCCGTTGTGCCTTGGGGTAACCAACCACGACTTAACCTCCTCTTCCATGGCTCCCTCGGGTGCATAGCCTACGTACCCGAACAGTAGGTCCCAGTGTGTGAGGTATCTCCACGAAGCGTGGCCAAACCGCCCTGCGCGTTTCATCTCTCCCGACACGTCCTTGAAGATCTTCCTGAGGGCACATACGCAGATATTGGTCGGCGTGAGCGCTCGCACGGTGTTATACAGCCACCTCATCCCCAGAGCATCCTTCCGCGGCGCTAGTCTCATCAGCAGGTGGACACCGTCCTCCAGCAGACCCGTCCGGCCCCTCAACAGCCTACAGCCGTCGCACTCCGGGTGGACAGGAAGCCTATAGCGCTTAAGCTTGTCGTTGAAGCTGCCATACTTTGCACCCCACCCCGCGTTACCGCAGCACGCCTTCGCGTCCCTACATTTCTCCTCGATGTACATCACCACGTCACCGACTGTGTATGCCGTGGTCGCCAGCTTTGGGGCGCCCCCAGGGCCAGGCCCACCTAAGGCGGCACTTCGCGCCCCGGGCTGCGAGGGCGCGGGCCCATCCGGAAAAACCGGCAGTGTCGCCTCCGGTGGTGGTTGGTCACTCGCTGGATCTCCTCTCTTACCGGTGGGCAGCCTGCCCAGGCAAAAGCGGCGGTACAGCGCCGTGGCAGCGGTCCCGGTGCAGGCCACCGTTCCGACTGGCGCCTTGAAGACGATGCCGTTGGTAATAACGTTCGTCTTCACAACGCCCGTAAGTCTGGCGCTGAAAGTGGCCACCCTCATGGTCGGCTTGTCCCAATCCTTCCATAACACTCGGACGCCCCAGCCGAAGACCCGAAGACGCCCTGCAGTACCGGGCCGAAGAATAGGACTGAGGTATTCCCTGCCTGTCGTAAGAGGCGACTAAGAGGGGACCCCGGGGTCGTTGGGTGCACGAGGCGGGGGCCTCGTGTAGTCATATAACGGCCCCGAGAAGGACGGCGGAACGCGGTGTCCCGATTCCGTCGTCGAGTGTAGGAAGAGCCTTCCGCGCTCAGGGGGGACTACCATCACTTGTCCCCCCGTGAAGAGGCTAAACAGCCAGTGCTGGAGGGGGTCGCGGAGTTGAACATAACGATCGAAAGATCACCCGTGACCCCCTTGCCAACAGCCGAGATGGACACCGGCGGGGTTTTAGTGGGTGCGAACCCCACATAACCCTGCGACTCACCCCGGGGTCGCAGGGTACTCGTTAGGAGTTTCCCCGCCTAAAAAAAAAAAAAAAAGTGGTTTGTTGTTGTTGTTTGTTTTTTATTCGGCCATTCTGGGCGGGCAAAAGAACATAGTCTATAGAGCCAAGTCTTTTGTAATATCTTATATTCTATGGCGTAACGAAGTAAGCCGGGAAAGCTCGTATTTTATATTTAAGGAATTATTTTAGAATTTCTTTTAGTATTTAAAGCAATAATCCCAAAAATATGTGTGATCCCTTCTTACCCCGTAATCGGGGTGAGAAGAGACAGACCAGGGGCGACAAGGGAAATTTGTTAGGGTTGTCACTTTTAGATTTTAATCCCTACTAATCGACCCAGCGAACTTCGTACCACCTTAACTATTAATATGTTCTTATACATAATATGATCCTTCCTTATGAATCACTCTATCTATTAAAAACCGCATCAGATTCCGTTGCATAGTTTTAAAGCGACTTTGTTTTAAATTAAAGTAACAAATAATAAAACAGACAATTTGTTTATTTATAATATTTAAGTCATATTTTTTTCGAGTTTTTGTTCCCGGATTTGCTGTATATACCCTCGGCATCCTGTTAATAAAACAAAAATATTTAGATGCATTTTAAACGAATAATAAAAAAAAAATTTAGAAAAAACGTAAATAATTGGTGATTTTAACAATGTAATTAAATATCAATGGTACCTTTATCCATATGTTTGATTCCTTATATTAACAAGTTCATTTAAAATTGCCAACCCTAAAAGAATTTTCCCAACACGCCCCTGTAGTGTCCCTAGTAACCTCATTCGCGTAACAACTAACCCCACTCACATCCCAACTCACCCCGATTCTGCTTTGACTCACCCACTTAGACGTCCCTTCTCACCCCAAAAATATCTAAAATGTGATTCATATTTTTAAAATGTGAATTTTCGATGAATTTGGGTAATTATTACTTATCTGTTCAATATTTGGATCTTGTTTTAAACTAAAATTCAACTAAACAAACATTTTAAGCTCGGAAACACAATAAATTTTGTTTTAAAATCAAAGTTAAAACACCAACTCAACTTACCTGTTTTTACTTCCGATTTTGACTTAATTTTTTTATATTTTCGGGGTTCAGATACTTGGTTGTTGCCAGGGAATGAGTACGAAATACTTCTAAAATTTAAATAAAAAAATCATACTACGAATCAACAGCCATACATTTATACCACAAAGGTTTAGACAAAATCTGGTTTCACGTCCCTTGCCACCCCGCCATCCCTTGTCACCCCAATTCACGGTAGCTCTTTCGTTAAATGGCGCCGCTGCATGATGCACACAAAAACATTAATTAGAAATTGACCGATAACTTGTTTTGCCAAAAATATCGTAAGTAAATGAAACCTCCGGACTTCGCCACCAATATGCTTTTAATTTTTTTTTTCAAATTCATTTTTTTTTTTCAAATTCAAATTTAGTAAAAAAAAAGGTAAACAAAATAAAATTTCTTCAAAAGAATTAATATTTGACCAGTATTTTAAGTCTTGAGTTTAAGAAGTTTATCCTAAATATCCCTAGACAGTGTTGAGGTGTGTATACGAGAGGGTTGATTCGTAGAACTGTCCTCCAAAAACACAGTCTACTCAATTAATACACATCATCATCATCATTTCAGCCGTAGGACGTCCACTGCTGGACATAGTCCTCCCTCAAGGCTCTCCATCTGTACCGATCGCAGGTGGCCTGCATCCAGCGTGGACCCGCAGCCTTGCGCAGATCATCCGTCCATCTGGTCGGTGGACGTCCTACGCTGCGCTTGCCGATCCGTGGTCTCCACTCGAGAACTTTTCGGCCCCAGCGGCCATCTGTTCTGCGGGCTATATGACCTGCCCATTGCCACTTCAACGAGCTTATCCGCTTATCCTTAATTAATACACACTGAATTTTTAATCTTGTTTCTAGATAGCAAAGAATAAAATCGTTGTCGATAACTCGCTGAAGATGAAGCTTTCTATAATTATCGGTGTTGTGCACATGCTATTCGGACTAGTGTTAAGTCTGTTCAATCACCTGTAAGTTACTATTATAATTTTTAATTTCTCAACAAAGTTCTGATTTGATGAATGTGACGCTCGGGACAAGTAATTAATAAACAAATAATAATGTATTTTTTTATACCTTTATAAAGTTTAATTCAAGCTCCAATCTATGTCTCCAACTCTATCGGTCAAACCTTGATTACATATTAGACTAATCCTCGTTTCAAAACTCTAAGCGCTGGTTCTATACTTTGAGCACAGCTTCATAGCATGATTTATTAATTTCTGTTTGTATCATATTTTGAAACTCATCTTGCCCACATTTTTTGTGGTGTGGTTTTTGTTGTATTATAGATGTTTGATCCTGTAAAGTAAAACAACATCATCACCATCACCATTTCAACCGAAAGACTTCACTGCTGAATATAGGCCTCCCGACCTGTAATTGAGCGATCCTCTTCTAGTGTACTCCTTGTGGTGGGTCTGCAGGTGGTCTGACAGCCTTGTAGAGGGTCTCCTTAAGCCCTTTAGGTCTGGGTAAGAATAGGTCTGCAATATTCCCTGGCGTAAGAGGCGACTTTTGGGGTCGTGTGTGTGAGGGGCGCGGGCCCGACACTCTCATCAAACGGACCCGAGATGCACTGCAGTCGCTGCAGCACCAAGGGCGAGCCGAAGAGGGAACAACATGGCTAGGCAGAGCAACCGTGGTGAATGCTAAGCTGTTAAAAGGGAAATTATTCTATTAGTAAATAAGGTTGGGTTCCTCATTTAGTGCTATAGATCCAGCACATCTCGTTTGTTCGTCCTGCTCTAAAACGACTTACTGACCTGACTTAGTTACTACAACGCCACAAACTTTGTCATTTCTTTTTATTTAGTACGTGTCTGTAGTAATGCCGCCCCAATGCAAACAACACTTTTTCCTCTTCCTCTTTGTATCATCCTTAAAATACCACTCATTTTTTTTTTTCTTTTCAAACTATAAAATTCAACGATTTTTCTTCATCTGTTGAAACAAGATGACATGACATATCATCGCCGGCCGTATTCACGTACAAAGCAGGAAACAAGGACTTTATTATAAAGTAAAAATTAAATAAGAATAACCTACAAGTCAAATTTGAATTTAAAATAAAAAGATTTTTAAGAAGTCTCAAAATCGCCACAATTATAATATATCCTAGCACGTTACACAAGGTTCTTACTCTTCTTAAGGTTTTTAGAAGATTAATAAAGATTCTTTCTTCCTGTAGTCATTTCAAAAAGTACCATGCTGTCATCTTTGAGTTTCTGCCCCAAGTGATCTTCCTGACCTGCCTCTTCGTATACCTGGCCTTCATGATTTATTTTAAGTGGTTTTTCTTCACGGGTCTACAAAGTACGTATTGACCATATTTATTTTTATGTCCTCAATTTTATTGGGAGTATTATTCCGCTCTATTTATTTCTATTACTTACATTGCTTTGTGTGTTAGTTAATGTTGGTATCCTAGGTGTTAAACCCTAGTTTTCGTTTTCAGCTGAACAGCGCTTATCCGCCGGCTGCGCACCTCTTCTTCTCATTTACTTCATTGATATGGTCCTAATGAGAGAAACGAAACCCGTATCTGAGGGCTGTGAATCCTACATGTACGGAGGACAGCAGATGCTTCAGACATGCCTTGTCATGATATCGCTGTTGTGCGTGCCCATATTGCTGTTTGGCACTCCTACCTATGTCTCCATTACTAATAAGAAAAAAAGGATTCAGTTACTGGTTCGAAGCTTTTTTTTTATCTGAGGGCCTATTACGGCCGCTTTTGCAATATTGCTTTGCGTCCTCTTTACGTTTTTTTTGTATTGACTATGACACTCCAGAGGACGAAAAGCAATATTGCAAAAGCGGCCGTAATAGGCCCTCTGGTCTACAATTTCTCTGTTATTTTCATTTCCAATCCTTCCCTTTCAACATCCACATTATTGAACTAGGCAAACGATAAGCTTATTTTTTATCGCCATAATACTAGTATCAGTAGACCTAACAGCAGCAGATGTTGTAAATTAATTAACAGTACTGTGATGACGAAACGCTTGTTTGAAGTTTTTCCCAAAAGGCCATTACCGTTTTATTATAATTTAAAGTTTAAAATGAAGCGATGATTATTTATATTTATTATTCAAAGGCAAATTACCGAGGGGGCGGCAACAAGGCCAATATCAAACCTGAAGATGTAGACGACCCAGAGTTGCGCACGCAGCTTGAAAAGTGTGAGCATGGATTTGGCGAGCTGATGACGCACCAGGTCTTAGTCTTTTCTCTAAAATATTTTTCCTTACTTGTTTTTGGTTTGATTGAATGATTGTGTCCTTGTTTTGTTCAATTAGGGCGTGCATACCATCGAGTTCGTGCTGAGCACAATATCACACACGGCTTCTTACCTTCGGCTATGGGCGCTGTCGCTTGCGCATGCTCGTTAGTATGCTTTTTCTGTCGTGGTAGAAAGGAGGTCCCATAGTAAGAGAAAAATAATAAAAAAACATATGTGATTATTTTAGTAAAAAATATATTAAAAATACCTTTTATCGTTTTCGGCACTTTTTTATATACAGGTGTTTACGTGAATGGGAGTCAGGGGGGACCGTCTGCTATGCGATGCGTTTCACCACAAAAATATATGGGCTGGGCATGGGCACCATTTTTTTATTTTTATTATCCATATTTTTGGCCTTTGACCCAAAAAAAAATCTAAATATTAACCAATTCGCAACCTTTAAATTTTATTTAAATCTAGACTCATACCTTTGTTTTTAAAAACTATAATGAGGTGCACAAGACAGCTACAGGGAAAACTACGGGCCCTCAAACTACAAAGAGATTAAATAAATATTTTTAAACATCGATTTTGTGTTCAATTTAAAAATAAAAGTAAACAGTTCTTTAAAGGAGATTGACCATTCTGGACCAAATGCTGCCCACGCATGTGAATATTTTTTTTCTTCTTCACATGAAGAGATATATATGTCACCGGAAAATAACAAGAACCGTAAATTTATAAATTTCCTAGGAAATTTATAAACTTTCGTAGGATTCTACACGAGAGATAAATTGTATTATTTTACGGCTACATTTTCGTTAATTGATAAACTTACTAAACACACTCGTAAAATAATAAGTAACCAATAACCAAACGCCATGTATAATGAATTGAAATTTACCACAGAGCTACGAAAGTTTTATGGTAGCCATGCCCAAAATGTTTTATTTTTGTAGAGTGAAATAGGGAACCCCCTACTATACTATAATACAAGGTTACTTTTTGTATTATATCTGTCACCGTTATATTGCGTAATACGTTAATGTGCACTTTCCGGGCAATGTGCACATTAACTGTTTAGGTCAGTTAATGTGCGAAATTTTATGTGAAATATGGGGTATCCACACTTTTCCTAGTTAATGTGCGTATTACCGGATGTCTGGCCGTTAAAGTGCGGAAAACAGAAAACTCCGACCGAAAATTCAAATCTAGGGCAAAATTGTAGGTTAGGTTAGGTTTGGCTTGTGATCTTTAACCAGCGTAGCGAGCGAAGCGAGCGGAGCTTGGGTTCCCGTTGTTAAACTGAAATCTAAGTCAAAATTTTTTTGAGCTTAACATAGTCTACTCTGTAGATTACCTAGGGATTTTGCAGATCACCTAGTTAATGTTGAGAACAACATTTTATTTCGAACTCTAACGGATTCAGCCAGTTAGTGCACTTTTACTGAATTTCGCACATTAGCGGTAACATTTGAACCTATTAACCTACCTACTTTTTAGTACCAGTAAAAATACTTTTAGTGTGATCAAATTGTTTGGCAAGTCTGATTGTACGTAAGTCTATGGACGCAAGCATTTTCACTGTCAACATCGACCAATCAGAGAGCAGTGTGTTATTTTCCGTATTTTAAAAAGCGTAAAATTAAAAGCTCTTCTGTGATTGGTCGATCCGTTTAGAATCTTACGAATTGATTTCCGTTAGTTTATAAATTTACTAAGACGCGCCGAAAATTTATAAATTTGCAAAAAAATGGGCGTAAAATAATTCAATTTATCTCTCGTTTAGAATCCTACGAAAGTTTATAAATTTCCTAGGAAATTTATAAACTTGCGAATCTTATTATTTTCCGGTGACATATATATGAAAAATAAAAAATAAAAATTAAAACCACGGATTTATAATATATACGTAGTACCTTAAAACTTATTTTTTTGGTGATCTTACATTTGATATATAGTTTTTTATCGTTTATGTTAAATAATATTATTATTATCTTACCTATTCTACCTCCCGAGTCCGGTTCCGACCTCACTAGTCTCGTTCGAAGCAACTTTTTTTTGTAGCAAGTTCTATATGAAAATGATAAATAAAGAGTGATTTGCCAGAATTTAGAGAAATCGAAAGTCTCTCTTGCTCATATTCAGATTTGGTATGTGCCTATCTCTTTCGCGCACGCTGGGTTTCGCTATACCTGCGTGCTTGCGCACGTGCCCTTTTGTGACGAATCAGAAGACATACCTTAACTCGAGACCTTCAAAATGAGCATCAACATACATTTCAAAACATCATTCAAGCTCTACCACGTGAGGTAAATACCTACTTAACTATCTGTCTTGTCTTCGTTTGTGGGGGGGGGGGTCGCACCAATTGTAGGTCGACGGCACTTTGCCCACTTGGGATCTTTTGTACCATCCCCTTATGGGTGAACCCAAGCCCATTTCACACACCTTGTTATCTCAGATGTGCAGGTTTACTCACCACCACGTTGTGCCCACGTTGTTTGCCTAGTTTGGTTTTTGGGATGGGCTAGGCACCAAGACGTTGTGAGGCGCCCTGCTTTATTTTTAGATTCCATAATTATAGACGACGATGATGATGACGATTGATATGGTATTTTAAAATGTTTATCCTTAAATAAATGTTGATATTTTAAATGATACACCGTCTTTTATTTTTAAAATAAGCTGTTGGTTAGGATTTTTCGTCAATGTAAAATAGATTATTTTTCAATATTCCTTGGATAGATTCTTAAGCGCTTTAGGTTACAGACTACTGTTAGTCTAATGAACATTATGCACTATGATTCAATGCTGGGCAGCCTTGGTCCAGCGTCCATACAAAAATGGTCAATCTCCTTTCTTAAAAATATCTTCAGTTCACACTTTCGAATGGCATACCACAATCCCAATTTATTCAAAAACTGCTACAGTTCTTGGTAAACTTTATCCAAGCGGACGTCCTTTTTCCGAAATTCAACTAAGAGGAAAGTGAAATTCTTTCGCCTTAATCTGCAGGAAACTTAAGAGTACCTACTATAGTTTTATATGATTAAATTTTTAGCTGGAAGACACCCACTGCTGAACACGGTTCTCATGTAGTGAAATCTTAGTCTTCATCAGGTAGTCAAACCACCCCGTGTTGGGTCTGCCTACTCTGCGCCTTCTCATGCGCGGTCGCCAATCGAGAAATTATTGGCTCCAGCGATTGTTTTTCTAGCTGTGTGCCCTGCCCCTGTATTATGGCCGCTTTTACAGTATTACTTTTTGTCCTCTTTGTGTTTTTTGGTCTTTGACACTCTAGAGGACGTATAGCAATGTTACAATTGTGGCCGTAATAGTACTCCTGGCCAATGCAACTCTTTGGATTATGTCGGGGACTTTAGTTCATAAACGGATCTCATCATTTTTGATTCGAGCACGCAGCGACACTCCGAGCAATTTTGCAAAAGCGGCCATTGCGATATCTGTGCCTCTGCATTTTATTACATTACTAGTCGACCCGGCGAACTTCGTACCGCCTAACCTATTGGTATTTTGTGCATGTATTATACCTATAAACCTTCCTCTTGAATCACTTTATCTATTAAAAAAAAACCGCATCATAATCCGTTGCCTAGTTTTAAAGATTTAAGCATACATAGGGACAGACGCGGAAAGCGACTTTGTTTTATACTATGTATTTAGTTCATAAACGGATCTCATCATTTTTGATTCGAGCACGCAGCGACACTCCGAGCAATTTTGCAAAAGCGGCCATTGCGACATCTGTGCCTCTGCATTTATTACATTATGACCCACTCCTCCTGAATTACATCTAACCGTGATAAGAACTGGCATGGCTTTCCATTTCGCATCTTCTTGGGGAGCTCTGTGGGATTATCTCTCGGAGTAAGTGTGGAGTACTTGCTCAGTGAATCACCCAGTACTCAGTACCTATAAAAAATTTGCGAAATTCAAGATATCCTTTTTCTTTGATAGTCCTCTTGAAAGTCTTTCGATCTCTGATTTTCCTCTGAATATACTGAATACTGATTATACTGAATTGCCTTTTCTCCTCATAAATATCGACCTGCATTCTGCATGTATCTGTACCGTGGATGTAAACTCATTTTATAAGCAGTTTTCTACATGTCGCAAAACATTTTGAATTATTAAGTTACTTTATTAATTTTTATTATCTTCAGAACTGTCGGAGATGCTTTGGGCAATGATCCTGTCGAAGCTTGCATTGCAGGAGCATAGCTTACATGGCGTGTGGAGGATTTACCTTATCTTTCCGGTGTGGGCTGTCTTCACATTGTCCATTATGGTACTGATGGAAGGGTTATCAGCTTTCCTGCACACCCTGAGGTTGCATTGGTTAGTCTGTGTAAGCAATAGGCTTAGGACGATCTAAGTTGAATGTCCCTTACTATGCAACGCCATCTTGGCCGCCATTTTGTATGCCCTCAGTATCCCTCAGGTGGTAAATAACTTCTCTAATTTAACTTACCAGGGTCGAGTTTATGAGCAAGTTCTACATTGGTAGCGGGTACAAGTTCCGGCCATTCTGCTTCAGATCGCTTTTGGAGGATTCTGACGAGAAGCCTTCTGTCTTCTGCACCAAAATCGGCAAGTTAGGCAAAGGCGATGAGTAGAACTATACTATATTTATGGTAAAACAGTTAAAATACAAAACCGCGATCACTGCGAAAGTTTTGGTAAAAAAAACTAAATAAATTGTGTAGCATCAGAGCAATGACCTTCGGTGGCTTAGCTAGCGCCAAACGAGTCAGAAACGCGGAAGGTCTTAGCCCACATCCAGTTTCATTCAACCTAAAAGGGACCAATGTACGTAGTAGTACCTAACTGTCATTTCAGACTGCAAGGCTTGCATCATGTTTATGTATCTTAATTTTCAGTGTTTATGTTGTTTCCTGCTTTTTAAATCTGTCGATCAGTCATTTATTACGAAGGCAAAGGCACCTTAATGGAATTAGCGGTACCACAATAGCAGAGCTAGTCACTATGCAATAAATAAATCTTCATTATCGAATACACCAAGATCATTTTTTTCGATATTCTGTTACTTAGGAAGGTTTTTTGTTTAGCTAAATTGTTCCTGTTGCATCAACAGCTATTTTTAAATAAGATATTTTTAAAGATACATTATGGTTTTATTTTTCGGGTCTTTCCAAAGGTAAAGACAAGGCATGGCTTAATTTTCTGTAGTTTTTCATCGGAGGTTGTGAGATTTTGGATCATGTAGTTTTTATTTAGTAGGTTAATTAAAATATTTACATACATATATCTTCTTATTTATATTTTTTGTAGTCATGTTTACTAAGTACCTTTACTCTTACTGTGTTATCCATAAATATACAATTCTGTTGTTTACTTGTATGGTAAATACGAGACATCCAGTCTCACTTGATATATGTACGTGAAATAACTAAAATGATATAAACTTTTTTTGAATAACAATAAATAACATATCGCCAGAGTTCTGTAGACTAATAAAAAGTAATAAATATGAATACTAAATATTTATGTTTTTCTTATTTTATGGATTTCACAAATTGGGTCTGATGGTGTCCAAATAATATGATTTTTTAGAAATTTTCAATCGTGTCAAACAATTTCATTAAAATAGTTAAAACATCCAGCGATATCTGCGCCTCCGACCAAATACTTTCGCTTTAGACCAACGATCCTGACGAAACGGACTGGCTGGCTGCGACACTTCCACCCTTAGCTGGCTGGACATGGGTCCACCGTGTCTTACACGGCGTTACACTCGGCCATTATGCGAGTGTGTCAGAATCGCGGGACCACTGCTCGGAATCGCATCATGTTTAATCAACCAGCCTACGCAGCACGACTGACCATTTGTTGAGTCGTTCAAAAGTGACAGATAGATACGACAAAGTTGCCCTTTCACGTGCCAAACGCTCCCTCCTATTTCGACCACCAAAGCTTGGGCGACGACAACCCGCACTTCTTCGGGGAGGTCTTGGTCAGAAATAAAGTCCCTGGTCCCTGACCTCGACCTTATCGCCCAGCGCGCCCGCCGCGTCGCTCACGTCCTCCCAGTCCGCGCGACATTACCTCGGTCACCACGAACCGAGACAGGGGCTCCTCTGGCTCGGGGGACATCTCGGGATAGGGCCTATAAAACAGTAGATACTTAATTTTTTTAATAATTGACACAGCAGACTAAATACGCATAAAAACTAGAGAAAGATAATTATAATTTAATATAGAATAGAATAATAACCTTTAAATTTTTTACCGAATCAAAATTTTTTACCTCATCATCATATACATCCTCTAAAATTGGCTCGTCATCCCCTTCCTCTTCTGACTCTTCAGAGTCATCCCTGAGGAGGAGTTCCATGAACTCCTTCATTTGTCCGTTATTTGGGCGCCACGACATTTCAGACTACAGAAACAGAAAAGATAAAAAAATCAATACAGATACAGAAATTAATATGAAAAATACATAAATAAACTATTGATCAAACAAACAAAAGAATTTTAAAAGAAATCACAACAAATTAAAAAGTATTTATGTGTAAAAACAAAATAAATTAAAAGATGATTGTATAATAATAAATATATTTATGTAGTAAGACATGAAAAAAATTATATTCGACTGATGACGGAATTAAAACTATAAGGAATCCTATTTATCCTATAAAATACCCGCAGTGCTTTGATTCCGTGAATTTCAAACAGTCGTACAACCTAAAAGTCAGCGATCAAACTGCCATATGGTTTTTTTATCCAGGGAGTCCAAATGAATCGAATGATCACAATTAGAATCGAGAGCAAATGATTAAGTAGAGTTTTTATTTACATTTTTGCACCTCCGTCCCATGAAAACGCAGAGCTCTAAGTGTCTGCCTCTTCGATTTTCTTTGTTTTTAAGATGATTGTAATCATTAACCCCAAAGGCAGACACGTGCTAATGATTTAGCACATAGTTTTTTTTTTTACATTTTTACAACTCCGTCCCATGAAAACGCAGAGCCCTAATTGTCTGCCTTTTCGATTTTCTTTAGTTTAGTAGAATAATGCTTCTGGAATTTTCTATTCAAATGGTCCAGAATGGGACCCATCTGCTGTAACAAAGTGCTCCTGTCATTTGTATCGCGTGAACTATGGACCAAGTGGAAAGCTCTATTGACACTCCAGTACCTAGTTTCAGTAAAAATATTTGGAATACTTCTGTTCGCAATATGGGTACATGCGAAATACATTATTTAATACTTGGCATTCTGATTATGCCAAGCATTATCCAGAATGCGAACAGAAGCAACAGCTCATCGGCTGTAGTCGGGTACCAATTTCTCTGAAAATGGGTGCTCTATACCCTGGGCGTACCCATTGGTTTCGGTAACGAGGTGGGACAGAATATCGTCATCCCAAAACAAGCGAAACGCCTCGTAAGAGTCCGTTATCCTTTCGGTAGGCCCAGAATTTTCAGGGAGAAAAGTTTCTTTTACGCCTCGCCATTCATCCATCGGCTGCCACAAAAACTCTTCCGCATCAAAAAACTGTTCATCGTCGTCCTCTCGTTCCACTTCATCTTGCATTTCGTTGGCCGCTGCCCTTTCACGCGCCAAACGCTCCCTCCTATTTCGACCACCAAAGCTTGGGCGACGACAACCCGCACTTCTTCGGGGAGGTCTTGGTCAGAAATAAATTTCTGAACTAAGGGCTCCCCGCGCCCATACACCCACCCTTTCATCTCGCCGTAGCCCACCGTGACCACGTCCCCGACCTCGACCTCCTCGCCCAACGCACGACCTCCTCCCAGTCCGCGAGACATTACCTCGGTCACCACGAACCGAGGCAGGGGCTCCTCTGGCTCGGGGGACATCTTGGGATAGGACCTATGAAACAGTAGAGACTTAATTTTTTAAATAATTGACACAGCAGACTAAATACGCAATTAATTTAATATAGAATAGAATAATAACCTTTAAATTTTTTACCGAATCAGAATTTTTTACCTCATCATCATATGCATCCTCTAAAATGGGCTCGTCATTGCCTTCCTCCTCTGACTCTTCAGAGTCATCCCTTAGGAGGAGTTCCATGAACTCTTCCTTCATTTGTCCGTTATTTGGGCGCCACGACATTTCAGACTACAGAAACAGAAAAGATAAAAAAATCAATACAAATACAGAAATTAATATAAAAAATACATTATAAATAAACTATTGATCAAACAAACAAAAGAAGTTTTAAAAGAAATCACAACAAATTATAAATTATTTATGCACACCAGTGCAATGTGTAAAAACAAAATAAATTAAAAGATGATTGTATAATAATAAATATATTTATGTAGTTAGACAAGACGCCCTACGCTGCGCTTGCCGATCCGTGGTCTCCATTCGATAACTTTTCCACCACTTCCACTTGTCCACCGACCAGATGGACGGATGATCTGCGCAAGGCTGCGGGTCCACGCTGGATGCAGGCCACCTGCGATCGGTGCAGATGGAGAGCCTTGAGGGAGGCCTATGTCCAGCAGTGGACGTCTTGCGGCTGAAATGATGAAGACAAGAAAAAATGCAGCTAATCACATTTTTTAAAAACATAATGAAATAACATTATTTATTTATTGGTGTTTTCACGAAAACTATACACTGTAGAGAAAAAAGTATAGACACTAAAAAGGTATTTTTAGCAAAAGTTTTGTCAATACAAAAGTAATAAGTAAAATAAGAAAATGGTCTATACAAATTCACGAACTAAAACGACCCACCGACCCGAAGCTGGTCCAATTATAAATTATTCATGGCATAAATTGATTTATTAATGTTAGTATAGGAAAATATACTGGTTGTTTCTGACAAGTGGGTAATAAATCAAAGGAGGGATTCTGCTCACCATACCTAACAACTTTCCCAAAGCAACATGGGTCGAAATCTCAAAACAAAAATCAGCCGTCCCGTACATTGACCCCGTCAGCTGATCGAACCAATGTATGGAACAACAGCTGTTATTTTTTTGAGACCCCTCCTTTGATTTATTACCACCTTGTCAGAAACACCCAGTATATGCATTTTACGTTTACTTTTTTGCCAACTGTACATTTTCGTAATTTTGTACCAAAAAAAGATGAACGGTTTTGTAAGAAAATTGTTGTGTTTCAGGCTAAACTGACTGAATATATCAGTTCCCTGCCGAATTTAGCACAAACTTATCTATTTCTAATAAGAATCTGATTGAATTTGTATTACGATAACAAAAGAAAGGCAGCAATGGCGGGCATGAATTGTTGCATCATAAAAAGTCTCATCGTCTTTTTACTTATAAAATTTACTCTAATGCTAAAAACTATATGCTGTACGTGTGGCTTACTCAATTACCTGTAATTAGAGGTATAATACATGTGATAAACACTTACCGTTTATAAAATTCAGACATTTTTCTCACAAATTCACAGGTCAAAGTTCACACAGTAAAAACCGTAATGGCGCGCGGATAGGTTTTCACTTTTATATTTTTTCACCTTGTAATTTGCAGTTGTGACTTGTCAAATATTCCCACTTTTATATTTCAATACTCTGATTGGAGATATTTTTGTCAGGGACACCAACAGCGAAATCAGTCGTACAATAAATAGTATTGCCAACCTAACGGTCCTAACCTTTGAAATTGACAGATCTAAAGAAGAAACCACAAACATGTCTATTATGTTAATATTAATGGGCAAAGAAGGCCTTATAATTTCTACTCGGTTTTTGCACTCTTCCTTAGTTCATTTTCTTGTGTATTGGCCAGTGTGAAATAAATGTGTAACGTATTTTCTTTCCAAAAAATTAACAACATTTCATTCACAATTAATGCTTTCAGATCTTGTATTTAAAGATGATGGTTTAAAAATATTATTTCTCATTTCGTATACAACATCCATGCTCTTTGTTTTTAACCGACTTCAAAAAAGGAGGTTCTCAGTTTGACCTCTATGTATATATATGTATGTTTGTCCGCGATTAGCTCGAGTTTGGCTGCACCGATTTTGATGCGGTTTTCAGAAAAATATTCGTTACATTCAGGAGAAGGTTTTAGTACCGAATTTAACCGACTTCGGAAAAGAGGAAGTTCTCAGTTTATTGAAGGCGGGTTCCTTTTTTCGTAAAAAAGAAATTATGTCTATCTTACTCCTGATGTAGAGTCACAAAGTCTGTTTTTGCTTCAAACACCCTTTTGAAATTAAATCATTTACAATAGGCAGACGTTGTTAATAAAATTACAGAATCAAAACCGCATGTACCCATTAATAATAACAGTTGAACTGGCAACGCTACTTCCATTTTTTATAAAAAAAAATTTTTAATGTTCTCATTGACGTAATTATTATCGGCTTGTCCTATCAAATTTTTAATAAATGTTGGCTGATTGCTGGATGTCTTGGACGAAAAGTCTTTGTGCTATACTTACGTTATTATTTGTATATTAATAACAATAATAATAACACATCACACTCAGAGCCCCTAACTAGGAGGAACCTGTATCTAGGGTGCCCGAAACACATACAGAGACAAACATCACAACCAGACCGGAAACAAACATCGATATTCATCATGTCAATATTCGCCCCGCCCGGGAATCGAACCCGGGTGCACTCTCTTCTCAGTCCACATCACTGCTGCCAACTGAGCTACGGAGCAGTAGGATTAATGTGAATACCTATTATTATAAAAGACTGTTTCATTTAGTTTGCCTTTTTTTAATAGCAATACCAATTGCGTTATTCGCACCGTAATTTGTGGATACCCTTTTTGTTTTAACAATGTATTATATTATATATTTTTTAAAGGTTTTTTCTGGAGTAAAACAACAAAACTAGTTCGAATGTAGGTATTTATAAACGCTGGTCGTTTAAACGACGTGAATAGAGCTTATTACTCTCGTATGTATTAATGAAACTCGTCTATTGGATAAGCTATCAGCCGTCTTTTGCAGAGGTGGTATGTTGTCGATGTTACTTACCTCCAAACGCATTAACAACGTTTTAAACACCCATCATTTACATTATTCACGCTAACAACACTGCGTCCTGTCCTAGGCAATCGAGACTGTTTTGGAGTTCTGTCTTATTGAAAGTGTTCAGAGTTAGGGTTTTGGTCTGCCGGTTTTGCCAGTCTATGTGAAGAATTAACCAGTTGCGATTAATTTTACGAGCTTAACATTAATGTCAAAACAACATTAATGTAGAACTTTTTTGCAGAAATGGTATCACTATATCTGGTCTATTCCATGCTCTTAAGAATTCCTCCGGCCGTTTTGACTCAACCATTGGAAATAGAATGGAAGCGTATTTATCTGTTGTTACCCACAGTGTTTCAAGTGCTTGTAGATGTGTTTGCAGCTTGTCGTACAAGTCAGTAAATTGGTATCGCCCCTTGTCATTTATAAAGGAAATGAGTCCTCTTACGTATGTCTCGATGAGCACATCGTCTCTGGCAAATCGCGACTTCAAAGCATCCAGAGCCTTTTGGTAATTTTCTCCACAGGGTAGATGGCTTTCTACCAATTTTCTGCTGCTGGAGTCGAGGGTCATGGCTTGCACGAGATATTGAAATTTGTCCGTATCATCACTGCTTTCATATTCGTGTATCTCTTTGAATTTTTCCTAAAATTGAAGCCATTGTTTCACATTATTGAAAAATTTACCTATTTTTAGTGCCCTGTTGGGGGATGACTGCGCCGATTACAGAGATGCATTATCATTTTCCCTGTCATGTTTTTTAATGAAATTTTCCTAATTCACCTGAGTTAGAGACCATTTATGACGATTCTTGTAGAAGACATATCTATCATTGGTGATCACTTCTTCTTTACACGTTTGGTCCTGAACAGACAAGTGAGTCGTCAAAATATTTCCGGACGTTTTTTCCGTAAACGGGACTTTTTGGGAAAAAGTGCTTGTATTGTGTCCCTCTACACGCCCCCATCATAAAAAGTACTCTCATTGGGGATGATTTTTTTTTACATATCGATCGATTATTTTCTGTCTTTTCTCCTTATAGCCCCTACCCTAAGGCTACCCAAGCTGAACGAAAATTCTAGGGACGACAAAAAAAGTTGAAATTCCTTATTGCGGTTCGATAGTTCTGAAAAAAAGTTTTTTTAAACAAAAAATATAAAAGAGATAATGATAATGATGATGAACTAACTACACGCATTTTCTGTGAAATTGTGGAGCAGTCTGTGTACGTCTTGTGCCGATGGTAACGGTGTTTACCACTTAACAGAGCGGTTTCACCATTAATTTGGCTTAAATCTATATTTTTATCTTTATCCATACCTGGTACTTTCATGGTACCAAGTAAGTATTATCCAACAAGCCAAGTCCCACAAGTTTTGATATTTTGATTTTATTAAATGACATAACATTTCAAAAAAAAAAAAAAATCATCTATGAAAATACAAGAGGTTTTAAATTAAGGTTTTTCTAACAATTTTTTTTCATAGTTTTTGGTCTTAACTGTTTTCTTAATTTACTTAAATTTTTTTTTTAGCTTTTGTGAATGTACGCCTTTTAATATGTTCTTGAATATCATGTCTTTACAACTCTCCAAAATTTAAGGCGATCTCACTATTTAAACCGATACCTAAACAATTTTCACCTAAAATCAGGGCTACCTAAAATTTTGAAATATTGCCCTTTTCAGGAATAAAGAATGAATTACGTTGCGATAGGTCTTATTGACACTTTTCTTCTGATATCTTAAGTTATATAATTTTTTTTAAAACAAATGAAAACAACAAAAAATAGTTTTACATCAGAACATGATTGTGATCTCTAAATTTATTTTAATACACTATTAATAATGCTTTATTTCAAGATCAGTGTCATCGGAACTACTATTCGTTTCGCCATACCTGCGGGAACAAACTAAGCTGACCCGGTATATTTAGGTAGCTCACGTTTATACATAGAGCTCCCACGCTCTGCGGGATCTGCGCTCGCGCAGGGCCAGTCGTTAACTACGCCAGCAACCGTGTGCACGTTCCAGGTTAGTCCCACCATATTTATACATTAAAAAAACTTAAGTAATTAATCAAACGTTTATTTTATTAAATTGTGAAAACTGCGAATTCCATTATAGGCTGCGCGATTTCATTGACCATATTTTTCCAGCTGAGGGAGGTTCTTCTGAAAATCTTTAGTGGTTTGTTTACTCAGATCGTCATTACGGATTCCTGTGTTAACTGATCGCGAGATCAGTGTAAATTTGGACGCCGTTCAAGATTGGTGCATACAATGGCCTGGCCGGCACTTGTGCGGACAAAAACCGGGTTTTCTGTAACTAAAAATAACGCTCGGTATCAAATGTTTGCGAATTCTATTTTCAAATTGTTATACGTGACCGCGTTCAATTAACCATCAAGTTTCTAAGGATCGACTGACACCGTTTGCTTATAATCTAATTAGTTGGCAAGTCTGATCGCGAGTCGCAACTTTAAATCTGGCCTTCAAACCTATAAAATTAGTGGAATACATTTATTCTCTCCGTGTATAAGTTCCGCAGATTACGTCTTACAATACACGCGTTGGACTAATAAATCTGGATTCTATTTTCGTATCCTTTCTGGTGTTACTTTATTTTTAGTTTGGGAGAATGATTTAACGCGTTTTGGCTCAACGACAGGATGTTACGTTAAATTTTCTCGCGTTGTTATTCTTTAGTTGATTTGGTTATAAAAAAAATTAACAAGTTGTTTTTTACATATTATTATGTCGTAAAAATATTATCACACTTGATTTCAACCTGATGGTGTTTGATATTCGACCATTTTATTCAGTTAACTAAACAAACTTCAATAACTTATTAAGCAATATTATTCTCCCACAGTTACTGTCAAAATCAAACTAAAATCACAGAATGAGTAGAGTCGGCAGAGGGCGGCGCACGCGCGTCTACGACTGCAACTATAACAAGGGAGAGAGCTATTACCGACCTGTGTTGGACAGGCTTGACGGAAAGTTACCGGTAAGCATTGTATGGATTGTATGCTCTTCTTTCATAAATTGATAGACGACTCGAAAACTCGGAAGTACTTTGCTGTAGCTTTTGGACCACTACTTTAATTTGGTTGTGCTATCGAAGAAAAAAAAAAACAATATTTTATAGAAATACGAAGAAGTTTTGATATTTCAAAGCGACAAAAAAACTATCATCACTATAAACATCGCTGCAAATAACTGATTCCAAACTTCATCGACATTTTGTATAAAATAACAGATTCGGTGTCCTGTAAAATATTGTTTCTTAAAGACAAGGACTGTTTGTTTTTTCTATCTAAAAATTATTCAGAGCCCCTAACTAGGAAGAACCAGTATCTCGGATGCCCGAAACACACACAGAGACGAACATCACACCTAGACCCGAAACAAACATCGATATTCATCATATCACAATATTCGCCCCGCCCGGGAATCGAATTATTCTAATTTATCTATCAATAAAAAAAAATCTCTGCGTTGACCTCATACAGTGTAGGTTTGATACGTACGTATGGCGTATGGTACAGGCGAAAAAGGTCCACCTAGCAGCTAGCAAAAACAGCCAACATAAGCTAGAACCTAGCTTATAAGCTAGGACCTAGCCTATGTTGTTTTTTTAGGATAGACTAGATTTTTATATATTTTTTCTACTTTATTCACTAGGAATTAACTTGATTCACCTGTTAAAAAGTGCATTATGTAGACAAAATTGGCTAGTTAAATTACCTGGGTGAACAAAATTATTGCTTTAATACGATAAAATCATTGCGAAAGGGAGTAGAATCATTTGACAGAGGAGGGCTCGTTTGGGGGCCTCTCCAGGCGACTATTGTCGTAAGGCAAGGCAAACATTTGTTTGCCTGAGCACTGGTAGGCACCCTAAACTACCTCGCCTCTCACAGTACAGGATACTTTACCAAATAAGGTATCAATAGCAATTAGATTAAATGTAGTCTAATTGACTTTCAATAAGTGATATTGAAGAAAGAATGATTTGATTAAAAAAAAAATCAAGCCATTATTTGGCGTACTCCGTAACTGAATTGCTTTTAAAAGTTGAGTAAATTAAACTCTTTTAGTCCTACATAAACATAAAGTATAAAATTGGCTTAAGAGTTCAGGAAATAAACTATTTTATTCGTCCATTAACATGAATGATACAAGTTATTTATGTGTAAAATTTCGTAATTTTATATTCAAAGAGTCCCGAATTTGGACGCAATCAATCTCTTTGGTCTTTTTGTAAACTAAAATTCATTGCCTCACCGGCCTCTAGTGTCTATTTCAAATTTTATTAATCAGTAAGTTTCTGCTTCAAATAATTATATGCTTTGCTCATGATCAATAGGACTCACGGTTTTGGCAAGAGCCAAGGTCGCCGCATGTGGACTACTGTCAAAATGTGCCTAATTAACTCTGCACATTTTAATGTATTCTGTCAGTAAACATTTTAGCAGAAGAGCTTATTATTTATTTGGCATCTTAATAATGTTGTGGTGACGTAGATGAACTATGGCTATTGCGGAATTACAGTTTTAGTTGTTTGTAAAGGTTCCCCACACACAACGCCTGTTGCTCGCTCGTGCCCAATTTTACCGGGTACATATTGTTACCTCCTATAAACTAACCGTCTTATTCATAAAGATACAGTAGATTTTAAGTAGCGTTACTGGAGGTCTAATTGTCTGGTTTGCTGTATGGTAAATACGTGACATCCAGTCTAAATTGACATACGTCAAATAACTAAAATGCTTTTTAACTTTTTATGAATAAGAGGGTAAGTCTATTTGGGAGCATTTTAGCTATTCGTACATTATTTGTTCCTGGTTATAGATAGACTAAAATAAACATAAAATCTAAATCAAAAAAACCTTCCTGTTTTTTGACCTATGAATATTGAAAGATTCGAAGTATGAAATACTGCAAAAAAACATATCTTTTTCAGACACCCAGGGAGCCAGAGCGCACAACCAGGTCGGACGTTGAGTCCAGAATTAGGTCAGCAGTGGACGATTTCGACGCGCGTCATGAATCTCGTCACGAAGAGCTCTTCGATATTAGAGGAGCCCGGACAGAGCGCGGGAAGCCACTGTCATCTGCTTTTGATGACGAAGAGTTTGGAGATGAGGTTGGAAACAGTTCTTTTGCAATTAAATAATTCAAGTAACGTTATTGAATATTCTTCGATAACCAATTTTCAAGCTCAAGGCCTTTTTTTTTTTGCTTGAGTGAAAAGGTTATCCTATGTTATCTTTTTATATGAGAAGATAATGTTTCATTGACTTCATTATGTCCCTGTTCCATTACTTCCCCGGTCAGAGGAGCGATCGAATTATCATGATTGTTGAGAGGGTCCATGCCTCCTGCCTTAAACCCTCAAAGCCACCGAACTAATTATAACAGCAGTAATCCACTTTCTGTGGTTCTCTATCATCTCATGTTTTAAGGAGTCAAGCAGGAACTTTAAACAGGATCATGCATCGATTTAACCAGAGATGGGTATCACTATATTCAAATTTCTTAACATGAAGAGTGGCCAATTCTAGAAACAGATGTTTATTGAGTTCATGTCAGTTTGTTCCATTTGGTCAAGTTCAAATTAATGTTTAGGTTTTCCCATCTTTAAATATTGTAGATGCAAAATGTTTTTTTTTTTTTTTGTATATGGCACAGTTTGTTCTTTGACAAATGGGAGGATTTTAAGTTTCACCTAGACGCAACCCTCCATATTTGACTCTCTCTCCCTCTTTGCGGCATAACTGAACTATATATTTTGAGGTGGGCACTGATTATCTCGGTTAAATCCGGTCGCTGTAGTGTAATGAAGAATCCACGTTACTCTTTATGTTCATCGCAACCACCGTGTCGACGATTCTTCGTTTGTGTAAATTTACTAGTAGCTTGTGATGACTTAGGAAATTAGAAAATAACCACCAGATGGCCAGGAATCTGAAACAATGAAAACATAATAACCATTAGGGATTGTAATGGCCAATGTCATTGTTGTAATTTATTTATCATCATCATCATCTCAGCTAAAAAACTTTCACTGCTAGAAAAAGGCCTGGTACTGGTTTGGTTAACGACACAGTCTTCCGAGAAGAAATAAAACCAAAAAATGTACAAATCGTTAACAGTAACAGACAACAACACATCATCCACAGACAGAATCGATTTCTTTAACTCCGTTTACGATTTTTAATGAAAAATTTTACCCGGCAAAAAATACAGTTGAAAACGTATGTAGGTTCGATGTTTTTTGTTTGGTTTCAATGTAGAGTTTAGGAAACATAGCCCACGGGTGTTTGCATGTTTTATTAAGTTTCACGTAGCAATACAGGGTGTAACTGAGTATTTTTATAGTATTTTCATCTAAAATTAATTTTACTTAATTTCGTAAATTTATCATAAAATGAAAAAAAAAAATATAAGTTCGTGTTAGGGCGTCATTTCCGTTATAACTGTTTTGAAGATTTTGTCCTAATAATCAACGGTAGTTTTGCTAACTTGAAATTTTTCATCAAATGTAAAATCTCTCATGAAATGTAATTTTAATCCTTTTACGAAAAACTTGCCGTTGCCGTACACGTCTAAAACATAATTAATTCACTACTGGTCTAAACCAATTTTTTGTGTGAATGAACAACGAATAGGTTTACTTACTTTACTGAGGCACTAAATTGTAAAGTTCTGACAGAAATGTCGAGTCTACCTGTAAGAATTGTACTACAATTTACAAAATCAGTAAATTTGTAATTACAAATATGCGTTAAATAAAACTGTTTTCTCTACACATATGTAAATTGCCACCTGTAAGAAGAAAGTTTTTATTAAACAGTAATATGTAAATTGTTGTACAATTTCACCATTTTGACAATTTTAACCATGGTAAACTTGTAACTCGAATAATATACAGAATCTTGAAATTCTTTGCCTGTAATTTACAATAACAATTTCACAATTTGTAAGTTTTAAATAATAGAGCCCAGTGGTTATTTAGTATTTTTTCTGACGCCCCGTACAGTTATTAATCATGGAGAGTATAGCCTGTTTGAACTGATGCGTACTGCCTTCTATTACAATCCTATATGAAACCTTACATGAATGTCAATAAAACCTCCTAGCAAAATTGTTAATATTAGGTTTTGCACTATGAGAATATGCAGCATGCCAAGCCTTTTAGATTAAAAAAAAATAGAATTTGCATTTGTGATATTTAATTCTTGGAGTATTGATTAATCATAGTAACGAGTGAACGCAATGCAAATAATGCAATCGAAGAATTCAGTGATGATATTGGTGTAATGAAAAAAAAAAAAAAAAGTTTTTTAGACAATAAGTCATGTTCTTTCTAGATATTAAAGTTTTTTTTAAATTTCAATAAGTATTAATATTGAAATTTAAAATTTATTAATTTCAAAAAACTGGTAAAAGTTAACTGACTGCTCTATTTACTGACTAATATTTTAGTTCAACCTGTGTACTTTGTGTAAGTACTTCAATTTGACAGTTTTTACAATTCTGCGCACAATTTACTATGATAAATTTGAAAATATAATTTAAATTTACTCCCTACTCGTATTCGCCACAAATTGATTGGCTTCATCCTTAATAGGAGATTTGAAAATTAATTAATACCTGTGTCCATTTAGCCTGGGGCGTTCATACAAACATTCCCTCACACCAACACACATAGGCTGGCTCCTATTTCACCAAGTTAAAAAGAAGTAAAAAGTTGTAGACGATTTGATATTAATGATGATAAGCGACAGGTGCCAAGTGACAATTGCGAAGATTATTTTCGTAGAAGTTCTTAAAAAATTATAATCATAGTGTTTTAATTTTTTTCTTCGGAATTTGTACCCGATAGCTATGATATAAGTTCAGTAAGTAAAATTTAATCACCTCTTTCGGATGGCACAATTGTAAACGCTCCATCATACCGTTACTCATGGTGTACTTCAAGCTGTAATCCTCATCTTTTAAATCTTCGCCAATACAAATTTTGAGAATGCAAATAATTAGTCATGAATTATCCAAATTGGTCCACAACGTAAAATAATTAGTCCACTTATACTTTAGAAGTTATAGCCAAATGTTTTTGAGGATTATGGCTTGACGTTCAAGCTGTAATCCTCATCTCTCGTCCAAGAAAACGGTAGGGCCTATCGACTTGGTTCAGGTCTAAATAATTAGTCCTCAATTGATCCACACGACATGCCAAATCTCAGAATTGGTCCTCTAGAGATTCCGGAGTTATAAGGGCATCTTAGTGAGGATTATGGCTTGAACATTTGGCACCTTCAATTATCTCCGGAACGCCTATAGCTATTGGTTTGAAATTTTGCCAAAAAAAACCTCAATTAATCCACAAGAATTATAATTACTTCGACTTAGGTTTTCTTTAAAGAAGTACGTTAAAATCATCAGTTTTACTTTTCCATACATTGCGATCCGTGAACAGTTGTGCATAGAATATTTTAATTTATATATATATGTCACCGGAAAATAATAAGATTCGCAAGTTTATAAATTTCCTAGGAAATTTATAAACTTTCGTAGGATTCTAAACGAGAGATAAATTGAATTATTTTACGCCCACTTTTTCGCAAATTTATAAATTTTCGACGCGTCGTAGTAAATTTATAAACTAACGGATATCAATCCGTAAGATTCTAAACGGATCGACCAATCACAGAAGAGCTTTTAATTTTACGCTTTTTGAAATACGGAAAATAACACACTGCTTTCTGATTGGTCGATGTTGACAGTAAAAATGCTTGCGTCCATAGACTTACGTACAATCAGACTTGCCAAACAATTCGATCACACTAAAAGTATTTTTACTGGTACTAAAAACTTAGTAGGTTTATAGTTTAATATGTGACCGCTAATGTGCGAAATTCAGTAAAAGTGCACTAACTGGCTGAATCCGTTAGAGTTCGAAATAAAATGTTGTTCTCAACATTAACTAGGTAATCTGCAAAATCCCTAGGTAATCTACAGAGTTAACGACTAAGTTAAGTTCGAAAAATTGTTGCCTTAAATTTCAGTTTAACACAGGTAACCCAAGCTCCGCTCGCTTCGCTCGCTACGCTGGTTAAAGATCACAAGCCAAACCTAACCTAACCTACAATTTTGCCCTAGATTTGAATTTTCGTTAGGAGCTTTCTGTTTTCCGCACTTTAACGGCGAGACCCCAGATACCCCATATTTCACATAAAATTTCGCACATTAACTGACCTAAACAGTGTGCCCGGAAGAGAGCACATTAACGTATTTCGCACTATAACGGTGACAGATATAATATGCTATTATGGGATAATAGCATATTTTATCAAAAAGTAACCTTGTATTTTAGGTACCTACCTACCTAGTAGGGGGTTAAAATTCCCTATTTCACTCTACCAAAATAAAACATTTTGGTCATGGCTAAAACTTTCGTAGCTCTGTGTTAAATTTCAATTCATTATACATGGCGTTTGGTTATTGGTTACTTATTATTTTACGAGTGAGTTTAGTAAGTTTATCAATTTACGAAAATGTAGGCGTAAAATAATACAATTTATCACTCGTTTAGAATCCTACGAAAGTTTATAAATTTCCTAGTAAATTAATAAATTTACGGTTCTTGTTATTTTCCGGTGACATATATATATATATTTTTTTGGATGCTGCCAGTTTGTTCGAAATGAGAAAAACGACTACTGCTAAATAAATAAATGCCCGGCTGTAAACCAGAAGTCAATAAACTGTTACTTTGTGATTATGAGAACTTCTTCTTGCACAAACTTCTTAAACAAAGCTGCAGTGGTCAAAGGACAGGTGGCATTGCTATCCAATTATGCATCTAGCGATGTGAACCTCTTTATTCGCTAGAGATAATTTTGAAATAAACAATTATTAACAATTATACTGCAACGTGACGGTCGAATAGTCGCACAAAGTAATAAATAATGACTGTATATTTTGCTAATTGATTGACAATTTCAGAATTAATTAGCATAACCCAACACAGAAACATCAACGCTTATTAAAATTAAAACCTTACAAGATGAATCCTATAAACGAGAAATCAAAGGTTATTTTTAATTTCAGGTGACTGAGTCACTGAGGCGCATCCGGGCCAACAAAAAGGCGTCTCGTTTTGCCGAAGACATCGATTTTGAGAACAGTGTCTCCAATCTGGAGAACCGCGTAAGGATTTCTGACAAGATCCTCGAAAGCGCCGGACTTGGTTCTGAAGTGAGTTCTGCTCGTCGCGCGATGATAGACAACGAGGAGCGCACCGAAAAACGGATTGCTCGCCGCCTGGATGAAAACAACTCGCTTACCAAGTGGTCAGCATTGAAGAGCGATGACGAGTCAGCTGCCATGCAAAGAGCCAAAGCGACACGCGCGCGTCTTACTGATCTAGAAGACGAGATGTCAGAGCTCAGCGAGCGCAGCGCCGCGCGCGAGAAGCGCGCTGCGCGCCTACGTCAGCTGGTAGCTGATACAGACGCTGACGTCGACTCCACCGTATCCGCCACCAAGGTCACCTTCCGCTCCGACAGGGAGAAGAAAACAGTTACCTTTTAAATAGCTACTGACGTCCATGTGGCCGCTTTTTGAGTGCACCTTAATTCTGCGCAGTCTTTGCTAGGCAAAGACCGCGATAGCTTACCTTCTTGAAAGCTTTAACATAAACAACGATGGTTCAATGATTTTGTAGGGCACTCCAGATGTAGCCCGCCCCGCTCGTCCTGCATTTGGTCTGTATTATATTATACTCTTTTATATTATACGTTGTTTGTTAGTGTAAAAAGCGCTTTATTATTACCCTGTTTTTATTTACTGTACATTAAATAAAAATGATTTTATCGTTGTATTTGTTATCGTTTCATTTCCTCTTCCCAATTGGGGGGCTTTGATAGCAATCCATTATAAAACAGTCGCTTCCCGCGTCTGTCCCTATGTAAATTGAATATTTAAAACTATGCATCGTATTTTGAAGCGTTTTTTTAATGGATAGAGTGATTCTAGAGGAAGGTTTATATGTATGTGTCACCGGAAAATAACAAGAACCGTAAATTTATAAATTTCCTAAGAAATTTATAAACTTTCGTAGGATTCTAAAAGAGAGATAAATTGTATTATTTTACGGCTACATTTTCGTAAATTGATAAACTTACTAAACACACTCGTAAAATAATAAGTAACCAATAACCAAACGCCATGTATAATGAATTGAAATTTACCACAGAGCTACGAAAGTTTTATGGTAGCCATGCCCAAAATGTTTTATTTTTGCAGAGTGAAATAGGGAACCCCCTACTATGTAGGTAGACAGGTACCTATAATACAAGGTTACTTTTTGTATTATATCTGTCACCGTTATATTGCGAAATACGTTAATGTGCACTTTCCGGGCAATGTGCACATTAGCTGTTTAGGTCAGTTAATGTGCGAAATTTTATGTGAAATATGTGGTATCCACACTTTTCCTAGTTAATGTGCGTATTACCGGATGTCTCGCCGTTAAAGTGCGAAAAACAGAAAACTCCGACCGAAAATTCAAATCTAGGGCCAAATTATAGGTTAGGTTAGGTTTGGCTTGTGATCTTTAACCAGCGTAGCGAGCGAAGCTTGGGTTACCTGTGTTAAACTCCTTAGTGTGATCGAATAGTTTGGCAAGTCTGATCGTACGTAAGTCTATGGACTTGCGTACGGAGTACGTAAAAGATGCCGATTTCTATACAAAGTTGATTCGATCTTATGAAAAATTGCAGTGGTCAGAATCAAAGGCTGCAAAGTTTATTTGTTTTCCTTATTTATGAGTAAATTAATGTATTTAATTGGCATGTCGGTTAAAAAAAAATAAATGGATCCTTTCAACCTACAAACTAAACCAAAAACAAATAGTTACTTTTTTCTGTGAGGCTCGTGAAACGTTCTTTTTTGTTCCTGAAAATTTTCCGTCGTGTCGCTTTGCAGCCTTTGATTCTATATGCCTCATGTTTTGTTCATATTGTTGAGCTGAGCGTTAAATCCAAGGGTCTTGTAAGCAATTGCCTTCCTACCTAAGTATTTGTAAAGTAAACTTAAAATCTAACTACGAAGCTAATGTGGGATGTAGAAACCAATTAGACACCTTTTAAACTCGAAATACTATTTTATTAAATTTAAACACCTAAAAACAGCCTAAATTTCAACTTCTCCGTCATTCGTCGTTTTTCTCACAAGTTCTAATTTTAAAACTATAATTCACTAGACAGGAGTCAGCTCACCGTTTTTATCTATGCTAGGCATAGACATTCCCATCTTACCTATACCTCCTTCCCACACGGCCATCCTACACCTACCACAGTACGAAACATTAATTTTTGGCCTTTATGTCGTGATCGTCTAGTCTAATAGTTAGGAACCTCCATACGCTGTGTTTTAAATCAAACAATTAATTATTATAATAAGAGGAATATTACTGTAATAAGACGACTGCAATAAAAGTTTTGGATAAAAACTTTAGGATTATTTGATTTGGTGTTATTTTAACAGTTCAAACTTCGACCCAATATCGCACGATTATTAGTATGTATCGTAAATATAGAGAACTAACTTACCGGTGCACAGCAATGTTTTCATTCTTTTCTTTTAAAACACTCGATCGGGTCGGACGCTGCATTCTGGCACCACACGCGCCATTATCCTTATTTAAAAACAGGAACACTATTTTAAATTATTAAATCCAGGAAAACTATTACATTTTTAGAAATTTCTTGAGTACTATACATTGAGTCCAGCTGGACTCTCAAACAAAACAACAATAGCTGCTAGAACGCTCGCACTGTCAAAAGTAAAAACTAAATCACTATGGTTATCTTTTTCTTATTGGATGGAAGAGGGTGATAAGAAAACGTTCAGCTAAAAATATATTCCGTCTATAGGAGAGCGAAGCGAGCGAGCGATGTCTCTGGTTTCCAGAATCTTTCTGTTGCCGCAAGGCAACTGACGCCCAATCAAAATCAAAAATTGAAGGAACGACAGCAAAAAACATTCTTGAAAAATAAATTAAACTATTTTCAGGCGCAGCACAACGCAACAATGGAAGTAAAAACAAATTCAATATGTGAATTACTAAGATTGCGTGTGACAGGTATTCAACTACGGAAATTAATTAAATTATTATTATTAAATAATAACACGACGAGGAAGCGCTTACCCAGATTCAATGATGTTCCGCTCTGGTATGGTCATTGGTCATTTAACAAACTTTTTAAACACCTCTGGCTTGTTCAAAGCATTTGTCACTTCTCTCACAGCCCGTGAGACGGTGGTTTGGTAGGCAAAGTGGTAATGGCTCTGTCCCACAAGTGTTTGATATGAGCCGGAGGCGAAAAAGCACAAGTATCTGAAAATAGATGCATTGTAAAATAGCTGCAGGATAGGTTACTTATAACCCAACCTAACCGCAAAGATTACACTTTATAATATAGTAACAAGACCTTAAAATAAAAAGAATTACACCTACGTATGTAAAATAGTACTTAATACATAGTTTTGTTGTTTTTGTAAATAGGTTATGTTGAAGAAATTCCTTTTAACGTTCTTTTAAATAAGGTGCGAGTCCATCCCTCCTGCGTAGAGGCGGTAAACGGGAAACTAGATCTTTCACCAGGCTCTTGACTGCCGCTTTCCCCAACCTATATGTTTTTAATATAATAATAATAATAATTGTTAATAAGCTTAAAACTATGTAAGCAGGTACCTACTTAATATTATTTAAATATTTTCACGTTACTAATTTTTAAAATAAATATGGTACACAAGACAAATGTATTTAGGAGCAATGATTAAGATAAGCTCCATCCGGCCTGCCTGCAACCATCGCTAGCACGCGGTTGCGGCTGCCCCGCACGCGGCGCGCATGGTGGCAGAGAAGGTGTGCGCTTCCGCAAACATCGCCGATGCGCTACAGTAGCGGAGCAGCCCCAACAGCGCTCTGAACGCATTATTGTACTGGACGCGCAGGGCGCCGTAGTGTTTTTGCGTATAGTCCATCCAGAGACTATATACCTGCAGAAAGAGGGACAATAAGCTTTAAAGAGTTTTATTTTAACCTCTCACGAGCACCGTGCAAATTTGTATCATCAGTTTGGCTTTTAAACTCTGAAAATCACTAATATTAGTAATATTATCTTCGAAATATTTAATAATTTTATTTGTTTACATTTTGTTTGTTTATCTTTCTGTTTTATATTCTTTTTAGGCATAGATTCTTGTAATTGTCTTAGAAAAGGGTTGCCTTCACATGGAAAATGTAGCATTACAGGCCACTTTTCAAAGACAACCTGTCATAAATTCATAATTCGTCATGTTCTAAATTCTGTACAGTACTGTAAGAGCTGAGCAAGATTTAGAGTTTAAGTTAGATATCCCAGGGCCTACAGAAATTATACAGAAAAAGAAGTATCACGCCACACAAGATGATCGCGACAAGGGGTAGGGCCTTGCCTCTAAGAATAAAAAAGAAGAGATGAGACAAGGGGTAGGATCTTGCTCAAAATATAAAAGAAGAGAAGAAGAAGAAAGAAAGGTATCGAGCCCACGCAATAGCCGGGACTAGAGTTATACGACTAACGTGATAGCCCGATTAATGTTAGTAAATAAAGCCAAAGTTTATAAATTGAGTGTTTCACTCGGTCTCGAGTTTACAGAGAAAATTAGTTAAAATAAGGAATGGGTTGATGGAAAGTTAAAAAGTAAGAAAATTAAAAGAAGTTTTAGATAAAAAGGGATAGTAAAAAATAATACCCATTAAAAGAAAGAGTAGTAGTAGTAAAGTATGGTAAAGAAATAAGATAAGAGGATTAAAAGAAACTACGCGGTATTAAGCATAAAGTACCATAGGTAGAATTAAATGGAAGTCGAAGAAAGACAATCTAAATGAACATTTTCAAAGATATAAGGTAGAAACGAAGACAAGTTTGAAAGATAAAAGCAAAATTTCAGAAAAAGGTAAAGAGTAAAAGGCAGAATAAAGTAAAAATATTAAAAATCCACGCTGGATGCAGGCCACCTGCGATCGGTACAGATGGAGAGCCTTGAGGGAGGCCTATGTCCAGCAGTGGACGTCTTACGGCTGAAATGATGATGATGATGATTAAAAATCAAAATATTTTAAGTTTAAAATTAAAAAAAAAAAATTATTTAGTCTGGAGTCCATCAGCAAAAATTAAGTTAAGGGAGGTAAATTTAAATTTAAAGTTATGAACCAAAGTCTTTTAAATATCAGGTAAAAAGAAAAAGACCTTGGCGGTTTAAAGATTAAGATTTTTTTTTCCAACCTTTCCAAGATTTTTTTAGGGAAAAAATAATTAAAGTTGAAATTCAAATTGGATGAGTGAGATGGTACAAAAGGTGAAATAAAACGTAAAAAAATTGAGTTTAAGCCAAAGGGGAAATCAAAATTTAAATATTTTTTTAAGTTTTAGAATTTTGAAAAGTAATGGTACTCTAAACCCACGTGTGTTATTTGGGCGCGACTGTAAGAGCTGAGTTAGATTTAGTTTAAGTTAGATATCCCAGGGCCTACAGAAATTATTCAAAAGGGTTCGGTAACACACGTGAGTTTTATTTCCCTATAAAGTACACAGTTACTTGGCACTTCTTATCAGGTAAGGTAAAGATAGGCAGGCTGGTTCCGCCTGTCGCGGAGTTGAACACAAAGTTCGAGAGATCTCCCGTGACCTCCTTGCAAACAGCCGAGATGGACACCGGCGGGGTTTTAGTGGGTGCGAACCCCACATAACCTTGCGACTCCCCCCGGGATCGCAGGGTACACGTTAGGAGTTTCCCCGCCTAAAAAAAAAAAAGGCTGGAGCTAGAGGCCCGCCTGCAGTTAGAGGCGGCGAGACTCAAGACTGCCCTGGCTTAGGCCAAGAGTCTGTTTATATAGCAAAATTTTATCAATCAAAATAAGAATTTAGAACATGTAGAATTATGAATTTATGACAGGTTGTCTTTGAAAAGTGGCCTGTAATGCTACATTTTCCATGTGAAGACAACCCTTTTCAAAGACAATTACAAGAATCTTTGCCTAAAAAGAATATAAAACAGAAAGATAAACAAACAAAATGTAAACAAATAAAATTACAAATGTATTAAAATGAAGAATTTCGAAGATAATTTTAGTGATTTTCAGAGTTTAAAAGCCATGATACAAAATGATGATGATTAAGGTTCGAAAACAGGAACGAAAGCTAGACGATCGTTACAATGATCAACATATTTCAATGAATTTGTAAATTTCAATTAAGTTCCATTTAATTTGATGGGTGGTATAGTCACGTGGCAACCAGTTTTAACCTCAAAGAGCATGCACTCACTTTTCTTAATCTTATATTTCTGGCCATGAGACTGCGTATTTTATTTTCACAAATGTCAATACCATGTCGTCTGCGTAACTTATGTTGTTGACACATGTATCGTCAATATGGCAACCGACATGACTACCGCTGAGCTCGCGAATAAGAGCATCCACGTACAGGTTGAAGAGACCAGCCCACGCAGCACGCCGGACCATTTGTCGAATCTAACTGTCACTTTTAATCGCTTTTGACATTTCAATGCTGGAAAATGTATGGAGTGATCGAGAAAAGTGACAGACAGATACGACAAATTCGACAAATTGTCCGTCATGTTACCGCCGCAGCCCTCGCAGCACGACCGACCATTTGGGTTGTTCCCAACGAGTACCACCAAAACGTGTACCACTGGTACTCGTTGGGAATTTCCTTTTTGAAAATTCCCAACCAGTACCACCATCTAACTTGACAAGTTTTGGTGGTACTCGTTGGGAACTAAATATCAATAATATTTTTTCACTTCCGTTGTATCTTGGGTATTTTATTAAGATATACCAGTGAGTGAGTTACCCTAGTAATGAACCTACCTATAACTCAAAGATAATGAGAAAATGAAAAGGTATTTTTCGAATACTTACTGCCAATGCTAAACTTTGCTACCTTAATTAGGTCATTAAGAACAATAAAACATTTTGTAACACTTTTCTCTATGGTCTCGTGCGCCTTAGAAGATTAATACCAAAAAACGCCACGGAACTGTTACGCTATCCGTGTCCACCACTGTACCAGGATAACATGAACTAATAGAAGGTTATTGTAGTCAATTATAGGCTTTGTCAATCAGACGGCACTATAGCGTCGCGTAGATTAGAGCGCTAGCCTGACGTGGCGCTATAGCGTCTTGCTCTCTGATGTCACACACAACACTCCTTTACGTTGCGAATGAGCAAAGAGCGCGAAGCTTACGCTGCGTCCTACGAGAGTGATCTGGATGCGAGCTCGGTGCGGCGCGAAACAATAAACAGTATTTAACCTATTGAAGTGTCCTACGTGACCAAACGCACGTAGGATGCGGCGCGACGCGGCGCGAGTTTGCGCGAAGTGGACGCGACGGCCATATTTTTCAAGCAAAAAGGGAGGGCGCGGAGGGACGGTTCGCGCGCACGTAGGACAGAGTAGCCGCACCGCTCCGCACAGCATTAAATTTGCATCGGACCGTTTCGCAACCTTGTTCGCGTTGACTCGTCCACGTAGGACGCAGCCTTAGCGACGACAAGAACAGCTCGCATGCATCAAAATACCTGTGTTGTGCGCTTCATAACCTTCTAGTGTTCATGGTGCCCTGGTACTTTAAATATGAAGTTATGAAAAAACACGGTTTTAACGGTGGATAAGCCTCAGTACCAAATTTTTTTTGTTCTTATTGACCTGAAATATATTTAGAATAACTAAATTAAGGTTGCAAAGATTACTGCATTGACAGTAAGTATTCGAAAAATATCTGTTCATTTTCTAATTACCTTTGAGTTATAGGTAGGTTCATCACTAGGGTCACTCACTCACTGGTATCGTTAATCTTAATAAAAGACTCACGATACAACTGAAGTAAAAAAAACATTGTAATTTAGTTCTCAACGAGTACCACCAAAACTTGTCGAGTTAGTTGGTGGTACTGGTTGGGAATTTTTAAAAAGGAAATTCCCAACGAGAACCAGTGGTACACGTTTTGGTGGTACTCGTTGGGAACAACCCGACCATTTGCGGTGTCTTTCTGTCACTTTTAATCGCTTTTGACATTTCAATGCGGGAAAATGACGTCACTAATCGAGAGCGAACCATTATGTCTACGGATCGAGCATGAGCAGCACGGGATATAACTCTTGCGATGTTGAACTGTCAGTTTAATCAATTGTCTATGATCTTGCCAAAAGTGCGAACATGAGATACGGTTTTTCTCTACGAATGACACATGAATCCGACATATCTTGTCTACTAATGGAAGGGGTGCAGACAAAATAAGACAGGAAGACAAGTTTAGTTCTAGGTTATGTTATCTTTCGTCGATAGCATAATTAAGTTTGGTTATTTACTGGAAAATAAAATAAAAACCAAATGGCAGGGGTATATATTATATACTTATAGTATAGTATAGACACTCTATTGCAATCAATAAACTTATCATTAGGTGACTAACAATTAATGTTCTTAAATTAATACATTGATTGCAATGGGCGGCCTTATCGCTTAGAGCGATTTCTTCCATAATAACATCAATACATTATTAAATAAAGTCGCTTTCCGCGTCTGTCCCTATGTATGCTTATGAGCCAGTTTACAGCGATACTAGCGCCATTCGCGTAAAAAAAATATCTTCTAAACTAAGGTAAATATCAAAAATGTGGCACAGTATGACACTAGATAATATAGCCTAGTATTTTTAGGGTACTGTTGTATAGCTTTTAGGTTAAAGACCAAAGAAATCTAGAAAGTGTTGCTAAAAGTGGCCACCTAAAAGCTATAATAAGGTGCTAGGCTACATTATCTAGTGTCATACAGTGCCACATTTTTTTATACTTATTTGTCTTACTTTAGAAGATATAATTTTTTACGCGAATGGCGCTAGCATCGCTGTAAACTGGCTCTTAAATCTTTGAAACTACGCAACGGATTTTGATGCCGTTTTTTTTAAAAGATAGAGCGACTCAAGTCAAAGGTTTATAAGTATAATACCTGCACTAAAAAGTTACGTGTTAGGCGGTACCTAGTTCGCTTGGTCGTTTTAGGTTCTGTATAGGTTTTCAGTCTATCTAGGTAGGTATTGTCCATAAAACGATTTCTACTCCCGCCACCAAAACTATCCACTGTCCGCAAATTATGACCGAAGCTAGATGACCACACAACACATTGAACACAAACAACTGTTGCTCGCACAACAAACTAAATAACTTACTACCGCTACTAAATAACTTACTTTTTTGACTCCATTTCACACTTTCTTTCTGCGTTTTTCTCTTTTTATGGCGTAAATCGGCGTAATTACTTGGATAAAATACTTAGAATACTTTGTTCAAAAGTTTTAAAAGTTTTTAAAAACAAAATGAAAACAATTACAACCACAGAACAAGGAAGATGCTCTCTCTCTCGATCATTTGAAAAACGTTTTGTTTATTCTTCACATAATCTAGTGCGTTCCATTTAAAACATTTCTTTTCATAATAAAAAAAATGTAAACTAAACGCAATGAACGAATGAATAGTGCTGTGCTGCTTGTTATTTGAATCAATATCTTTCCCCGACCCTGTGTGACCACATCAAAAATAAAAGATTGGTCTTATTTTTTTCGTCTAGCAGCCCCATCTATCTCGATGGTGAGGAAGATTTAGACAACGATTAAATTTGTCTACGCACTGCTGCATGTTCGCACATGCGGGAAAACAAGACCCTCGAGATAATTTTAAACATTTAATCGCGTGTTCAAATGAGTGAGTGCATGCTGCCGGGGCAGCCCTCGCAGCACGACCGACCATTTGCGGTGTCTTTCTGTCACTTTTAATCGCTTTTGACATTTCAATGCGGGAAAATGACGTCACTAATCGAGAGCGAACCATTATGTCTACGGATCGAGCATGAGCAGCACGGGATACAACTCTTGCGATGTTGAACTGTCAGTTTAATCAATTGTCTATGATCTTGCCAAAAGTGCGAACGTGAGATACGGTTTTTCTCTACGAATGACACATGAATCCGACATATCTTGTCTACTAATGGAAGGGGTGCAGACAAAATAAGACAAGAAGACAAGTTTAGTTCTAGGTTATGTTATCTTTCGTCGATAGCATAATTAAGTTTGGTTATTTACTGGAAAATAAAATAAAAACCAAATGGCAGGGGTATATATTATATACTTATAGTATAGTATAGACACTCTATTGCAATCAATAAATTTATCATTAGGTGACTAACAATTAATGTTCTTAAATTAATACATTGATTGCAATCGGCGGCCTTATCGCTTAGAGCTATTTCTTCCATAATAACATCAATACATTATTAAATAAAGTCGCTTTCCGCGTCTGTCCCTATGTATGCTTATGAGCCAGTTTACAGCGATACTAGCGCCATTCGCGTAAAAAATATATCTTCTAAACTAAGGTAAATATCAAAAATGTGGCACAGTATGACACTAGATAATATTGCCTAGTATTTTTAGGGTACTGTTGTATAGCTTTTAGGTTAAAGACCAAAGAAATGTAGAAAGTGTTGCTAAAAATGGCCACCTAAAAGCTATAATAAGGTGCTAGGCTACATTATCTAGTGTCATACAGTGCCACATTTTTTTTATACTTATTTGTCTTACTTTAGAAGATATAATTTTTTACGCGAATGGCGCTAGCATCGCTGTAAACTGGCTCTTAAATCTTTGAAACTACGCAACGGATTTTGATGCCATTTTTTTTAAAAGATAGAGCTACTCAAGAGAAAGGTTTATAAGTATAATACCTGCACTAAAAAGTTACGTGTTAGGCGGTACCTAGTTCGCTTGGTCGTTTTAGGTTCTGTATAGGTTTTCAGTCTATCTAGGTAGGTATTGTCCATAAAACGATTTCTACTCCCGCCACCAAAACTATCCACTGTCCGCAAATTATGACCGAAGCTAGATGACCACACAACACATTGAACACAAACAACTGTTGCTCGCACAACAAAGTAAATTACTTACTACCGCTACTAAATAACTTACTTTTTTGACTCCATTTCACACTTTCTTTCTGCGTTTTTCTCTTTTTATGGCGTAAATCGGCGTAATTACTTGGATAAAATACTTAGAATACTTTGTTCAAAAGTTTTAAAAGTTTTTAAAAACAAAATGAAAACAATTACAACCACAGAACAAGGAAGATGCTCTCTCTCTCGATCATTTGAAAAACGTTTTGTTTATTCTTCACATAATCTAGTGCGTTCCATTTAAAACATTTCTTTTCATAATAAAAAAAATGTAAACTAAACGCAATGAACGAATGAATAGTGCTGTGCTGCTTGTTATTTGAATCAATTTCTTTCCCCGACCCTGTGTGACCACATCAAAAATAAAAGATTGGTCTTATTTTTTTCGTCTAGCAGCCCCATCTATCTCGATGGTGAGGAAGATTTAGACAACGATTAAATTTGTCTACGCACTGCTGCATGTTCGCACATGCGGGAAAACAAGACCCTCGAGATAATTTTAAACATTTAATCGCGTGTTCAAATGAGTGCATGCTGCCGTGGCAGGTGATGTGACCCCCCCCCCCTCCCCCCCGCCTCACACCACACTCAAGCCTGTACGGATCAGACATGGTGCCTGCCCATCTCACACAATTAACCTGTCCGCCATTCCAGAATCTGAAAATTATGATCAATTCAGGAGGTAGTTTTAATTCTTCTAGCTTTTTCCACAACAGGTCATAGCAGACAAGATCAAATGCCTTTGAGAGGCCTTTTTACGAACTCTTGGTCAGTCATGACTCTGAAGAGGTCCATGGTCCCTCTTAGGAACCGGCCAACTAGACGGTGCTTCCGGTCTACAGAGGACTCGCCTGCGCTAGTCGGCTTCATTGGCCAGCTCCAAAAAAGGAGACGAAGCCTCAAACTCATTATAAATATTTTTTTTTATAACTTTACGAGTAGATAACAACTGTTGAAAATGTACTTTTGTTTAATTGTGATTTATTCTAACAATCACAATTCTATCTCATAGACAATCGGTCTTAAATTTTAAGAGACTACGAAAATTATATCCATTGTAATTGTCTTCTGCCCCTACAATTGAAGAAACTACCAATTTAGTTCAATTGGATTGAAATTGCCGCGATTGATCGATAGTTAACTAAAAAGTGGACAAGACAATAAAAAAAAAATCGCTATAGGTCTTAAATAAGATAAGAAACTTGGGGCCCTGAAGTTTTGTTGATGCGTTCTACGGCTGATCAGCAATTTAAAATTGCTAGTTGTTTTAGTTCTGAACCATTTCCTGTTCCGTAGTCTTTTAACTCGGCGTGCACCAATAACTTTTTGTACGCAGCCATGAATTGACGTGGTGTTGGGTTATTGTTAGAACCCCCATGACATGAGCTCTGTCTGATACTATCAAGTTTGATCTCTACTGAGCTTGTATATCTTTTCATTTGTTCATATAAACAACGATCAAAAACATAATTTCGCATATCTAAGCGAAACATAAGCGTTGATACAAAACTTGTCGTTGAGTGGTTATGCGCTTCCTGCATAGGGTGTCTTTCAGCCACTTCACCAGTAGCACGATAACGTGACCATAACTGTTAATAATACTGCGTTTAGGTTTCAACTGTATATTATTTTTAGACATATTAAAAAGACAGGTAGGTGACAGACAGTTTAGAAAAAGAACGTAGAAAAACAAAGATGGGTATAAAAATTGTTTGGGTTTGTTTGTTTGGTTTGTGTTGTTCCTATCTCCTCAGCATTACTCCGTTGAGTAGCTTCAGCTTGGGGCATGCCTACAGCCCTTAACATTTCATATCTCTTTATATAAAAGAAAGCTTTTTCTTATCTACAGGATTCATTTTTTGTTTTAATGTTATATTAATCATGTGTCCCATAATAATAATTTAATTCAGTTATTATTTCTCATTCTCATGTCTTAACAGTTTCCTTGTCCAAATGTTTCAAATATGATTCATTTACCAAATTTTGTACCGATCTTTACAAGTAGATGAATCAATATATAAGCAACTTCATAGGCCATTTCAAGGGTTTTTTTTTTCGGTGGACGTATGCACGAATATTATTTTTTGGGGACATAATGTAGAAAAAAAACCTGTTGATATCCTCTTAAACAATAACAGAAAGCAATTTGAGAAACAATATGCCAAACGTATGAGGGTCTAAAGATGTTTTTTATGTGGACAGGGAAGCGGTTAGGTAAAAAAATATATACAAATATCTAGAATAACTAAAAACTTATACATTACAATACTTATTCGCTGCACAATCGATAAAAATATATTCTATAGAGAACAGCAAAGACAAACATGTCCCTATGCGAGGCCGGCACTGAGTAATTGGGTCGGACGTTTTGCGAAGCGACCTCGCGTATACAGGGTGTTCGGTCTCTTTCATTTAACAGGATAGATAATTTTTTAAATTAATTACCACCTTCTTGGTTCAGGTGGCAGTGATGTACGTGGGCTGGAGGTATTTTAGCAATTCGACGCTGTGAAATATACTCTCTGTCCGTACTTCAGATGCACCGGCAAATCTACAACAATAGGATAACGTTCGGGATCTAGTTATGAGAAAATAAATACACCGCTTTCCACAAACAAACTTTTTGGTCACTTCTCGTATGTCATCAATATTCTCAAAACAAATTTTGTGCAGGATTGCAGTCGCAACTACAATTTGCCTGTACAAGTTCATTTTTTTTTCCTTGATCCCCACAGCTAGCACAGGAAAAAGTATTTTTAAAACCCGTTTCTGGTTCTGTCTTATGTACGATTCATTGTAAGCCTCTCGGCATTCGTGATTGGCTCTGACAGTGACGTTATCAGGTATGTACTTATTGGGTATCCGGCATCGCCCAGAATTGGTAATGACCCATTTGCCCTGTCTTATACATATTGCATAGTCTGCTATTTCTAAAAATCATGTTATCGTGGCTATTGCCAGGACTTCTGGATATATATGGGCGCAATCTTCTTTTGGGATCCAGAATATCAATACGCGATGAAAATTGGTGAACTTCAGGACGTAAAAATTATTTACGATTTTTAAATATTTGAATTAAATAAATGTTTTCTTTCTTATTTTAAGGTGTGGGGCCCAAGAGTCACATTCGGCCCCCTACCACAAAAAGAGTTAAACCTGTTCTAAATCACTAGACTGGGTTTAAATCACTTATTCGTCATACAAGTTAGACCGGTCTTACTTTTTTGTGGTTAGGGGGCTGATGATTAAGAGAAAAGTAACTAAAAAATGCAATTTTCGAGCGGTGGAATGTAAATAATGATGTTGTTAAAATTACAAGGTTTATTTTCCTAAGATCTCATCACTCACTGTCCTAAGATCTGGCCACTTACAAGTTTTCTATTCCATCAGTGACATTCTAAAAATTGATAATTTATGTGGACTTTAGGTTTTACAAATTACTAGGCCCTGGTAAAGTAAAAAAACATGCTCAACGTGCGAACCATTTATTGGAAGAGAAAAAAAATTAAATTAGAACAAGTCCTTAACAAATCGCGTATGACAGCTTAGAAAACCAAAGAGAAATTTTCTAATTCTTAATGTTTGTCTATTCTCCAACAGCGCATAATCATGTTTAAGGAAACTTGCAATTGTTTTCTATAACTTTATATTGCAAGTTCTGTACAATATCACCTTGAACTTCAAACAACTGTAAAGTAATGCCAACATCCTGTAGATTGGCAGGCGGCATCAGGTCACCGTATCGATTGAAGCCAAAATATTAGTCAATACAATCGATACTCACTATTTAGTTCGATACTTACTTACATCCCGTTGACGGTACTGAATTTATATAACAGACTAGAGGCTGCCCCGCGGTTTTTCCCGCGCAGATTTCTCATAAACACAAAATTCCAGTTTTTTTAACGTTCCCGTGGGAATTTCGGGAAATCCCTTCTTAGTGCTCACCTACACTCCCCAAGGAACCCACATGCCAATTTTGAGCTTTCTACGCCCAGTAGTTTCGGCTCTGCGTTGTCTGTCAGTCAGTCAGTCAGTCAGTCAGTCAGTCAGTCAGTCAGTCAGTAACGGAAGAGTTTTATATATATAGACTAGAGGCTGCCCCGCGGTATTTCCCGCGCAGATTTCTCATAAACACAAAAATCCCGTTTTTTCCCGTTCCCGTGGGAATTTCGGGAAATCCCTTCTTAGTGCTCACCCACACTCCCTAAGGAACCTACATGCAAAATTTCAGCCTTCTACGCCCAGTAGTTTCGGCTCTGCGTTGTCTGTCAGTCAGTCAGTCAGTCAGTCAGTCAGTCAGTAACGGAAGAGTTTTATATATATTGATAATTAATTTTCCTTCATCGATAATACTCATAATTTCTATATATTGAGCTGGTAGACGAGCAAACTACCTGCCTTCTCTCCTTTCGTAGTTTGATATTCCAGCATTTTGCTATTTTCCTACTTAATTTTATTTGCGCGAAAACACGTTGAATTGCCTTGATTTCTGCCACTCCAAAATCCAGGGTCATATTTTGTGGTTTCCAATTTATGCGGGATTGGATCATATAAGTGTCGGTTCTCTTGTCAGGTAGTAGTGCGAATATCAGGGAAATAATATTATTTCAACCATTAATATTTATAAATGAAGTACAATTGCGTAAATTTTATCTTATTCAAATACAGGTTGAGATGCGATAGAGGGCATATTTTTCTTTATTCACAGTAGTTGTGTATCACGATTATGATTATATGTATAATCTTCGATGGAAATTGGTTGCCATGAAGTATTAATTATTCATTGTAGGCGGTTGTGAAACACAATTGCGATGGCGGCCGAAAGGGTAATTAGCGTAATATTCTGCGCACTGAAAGGTGCAGGTCTACCTACGCTCCGCCTTTCTGTGCGCGATCACAACTCGAGCTATTTTGCGGCCCCAGCGACTATCTTAAATAAATTATTAGATACTTGTTGCAGTTAAAACATTATTAGTTATAAGAAAGCACGCTAAAATTATATTTCAGTGCTAGCCAATATATACTTTAACCCTCTTATTCATAAAAAGTTAAAGAGCATTTTAGTTATTTGACGTATGTCAATTTAGACTGGATGTCACGTATTTACCATACAACAAACCAGAGAAGTAGACCTCCAGTAACGCTACTTAAAATCTACTGTATCTTTATGAATAAGACGGTAAGACACTCGTTTCATATTTTAACAATAACACGTTTTTTTTTTTTTCAAGCGCACATTGTTGGAAACAAAAATAAATCAGCTTATTCGCGAAGAGAAGGGATGTTACAAATGATAGGTTTTTTTTATGTGGATATTTGCTAAACAATGTTCACTAACGCTGTTCTGTACTGACAACGAGCTGATTTATCAGGAACTTGAACACTTTACTAAATAATTAGTATAAAAATTAATATACTTTTCCAAAAGTCGTCACTTTTACACTGTAATACTAGACTATTGCTCTACAATCAAATGATGTACCTTTAGGATTTCTTTAATAAGATCGCGGCTGAGATGATGATGGAATGATGAAATTATGATATAGCAAGGTACTTATTTATTATAATATGTTTATGATAAACTAACGAAAACAAAATAAACCATTATATGATATTATTTTTGGTCCATTGAAATCCTGTTATGCAATTAGATAAATTACGGAGTAGCAATATTCTGTCTAGATCTATTACTTGTTAACTTTATCTTTTATCGCAGCTTTATCGATACCTACAAAGAAAAGTTTCCCAACCCTAGCTACACGCAATCGCCTTGGCTCCACCACGCGAATACGTAATGAAAATTCTAAAAAAGTTCACTTTAATGTTGGAGAATTACACAAAAAAAAAACACCTTTAGAAGTGGCAGCTGACACATACGCAACGCAAGGGTAAAATATTTAATTTGTAATTATAATAATAGACATAGGCAGAAATATAAAAATGGTATATATTTTAAGACTAGTCGACCCAGCGCACTTCGTACGGCCTAAATTATTACTATGTTGTGCATGTATTATACGTATAAACCTTCCTCTGGAGTCACTCTATGTAAAAGAAAACCGCATCAAAATCCAATGCACAGTTTTAAAGATTTAAGCATACATAGGGAAAGACGCGGAAAGCGACTTTGTATACTATGTTTTGATGATGATTGTTCTCTAATCGTTGTATTAGAAACTTTAGGAAGACTTTTCTGTTTTCAAGTCCTGTCCTTAGTTTGTATTGTAATGACATTGACCCTTTTTAAGCGGAAGAAGCTAGATAGAATTTAAGCGTACTATGTCATGACACGCAATGACACCGCGAGGCGTTGGCAGCGCATGCGCAGGTGGGGCGGGGGATAAAGCGAGAGCCTGGGCCAGCCGCCGCAGAACCAGTCCACAGCGAACCAGCCGCCCAACCACACGTGTCTCCAACCCCGATTAGGTAGTAACTATAGTAGGTGGCGCGTAGTGATGTGTCCTTGTCTCTTATTGTTGTGTCTTAAGTGTCGTGTTTTTCCCGTAGAGTACCCCCGTGCGAGATGTGGGATGACGTAGAGGATGAACCCCAGCCCGAGGTGCCCGCGGAGGAGGTACCCCCAGAGGCCGCAGCTGAGGCAGCACCCGAGGTGGCTGAACCCCCAGCACCCGAAGCTGTAGTCAAAGGCACCGAACCCGTCAAACTTATATTCAAACACTGGGTCAGGTAAGAAGCGCTGTGTGTGTGGATAACCATTAATAAAAGGACACGATAGTTAAATACATGTCGTCTTTGCAGGCCCAAGTTCCTTCAGTATTCGTATATGTACGATTACCGGCGCAACTACTATGACGACGTGATCAACTATTTGGATCGGCGGAACAAGGGGCTGGCTGTGGAGACGCCGCGCGCGCAGACTTGGGCTGAGCGCGCGCTCCGTACTTATATCTCTAAGTGCACCTCAACTGCCGCTCACCGTGCAGACACAAGGCTACTTCACCACATCTCGACCGGTGCTCGCTTCCACCGCTACCACAGCAAGAGCCTTATCTCGAGGAAGTATTCCACGCTTGGATTTAACACCGTCTCCATCTAGCTTCGCTAACACCTTTGCATCCCGCTTGGCCGCTACGGACCTGCCGCCGGCGCGCGCGTGACCTTGCCCTGAATGTTACAGGATCTCCCTGGTGTGAGACGCGAGCCAACCCCCACGGCTCTGCGCTCCCGCGCCGCTGCCGCCCCGCTCCGCACGAAAGCCGCCCGCATTCCTAATTTTAATGTTGTCTTTGTAAAGGCAATAAACTCTAAGTTTAAACCATGTTTGTCGTTTTATTTCAGCAGCTTTGCGAGATCGGTAGCTTTTGAGTAATTTTGTGATTAAAAAGTGCTGAGCGCTATATTAATCAATGGGTACGCATTGCGACTATATGCATGAGTTATTTTAGGTAGGATTATAATCTAAATATTGCTCAGATTTACTCGTTTGAAATTGGGAAGTTAATTGCTGCGTGTTGATTCAGCCCAGTGTACGTTATAAAATTTTGAAGTAATTTAGCTCTCGGAGTGTAGCCTAAGCAATTTGTGAAACTATTTGCTTTTGCCGGTGTTGATTCATAGCTTAAGCAAATTTGTTGAAGCAATCAGACTGAATTATTCCAGAAATTAATCCATCCTAATGCAAATAGTCGATGCGTTCCCGACGCCCGCAATTAGAAAGCGAGCCGGCTAATCGCCGCTGTGAAAATTATGAAATCAAGAGCATTTCTGGGAACCATTTAATTAAAACTATGCCATGAAATGCAACCATTTATTTTATTAAAAACTAAATCTTGAACCGTTTTAATTAAAAATATTAATTACAATTTGAAATCAAAGAAAGAAAATACAAATTATTTACTAATAACCGACATATACAATAATAAAATTACAATTAAGAATATGGCAATTAATTTTAAAAAGGAATACTGGGGCTGTAATTTTATAAAACAATAGAAACAACCAAGGCAAAGACTAAACAAAATGCTAAAACTAAACTAGCAATATGCCTACTTACGGGCACTCAACACTCGAGCACTGCGCTTCGTCGCTCGGTTTAGGGTAAATCGGTTTTGATAAAAAAAAAATGAAATAATGATAAGACAAGAAAAAAAGGGTGTCTACAATTTAATTTTGATTTTGGTTACGTGGCGTCATACTTCAAATCACAAAAACACTGAATCTTATCAGTACCTACAAATCAAAGAAATGCATGTAGGAAATACAAAACGAGGTTAGGTATTTGCATAAGAAGAAAACTAAAATGGTGTCATATTATTATAAGGAACTGGAAAAGCAGAAATGACCGACCCACCGATTAGCCTGGTAATTGAATTGGTGATGATAATTATCAATCAATACATAGTATAAAATAGTCGTTTTCCGCGTCTGTCCCTATGTATGTTTAAATCTTTAAAACTGTCTCTCAACCTCCTTGTTTGTAAGGAGTTATTTCTTCAATTTCCATTTTCTTATAATTTACAATTGTTCGCCTTTAGATCACGCTCAAATAGGTACCTAGGTACAAAGTTGTTGTGTTCTTTCCAAAAGAAACTTTTGGCGGGAAATTTAGGGATGCTAAGACCCAAAACATCGATATTTTAACATCGATATTGCGTTTTATCCAACGTTGATATCGATGTTATTTTATCAAACATGCATGAATGTTGCATCGTAACATCGAAGTTTCAAACACAGAAATCAATACCAATATTATATAAAGATTTGTTTGTTTGTTTTCTACACACCAGGGTCTTAAAAATTCCAAGAAAGATTATCTAAGGAGTCAAAGGCGCATATTTTTGATTTCGGCCATGGTTTAGAAAGAAGATATTATTCATTTATCGGAAGTGGCGCTAGTTTCGCACCGTGTAGCCCATAATACCAGCAATTAGTCAGAAGTAGGTACTTAGTATTTGGTCTCTAAACTGAAAAAAATCTTTGAATTTTACCTTACTCACCGTAAAAAGTGTATGGCCCAACGCTGTATGAGTTGAGCCGCAACAGAACGTGTCTCGATCTTTCTAAAGGTGAGGCCCACGTTCAAGTAATTGGCCGGCTACATTAAGTCATATTTTAATTAAATGTCGAATTTCTAAGAATCGATTTGGTTTAAAACGGTGCGCACATAAATTCTGCATTGTCATATACCAGGGGTCACCAATTAGTTTTGCTCGCGGTCCGTTTCAAGAAATGAAATGATCATCGCGGTCCGCACATTTAATAGAAAAAATATTTATTAAGCAAATTTAACTACAGCAATATCAATGAGAAAATGCGTTTTTTACGGACTATCTGTCTGAAGTTTGGAGTGTAATTGGTGCATGCTATTGACATTAAATCCTGGAGATGTTCATCAGTAAGACGAGATCGAAATGTATTCTTAATGAAGTTCGTCTTCGAAAATGCTGCTTCACAAATATATATGTTGAACCAAACAAAGTTAAAAGTTTCAAAGCAAATTTTTGCAATTCTGGATATTTTTTGCCACACACAAATTTTATCAAGAACTCTTCACTGGAAACTTCCCAATGTTTGTGTTTTAAAACTGTGTTTTTTTTGGAAGTCAATTATATCCATCTACAAAGTAGCTTTATTACTCCCGAAAACAATTGCAGATTTCTACAATATTCAAATTCTGATTTGTGATCCGCAATGAACGTCTTGTATTGGCCGACTTCAATCTCTTTGTCACTGCTTATTATTTTATTTAAATTTGGGAAGTGTAAGCTTTTTACTTAAAAAAAAATTATTTATTTGGCTAATATGAACTTCTGACATGAGCTCACAATACAAGTTTTCCTTTGCCTTGAAAAAGATCCGTCAAGAAAGCAATGGCAGCTACATTATCTTTTTCGGTAAGAAAAGTTAAGAAGGCATTTGCCGAATCCTGATCACTGTTAAAATGATGTGTTCAAGTGTTCTAAAATGCTGAAGAATCTATCGCAATTCGCACATTCTTTCTCGCTTGTTAGCTTTTCGAATGATAATTTACGTCAACAAAGATAATAAATGCGGGGTAACATTAAATTTTATTAAATTTGGTGAACCCTATGTATAATAGTATATGGCATATACTATTATAGCCTCGGCCCGAGGCTGTGTCTAATGGAGACCCGTCTTAGATGTTGGAGTATTTTTTTTTTACTGATCACCTGAACCAAAAGGTTGGGCTGATCCCAACTCAAGTGCAAAACACTTGCCCAGTCCAATGTCAGTTTGCAATCTCTGACACATTCACTCAGCAAGATCCCAATGTCGTGACATCGAAAATAACTTATCTTTGACAGTTTCTTGAATGTAATCGCCTGGCACAAGCCCAAGAAATCCACCTAGCAGGTAAATCAGGCAATTGGCCAAAATGTGGATAATTACAATGAGATGTCTATTGGCCGATCGTGATATACTCACGGTTCAATAATAGATTTTTATCTGGCGCAATCATTTGTGAAACTGCAGCTGTGAGATGACACTGAGTGATTAATATAATTCTTGAACCATCTTGCAAATAGTACCATTACATGGTAATGTATTTTATTTTCGGAAAAAAAAAATGTACTAACACAGCGCAGTGTGTCTTTATCCAGCGGGAACATTATTATCCAGCGGGAATTAGTAAAAATACATCCTTGTATATGTTAGTTAAGTCTTACTAACATTAGCTATAAGTAGGTTTTTGTATGTACTAACATTATATGGACTCTGGTCTGAAATAAATTATTATTATTATGTATTTTGAAAAGATTTTTTACATTGAAATGTAGGTTCTAATTTTTGCTATCGAATAGTAAAGATATAAATGTTCAATGTAATTTTTCTGAAATATTTGCAATTTTACTGAAACCTATAGCCAGCGGGTTTATTTTTATTTTAGTACGAATCAATTCGGAATATAGTTAAATAATTAGTGCTATGCAAGCTATGCATCTAGTATACAAAAAAAAAATGTTCCATTAAACGAAAATAGTAACACATTTTGTAAATGTTGGTTGTTTTCAGAAATGTATACACAGCGGGAAATTTTTTAATGATAAACAAATCGTTTTCCAACCTATAGTTAAATAATTAGTGCTATGCAAATTATCCTATACAAAACAAATATAGGTTCCATTCATTTAAACCTAAGTATCAACTAATTACAGAAACAGTTATAATACCGGGAAACTTTTTTATTTTAATACAAATCAATTTGAAACTTACAGTAAATAATTAGGATTATACAAATTATACATAAAATATACATATCAAATATAGATTTCATTCATCTAAACAAAAAGAGGTTAAATAATTATAGTGCTATGCAAACTATGCAAAAAATATTCAAAACAGATTTATGTTCCATTCATCTAAACTAAAATATTATCTAACTAGAGGCTGCCCCGCGGTATCGCCCGCACAGATTTATCATAAACACCAAAATCCCGTTTTTCTGAATTTTGGGGATTCATTCCTTAGTGCTCCCCTACACTCCCCAAGGAACGCACGTGCAAAATTTCAGCCCGCTACGCGAAGAAATCATATTTGTAAATTCATTATTATTGTCTTCAAATAATTCTTCCCAGTGAGGGTTATCTGTTAATCCGATTGCAAATGATTGTGCTATTGAATCAAATCCACAGGTGTTCACTACCTACATGAATATTTTTATTAAACCCGCCGTTTTGCAAAACAAAAACTGCGTAAATTTCGTTTTTTGTATATTTTTGAGTCTTCCTAGTTTGTCCACCCCAATTTTTAATAATATTTGCATATTGTCTTCTATTGTATCGCACATTATTTATAATATAGATTTCTCAGTAAATACATTCGAATTTTTGTCAGCTTCTTTGGATTCTTTAGTCTGGCTTTTGATCTCTTCTTCTGAATTGTTTGTGTTTATTTTAGTGACTTCTTTTAAAGTTTTTCGTCTTTTTTTTGATGGGATTCTAATCCAAAATGTCAGTAAGTTTCCTTTTTAGTGTCTGCTTTCACAAAAGCTGTTTTATTTTTTTGAGGGCTGGTTAGACTTTTTGCTTTTGTTGCCTAAAGTGGCCACTTTAGTTTCGTAACGGTTGTTTTTAAAAATAATAGCACTACACCAAATATTTACTGTTATCTGTGAAAGTGTGATCAATCCTGATTTTGAACAGGTCCTGATTTCGTACGATCATATCATACTTGCCAGGGGGGACACTGAGGGTTGCAACGGCAATTAACAGCTTTAATGCGTCTCTTTTGCCCGGGATAGACGCGGTTAATATCTCTTACTAATTTCCTGAACTTAGCCACCGCCGATGGCAACACCCGCAACACATTTTGGCGGTACATCCATGATGTACCACTTATGTGTTTTTCAGTCCGCATGTGCGGCAACGGCGTTTCAGTTCTGGCCATCAATTCACAGCCATTAAAGACGCGTTTCTTTTCCCCGGGATAGACGCAGTGAATATCTCTTACTAATGAGCGGTATTCGAACTGTCACTTTTAGTTATAGAGACTGCCATAAGATGGCACTAGCAATCAGGTTACATGTCAAATTCTATATGAATTCAATCAGTCAGGTCAATCAGATTTGACGTTGACATTACACCTACATACATTGGCTATACAGTGCCATCTATTAGCATTCTCCTAGAACCATTAAAACTGTCAAAAACGAAAACCCCTCATTTCCTGAACTTACCCGCAACATATTTTGTGGTACATGTATTCCCCATGATGTACCACTTTAGGCGTTTTTCAGTCCGCATGTGCGGCAACGGCGTTACACTTTCAGCCATTGTCGCTCAATTATGTTGGTGTGAATTTTGCACCGCACTCTGTTGCCCCCGTGAACCGGAACACCGAGACTGGGATGCACTGGAATATTCACAGTGCCCGCCACAAAATGCCTGCGAGTGGTTCATGCTTGCGTGACCACGCATTCCTAGCCTCAGGTGCACCCCAATGTAGGCCCTGTACTTATCCGACATTATGAAGCTGTCTTGTCGGACATTAACGCCATTATTCGGTCCAGGGTGATCCGATTTTTGTTTGGGGTGAGCTCGACATGTATTTTCTTGGTCAGTCGGCTCATACAACCGAATGCCAACGTTTGGCCTGCTAGTAGGCGTCCTCGGTGATATTTTATTAGTGTAGAGGCGAGATTCGTTCATCTCCACTATATCGTCATTCCCTCCTATCATTTCCCGATCGTGGGCTTCTGATACCTCATAAACTTCTCATAAATTCGAATAGCAGTTTTTCTTATAACACCAACATCTATTGCTGCCTGAGAGACTTAATAATTCTTGAAAATGTGCATTAACAGCCGCAGTGTTTGAAGGAAGCCCACATTTGTCCTCTATTAAAAGTGTTCTAAAGGTTTTAATTTTACGTCGTGCCCTTGCCACCTACTTCGCCTCCTGTAGCCCAATTTATGACTAGAGCAACCTTTATGCATAAACTCGGTGGGGCATGAAAAAAAAATAAAAAAAAAAATTGTTAGTGCAGAGTGTTCTATAGGCGGGGACACTGAGGGTTCCAACGACAATTCACAGCTTTAATTCCGCGTCTCTTTTTGCCCGGGATAGACGCAGTGAATATCTCTTACTAATTTCCTGAACTTAGCCGCGGCCGATGGCTACACCCGCAACACATTTTGGCGGTACATACATATATTCCCCCCACTTCAGGCATCTTTCACTTCTGCATGTGCGGCAGCGGCATTTCAGTTCTGCCATTGTCTTGCTTGCTAAATTGTCTTGGTATGAATTTTGCACCGCACTTTGTTGCCCCCGTTAACCGGAACACCGAGACTGGGATGCCTTGGAATATTCACAGTGCACGCCACAAAATGCTGCTAGTGACGCTTGCGGGACCATGCATTCCCAGACTCAGGTGCACACCAATGTAGACCCTGTGCTTTTCCGACATTATGAAGCTTTGTCGGTCATTTCGCGCCATTATTTGCTCTAGTCAGTCAGTCGGCTTATAAAACTGAATGCCCACGTTTGGCGTGCTAGTAAGCGTCCTCGGTGATATTAATTAGTGTAGAGGTGGGTTTCGTCCATCTCCACTATATCGTCATCCCCGCCCATCATTTCCCGATCGTGGACTTCTGACACCTCACAAACTTCTCTTAAATAATGGTAAATTTGTATAACAGTTTTTTTTGTTACGCCCACATCTATTGCCGTCTGAGAAATTTTATCATTCCTGAAAAAATGCATTAACAGCCGCAGTGTTTGAAGGAAGCCCACATTTGTGAAAAAAAGATGTTCTGCAAAGGATTTAATTTGACGTCGTGCCCTTGCCGCCTACATCGCCCGCTGTAGCCCAATTTATGACTAGCGCTACCTTCTTTGTGCATATGCTCGTAAAAGGTGGGGCATGGCGACCTTCTTCCCTCATCAGGGATCAAAAGTCATCGCTTTGCAGCTGCGATAGCAGTCTGTTCGCTATTTATAGAGGCCGCGTAACACCAAAGGGAAAAAATCCCTATAACCTATTATCATAATAAAGATCTTCATCCATTGTCGAAGAAACACACACGAACACGCACACAGACACACCCTCGCAAGAAAATATTCTTCAGCCCTTTATTCTTCCCTTCTAATCAAGCATATCCTGCAAATATAAGTGGTAAGACTGCGCATATAAAAAGTGGCCAGTGGCATGAAATAAGGCAGCATTTGCTGTATATTGTCAAGATGTAAATTCCAATTGTCTATTCATTCTGCCTCGATGAATTTATTGTTCACACAATTCTATTCTCAGCCATTAAAGCCGCGTCTCTTTTACCCGGGACAGACGCATTGAATATCTCTTAGATATTTCCTGACATTTTGTATGTTATAAGCAATATTTACCGTCTTATTCATAAAGATACAGTCGATTTGAAGTCGCCTTACTGGAGGTCTACTTCTCTGGTTTGTTGTATGGTAAATACGTGACATCCAGTCTAAATTGACATACGTCAAATAACTAAAATGCTCCTTAACTTTTTATGAATAAGAGGGTTAGAATATAAACTCTTAATATGATGATGATTGTGTTAATATCGTGATAATTTTATTTATAACTAGCTGACATGGCTAACTTCCTATCGCCTTACCCTCTTATTCATAAAAAGTTAAAGAGCATTTTAGTTATTTGACGTATGTCAATTTAGACTGGATGTCACGTATTTACCACACAACAAACCAGAGAAGTAGACCTCCAGTAACGCTACTTAAAATCTACTGTATCTTTATGAATAAGACGGTTAGAATATAAGTTAACACGATTAATATTAAACTACCTAACAACTGAAGATTTGGCTGTATGAACTTTTGTTATTTTGCCTGTCCGAATTTAAAAACAAAGTATTTTTTTATAGAAATAGAAAACGGAACGGTTTAATTAATGGAAAAATTTAATTGTTATTTTAAATTTCCCTCTCTTTTTTAATATTTTATTACCTTTTAAACATTTACTGGACTATGACAAACCCAAAATCAGCTAAATCAGCCCTGCTGTTCTCGAGTTTTAGCGAGACTAACGAACCACGATTTATTTTACTATAGTGAAGTAGTACATACATGATCGTAATTGATTGTTTTCTTTTATTTAACTTTTGTCTTGATAGACCAGGGTAGATAGATACCTTTAAAAATGTAAAAAAGTGAAAATTCCAATTTCGTTATTGTATTTTTTTTTGCAAAAGATAAAAATAAAAAACCAAAATCTCGATTATTAGAATTTTTCACATAAATTTTGAGGTCGATACAAAAGTTGTAGATATTTTATTACATTCAACTTTGTCATTTAACTTTTTTTCGTAGGACTTGCAGTTTTACCGGAAATCGAGTTTTGCCCTTTTTTACAAACTCACCCACTCCCCCTTTCCGACATCAGATCGCCCGTAATTAATTTTTTCTTTCATTTTTGTTATATTCTCTACATTTTCCGATGGGTTTCATCCTACTTTAATTTTTTTTTGGTCTCAAAAAATATCTACCCGTCTATGATTCTCAAAACTTCTTTTTTGTTTAAATTCTTTAAAAAAGCAATTAAAATACGAAAACCCACCACTGGCAACAACTGGGATTTTTTTTCCCATTTGTCACCACTGGCGACAACTGGGAATTTTTTTCCCATTTGTCCCCAGTGGGGACGTTGCCAGTGGCGACAACTGGGAATAACCGTGTCAATTGTGTTGGTGTGAATTTTGCACCGCACTCTGTTGCCCCCGTAAACTGGAAAACCGAGACTGGGATGCACTGAAAGCCCTTCACAAAATGCTACGAGTGGTTCACGCTTGCGTGACCACGCATTCCCAGCCTGGGGTGCACCCCAATATACGCTCTGTGCTAGTCTGATATTTGCGCCATTATTTGCTCTAGTCAGTCAGTCGGCTTATAAAACTGAATGCCCACGTTTGGCGTGCTAGTAAGCGTCCTCGGTGATATTAATTAGTGTAGAGGTGGGTTTCGTCCATCTCCACTATATCGTCATCCCCGCCCATCATTTCCCGATCGTGGACTTCTGACACCTCACAAACTTCTCTTAAATAATGGTAAATTTGTATAACAGTTTTTTTTGTTACGCCCACATCTATTGCCGTCTGAGAAATTTTATCATTCCTGAAAAAATGCATTAACAGCCGCAGTGTTTGAAGGAAGCCCACATTTGTGAAAAAAAGATGTTCTGCAAAGGATTTAATTTGACGTCGTGCCCTTGCCGCCTACATCGCCCGCTGTAGCCCAATTTATGACTAGCGCTACCTTCTTTGTGCATATGCTCGTAAAAGGTGGGGCATGGCGACCTTCTTCCCTCATCAGGGATCAAAAGTCATCGCTTTGCAGCTGCGATAGCAGTCTGTTCGCTATTTATAGAGGCCGCGTAACACCAAAGGGAAAAAATCCCTATAACCTATTATCATAATAAAGATCTTCATCCATTGTCGAAGAAACACACACGAACACGCACACAGACACACCCTCGCAAGAAAATATTCTTCAGCCCTTTATTCTTCCCTTCTAATCAAGCATATCCTGCAAATATAAGTGGTAAGACTGCGCATATAAAAAGTGGCCAGTGGCATGAAATAAGGCAGCATTTGCTGTATATTGTCAAGATGTAAATTCCAATTGTCTATTCATTCTGCCTCGATGAATTTATTGTTCACACAATTCTATTCTCAGCCATTAAAGCCGCGTCTCTTTTACCCGGGACAGACGCATTGAATATCTCTTAGATATTTCCTGACATTTTGTATGTTATAAGCAATATTTACCGTCTTATTCATAAAGATACAGTCGATTTGAAGTCGCCTTACTGGAGGTCTACTTCTCTGGTTTGTTGTATGGTAAATACGTGACATCCAGTCTAAATTGACATACGTCAAATAACTAAAATGCTCCTTAACTTTTTATGAATAAGAGGGTTAGAATATAAACTCTTAATATGATGATGATTGTGTTAATATCGTGATAATTTTATTTATAACTAGCTGACATGGCTAACTTCCTATCGCCTTACCCTCTTATTCATAAAAAGTTAAAGAGCATTTTAGTTATTTGACGTATGTCAATTTAGACTGGATGTCACGTATTTACCACACAACAAACCAGAGAAGTAGACCTCCAGTAACGCTACTTAAAATCTACTGTATCTTTATGAATAAGACGGTTAGAATATAAGTTAACACGATTAATATTAAACTACCTAACAACTGAAGATTTGGCTGTATGAACTTTTGTTATTTTGCCTGTCCGAATTTAAAAACAAAGTATTTTTTTATAGAAATAGAAAACGGAACGGTTTAATTAATGGAAAAATTTAATTGTTATTTTAAATTTCCCTCTCTTTTTTAATATTTTATTACCTTTTAAACATTTACTGGACTATGACAAACCCAAAATCAGCTAAATCAGCCCTGCTGTTCTCGAGTTTTAGCGAGACTAACGAACCACGATTTATTTTACTATAGTGAAGTAGTACATACATGATCGTAATTGATTGTTTTCTTTTATTTAACTTTTGTCTTGATAGACCAGGGTAGATAGATACCTTTAAAAATGTAAAAAAGTGAAAATTCCAATTTCGTTATTGTATTTTTTTTTGCAAAAGATAAAAATAAAAAACCAAAATCTCGATTATTAGAATTTTTCACATAAATTTTGAGGTCGATACAAAAGTTGTAGATATTTTATTACATTCAACTTTGTCATTTAACTTTTTTTCGTAGGACTTGCAGTTTTACCGGAAATCGAGTTTTGCCCTTTTTTACAAACTCACCCACTCCCCCTTTCCGACATCAGATCGCCCGTAATTAATTTTTTCTTTCATTTTTGTTATATTCTCTACATTTTCCGATGGGTTTCATCCTACTTTAATTTTTTTTTGGTCTCAAAAAATATCTACCCGTCTATGATTCTCAAAACTTCTTTTTTGTTTAAATTCTTTAAAAAAGCAATTAAAATACGAAAACCCACCACTGGCAACAACTGGGATTTTTTTTCCCATTTGTCACCACTGGCGACAACTGGGAATTTTTTTCCCATTTGTCCCCAGTGGGGACGTTGCCAGTGGCGACAACTGGGAATAACCGTGTCAATTGTGTTGGTGTGAATTTTGCACCGCACTCTGTTGCCCCCGTAAACTGGAAAACCGAGACTGGGATGCACTGAAAGCCCTTCACAAAATGCTACGAGTGGTTCACGCTTGCGTGACCACGCATTCCCAGCCTGGGGTGCACCCCAATATACGCTCTGTGCTAGTCTGATATTATAAAGCTGTCTTGTCGGACATTTCCTGCCATTATTCAGTTCCAGGGTGATCTGATACTGATAACTTTTAATTCGTTAAATAAATGTTCATTCTTTCTTTCTCTTTGATTTTTGTTCGGGAGGGGCTCGAAGTTACCATCTACTTTCTACTTTCCATCTAAATATACTTGACAGCTTGAAAAAGGCTGTTTAGTGTAGTATTTAGTGGGTTTATTTAATGTTTTAGGAATGTTTTCTTGGTTATATTCTTTCGCCGTTCTCTTGGTGTCTGGAGGAAAATGTACATGAATGCGCCAAAATTGCGCCCGAAAATGCGCTAAACAGCCTCCGAATCATTTATACACATGTATATGCATGTGTACCTACCATTTTTGTAAATACTTCCTCACCTCGTAATTTTTTTTCTCAAGCGCAGAAATAGCCTGGTCCGTTGCCATGTAGTCGATATGACAGTCCAAAGGTCGCTTTTTGGAGTCGCTGGGATCAACCCCCTTATTCACATATTTGCAAACATAATTTATTGATTTAACTAAATTATAGTAACAAAAGTTCATTGTGAGGAACCAAGTCATCGGTTGTCTAATTCTACTTCATTGACATAAGCAGTGAAGCCTCCGTGTTCTGGAGCATGCTGCCTGTATTGAGGACTATTTTTTACTTAAAACTAAAAAGTATTTACTAACTTAAAATATAATTAATGAATGATCTAGTACCTCAAAATTGCTGTAGACATGGGTATTTAAAGTAATAAACGCATGCGTTTGCACTAAATTACAAACTGAAAACAATGTAGTAAAAGCCAAATTACGAATGCTAAAAAGTAGGTTTAGAATAGAAGAAAAAAGGTGCGGTGGTAAAAAAAGGTTTAATAAATTATATCTTTTGAAACAGATATTGATGCAGAGGTTGAAATCACACTCTTTACATTTCGAAATGGTTTGCGATTTACGACTCAGGCCGCAAATCGTGGATTAGTGTGGATCGAAAAATGATACGCATCACTAAAGGGTCTTTTAGTCATTGTAATGGTACATTACTTGGTCATCAGTCCTGGCTCTGTCACTTAAGCCTGCTGGTTAATGTGTAGGGTTTTAGTCGTGAGGTCATTTGTCGATGTCGTCTGAGTAACTCTTGCCGCCAACGTTGAGGGGTGCCACCATCCTTTTCTTTTAAGGCGCAGAGATTGGCACTATACAGAGTCTCTTTTATATCGTTGTTGACACCCCCGGACAGCATCAAATTTGCCAGAAGCTTAACGACATGGCGTCCCCGATGGTTCCCCCCACAAGGTCTTTAAAATGCTGCGGCGTCAGACCGTCTGGTGGCGCGTAAATGGGCCACCATAAGAAAAAATGAAGGCAAACAGGACAGGTCGAAGCAACAGGCAACAGGCCGTAGTAATTCCTATATCCAACGACTACAAAGAGGAAAATTCGCTCCACCAACCTTAAGATCCTGTTCGCGGCGTTCACAACTGGGTGTCTGGGTCTGGTTTCACTGGGCACATGCACTTTTCAAATATCCAGAACATCAACGGTGAATGGTGAACGTGTTTGAGTGGGCACAAGCACTTTTAACAATAAAATCCGGAAGATAACTTAAAAGTTTAACATCACAAGATGGATTGTTATTTTAGTGTGTGTGATATGACAGCATTTCATGTCGACAATAGAAAAGTTTTCTTTATTTAATGGCCAGTCTGGGCCAATATTTGCCCTACACCGCGACCTTGCAGGTATCCCACTGCTGGTGAAACCACTAACCTAACCTACCTGCGTCCTCATGGGATATAAGGAAGGTCTACGGCGTCGCCATGCTTCCCGACCTTGGAAGTTTATAAAACTTCCAAAAAAAATAATCAGAAAATAGAGTTAACAAAACTCTGCAATAAAGAAAAATTGCTACCTACCTCATATTTAAATAAATTTGTTAAGCATTATGTACAAACATATTAACTAAATATCACTGCATTATAATGTATTGCAAAACTTGGGCTCATCTAATAACCGCGCCATGCCATGCGCATTTATTATATGAATCAATATAGCGATGCTTCCTAAAATACATTATCATCGGTGGGTCATTTCTTTGCCGACCAATAAAATTATTGTTCAGCTGCCATGACTGAATTTTTAATCTTTTATTTCCATTCTGAAATTCAACATTAGTCTGCTCATGCGAGACTTTCTGTAATCCCCAGGATTTCTTCTTCAAGAAGACGTAAATCATTCTTTGCGAACCCTGAAAATGATGGGAGCGAGTCAACACCACGATAGGGTTCTGGGACCTTACGTTGAAAGTCACCCAGCAAAACATAACCCAAGGTGGTCAACATTGCTGCAGGATCTCTGTTTGATGGTTGGACGTGGTCACCTTTTTTATGTAAGGAAACAACTGAGCTCCCAAAACAAGATCTACTTCGCCCGGTATATTCCACGTCAGATCCGCGAGCGGAAGCTTCTCCAGATGCTTCAATTGACGCTTTTCAATAAAATGCGTTGGCAAATGGTCTGTTACTAAGTCAATGACCAATGCATTAATACTGTATTCAAATCAAATCAATTGGTTTTGTGCTTTACGTCAATTGACATTACAAGTATAGATATTACGCCTAAATACATAAATTTCATTCATCTTCAAACATTAAACAAAGCGTGTTTCTCAATATGACATTTGACAAAACTAAATGTTAGTGGTTTAAACGCTATGTATATAAAAAATTAGTATTGTGTGTGTAAAGTAAAGTATGTATAAAATGTAGTGTTTATTGGGTATGGTCAAATACGGCGAAGCAGTTAAAAACACAGTGCTTTATTTATTATAAGCCTGGCAATATGTGCTTACACGTTTTCTACATACACGGCACATTGCCCTGTGGCGTTGCATCTTTGAGGTGGGCGTGGCTTGTGGTACAAAGTCATAATGTTTTGGACAATGACCCAGCGGTGTTGCCGGTGGCAGTATAACGACGGGTATGGGATTGGGGTCCTTCGCCATAATTTGATTAATCAGTGTCTTTCAGAAAAGCCGATGATTCATGTTGTGGTCTGATTTGAAGAGTATAAATGCGTTTAAAACACTGACATTCAGCAACCTTCTAAATATTTTTTTTTGTACCATATTTGTGTCCGCTTTCGTTCAATGGGATACACGGCCAGCATTTGGTCTTTCTTATCAACACCGCCCATGCAGATGTTATAATCGTGGACGATGGTCGGTTTGGTGGCAATGCCACACTTCGTGGTTTGCTGACCCGTGGTATGTCGAGATATGAGCCACGCGGTTCTTATCCCTCCATACCACTAGGTCAACATGGGACCAACACGCGGTCCGTACGCAGCGTACCGACGCAGTCAAATCCCAACGACTTCAACTCTCTCGCTAAAGCGAAGAGTTGTAGAAATTGACCATCCATACTGTATGCCATCTATGCTCCAGACCATTTAAGATTCGCAGCACAAGGCTTGGGATGAAGCCGGATAGCGGAACTTCGGAGATTGGAGGGTCATGGCCAGCATGGACCTCGAATCATCAAAGGTAACCCGTTAGGGACGCTCAAACCTCATATGTTTTAATGCCAACTGAGGCCGCCTTGTTATTGATGAACTGGTTGACATCCAACCAGCCCTTCCACATTGTCAGGCTCTCATCCAATGCTATATTATGCCCTAGGTTGTACAGGTTTGTAAACTTTAAGTTCATCAATAATGGGCTTTACTTTGCAAAGTTTAGCCTCAGCAGCATTGGTCATTGGTGCATCCCTCCTGGTCCTGACCGGTGCAAAAAAATATCATCATTATCGTCGAGAATTGAGAAGTATTAAAAAGGTCCATGGACGCGTTCCAATACTTCTTATTTCTCGACTTGTACACCACCCCCATGGCTAATATCAACGCGAAAAATCGATAGAGCTCATCGGGGGTGTGGTGTCTTTCCACTGGTTTATACGGCTCTTTGGGTACATAGTGTTTTTACTTATTTTAATTTGGGCCAGGACCTGGGCGTACTCGTTGGTTTCAGGGGCGATCATTTCCATTACTGGCATATCCCATATATGGCTGCGAAGGCATCATACGGTGTATTGTACGAATCAGTGGATTCAGTGGGGCCGCACTCAATATTGTTAAAAGGCGTTTCGGGGGCCACTAGAGGGTTAGGCAATTTCTGCCAAACAAAATGAAACTTATCATAGGGACTATGGTGTACCTCATTTGTATCTTCTGATGCCAAAGTAGCGGGCCGAGGTGGTGTTAGCGGCACTGTCGCAGTTGGCGGTGATTGCGCCACTGTCGCAGTGGGTGGCCAGTCATTAACAATTTCGACCGTAGAAGATCCTGAGACTCTAATGTCCTCCAGGAACATTTAGGCTGTCCGAGGCATACTGCAGAACATTGGAGCCTCATCGTCCTCGCCTTCACTGGCCTCTGATTAACTACCTCTAAATCTAATTTTTTTTTTTTTTTTTATAGGTTAGGAGATGGTTGCCTGGACTGACAAAATAATCTAATGATGATTTACCAAAGAAGCAGAGCACCGAGCTTATTTCATCGTCGTTCAGCATTCGCCGACGACGACGGAAGGCACTCTGGATCTAGAGCGTGTGTTTCTGTGAATGAAAATATAACAGTCAATGTAGAATCGATTAGAAAGTGAGGGAGCTAATTTCATCCTATACATAATGATTAAGACTTACATGGCATCATCAACCTCCGCACCTGCATTTTCTGCGGGGGGCGATGCGCCCTCGTCAGCAAAAGCAAAGTTTCTGTAAAGAAAGGGTCTGTCAATATAGAGTTACAAAACTAAAATACTATATATACATTATCAAATTTATGGTGCAGGTGCATAGTAGAGAACAAATGCAAGATTATGTAAGGTATAAGTTACTTACAAAGGCCGCTTTGCAGGCCGCCTAAATTCGCTGCATCTGTAAGGAAAACTGAAAATGTTAATGTAAAATACAAAATAATTATGAAACAGACTACAGACAAAATATCCAAAGTGAACCAAAATTCTAGATAATTTCTAACTTTTGTGGAATAGTGGGTTGATAAGGAACCCGCGGCGTCGCCCCACCACAATCCATGGGCCTGTAAGTAAAAATAAATGAGTAAATAGAAAGTGGTATGAATATTTTTTTTTGGTATCGTTTTTTGTGCATAGTTTTACTTACTCGTTCCGACTGGAGTGCGGAGTCGTCTGGTGTGGGATGGACTGCTCAGTTCTACCACATTCCACGTTTCTGCGAATTCAAAATATATGGATAAGTATCGATGTAACACAAGTGAAAATTTATACAAATTAAGAGCAGAAATTCTACATACACGGCTGGTGACGGTGCGTTAGAAATAATTTTCATGCTTAAGAGACGGGCGAGCGATGTTGACAAAAGCTATCGGATACGAAGGGCAGAATTACTGTCTTGTCAAATTTTCACCAGAGGAAATTTTCTCATTGCTGGTTTTCTGAAGGCTTCATTTCTGAAGTCTTTATTTTCGAACAATTAGGATAAATCAGCTTTTAATTTCTGCACCGTATATTCAAGGCCTGTTCAGTGCAATTTTTTTTCGTGCAACGGGCCCCTTATCGTCGATCAAAATGCCCATTGTACCCTACCAGTTGACATTGTAAGTTAAAATGGATTTTTGAATTATTTAAGCTGCTTTTTATTTTAAGAAACAATCCAACGCAATTTTTTATGTGTTATTGTAAAAAAATGTTTTTCCACTGCACTCAGTGTGGCCCCAAATGTAATTAAACTGACCGCCTGTGACAGTGTAAACAAAAAAAAAAACAAAACGTATTGCTCGTATAAAGTTGCCAAGCTGGTCTCATTCCCCAACCTTGTAATTACGTAAAAAGAACATTGTAACGCATTTTCGCTATAGCTGTGCCAGTTTCGCGACCGGCTATTTTTACATTGAAACAATTGTTGAAAGAGAACTTTCGCCAAATCAGAAAACGATTTAAATATTGGTCGTTTTTTATTTTCAATGAGATTCTCAAAATTATAGAATAACTATCTTCTAACAAAATATGTGCCATACACCCTGTATAATGAAAGAAATCGTTCGAAATTGACAACTTAATGCCTATCTCGGTATCGAGCAAAAGCGTTTCCCATCTCACTGGTATCAACAGTATCAGAATTAACTCTTCGAATTCGTCAAAAAGTTTTTCAAACTTTACAACCTCACTACAAGCGATCAAGTGCCTTTGTCCGCTATCTGATAGTCAACAAAGTTATTAAGTGCCTTTGATATTTTTTCTGATTTCTGCGCTCTAGCAGAAAGCGATTTCAACTTTCTTAGTGATACTCCGTGATTTACAAAAAAGATAAAGATAGCCATGGCCGCGCAACTCTCGGTCTTTATGGCGCGGTTTATTACCAGTAACCCTGTATACATCCAATCAAGCTTCTGTACTGTGAATGTACGTCTTGTTCTTCACCCTTTTCTAGCTTGATTCCATTTTGTAATGGGGTATATGATACCTTACAGTGCAGCATTTGAAACTATTCTAAAACTTTATTGATATAAGTTTTCTGGTCAAGAGTTATTTTTCCTCCTCCTTGCCGCAACCGCATTCCAAGCACATGTGTTGCCTTCCCCAAGTCTCTCATCTTAAAAAAATTCATCAAAGTCCCATTTTTATAAATTGGTGACCCTTGCGTTTCATTTTTTACAAATTGCTACTAAATTTTGCCGTTATCATCGTTCGAAACTAATGTCTTGGCCGAGCAGCTAGCTGAATTGGATATTAGCTGTGCACTCACTCGAGAATTAAACTACCTGAACACTATTTATTGCTTTATTTAAGTATTACTTTTTATCGTGGGAAATTAAACACATGGTAGGCTTAGTTATAAAGGACTGATTCCTGAAAACAAATTTGAAAAATAATGCTCACTTGAGGTCCTTCAAAACATTTCGTAAAAAAAACTAAAAACGTTGTGTAGCATCAGAGCAATGACCTACGGTGGCTTAGCTGGTGCCAGACGAGTCAGGGGGTGGAGGCGTGCGCAGGGGGTGAATAATAGGTGCTTCAGCATTTAATAAGTTTTTCATTTTTGAAATTCTAAAAAAATCTAAGTTAAAAAAAAATTCGTGTCATATATGCAAAATCATGGAAAGATAAAGTCCAAAAAGTTTCCGCCACTATAAAAAAGTAACCGTGTCTGTATACCTAAAAAGGTGGGTATGTTTAATATTAAGCTATGAAAACGTGCAATAAAATTATTTAAGAGGCACTGGAGAGTAGAGAAGCCAAACGTATTTCTGATTTTTAAATTTTACTAGTTTATTTCTGTTGTTTTGATTGTATTAAAACATGTAGTAACTTGCTACAATATTGAAGTCATCACGGTGTTAGGAACCGGCGGATAAGTAGTTTTAATTGGTTCGAAGGTTCCATGGTCTACTCGCTTTCAAACCCACATTTCATAACACAACACAGCCACTCATGTACTTCGTGGAATACTCGTACGTTATGCGTGATAATTAGCTAACCCCTTAGAAGAGAGAGGAGGAGAAATCAGTTTTGCTTTTGGTGCTGGTTTTAACGAAAAGCGAGTATCAAGGCTGTTAAAATACCAAATTTGCTCAGACAAATTTCTTTACATACCAGTTTCAGGTATTTCTAATTTTTAGCTTTTTTTAAATCATCTGAGACATACAAAATTGATGTCTTCATTATGAAATATATACAGAGTGTCCCAAAAGTTGAAGTTAAACTGGAAGCAGGAGATAGAGCATTATCATTACAGCTACCAAAAAAATTGGAAATCCAATTGGTAAAACCACTCGGATATTTAATTTTATGTCGTAGTGCCTCTTTTTTTGTCATACATTATTTTGTATTTAGTTTGCCAGTATTGAATTTGTTAGCCCTGTTTTGGCCACGGTTATCGGACATTTGATTTCCACAACCATGTCATCACCTAATAGTCCGTCGGGTGAAGCTCCAATAAAATGGATATTTTGTATTGATAAACAACCCGCAGGGCGTAACACCTATTTATATTTTCCTGGTTTGCAAGTTGCTAGCAGTGCTTGTTTCTCGTTCTCTATCCCATTGCTATAGAAGCAAAACCGTTAGATATTTTTAGTAAAATATATTTTTAACCAAAGAAGCAGTATTCAAACTAAGTCTTCTTTACATACTTACCCAAAATTTGACGCACCTTCCCTGGTAACCTCCTTTTAATATAAAATTTATTCGTTTCCTTCCAAATTTTAGGTACCTACTTAATATATTTTTGAGTCCAAAAATCAAATTAACATGTACAGGCCCGTGCTTCTGTCTCGTCTTGTAAACGCAATTAAACATTTTAAACTGTATTTATTTACTATATTTAAGTATTACATATTTAAGACACAAACTCACACTTCTTGTTATTGCAAAATTAGACGTCTGTCTGTCTGTCGTCAATGTCTGAAGTGAAGTCTGAAGGTGGCCAGGCACCTTCATCATAGTCTTGAGTCCGTAACATTCCCACCTCCAGTATTGTGTCGCAATACTCAAGTCATTTCGAGACAAACCGGTCCAGTCGGGATCGGTGAGGTGAGGAGGTCATGTCATGTCGGTGTCGTCGCTGTCTGGGTCCTGACCTGTCGTCGTCGGTGCCTGTCGGTCATCAATATATTAAAAAATATTTCTGTAGTCATCTCGAAGTCCAAGCGGCTAAGCTTTGTCACTTGTCGTCGGTAGGATCCAGTCACAGTCCTGACTTCAGCTACCCTTACCTGATTATCAGAACCAGGGAAGATCTTGGTGACAATACCTTTTGGCCAACAGTTTCGAGGCAGTTGATCATCGCAAACGATCAAAATATCGTCGGGCTTCAGAGACTACGTTTCTACGTACGTTTCTCTACGACCACTTGCCAAGTTTAAAGACGTCTGATTCGAGAACAGACCATGCTAGAACTAGAAGCCTTGGCAAACGATGGTACTGACGACACCCTCGTCACAGATTGCTTGAATCTTGTAACTTTTTAATAACTTGTCCACATACTTATCTACAGAATATTATTTTTAAAGAAAATCGCCAAGAAAGGTATAAACATTTCTATATAATTTCGGCAAGTATGAAAGTAATAAAATGAAAAACTGGCGCGCATGTCACGGCTGCGAGACGCCCCCCACCTCATACCTAGCGAAGTAAATAGCGCCAAAGCAGAGGGCGTTAAGTCCCGTCCAAAACGAAACGCTTTTAAAAGGAATAATAATTACGCGCGAACTGCTCGGACGTAATCATGACCAGTCGAAATATAAAAATACGGAATTGAGATCAAAATTATTCCATAATAGTCTCGTAGGCCACTTACTGACATAATATTTATACCAATGTATCCTAGAGACGACATAAGCATCTTAAATCCCCAAGTCACAAGTCTGACATTAACATAGGGTCCTGCAAAGATGGAATAATGTGTTTCATTTTGATATAAAGCGGTAAGTTTAGAATATTAAAAAAGTCACGACCCTCTAGCTTCTAAAAAATTGAATGTAGAACTAAAGTTAATATGACCTATAAGTAGGAAATTTTATCTGAAAAGGCTATGTAAAAAAAAAAAAACTTAAATCCTAAGTATGCATAATGCTAATAGAGAGATAGGACCAAAAATCTAAATGAAGCCGGTTAAAAAGAGGTACATTCAACACACCAATCTTTTTTGTTAACGGGGAGAAAAATGTCTCTTGCATGGTGGGGCTCGCACCCACAAAAAGTGTCTACTATGTTAATGAATTAAATATATTTTTTTATAATTATGATTGTTTGACTTCACATTCTGATATAATAACAGAAGCCCGACAAAAGTACTCAAAAACATTCACAGTAAAACTGACTGCGTTTATAATTTAAGTCTATAACGAAGTAACAAAAAATAAAATTTACTTACTTAATAAAAATAATAGTGAAAGCCCACCCAGTGGACTGCGAGTCACCGCCTGCCATGATAATTAGTGAAATGTTACATTAAAGGCAGGTGTACCGGTATTTCATTCCATAGCACCAGTTAACCGGTCTATTTAACAGTTCACCCCCATAAACCATTGCTTGTCATCCATTTTACAATAGTTCCTATCACCTTCTGGGTGGAGAGGTGCATGATCTATTTGTGCATTTAGTTGCGGTGGCTGGTTGGTAATCCATATACAATATAGCAAAACTCTCTAAAGGGCCTCTACGAGTTGGATTCGTCCCCTCGCACGCCTCTCAAAGGACCGGGCTCCATCCCGTGGTTTCCAAGAGAACGAGAAACAATAATAATAATAAAAAGATTAATTTCAATAAGTAGATTAGAAAATAAAATTACAAGTAGTCCCTGCACTAGGTAAGCCTGTATAGCAGAGGCCATTATAAATTACAAAGTAATTTTAAAAAAGTATAAAGTTTTTAGTAGTATTTGTAACCTAGCATGCAAAACAAAAATTAAATTAAAATCTAAATTACCTAACAAACTAAAATTTTTATAGTTTAGGTTGGGTGTCATTGATCTAAAAATCATCACCATTGCAAGCACACAACAGGCAACATATTTGTAAGAATAGAAGCCTGCATATATTATACAATTAAGCGTAACATGTACATAAATGTTACTTCAGAGGTCGCAAAAATTGTTCAGTTTTGTCGTAAGACCAGGAGCTGATTGTTTGGGTCAACTGCGCCCTGACTTCAACAACAGACTTATTAACAAAATCGCAGGCTGTGTTCTCTCTAATTTAATCAGGGTTGATGTAAACATACCACCCCAAGCTAAAATGCATTATGGTAAGACTGATTGACACAGTGCCAAATAAATTTTGCAAATAAGTTCGCCCTCAGCTACCTTCCGAAGACATTTTATTACAAATATAAGTTTACGCACTCTTGCAGCTGCAGCGTCAGTATGTTGTTCAAAGCTTAATCTATCTATAACTATCCCAATATACTTAGTGGTAGCTGTTCTAGTAAGAGATTTGCAGTCGCACGAGTCAGTGTTGGAGTGTTCAGAGTTAAAATTGCAGGTGTGAATTTTGAGTGAATCAAGATATCTAGGCATGGACCTAGAGACCTTGTGAAAACACAGGAAGTGAGACTTGGTCGTGTTAAGCGTAAGCAGATTGTTGTTAAGCCAACTTGAGATCAGCGTGAGACCCTTTTCTGCAGTGTTCCTGACGCTATCCCAAGATGGTCCTCGAAACAAGATCGCTGTGTCGTCGGCATAACAAATTATTTCGGCATTTGGTATTTTTAGTGAGCATAAGCTATTTATATATGCCAAGAACAGTGTAGGACCAAGAATACTACCCTGCGGTACACCAAAAGTGATGGTTTTGCGTTCGCTTAAGTGCGGTCCTAGCTTTATACTTTGATCCCTTCCTGAGAGGTAGCTTCTAAACCACTCTAGAGCAACTCCACGAATGCCCATAATCTCTAGTTTGCGCAATAAAATTGGGATAGACACCGTATCAAAAGCCTTCGCCAGGTCTAGAAAAACACCCAAGCATTTGCTTCCGCAATCAATGCTTGAGGCCACAGTGTCTACCAGTAATGTCACAGCATCTTCCGTGGATTTGCCTTGCCTGAATCCGTATTGATTCTTCGATAATACATTATTTGCCTCGAAAAAGTTAACGAGCCTTTTATTTATCAGTTTTTCTAAAACTTTTGAAAAGGCTCCAAGCAAGGATATCGGGCGATAGTTAGTTACATGATAAGTCTTTAGCGCCACCCTTGTGTATTAGAATAACTGCAGATTTCCAAGATTGAGGAAACTCGCCACTCAAGATGCTCAAGTTACAAATAGTGGTCAATGGTTCTTCTATAATACAGCTATGAATCGATTTTAGAAGGCGGTTCGTAATTCCATCCAAGCCTGGCGCACTTTCATTTTTCAATCCCATAATAATGGATTTCACCTCTTTGTGATCGGTTGGAAATAAGAACAGTGAATCCCGCGGGTTTTGCCCACTCGTTACTCTAGAAGCTAGTGACTCTTGCGTTTCCGCTAGATCTTGAAGAATATTGGTGGCTAGATTTTCACCTAATTTAGTGTAATATTCATTACAATGGTTAAGTGAATCCGTGATCGAAGATTTAATACTTGTTAGTTAAATTGGATAGTTTTGTGGTTTAGTGGAGCAGCTTATTAGTTTTATTTCATTCCACAGTTTCCTGGGGCAATTTTTGCTTTCATCTAATTTATTTTTGTTATATTCATCTTTGATCTTTCTAAGTAAGCCTATGTAGAAGTTTTTATACCTCGTGTATATAAGTTTTTTAATTTTATCCGACGGATTTTTGCGGACGTCCATATGAAGTTTGTCTTTGTATGGAGAACAGCGGATAAGCCCCGGGGTCATCCACGGTTTAAGAGAAATTGTTGAGCGGCTAATTCGAGAGACTATGTGTGCCTATCCACTATATCAGATAACTTTTTAGAAAAAATGTCAGCTGCCTTGGAGGCTGATGTTTCATCACTTAGGGCAGACCAATCAACCAATTTAAGATCGCGGTTTATAGCTTCATAGTCAATCTTAGTTTGTAACCTTTTGTCGGCAGGTTGTTTTTTGTGTTCTGCTGTCAGTCCAACCATGACCAAATCGTGATCTGTAACGCCACAGCAGCAAACCAAAGGTTTGAATGGTAAACGTGTTTTGATAAACAAATGATCAAGGCAAGACCCACTTCGAGTTGACTTATCAATTGCTGCGAGAAACCCTAATTCGGCCATAAGCCAAAGATTTCCGTCCGTGGGTTCTTCTCTATCACGCGCATTATCACTTATGTTTATGTTAAAGTCGCCTGTGACAATAAAGCAGGAAGCAGATTGGATGGAAGAAATAACTTGTTCTAGAGAATTTAGAAAATTGGTTACTTGTTATTCAATTAATGGCCGGCGAATATCCGATATGAGCACTGATAATTAATCCATGTAAAAATACTAGCTTTGTGAATATTTTGAGCTTCAGAATGTCGCAAATACAAAACACTAGGCGTAAATTATTTATCATTCATTCACATTTCGTTCAATCTCATTCACAGTTCGTTCAATCTCATTCACAGTTCGTTCAATCTCATTCACAAGAAAGTGCTAGAGGAGCGCTATAAGAGAGTTAATGGTTTGTAGCAGCCTTAGTAGCACCTCTGTTCCACCGTTATAGAGCTTCAATAGCACTCATAGTTGCATAAAATTGTGCCCAAATTGCTGCATAAGGGTTGGATTTAAGGGTTCCAGAGCACGCTATCGCGCTTAAGTCTATTACTATAAGTAATAATCGGACATGCTCCAAAGCTCTTATGCAACCGAATGTGCTGCTTGGGAGGTCTCGTAGGCCAATTTTACCAACGATCCTAGAAACGACATAAGCATCTTAAATCCACAAGTCACAAGTCTGACATTAACATTGCTGAGCTTAGGGTCCTGCAAAGATGGAATAATGTGTATCATTTTGATATAAAGCGGTAAGTTTAGAATATTAAAACAAGTCACGGCCCTCTAGTTTCTAAAGAATTGAATGTAGAACTAAAGTTAATATGGCCTATGACTTGAGTAGGAAATTTTATCTAGCAACTTAAATCCTAGATGGGACCAAAAATCTTAATGAAGCCGGATAAAAAGAGGTACATTCAACACACCAATTTTTTTTGTTAGCGGGGAGAAAAATGTCTCTTGCATGGTGGGACTCGCACCCACAAAAAGTGTCTACTATGGGGCGCGATTAGTTTAATTTTAAGACCACTAATGCTACAGTCGTAGCTAGTCAATGCATTATTAAGATATTTAAGGAACTTAATTTAAAAAAGACCGAAGACCTATGGGGGATATCAACTAAAGTACTTCAACCTATTATAACACTAATAGCGCCTCACATAGCATTAATTTTTAACTCTTGTATTGAAAAGGGCATTTTTCCAAATTCATTGAAGTACAGCAAAATCATTCCTATTTTTAAATCTGGAAATACCGAAAACCCGACTGACTATAGACCAATCGCGGTTCTTCCAGCCTTAAGTAAAAAACTTATTCTTGCACAATTTGCGTCTCACTTTTCTGTTAATAACTTCCTTCACAAAAATCAATTTGGTTTTAGGTTTAGGAAAGGGCGGTCTACCTTAGACGCAGGTCACAAACTCATCAGCGATGTCTATGGAGCCTGGGAGGATTCTCACGATGCTATTGGGGTTTTCTGTGACCTCTCGAAGGCTTTTGACTGCGTTGATCATGAGACCTTGCTACTTAAATTAAAGCACTATGGCCTAATTGATAAATCACTTGATTTACTTGCCTCTTATCTTACTGATCGCGACCAACGGGTGGACGTGGGTGGTGCGGTGTCTGCAGGTTGTCCTATCAAGATTGGTGTACCTCAGGGATCGATATTGGGGCCTTTCCTGTTCCTAGTCTACATAAATGAATTCCCTTACATGTTAGACAAACTTACTGATGTTGTACTCTTTGCTGACGACACCTCTTTAACATTTAAAGTTAAACGAGGTGATTCCCTCAATTTAGATATAAACAAGACATTAGTGGAGATATCTCAATGGTTTACTTCTAATAATTTACTTTTGAACGCAAAGAAAACTAATTGCATTAAGTTTTCCTTGCCTAATGTGACTGCTTATGATACAGACATACATTTGGACAATAACAAGCTTAATCTAGTGAATCAAACTGTATTCCTTGGTATCACTCTAGATTCGAAACTTCAGTGGGGCCCCCATATCTCAAATCTTGCGGCAAGGCTCAGTTCGGCTGCATACGCAATCTGGAAAATCAGAAAATTAACTGATGTGTCTACCGCGAGACTTGTGTATTTCAGTTACTTTCATAGCTTAATGACCTATGGCTTGCTTCTATGGGGAAGAGCTGCAGATCTTAACTTAATTTTTATACTACAAAAACGCGCAATTAGAAACATTTAGCAGCTTAAAGCTCGCGAGTCCCTCCGAGAAAAATTCAAAGAAATTGATATTTTCACGCTTCCTTCCCAGTACATCTTCGAAATTATTATGTATACTCGTAGAAATATACATATGTTTGATAAAAAATGTGATAAAATTAAGGACCTTAGAACGCGTAGCAAAAACAAACTCAGTATTCCACAGAACAGACTAAAACGGACAAACAAAGGCTTTATAGGAAACGAAGTAAGATTCTATAACAAGATCCCAGAAGAGATTTTGATCCTGAATGATAATAAGTTTAAAACTCGTATCAAAAAAGTTCTGATTAAGAAAGCTTATTACAATATTGATGATTATGTAAACGACAAAGACGCATGGAAGTAGTCTAGCTCTGCACTTAAGATATTTTCATTATTTCATGTACTTTCATTTTTATTAATCTGTATAATGTTCATTGTATTGTCACCTTATTGTATTGTAAATATTGTAATTGTTATATCACAAAAGCAAAAAAAAAAAGAGAGATAAATTGTAAAGTAGAGTTTGTTACCCCTTTCTTCTCTACGCTGTAAAATCATTGCGAAAGGGAGTAGAATCATTTGACAGAGGAGGGCTCGTTTGGGGGCCTCTCCAGGCGACTATTGTCGTAAGGCAAGGCAAACATTTGTTTACCTGAGCCAATTGGTGGGCACCCTGAACTACCTCGCCTCTCACAGTATAGGATACTTTACCAAATAAGGTATCAATAGCGATTAGATTAGATGTAGTCTAATTGACTTTCAATAAGTGATATCTTGTATCCTATATTGAATAAAGATTTTTTTATTTTGATTTTGATTTTAGTAGTTAATGGAAAAATAGTACTAAAAAAAGGACTATTAGTAGTAGTAGTAGACTAAAATTTTTAAGTCTTACATTCTTTCAACTTACATTTAAAGCCTTAAATTATTAATTTCTTACCTACCATAATTTTAATTTGTTTTTGTTTAAAAAGATGTTATGTACTTAAATTTTAGTTTGGGCCACATTTTTCCCGGTGAGTGTAGTTTCCCAATATGCTCCACACCTTTAAGATATCTACTTATCCTGTTATCCCTAACCTTCAAGAATTTTCCTCCAAATTTGGCGGTCTTCAGCAACAGCTGGTAAATAGTCCACACAGCCAAGTCTTCAGTAGGTAGGTATTTTAATAATACTTAATCGTCTTATATTTTGAGGTGATACAAAGTTTGCCGGGTCAGCTAGTTTTTAATAAAATCATATGTTGATTGTTTTTTTTTTTTTTTAAATAAAAAAACTTAATTACGCATTACCCTCCACCCCCTGACTCGTCTGGGACCAGCTTTGCCACCGTAGGTCATTGCTCTGATGCTACACAACGTTTTTAGTTTTTTTTTAAAAAACTTTCGAAGTTCCGTAATTAAACACGGTTCATTATTTTCCAATTTTGTTTTCAGGAATCAGTGCTGTATAACTATGCCTACCGGGCGTTAAATTTTCCTTCACGATAAAAAAATAACCGTGTATTGGTTCTACTATTCAGGTTCAAGTGTGCATTATTAAAGTTAAAACTATTTATAAAAATTAAGCATAAAAAAAAGTTTCAACATCTTTAACCACAAAGTTTATATAAGAACATAATTAAACTACAGTTCAATAACTAGTTCTGCTGGCTTGAATTAAATAAAAACGAACAAACACATTTTCCTTTTTATTTTAGCTAGTTAAATGTCGTAAGATTCTAATAAAAATATCGATAAACATAAAAATATTTGATATAGTTATTTGTAGTATGGGACCGTTCGCTCACATCGCTATTGTTTCCACTTTTTGGATCAAGTTTAGCTTAGCTGGAGATATCAACCAAGACGTTACAAACGGGGAATTATTTTTAAAGGAATTGCTTGATGGAAAAGGTTCGTGTTGTTCAAGATAATTAGATTTAAATTTAAACCTTATGATATTGTGAAAAAAGCCGCACAAAAAATGGGAAAATTTAAGTGTGTTATATGTGCGTGCCTTTTGAATGACGGACCAAATGAGAAATTTAATTTTCCTAATGCGTCCGTTTAGAAAGAGTATGTTTTTCTAAAATTAAAAATTAGTTTTTATTATACTTTTTTAGTATGGCCATCATAGTAAATATTTTTTTCTAAGATGTTGCTATGCATTTCCTGTGCGACAAACTAAAATAATAAAACAACTTAATTCACTGCCAACGTTTATATTGACGGATCCACCTTTTAAAATTTGTATTTTTCAGTGGCCACTTTTACAAATATCGCAGTATTCGTTGTAGATTTATATAAGGTTTAGAACATTTATTAAAAATAATATTTATTTAAAATTTAAAAATAATCAACATGAATACTGAGTAAAGCGAGTTTTTTTTTGAGTAAGGGCGAAATAAAATTAAGTTACCATTTTTTTCAAATCCCTTATTTAAGTTAACATTTCATAGTTCACGTAAATACATACTTATTCTGTAATGTGGAAAATAAGTAAGTTATGTAGGTGCCACGATTAAGGGACCACAAAAAACGCCTTCTTCCCCATTCGCATGAATTTTAATAAAAAGTTCTCCCCATTTGCCTGCGCCTATAATAACTGAATCCAAGTTATTGAAGTTCTTTGTTTTAAAAACTGCATGCTGAATTTAAAATTGACTGCGAACATTAATTAAATCTATAAAATGACGTGACTTCTGACATTACGACACCAGACGTGCACCAGTCAGATGCAACTCTCCGGCCGTTTTCATAACTGAGAATCAAGAGAACATTTCCCTTATCCATAAAAAGAAAACCTTAAAATATAAGAACCATAGTTCTTACGAGACCCTAAATAGTTCTTACGCGAAAAGAGAATTTCGCAAACAGTAAAGATCATGTTTAAATAATTATACAGTTAAAACAAAAAATGACATGTCAAGCTACAAATTTTACAAAAATATAAAAACCTGACAAACTAAAACAAATACTCTATCTTACCTCCAGAAAATTTATTCAAACTTAAAAAATATATATATATTATGTTTCGAAGGCCCTCATTCAGATTGCATATTGTGCATCTCACGCAATTTAATCCAGATTTCCGGTCATTAAATGCCGAATTGTTTTCCTCGTCTTTTTTCCTTTTGTTAATTACTGATAGTTCTAGATACCAATTAGTATTAGATAGATGAGCTAGATTTGGATTTTTACGACCTCTAATTATTTATTTTTGTATGCCAGCTGTTTTGTATTTATTTTTTCTGTATAAGCATAGAAAAACAGTATACATAAAGACAACTATTTTTAAGTTATATTCTTACTGACTTACTTACTTATTCTTGTTGAAGAGCATTTTAGTTATTTGACGTATTTTTACACTGGATGTCACGTATTTACTAACCCTAATAACGCTTCTATAAACCAACTGTATATTTATGAAAAAACTATGTTAGACTATGTTATATTATTCTGAATAGTAAACTTAAAATAACAGTTGAAAAGAAGCGTAGCTGACCATGCTAGTCTGGCAGGCTGGCTAGTCTTGGCGTCGTCGAGCGTAGGAAGAGCCATCCGCGCTCAGGGGGGACTATCACCACCTGTCCCCCCGTGAAGAGGCTAAACAGCCAATGCTGGAGGGGGTCGCGGAGTTGAACACAAAGTTCGAGAGATCTCCCGTGACCCCCTTGCTAACAGCCGAGGAGGACACCGGCGGGGTTTTAGTGGGCGCGGCGAACCCCACATAACCCTGCGGCTCCCCCCGGGGCTGCAGGGTACTCGTTAGGAGTTTACCCGCCTAAAAAAAAAAGCTTATAATATTATAATGTATTAAAAATCTTCCTGTGCTCACATCATAAACCAATGTATTATTATATATGCGTGCTCATTTATAAATAATAAAATTGACAATACGAAACGTACCTATATCCTCAATAAAAAATAAATAACAAACTATAAGCCGACCAGGAAACGTATAGGCTGAGCCAAGATGACAAAATATTTATTAGTTTTACATTAACTTATATGTATATTTTGGACTGTTTTATCAAAAGTTAAACAACCAAAATCTTTCTAGAAAAACCATTCACTCCTGAATTCCTGGTGTTCACCGCACCTAACCGCCTTTGCGATGGAGTACCGTGCCGCAAGAGACCCGGTGACTTCGAAATGTCATTCCCCTTGTATATCGGCAAGAAGGCCAGGAATAAGTATCAGGAGTCATACCCAAGAGATCGTAAAATTATTCACCGAAACCGACTAAATGCTCCATTCAGAAGTAGCACCACTAGATTGACTACTACGCCTTGTCCCGATGAAATGAGACAGAGTAGTGAAATAAATATTGATATTGTTGAATTTCAAGAGAAAGACGTGGAAAGCGAATTGTTTGAAACTAGCGATGGCATATCTGAAACAACACAGCAGATAGAAGGAATAACAACGATTTATCCTTGCATTCCTATGTACCCGTGTTTTGGTTTAGTTCCACCAATAGTTGGTAACGACCAAATTGATGGATGGAGTGTCGACGAAATGGGCGTGACAGCTAAAACTAAATATACGGGCAGAAATGAGGATATTATGCTCGAATGGGAGATGAATAAAAAAAGATTAGCAACGAAAAAGAAACCACCAATTATGAGGACTCTTAAAATGTTACATAATTAAAAACTTTAGTACTAATCCAGGAGTTTTTTTGATTGTATATTTGATGTACCTTATCTAATTATCATAATATTTTTTTATTAATTCCTACCTACATATATGTTGTTTGCAACAGGGACACATAGTAATGGAAACAATTATTTCATTTAATTTTAGATATAATTTTGTGCTAGAAATCGACCTGTAGAAAAAGCAGAGGAAAAAAGAAGTGACTATTCGAATTCTTGTTTTAGGTATTTCTAATCGTCACGTGCGTCATGCTGGCTGAGAGCATTCCAGGCCAAATGCCCTGGGAAATCTGGACATGGTCGATGCCGCAGCAGCCTATCGAGCACTTTTTCAGATCAAAGGACAACATTTTTATAAAATCACCGGAGCTGGAATGTCAATGTCCACCAAATAAGCGTACGTAAATTAATCAGCTCACTTTATAATAAGAGAATGTGGCTCCGTAGGCTGTGCATAGTAGTCAAACTGTTAAAATGCGACTGAGTTAGCGGCGTATCGTTTCGTCGTCTTTCTATTCATATTTTGAAATGCAGTGGAGCGGAATCTAACCAAGTTAGGTACATTTCTTATGAAAACTTACCTGTCGAATTAGTAGGTAACACCCATTAAATGAATCTATAATTTCCACAACAGAGTGCGAGCCGGAATTCCAGATAGACGACGGCACAGCAATCTACTTGCGCTTGAGGGGCGTCATAAAAGATGAGGATCTCCAACCAATAGAAAAGCAAAAAAAAGGCGAGGATCTCTTACGTCAATCAAGAAGGACCCTTAACAAGAGGGCCGTGGGTGACTGCTGCTGTCCCCCAGTAAACTTCGATATGCCAACCTTTATCACTAATGGAAAGTTTCGAGAATATGTCGACAGGTTTGACAAGAAACGAGATGCGCCGAAGATATCAGCTTACAGAAGAGATCTCTTAGAGTTTCAGGAGGATTAAATACTTTATACAAAATTTGGACGTTGGATGAGTGTTTTTTGCACATTTGTTTTGTTATGTCTCGGCAAAAAATATTCGTTCCTCTCAAGTCTCTTGGCTCGTTCATTTAAATTAATGTGTTTTCATTACCACGACACGATAATTTATTTACCATTCCTTCTATTTAAATATCTATTTGTCGTGACGTTATACCTCGTGCATGTAGTATAACCTCGAGTAGTAGCTACAATCTTTTTTATAGAGAATTTCATCAAGAATAATTTAATAAAAATAAAAATCTACGAGCAGCGTTTACAAGTTAGATCCAAAAACTTTAAAGACTGATCTCAAAAACTTTAAAGACTGATCTCGTGGTCTTTGGTGGCGTAAAATTTTATTTTCCATGCTTACAGAAACTTAAATTTGATCAACTTCGGACTGTTGTATATTATCTGAAAAGCTATGTGCATAATATCTCACTTGCACCCTGTAATAAACGGTGATTATAATATTATGTTCTTAAGGGAAATATGTACTCTACGCAAGAAAGATTTGAACACCTCTTTCCTTCACTAGACGCAATATACCTTCACTTAAAGTATCCTTACATATAAAACACGAATCCACGCTAAAAATGGGTACAGACATTTTGAGTTCGAAGGGCACTCACGGGAAGTTGGCCAGCAGGGCAGTTTACAACAATGATAGTATTGAAAAACGTTAAAAATTATTGCTGTAAATTTACTGCTGCTACAACGGTGAGGTTAAATGAGCTTCGGACCCAGGATACCCCTAACGATACGGTGGTATCGTGGGACTTTTCAAAGTTAAACGATACCCCCAACAGTAGTGATGTGATGTCAACAACATCATCAATGGTTGATATAAAAACACGGTATAACCGTGCATATGGGTAAAAAAAAGGTAGGTACTAGGTAGGTATACCTTTGTATGTATGTATTATTGGCATATGGCTAAAATAAAATAAATCAAAGTTATTTAATAATACGATCAGTTTACATTTCAAGTACCAGGATATCATGGCAAGAAGGTTATTATTGGCGCCGGCCTTAGGTATTTTGAGGGTTGCGCCTCCCAACCCTCCACCACTTCATGTTAGCCTGGTTTGGGACCAAAAGTTGACTATTCGGAGAATTCTTACACACAACAATGACTTAAGAAAAAAGTTACGGACCCCTCAAGACCAGTCGGTATGGCGATATGTGGAGGAGGACAATGTCCTGCAACGGCAATGGTAACGGTGTTTACCACAGAGCAATGCCGGTTCCACCATTAAATTGTATGAAATTTATCTTTATAACTTCCGTATCCATACCTGGTACTTCCATGGTACCTAGTTTTTTGCCAACAAGCCAAGTCCCCTAATTTTGATAAGTCATTTTATTAATTGACTCAAAAAGTTGAAATTATCATCTATGAAAATACTAAACATTTACGTTACTAAACGTTAACGGTTTTAAACGAGGTTTTACTAACTCATTTTCTATTAAACTTAAACCTAAGTAATAATTTAGTAAAAAACTTAGGTCATAGATACCTAATTTTTCTACTATAATACCCCTGGGGGTATCGTCAGGGGTATCGTGGGTCCGACATGGTTAAATGATCCCTCGATCTAAAGCTACCCGATTTGACGCATACGAGCCCATACATTAAATTGGTAATTTTACTAGCCTACTGAGTTGCATTGGGATCATTGGGTAACTATTTTGATTCTAAAAACAAAATAAACTGGTCATGCTTTAATGGTGTAGGTGGTGGTAGGTGCCAGAAACAGGTACCTATTATATTCCCATTATCCGTAAGACGATAATAACCATCGACGAGACCAACTCAAGGAGAAAATAGTTTGATATACTTTTAACAACAATTTTTTATTTCATTTTCTTCTCTCAAAATGTATCTTCTTTCTCAGCTTTTCTTTCTCTCCTGCTCATATTCCAAACATGCATCTTTGTTTTTTGACACATTAAACTGACCCTGCGCTTCGTAATACAAGTTACTATTTTTGTTGATGGTAACGCTATTGTTCTTTTTATTTAACCTCAGTTTTTGTATTTAATTTTGCTTGGAGAAGAACAGAAAACATACGTTTTTTTTATAATAGGTATACGTGTACTATATACTTCCTTTTTTTTTCAAAAGTGTCTTCTATATATTATACTTTTTAAGAACCTACACTGTTATTATAGTATACAGCAAGTCTACAGCAAGAAAACCATTAAATTTATAACGACTGAATATGTACAATGTAAGAGCTCAGTTGATCGAAATCCCAAGCAATAAAACAAAAGTATAAAAACGCTATTTTATTTTATAATTGACTGAATATACACGTTCTAAAAATAAATATTTCTTTCTAAAACTAAAAATAAAGTAAAAGCTGGCGTAGTGATGACTAGAAGTCTACTAATTTTGGCACTCATAAATAGTTTAAATAGTGCTTTGTGCCAATCTGATAATGTGACATCCGCTTTGGAATTTAATCGTACATTGAACACTTATGTACTATAATATGTATAATAATTAGTTTTTGAAATCAACGAAAAAATATCTCGGTTGTTTTTTTTTTATTTTAGGAATGTTTTTCTATTAATTTTCAGGTTATTTAGATAGAGAAGCTGCATTGCACGCTAGCAACAAACCACTGATCATTCTACCTGTTATTATTAAACTGTACCGCTGGCCGAAACCGAAGCTGAATCCAAAGCCGAAAAACGAAACTCAGAAGATTTTGTTAAATAAATAAATTTATTAAAGTTTATACAGTGTGCCCGGAGAAGTTATGACATAATTTTAAAGGTGTATTCTATGATCAATTTCATCGACGTAAACACCCCATATGGGGGGTCGCAGCCTCACCCCCCCTCAGTATGTTTTAAAGCTAACAATAAAACACTAAAAATTAAAGTTTTTTTTTTGTGTTTTATTGTTAGCTTTTGAGTTGTTCTCCAAAATGGTACTTACTAGATTTATTTCTCTAGATCGAAGGCTAAGTAGGTAGGCTAGCTAAATAACTAACAAAAGAATTAAATATTGACTTAATTTTTTATAAAAGTGGGTTAAACTAAAATCCTAAATTAAAAGGTAAAAGCGAAGGGTCTTTTTGGTAGTTGATAATTTCTAAAGTAATAGACGTAGATAAATAAATAAAATACAAAAAATGTTTCTGCATTTTTTTGTGGTAACTTTGATAAACCGTCAAAAATGCTCTTTTTTTTTGGTTTGCCCACTTTAAAAAAAAAGTCAAAGCAATATTTGGTTCTTTTGTTAGTAACTTAGGTAGCCTAACTACTTAGCCTTCGATCAAGACCCTAATGAAGGTTCTGTGAGCCTTAGATCTTTAACTGTGAATTTAATAGTAGGCGGGGTCGACTTTTGCAAAAACAAAAACATCATACTGAGGGGGGTGAGGCTGCAACCCCCATATGGGGTGTCTTTGTCGATGAAATTGATCATAATACACCCTTAAAGTTATGTTATAACTTCCCCGGACACCCTGTATAAAATGATTCTGATGTAAAGTTATGAGATGAGATTGTATTGTATTAAAAAAATATATTTGAGGCTAAATGTTCAATTATTTCTTAGAACAATAGTAGTTGTTCAATTCAATAGCTAATACAACGTCATGGAACAATTTACAGTCACACAAATACATAACTCACAGGTGTTCAGATGGAGTTTAAGTTTTAAGAAAGCTAGACTTTTCTGAAAAATTCGTTTATTTTATACCTATGTTATACAATAATCAAATGATGGGACTACCAAAAGTTTTGTTGGTAAGTTTTATTTTTCGTTATAAATTCGGATTAACCAAAAGCTAGTTTACATAATATTTAAATGGAATCATCATATTAAATACAAGATACAAGGTATAAATCACGACTCCTCGCACCATAGTTTTATACATTTTACTAGAGTTTTTATATGGAATTAGTCGATTAAGCCCTGTAAACGTCTAGACCAATTTCAGAATTCGTCGTTTTATAGTTTAGGAGCAATTAAAGAAAAACAGATTCTGCTGGCTAAACGGCTTAATGCGGGTCCGGCTCTTGAGCTGGTACCTCTGCCTAATCCTTCGGGGAATAAAAGGCGTGAGATTATGTTATGTTTTGTTAGATTCTACTGGGCGTACGTTTTAAAAAAAAAAAAACTAAACAGCTTATCGTATTCTGATGAAACTTGGCACAGAGCTGGTGAGGCAGCGACCCCCCTATGGGGTGTTTTGGTAGATGAAAATTACCATACAATACACCATAATAATTATGTTATTCTTCCTCGGACATACTGTATCTGTATGATCATTTACTTACGTTTTTTTTTTTCATTATACACAACAATTCATTATACCTACCAGCGTTGCTAGTTTACAATACATAATCCATGTCTTAAATTATGTAGTGTGGCCCGGGGTATTAGGGCGCCACAAAGGACAAAGTGGGGTTTGTCCTTTGTGGCCTTTGACCAGAAAATTGTGACGACCACTGCTTTAAACTCTATTAAATAACCAAAACCACGTTTATAAACTTGTCCTTTGATGTTAATTAAATCGTTTACAATTTTTAACAGACTTTAAAAAAGGAGGTTACCAGTTTGACCTGTATGTTTGTATGATGTTTGTCCGTGATTATCTCGAGTTTGGCTAAACCGATTTTGATGCGGTTTTCATATAAGTATTTGCTAAATTCAGGAGAAGGTTTTTGTACCTATTTAAACCGACTTCGAAAAAGAGGAAGTTTTCAGTTGATTTATGTGTCATATAGCCCGCAGAACAGATGGCCGCTGGGGCCGAAAAGTTCTCGAGTGGAGACCACGGATCGGCAAGCGCAGCGTAGGACGTCCACCGACCAGATGGACGGATGATCTGCGCAAGGCTGCGGGTCCACGCTGGATGCAGGCCACCTGCGATCGGTACAGATGGAGAGCCTTGAGGGAGGCCTATGTCCAGCAGTGGACGTCTTACGGCTGAAATGATGTGTCAGTTTATTGAAGGCGGGTTCCTTTTTTGTAAAAAAGAAATTATTAGACCTTTATCCATGCTATTGAAAATTTGCATTATTCTCACCTCTAGACGAAGGATGAACAAAACTCATCGACTGAGTGAACAAAACTAGTACGTAAGATTTGTCGAAATTGCAGGAGTATTTAATTGACCGTGAGCAAAAACCTCATTGCGTGATTGCTCGCAGGTTAAGAGTGTATTCTTTCTATGATAAATTTCATCGACGAAAACACCCCATATGAGGGGACGCTGCCTCACCCCCCCTCAGTATGATTTTATAAATTTTTAAAAGCTTTCATTTAACTTGCAATGTTTGTTTGTGCGGGTGAAATCTTGCAACTCAATTTTGAAGCAGATATATTTAACCGATCGAGATGTAATTTTGTATACATGTTCAGTGTGCCTAACAATACATAGTAAGCTAATGTGACGTCATTAAATATCCAACAGTGCAATAAACTTGTCAAGGACAATATTAAAATCATATTAAAATATATTTTTTTATATGAAATCAATTGAGTTCTATTTTGTTAGTGTTGGTTGTTATATGTCATTATTCTGTTTATTTTTTCACGTCACGTCATAGAGACAGGTGATGTTTTTTTGCATGCTGTTCACCGCGAATTCTAGCCCTCCGAGCAGGACGAGACATACCAACTGTTACCAAGTTCGGCTTTCTTACAACCCCGCGACTATGAATTGAACTCTAACAATTATAAGGGTGGATTTATCACATTTGAAAACTAAAAACTGTACGATCAGACAACTATCGTTACAAAGCCAAGAACCCCTAAATTCCTTCACCTAGTCATTCTTGGCCCCACCACTAGGCTGTAGTTTCACACCCGTGTGGAATTCTGACCACGGGTGGGGATTGTAGTCGGGATAATATTAATAGGGATTTCTGAAATGAATTTCAACCCTAACTCGTGTAGCGACTTAATTTTTTGTGGGATTTTCCCGTCAACATATTGAAGGTCACCATAGTTACAATGTTGCAGATCTGCTGTGTAGCAGCTTGCTTGATGATGCCAACCCGAGGCTCCATCGCCGGCGTCACATACATGGACAACTTTAGCTTCGAATCAAGATACCAAGATTTACACGGGTGCGATCCCTTTTACTGGTATCCTCTTCATCTTCCCGAGGAATGCATGGATGTGTATGACAAGGCCATCCGATTAGGACTTAGTACAGTCAACAAATCTCCTGTTAGGATTTTAGTACCACAAGGATCTATGAAAGCATACAACAGACTATATGGAAGTAGTGATTATGATAGTTACGACGACAGTTACTCTTACGAAGATCATAAAAGAAGTAAAAATAGTAGAAGACATAACAAGCGCAAACTCTCACCTCATGAAGCAGTGTTAGAATCGCTAAAGGATGATATACAGATTAAACCAAGCCAAGCAGAGGTGCGGATGTCGAATATTGGTTTGGTAGCAGTTTACCAGCAACCGATATCAGCGTTAAGCAAAAACATGATACAGGATCTTGTTGGAATAAAAAATAAGAAAAAGAAAGGCTATGGAAACTGGAGAAAAATATATAGAAAACTTATTAAAAAGAAAAATAGTTTAAAAATACGGAAGAACGGTTAAGAATTTATTGCATTTGATGATGATAACAGAACTACTACTTAAGCTTTTTTTTTATATTATCTGTGTGCTACTTATGTTAGTTAATACCTAAGGTTTTTATTACTTTACGGCCTATTGCACTGGTGAATTTCGACGCAACGAATGCTTTCACCACAAGAGGTCTCATTGCTGCTGGCAACCAACTACCAGCATGTAGTTTGTTGTATGGTTAGAGCCTTTATACTACTTGTAACTAGGACAGCCACCTAGGGCAGGGTGTAATAGTATTTATGGTTTGACATTCACAAATCATTTAAACTGTTAACGAATGGAAAAATAGAATGTGATTATCAGAAAGTTAATTTAAAAGTGATTCTCTCGGAAATATTTTCGAATTCATGAAGTTACCAATCTCTTTTCACCAAGAACGCCATTCCGTGCGCTTTCTGAGTACACCAATTTTAAAACGTCTGGGAGTCAATCTTCTCTTTTTGCGATATTACATAATCTTATAGGTAAGCAACCAAGTGGCATTACTTGAGTTATCAACAACATCTGATTAGTCATACAAATTGCAAATAACTGAAGAAGGTTAAGGTGTTCATGTTCAAAACTCGCCATTATGTAGGCTTCTTCTAAAAAGTCCTTACCCGTATTTGCGCCATCTTTTTGAACATTAACTGCTACTGGAATTTTAACGTTTTCTCCTCCTGATACCCAAACTCTTTTGAACACTTTTCCAAATGCGCCGAATTCTATTATACCCACTTGTTGAAGCTCAAATTCTTTTATCACTCTTAGTTTATCTAAATTTGTTTTCACATTTGTAGGTCGCAAGGTTATGGTCTTCACAGCCGGTTAAAAGCATAGTAATTTTCACAGCCTCTTTTTCGCTTTAGATTTTTCTCTGAAAAGTATCTATATATCATTACTAAAACTAATATAATTATGAATACGGTTAGCGTTTTTGCAGTCGCAGTAGATAGGCGGTTAGTTGATGATTCAAAGCAGTAGGGTTCATCCATAGGGTCTTGCAAAAATTCATCGAAATAAATCTTATGGGGAAAATGGCCAGAGCAGGCGGTCGTCAGTGCAATCGAAAGTGTTTTAGTCAATTAAATTCATTTAAGAATTTTTAAAATGTTGGCACTTAACCTATACCAATAATAAAGAGGAAATATTTGATTGTTATTTGACGGAAATACTGAACCGATTTGAAAAATTCTTTCACTGTTGGGAAGATACACTCCGATTTACATTAGAACAAGAGTTGCACGCTCCTTCACCGACAGTGATGGTTGGACCCGTGCAGCCGAGCTCGCAGTTGTGATGGCACGGAAGGCATGTTCGATTGATGGTCTGAGGTCTAGTACCTTCTCGTCGGAGTGCCCCCCGCAACGGTCCATTTTTTTTAACATGTTTGCATTTTGTACAGTTTGCAGGCCCTGGACCCGGATCTGAGCGGGCCCTCCACGTTCATGTCATTACATTGCTTACAAATCAAAGTATTTCTTTCCACTCTCGCCTTCGCCTCCACCGGTATACCCAGCGTTTGCAACGGAATCGTCTAATCCGACATCAAAGCCAATCTTTGGAGTGGAACGCATAGCAGATGGTCCCCCCTGTCCTCCGTTAACGTATATCCACTTATCTGCCATACGCCCTTTATATACGCGTGAGAATCTCCTTTTTTTTTGTCGGTTGAAAAAAAAAGTAAAAATGGTCGAATTCTTCCAAATTATCAAAAATATCTCTTTCGAACTGCAAACAACAGTGACAATTTAATTAAAAAATAGCTAAAGTTATTCGTCAACTTTAAACACGGACTTTTTTTTCGAAATTAAACTTATAATAAAAGGAAAGTGGAATTATTTTAGCTTAACACGCAGAAAACTAAATATTTGTGTAATATTTAGTTTTAGTTAAGGAAAGTGGAATTATTTTAGCTTAACACGCGGAAAACTAAATATTTGTGTAAAATACCTATTTAAAGAATATTCAATGTATAATTTATTTGCAAAAACATGCTCAACATGATTACGCATAGAGTATCTGTTTCTTATTTCAACCGTTGTTACTCGCAATAACATTTATGCTTTCGTTATTTCAAATGCAGCATTAAGATGATCCGACTTCAAAAACTATTAAATTGAGTTGATTAATTTAACTTCAAAAACTATTAAATTGAGTTGATTAATTTAAAATTTAAACATTGTAGAGAAGCATTAAGATTGTGATAGTATCACTTGCATTTTCCACTGCTTGACCGCTCAGGACGGAACCCCGAATAGTTGTTGTTGAAATTTGTTATGTAACCGTCTCATTGTGTGTTATCGATTGCATTTTCTTTTAACCATTTCTTGAACAAGTCTTGCACACTTAAGACTGTGATAATGAGTACCCTTATTATTATAGTTCAGGTAAGTTTGTGATAAATAAATTATATTTTACGAACAATTACATTAATTTTTCAGCCTTAATTTTTATTTTTTGCAGTTAATTCTCATCTACACAGTCCATGTCTTAAGTTCTATTGACGGACTAAGTTACATGGATCCTATAAACTTCCGACCTCTTCCGCAAAGAGACAACCCTTGCAACCCACTCTACTGGTACCCAAGAGAAATACCTGCTTACTGTTACGAACAGAACATTAAGAAGCCCAATATACCACTTCCACCACCAAGGAACTTAACAGATCCAGCACCACCAGGAACAAACATTTCTTTGCCGTTACCGCCGCCGTATTTCCAGCCTTTCGTGCCAATTATACCACCACCTCCTCCGCCACCAGTGATGTATCCTTTATTGCCACCATTATACCCTGGTATACATGTATTTCCTGGCTATCCTGCCGTGCCTAATACAGGGTTTAGCTTCCCAAATATTTTACCAGGCCCATCGTTCTCTTATCCTGGTTTCCATTATCAAAATCCGGGTTTCGTTCCTGGGCTGCCAGGGTTGGTGTCCAGGGATGGTGGCATAAACGTGATGCCGTTCACTGACGCGTATTCTGATCTTCTCAGCCGGTACACGAATCGCATGATGATAAAGAAGCATGAGCATTATTTGAAGGGACGACCTTGGAGTCGGCATAGAGATTGATTTGAATTAATTTATATGGTTAGAAATTTATAAAAAAAATAAGTGGCGATTTGTTATTTAAGTAGTTTTATACATTTTATATTTTTTCTTAATTCAACAACAATACATAAATGTAAATTGTGTGATGCTGAGTTTATTATCGTGAACTTTAATTAAAATACATCAAAAAGCATAATTAACAGTAGTAAAAAATAACAGTGGTAGTAAATACTGCAGGTTACATTTTAATTTTAAAGTTATAAGGAACGTTTCAATATTGGCCGATCTGAGTGCTCGAAATCTTTGCTTCGCATTAGTGGAAACTGCTAGAAAAAATGGAAAATGCTAGAGGAGGCCTATGCCAAAAGGCAAACTGAGATAAGAGACATAATATGAAGAAAATAAAGGCACCAATAAATCTCAGAATCAAGGGCTGTAATAAATAAATAAATAAATAAATAAGTGAAACTAAAATAAAGAAATGCCTGTCAATAATTCGCTTATTAAAAGTCGTCACCACTGGCTACGTACCAGGTATTGAATTTAGAATTTAGATCAGTTATAACCGGGTGGATTGCCAAACTAAAAATGGCTTGCCCGAGCGGATCACCCTGTTGACAGCCTACTGCCGAAAGAAGAAGATTATTTTGATATATTAATTTAGAAGGTGAACTATAACATTGCCAAAGGTAGCTAAAGATTGCAGGTGTATGATTTTTAATTTCCGTCAATAGGGCGCCTCTGTCTACAGCGTTGAAGCCATTTTTTACGTCCACCTTCAGCAGCACCTCACTGGTCCCTTGCTCGATGTAGGTTCTGGCAGCATGGACGGCAGCTTCGCAACCGCCTCTGCTGCCAAAACCCAGTTGTGTAGGCTGAAATCAGCTGCATACATTAGGTATTATATGTATGCAGCAGATTTTAGACACCATCCGACGTATGCCGCCGTCCTTTTTAATAAGAGCACACAGGTTGGCTACGTAAAGTATATTGATAGAGTTGGTGTTAACCTTTCCTGACTGCATCAGATTCGCCAGCAGAACAATGGCGTTTTATAGGTTTTACCGGCATCCCCGACAGTTCCACCCACTAGGTCCTTTAGGTGCTGTGGGGTTAAACCATCGAGACAGCCGTAAGAACCGTTTTTAAATGACATTATTGCTGCTAGCACCTCCGATGATGTCACTTCGGGTGTGCTCGCGGCGGGATCAGGCGGGTCCGGCAGGCATGATGCTGCTGAGGGTGGAGGATGTTTACTCTGCAGAGCTGCAAGCGTCTCCTCCATGGCAGGGGCGACAGCATCGCTGCTAAACAGAAGGTTAGCAGCTCCCCTGAGGTCACCATCACTGATTTTTTTTCTACAACTGTATATTTCTCTCGTACTTTATATTTTTTCCTCGAATTTAAAAAGGTGCAGTGTTCTTTATTATATAAACTATTATACATAATTTTTTGGGTGAGGGAGCTGCTAGACTCTTTGCGTTTTCAACGTGCAGCGTCCTGTAAACAAAGGCTGTTCCCAACTCTCTGTTGTATTAAGGTTCACGTCATTATTGATTGTTTAAGTCAGTGCGGTGCATACTGTATGCCTAGCACCGCGTGGAATTCTTTTAACGACTGGACCGTTTAATTTATAGTTGCTTAAAATTTTCCGAATGGGGGGAGACAAAAGGCAGTTGTTTGGGGAAGAAGGGCCCACAGACACTAGGGTTGGTGAAGCCTTGTGGGCCCTACCACTGTGTATCCGAAAGCCTTTCTGCCCCTTGAAGTATTTTGTTTGGAAACAAATAGGACAGTGCACGAGATTGCTAGCTGAAGTGTCACTAAACTGTTGTACAGGCTGAGTCTGCGCCTAGACCCAGCCTTTTTGTTTCTATATTAATAAATAATATAGAAAACAAAAGAAAATTATGAAATCACTTGTAGTGTAAAGCACTTGTAGATTGTAGATAAAAAACACTGAAACTATAATACATCCAATCCCAGAGGCATGCTGTTGACTGTCGAAGGGCAGGCATTCAATTCGTTTCTCCAAAATAACTAAATGAATATTTCTGGTCTGGTCTTCTTGTTCGGAACGGGTATATTTACTTAGATTTTGTTTGTAAACATCAGCAATCAGCTGATATCGGTCAGAGACACAATCTTGGTTTTTCTGCGCATGTCTGGAAACCTCACTTTTACTGTTTTAAATAGGAATATATGCAAGCTCGGAGAACTAGGTGAAATTTTAGTAGTTTATAATATTATTTTAAAGATTTTAACTAAAATATTTAATTTATTAAAATTTCCGAAAATAAATGTGTTTGTTTCCTCTTTCACTGTCATTGTCAATAAGAATTAAATTAAGAATTCTTGGCCTGCTGGCGCTGGCAGCCCCTCCAGGAATTTAGAAAGCATTAAGTAATTTTTAATATAGAAAACAAAATTATAAGATAATATTTATTAAAACAACTGAATACATTTTTAAATACATCATAGTAACTTAATTTTAATAAATCATGAAATTGTAAAAATTCTTAATTACTTAATATCTAAAAATTTCTTAACAATGGACGGATATTCTGAGGGCTTCGGAATCAGAGAATAAAATGAATTCTTTACAAAAATCCAAGTTATTTTACATTCCTACACTAAGATCTAAGTAATTAATTCCTATGTTATTATCTAAATAATTGTTAAGTACATTTTGCCACAATCCCCACAAATGGCGTGTGTAAAGTTTAAAATATTTAATACCTACTTATAATTATAAAACACAGAGCTCTGAACAAAGTAGATCCTGTATCTATATCTTGTGTGCTCGCAACACAAAGAAAGACATACAAATAAACCCAGACCCAAGAAAAAAACATCGAAATAGATCATTCCATGACTGAAATCCAACTCAGACCTCCGAAGTCTCATTTAAATGTACCTAATTAAGTAGAATGTCCCACTTTTTCCTTAGTTTATAACAAATTACCTTTTTAGTACGTAATAATTATTAACTAAAAATTATATTACTAAAAATATTAAAGTAAAATACTAATTTCCTATGGAATGTTTCGTATGGATTGGACGGACTTTAGAGACCATTTTTCCTTTTTTCTACACTATGTAAAATAAGTAACTATAATAGAGTTAGAAAAACTATAAAATAAATTCATGATCAGAAGTAAAAATCAACTAGAAATTTGGCGTAACTGTTGCACCATGAGAAACATGTTTAAGTAAAGAAGTTATAAGTTAAGATAGACCACCAAGTCCACTCTACAACCGTTTTATTTTATTGACAGTAATTGTTAAAATACTCTAATAGATAATTGCACTGCAAAAATCTAACTGATAAAATAAACTATATCCCCCTTACCACAAAAAAGTTAGACCGGTCTAAAATCGCCAATTTGTATGACGAACTAGTGAATTAAACCTAGTCTAGTGATTTAGACCCGGTTTAACTCTTTTTGTGGTAGAGCCGAGACGGCTAAAATTGGTGGTTAAAATTGCTCCGACTCAAGATTGTTGTCGTTTAAAGTTTTATTAAGTTCATTCTTACTATTTTTCTGATTTAAAAAATAAAAGTAAGTATATATACTAGCGCCACTTCGATAAATAATTAATATATTTTAAACCATGGCCGAAATAAAAAAAGCCGTCCTTGACGCCCTAGATAATCTTGCTTAGAATTTTTAAGGCTCTGTTGTGTAGCTTTCAGGTTCCCTTTATAGATAGAAAGATCGCGAGCAAGTTTTCTAAATAATAAGCTGTACTTAGTGTAAGTAGGTACTGACCTGCACCTGCACCTGCAATCCACCGCGATGTGGAATGCGTGCTAGTTACCGAAATGCTAGCGACCTCAATATCTATTACTTTTAAATTATTAACTTTAGGTAGAAATTTCAAAATTTACTTGTAGAATACTACTAATACTTTCCATAATATCTAATACTTTCCATAATATCATTAATAGCTATATTTATAACAAATTACACAATGTTAGGCAGACAATCAGTGGCGTGGCTTAGCGTGGGGGCGCAAGAATAATTTGCCGCCCTTAAATATTATATAAATATTTCAATTGATTGCGATGTACATTATACATAAAATGTGTCTATATGTTTTTTTCGTTAATGGGCATAGCACAGCTAAGAAACTGATTGTTGCTAAAAACGGCCACTTTTGGCAACAATCAGTTTCTTTCTGTGGTCTTTAACCTTAAAGCTATACAATAATGCCCTAAAAGTACTAGGCTGAATTATCTAGGGGAATACTGTTTCAAATTTTTTATATTTGCCTTAGTTTAGAAGATATTTATTTTTTTCTCGGGTGGCGCTACTTTAGCTGTGCTATGCCTCTTAAGAACAATCATAATTATTTTGAATTATACTTACAGGTTAGATTTGTACTACTTATTCGGAAATGTATTCCTCAATAGACAAAATAGCTAAATCACTCCCTTTAAGTACTCATAATGCATTTAAAATAACTTTTAACAAAAAAATCTCTCACAACCAACAAATGTTCGTTCACCCACGCCGGGTATAGAACCCAGATCAGTCAACATCACTGTGTCACTGTATTGTTTGCTAGTATTTAAGGAGACTGTGACTAGTTATTATGGACTGACTATTCGGTTACGTTGAGAATTTAAATTAACTTAAAGTTTTCAAAAAAACAGGTTACCTACGTTCAAAAACTTTGATATTTTTTTCCGAGAGTTTCGGGCTGCGCTCCATAAGGAACCCTCTTCAAAGTAAAATTACTTTGAAGACATACATCACAAAACAACAAACAAATAAAAGCAAGCAGAAACATTAAAACAGAATAAAAAGTACCTCGACCGAATTGTTTTATTTTAATCTAATAACAAAGATGGTATTGGTACATACAAGAATAAACATAACATAAATACCTAAGGCTAATAATTGTAACTGTATATTTATTAAATTGCTTTAGTTTTCTTTGAAGTGGATTTACTTCAAACGAACAAAGAGTTTAAACAATCCCATTCTGTTTTAATCGTTTAATGTAATTGAGAGCTTGTTTTCAGCACTTCCACCAAATTATAAACTAGCAAAAATTTTAACCAAAAACCAGAATTCTTGCACTTAGATATTAAGTTCGGCCAAATTAATGTTTTTTGCTCATTCGTATAAATTCTGTGGTTGGTAGTGCTTCGCTCTATGTATGAGTCGTCTGACTCTGAGGAAGATTTTTAATTTTAAGGAATCAATTTATTTTACTTAAATATATTAAACAATTTTTATTTAGTCACAAATATTCGAATCTACTAAAGTGGCCACTTTACAAATAATACTAAGCAATATTATTATAAGGAGCATGTTTGATAACACCATTTTTAAACCTCATTAAACCTGAGGAATCTTCTAGTAGCTAAAATCTCAGCATATTGCTTTAATATGAATTTCACGTAGTTCTTAAGATATTAATAAAGTCAATATTATACTTTAATTACTAAAAGATTTGTGTAATTCATAAAATCGATCAATCAATAAACTTGCGTTAAATACATAAAACAGTTTTTTTTCTATAAAATTATATTGCCGTTTAGTTGCAATCCCGAGACCCGCTTGTTTTGTAAGTAAAGTACGATGGCCAGCACATCAAGCTACCTAGCTAATTAATGAGCACGACGTAAACCGGGTCTTCATTAGGGGCAGCCTCGAGCCAAACAGGTGCCTCGAACCTAGACTATTGTGCAACAAAAACAATATATTGATGTGCTGGCTACTGTACAAAAATACTTACAGTAAAAGTGAGCACTTAATTACTAGATAATACGTACCTATAAAAATTCTAAATAGCTGCCATAAAAAGGGCGTTCCTTATTTACAGATAAATCAATAATTACCATTTTATGAAAAACATTAAATAGGTATCTAAAATATTAATAAGACGTTCAAATGGATTGCTTAAATTCTACAAACGTGTAAATAATTGCATACAGTACTTAAGTCCTAAGTGAGTAATGAAGTTAAAAACTGTTATTATTTTAACATTATAATTATTTAAACTTAAACTTTTAAAATATCTACCTAACTGTAGTTTACTTGAACCTTGTCCACCCCGGGTGTTCACAATCCCTTAAATCGAGAATTCATAAGGTTTATAATGAAACGATAACCTGTTGACTTTGTATGAATTAACAAGCTACATGACAGTATTACAACATTGCGACGAAGCAAACTACAGCCTTAACTCACTTGTGATGAGCCATTCAGCTTACTTCAAAAACCTTTACAAACTCACTAAACGAGACGTGCCCTCAGAAGTTATGGCTTGCGGACGCTTGCGCAGGAGGCGGCGGGGTCACATTCATACCCATGTTATCATACGAATAGTCCAGCGTGGTATCTTCAGCAGGGTGACGATTACTGAGGCTAGTGCTAATGGTCTTCGGAGTAGTCGCCCCTTGACTCTTCTCAGTGTGCGAGGTTCTGTTATCCAAGTCGCGGACGTTCAGAGGCTGCTGGTTACGTTTTGGCGGGTCTGGGTTTCGTATTTCGAGTTTTAGCTCGTGCTTCGGTTTCGGCAGCTCGACCGCGTGTGGGTTGTGGTGAGTCAAGTCTGTGGGGTACTGCTTTACCCGGTTCTGGAATGATAAAATTTATCTGATAATCTATTTACCGGAGCAGAGTAGCAAATATGATTCCAGAATAGTTCTTCCATCTTATCCATTTAAAGCTCCCACACTCATAAAAAATATTATTGCAGTAAACACATGGGTGAAAATCCCAAGCGAAAAAAAAACATGGAAAACTTGATTTCGGTAGTGCAATGTGCTCGTTTATAATTAGGATATTTTTTTTAGTAGTGTAAGTACTTCTCCACCTTGGCAAAAAAAAATCATTGAGAAAGGGCTTCTATAACAACTAAAAAAAAATTGTCGAAGTGTCATTTTATCATCGCGGTGGCTTGTCCTAAACCCAATTTCACTCGTAAAGTATCTTCTCCTACAATCACGTTTACGTTTTTTCATTCCTCGTATTTTCCTCGCCTAGGATTAGTCCAGCCTAACCTCTAAGTGCATAAGCGCCGCTTAAAACTACCTTGTGGTTCCCCACAAAAAATTAAGTTTATCATTTCAGTGATGATGGGACAAATTTTACTTTCATTTCGGTGGTCGTTATTAATTTCGGTGGACTCTTTAATTTTCAGTACAAACTCTATCATTTCGGTGTACGATTTTATCACCTCGGTGGAAACTTTTCATTTCAGTGGACTCATAAAAATTTTAAACTTAAATATTTCATTAACTTTTGATTGTAATGGATGGCCACTCACGCATATTTTACAAAACAGGTTAAAGTTTTATTAGACACTAAATATATGTCAATAACATTAAAAATAAAAAAATCTACCTCAATGATAAAAATAATCAGCTTGTTGATTTTCACCCACATATATCAAGCTCTGGCTAATCGATAGCATTTTCACATACTTCTCTCTTGAATTCGCAAACCTCATTCAAACAATTTTGTCCATAACTTCACTGTTCTTTCAAACTAACAGAGCAACTTTGCTTTGGTTAGTAGGATGTCAGGTAGGAGACAGAAATGAGCAAATCTTGACTTACCTTGGAAGGTTGCAGTTTTTGTCTTATATACTTCCAGCTAAGCTTGCCCCGGTGGCTTCGCACGAAGCTAGCGCAGCGGAGTAGCATCATCAGAGCCAGGAGCGCTAGTGCCACGCTGCTGATGATCAGAGAGGCTCTGGCTTGAGCCTGTACACCTAGAAATCAGAGTAAAGTTGGTCAGTCAAGTGCTTGAGCCTTTAGTCAATTAAAATTATTGTTATCTATGTAAAACTGACTTTTGACTGCTCTTTAGCTTAATTGGCAGTAATGTATACTAGGATTTGTGTGCACCTGTGTTAGATTCCCGGCGGCGCGAACATTGTTATGACGAATATCGATGTTTGTTTCCGGTCTGGATGTTCGTCTCTGTATATGTTTCGGGCACCCTAGATACAGGTTCTTGCTAGTTGGGGGATCTGAGTGTGATGCGTTATTATTATTCTTATAATAATAATTATTATTCTTATAATAATAATTCCCATATTTATTTTAAGCCTTACAACCTTTTACATCATTGACCTTTAGGTGATAGACAAAAAATTGTTTATAAATAAATTAACGCTTATTTATTTCACAATTTTACACCGTCATCGGAGCTGTTCATAACGAAAAAAAAGAAAAGCAATAAAATTACCAAATCCGGTGAGAGTTAACATCGCTTTTAAGCAAAATCAGAATATTTTACACCACAAATTAAAAGGCATAAAAGCATCAAAATGTGGGAGCATTAAACAACACGCAGACAGAGCAGAGCTTACGTTGAGAGGCTTTATTAGTAGTTACTGAGTCCAACAAACTATTGTGTTATACGGTACAATGCTGTAGGTAAGTACTTTAATAATACATTATTGAGAGAGCTGTCTTAACCTAACGTAGACTGAGAATGATTTTTCACATGCTTTCATTGGAACACCCTCTAAAACACTTGGCCAAAACCATAAGTGTAACATAGTTTTTTATCTCGAGAGAAACAGCAGTACCATATACTTTGGTTGGTTTTATGAGCTGATACAGCTGAGCGCCTAACACACACAGCTAACTTATTGTCATGGGGTCTATGTTGAACAAGTCCTAAAATTGTTTTTTTTTTTAAACGTGTTAGTTTGAATAGCTGCATTCGCTAGCTTTTGCATTTGCTAAATTGATCAAGAAAACATTAATAATATCGCAGTGCAGAGCATTCGCAGTGCTGTTGAATAAATTTTTACCTACTTCGCCAACTTCACAAACTTAAAGCCAAAACATGGATTTTACAAAATAGGATTTTTAATTTTTTTTTACAAAATACGTTATATTTACTAAATTACTTACTTCTAAAATCAGGTGAAGTGCCTGCGCCCTCAGATCTGCTTATATATCTCAGATCATGAATATAACCTGAAACAAGAACAAAAAATATAAATATTATTATTTGTAAATGTATGTATTTTTATATTAACTCAGAGCCCCATCTGGGTATAAACTGTATCTTGGGAGCCCAAAGCATATAAGTACAAAGTCATACAAACACACCTGGAGCCAGAAAACTGCAGCAGCAAAGATCCTGAGTGCCATAAAACTCAAAATATTTATTTTATATAGGTACGCCCTTACACCGATAATACCACGCAGGTTTCAAGTAGTCTGCATCTGACCAAATAAAAGATTTACGAAGTAGTGATCCATCATTTGATCAGTGAGGCATTATCAGGCATTATGTCTAAAGCCCTGTAGGTCCGGGCGTAAGAAAAGGTCTACGGTATGCCTGCCTGTCGTAAGAGGCGACTAAAAAGGGTCTTTGGGGTCGTGGGTGTGAAGGGCGGGGGCCCGACACACTCATCAAACCGCCCCGAGATGGGCGGTGGCACAGCTTGTGGCACTGTGCCGCCGCAGCTCCAAAGGCGAGCCGGGGAGGGAACAATAAGCCCTCCCCGAGCACGAAGCTCATAGATAGTAGCTGAGCGTGGGAAGACTTCGGACGCTATAATGTGTGGTTCCCGGGGTTCTTCCCAAAAGCGCCAAGATGGCCGCCGGGGGGTTTTAGAGGGTGCGAGCCCCACATACCCCCGACGCTCCCCCGAGCGTCGGGAAGTGTGATAGGCATTTCCCCTCGTTACAAAAAAAAAGGCATTATGTCTAATTCTACATCTGACTCTCGTCAATAAGAGTCATAGCACAGCTAAAGTAGCACCTCCCGAGAAAAAAAATAACATCTTGTTAACTAAGGCAAATATCAAAAATGTATTCCCCTAGTAGTTATATTAATCGTAAATCAAATCCTAATTTTCTTCAGGGATTTTTTCCCGCTTTATTTGAAAATAAGAGCATTTTCAACAGAGATGTGTTGTTCTTGATGAAACCGTTAAATATTTAGTTATATGAAACAGTTGAGAATGTTACGATTCAATGAACCACGAGAGAGAATCTTCCTTGTTCTGTAAAGGACCAATAAATAAAACTAATTAAAATATAAAAAGAAACAAATGAACAGGCTTGTATGTCAGTAAAGCAAATAAATACAAGTTGCGCAGCACCGACAGGACCCTCCATGTAAGGTAGCACATTTATTGCAAAGCACTAATAATCAACTTTCGACGGGGTGACGGCGTAGCGCAGGGCAGCCGACCGTGGCTGTTGCTCTCTAGGGTTACTTCTCCTTTGCTTTTTATGTTTCGACGAGCTTTCCCGGCTTACTTCGTTATGCCATAGAATATAAGATACTACAAAAGACTTGGCTCTATAGACTATGTTCTTTTGACTGCCCAGATTGGCCGAATGAAAAAAAAAAAACAACAACAACAAACCACCTGTCAAAATATGTAAACGGAAAAAATATTGCACCTTGGGTTATATATTTTTTTTTTTTTTTTAAAGTTTATAACAGTGGTATTTATTCAATATTTCATATGTACATGATATTATGTTTTTAAATATTACTTTAAAATAAACTAAACAAAGACATATTTACAAATAAAAAATGGCCTCCAAATCGCTGCCACCGGAAGGTACGGTGCCTAGCAGGCTGGCTGCGTTACCTCTCTGAATGGCCAGACTTATTCTCTGGCCAAGGTACGAGCCAGCCCGCCGGTCACCGGAATGGTCGATCAGACGCGTCGATAATTCCTTAAATAGTCGACGCGCCCCTGGCCCCCAAGGCCCTAAAGTTTCGACCCCAAACGGCACAAACTCATATTGCTGACTAATTGCCGCGTATTTGCGCCGTTTGAGGTCTTCGGCAGCTGCGGCCGCCGCGCCAGCCTCACCTGATGTTCTTTGCACGTGGCAAGCCGCCATGGTGTCAACACACGTGGCGTCCCACACCAGCGGCCTGCCACGTGTCCAGGGGACGATAGTCATACCGTCGGGCCTCTTTCCGTCGTCTCGCGCCAGACCGTTAGGTTCAAGAACGGCCGGCACGTTGACAGTGGTAAGGGCCCGACGGATAATGTCATTTAGACTGGCGTGGCGAGCCATGCGACCAGCGCTGCGCATACAGGAGAGGCCGTGGTGGCCGAGGTGATCGACCATATCTCCACAGTGGCAGCGATGAGGAAATGGGTTGGGTTATATTATTTGAGTTTAGGTAAGGATCCCTAATTTTTTTGAAAATCTAATATAGCCTATGACAATCGGGGTTAATGTAACTTTCTACCAGTGAAAGAATTTTTCAAATCGGTTCAGTATTTCCGGAGCCTATTCGTTACAAACAAACTAAACAAACAAATCTTTCCTCTTTATAATATTGGTATAGATAACATACATACATAGATAGTTATTAGAGTAAGCCACTCCATTGTGTTTCCAATTTTAACAAGAGACTTTAGCTGACATTCACAGTCGTGTCGCAGCTCAAACTTGCGCTCCAAAGTATCAAAATGACATTTTATATCGTTCTCCGCTCTAAATTGGTATACATAGTCGAGTTTCGACTTCGTGATAGTGAAACATTTGGTCAACAGAGATTAATACGACTCGAGTCAGGATAATCAGTACTTGGCATCGTCTTGTCGGAGTCTACCTTCCGAGTCTACTCTACCGAGTAGCCTCTAAACTTAGAGGTTTACCTTCTTATTCATAAAAAGTTAAAGAGCATTTTAGTTATTTGACGTATGTCAATTTAGACTGGATGTCACGTATTTACCATACAAAAAACCAGAGAAGTAGACCTCCAGTAACGCTACTTAAAATCTACTGTATCTTTATGAATAAGACCGTTAGAGTCTAAACACTGAATGTGAATATCAGCCTTTCCGTCTCTCAAATGTTAATACATTTATTAAAACAAAATATTGGTATATCTCCGGTACATCTACCTCTTGTACATTCTTATAATTAATTTTGGTAAAGCCAGGTTTTTTATTATGAATTTTATATAAAACTCTTTATTGGACATAATTAGGATATTTTAAAACAATTCCCATTCCAGTATCTTCATAAGTTGATACAATCAATATCTTTATACGATCACAATATCTTTAAATATATTGCAATATTTTCCTTAGTTTGATGTGATCCTTGCTCCTAGGATCCGAATGGACGTGCCATTTGCAATTATAACATTTGGAAACTTGCGTCTAACATTTCTTACGAAGTCAATTAATATCTTTGCATTTACTTGAAAACCCTATCTTTATAACATTTTCCAATGGAAGACCCTATCAAAGCAAAAAGCACTCTCTTCACATTTTATAGAGTTGTTTTTAAAACATAAAATTTTATTTGGATTTTATTGTTGCTTCCCGTTTCTAGACTTCATCAATCTCTTATTGGTTTATGATTGCCAGATAGAAAATCATAGAATCCCCGTTGAGATGAGAAAATAGTTAATAATTTATTTATTTTCTGCGAATGTGCAAACATTCTAACTACTTAACTCTTCAAAGATTATTTTTTCTCTTCAATTTGTATTTCAGTAGTTTTCAGTTTATGCAAGTCCAGTTTAGATAGGATTTTATAATAACAGAAGACACAATAGTAATTAAGTGATAAAAAGTCAATATTCGTTAATGTTTAGGTGATTAGTATGATTGAATATAAGTGAGTAGGTTATACGGCAAAATGTTTTCTCAATTTAATTTTCATAATAACGTGATGATACCAAAATGGTCAAAATACGATTTTTTTATCGAACTTTTAACACTTACTAACTTGTGAACAACTGTGATTGACCCCTTGGTTGCGAACGTTCTGATTTCAACGAGAGACGTCTGCCTGCCTGCACCGTGGGCGGTTTGCGGTTTAAAACCGGTTATACTAAGCGTTCAAAGGAATATAGGCTTTAAATTGTTACAAATACTTTATTTTAAAATCTTTAGTCTCTCAATAAGTTTTTAACTAAAAATTTCGAATTTTATATTTTGTTACAGCTCTTGAAATTTCCGATAATATTCGTCAAGGCACTTTAATAGTCTGCTAGGAAGTTATGAAGATTTTTAAGGAATATAAAGTTCTATGAACTGTCAAGCGAGAGCGATTTTCGCTTTTGCAAAGGATATCGCTTTGCCGGGACGTGGAGGTTGTTTTGCATTTTTTTTGTTTTCTGTTTATGGTATGAGTCATCATGGACGTTTCGCTTACTTATATGCTGATGCTAATAAGCTATTTGAAAATGTCGATGATTATTTTATTTTTAGTTGTTATCACTTTGTTCGTACAAAACTAGACAGAAAAAGATTTTGATCCGCGCCAGTTTACTGACAGCTCCCCGATGGTACATTGTGTTCACCCGAATACTACGCGAAGACACGAACCCGGCCACATTCATCGCGTTAACACGAATATTTGCTGTAGCTCCAGCATAATAAAACTATGCCACAATATTGTATACCTATAAAATTGTCCTTGTAAAAATATACATTTTCTACTTAGATTCAGACCACAAACTTTCAAGGATGGTCGGTCATGGCGAATGCAAGACGGATAACAAATTAAAAGTCTTTTAAAATCAAACGGCATATCGGTTGGGTTCATTGCGGGATCCTCGAAGCTTTTATTATCATCGCGTATCACATTCAACAGTTTAACGTATAACAGCGTCTTCACCGGCCCCGGAGATAAATGCCCAAGCCTTGAAATAAGGGGCGTCTAAGATTTGGGTTTTGAAGGGTCCCTAACCTGAAAGAACAGCCTTAATCCTGGAGAAGAATAACGAAGCTGATATTTTAAATAGAGATGACCAATGGCCAATAACGTGGTTTGGATTGATTCATTTCTAGATAAATTCAGCCTTTTAAAAAATTTACTTACTAAAAAAAAGCAATAGTGCACGCATACGCAATGTAGCTAAACTTTCAAGGTAGTTTTGGTGACACGAAATAATTTTCCTGATATGAATTATAATATCTTACCTTGACATTCCTTTACGCACAGACCCGCGTCATAGTTGTGATGAGTCTTATTGCAAATGTCATCGCAGGGTTCACAGCGATCTGTCTCCGGGGAGCAGAACTCTCCAAGCTGGCAGGTCAACTGTCCACACTTGATTCCGTCCAGGGTCAGCTGGGCCGTTGCTGCACCAGCTGCTAGAGCCAGGGTGAGCAGCCGTGACATTCTGGAAACCTGGGATGGCAAAGAAATTACAATTTAATTTAACGATCCCATGGGAATCAAAAGCGTGTATGCTTGTATGCTAAGTAGGGGTATAGGCATTGGATTCTTTAAAGATTTTCACTTGTTGTTCCATAGAGGATGACTCTATGGAATGACTGTTAGATGATTTAGTCTTTCAGCTGCCATTGCTGCTTTTGCAGGGCAATAATTTACAATCTTTAAAAATATTTATTAAAAAGTTGTTTTTTTTTAATAATTTCGTACCCGATTTCATCATACAGACAACCATAAAATACAGACCACTTATTTGAGTTGAAGCACTTGTTTACAAAAATTGTTAAGTTAATGGATTTTTTCAATATCAGTAATAAAATCATTTTTCAAATATATTTTTGCAGTAAAGTAAACAATTTATTAAATGAAATCTGCAAAGTAAATATAAAAGTCAGTCAATCGTGAATACGGCAGGAAACATTTATTACTCAATCGTTACCAGTGAAATAATTTACTAAAAAAAATGAAATCTCTCACGTTTTGTATCATATTTTTTTATTTATTTCCATTATGCTGCTACTATGCAGCTACGCATAAATGGTATAGAGGAAACATTTTAAATATGTGTCTTTAACATTGATGTATTTAGAGAAACATACGGAAAAGAAATAGAGCCGTGTTTATAAGTACAGTGGCGGACACGGTCGGCGTAACACTTCCGGTTTTTCTGTACCTATTGCAAAATAGCTCTTGTTCTTTGGTAATACAGTCTAGGGCTGACGAAACCATAGACAAATCTGTTAGGTCCTCCTAGTCCGCCACTGTTAAAAATTAATATTTACAGAAATAACTTAATGACTTTATTGTACTTAAATCTTAGTATGTAAAAAATTTTTAAGGAGCCAACCGCTAGGGCAATGGCAACGCCGATTTTTTGATTTAAAGATAGAACAGGAGCCATTTCAGACACGTCCGTCTCTGGTCGCTGGTCGTGCTTCGCAGCTTTGATAGCGACTGACTAAGGAAAGGTGTAATATGAAACTACGCATCCTAATAATAAGTGTCCTAAAAAGGAACCTAATTAGGATGCTCATTCAGAGACTGAATCAGGAAAAGTGTAATTTTTTTTTCATATATCATTCTTGATCTTGGGCAATGGAGTAATTTGAAATTTCATACATGTTTCTGATTAGTTTCCATGTTCCTTTTATTTGGAAAATCTACCTTCGAAAACTCGAAGCAATGACATAATTTATCCGTTCTGGAGTACATTCTGGTTTCGTTGTTCCGTCCTTTCTTTTATTGTAAAGCTTAAGTTCTATCGCAAATCGTTCGCTATCAGATGTAACTTCCAAATTGATTTCTTCTGCTTCTGCTGAATTTTTTGCGTTGTTAACGCTTGTATCCATTATTTTTAACCAAGAGACACACCTCTATAAAAACTTTTGCACGATATTACCGTTTTTACCACTTTTAGCCACATTTAATCCATTACAATCGCTTACACAACAACAAAACAATCAACCAACAACAATCGCCAATGACCAGGGCTGCCATCCTTTTTTTTTTCTTTGGTACAGTATATGAATAAAAAACTCGATTTTTGGATTTCAAACCTCGTACAGTGGCGGACTAGGACTGAAAGATGCACTCGTTTACTTTTACGAAAAATAGTTATGCAAAATATTTATAATGGCCTAATTTATCTTTCAAATCCTTGTCATTTAAATTTAATTTGACTATTAAGGTTAAATAACTTACGATTTATGCTACTATTAAATGTGACTTGTAATAAAAAGTCATGCTACTTCCCCTATATCGACATCTTGTGATAATTACCCGAGGCTGATAGTTTCCTCGGGTACCTCGTATCGTATTTATACGAGGTACCTCGTACGGATTATGGTGACCCTGACTATTTAGTCATGGTTACCATATCCTAGAATGGATTGACATAAAATAAAAATCATTAACCAATCAAAGGAGTGTTGTTGTTTTGAGTGTTCCAGTCGACCAATCAGAGTTCTCCTTTCATTTAAGCCAACGCCTTTTTTCAGCAATCATACTGGGGCCGCTAGTTTATTTGCAAAAACCTACTTTCTTTGAGGATGAGCGAGAAAAATAATCCTCATATCTAATTTTCAGTGTATTTGCAAAATCCCTAGTTTTATTGCAAAAAAAAACTAATTATCAAATCTTCCTACGACATAAATACTATTTACTATGTATCCGATTCCGTTATAATTTGACTTATTATGGAGCATGCGTTGAATTGAAGGTGAAAAACATAATTTGGATGAATAATAACTAAAAATTTTCATTTTAACGTACTATTCCCCGTATTTTCTTGACGAAATGTATAGCTAGACCAATCCTTCAGAGTTTAAAATTAAGATGTTGGAGTAAGTACCAAACAAAACAAAAACTTTCTTGTGACGAATTGACAATATTAACATTTGCATTATACTCAGACAACACAGTCCACTATGAGCTGCCATGTGTGTGCTATGTACATACAAAATACGTTATGACTCACCCAGTGAAAGTTTATTATTTAAGCAGTATGTAATCCAAGGAACTACATATATTCTCTACTCAAGAAGTGATTGTAAGTCAGAGCCCCAACATGTTATCTATGATGGAAACAAATCCAAATAAGTTTTTTTTAAAAAGATTTTGAGCTTTCTTTATTATTAAAAATGAATGTTTATTAAATATACAATAACAAGTTTAAAAACTATGTTTATAAATTGTAAAATATAGGTAAAATAAATTCTAGAACTGATTTGAACTACACCATTTATCGATCGATTTTTCAAATTTGATTCTTAGATGAAATAAATACAGGTCCTTGTTTACCTACTGTTAACTAACAGTATCAGTTCTAAAATTCAATGCTGAGAGACGGGTACAACTTTGAGTCGCATAAAATACCTACAGAACTACAGTAAACCCACTGTACATACAAAATAATTTGCTAATTATCAATAATCCAGTATTCAAAATAAAAAGGCTTTTTACATCTGGTTCTCGTGGCTTTCCATTCTCTTGATTGGCTTATTAATGATGCAATATTTAATCTTTTCAGATACTTTTCAGTTAATTTTTATCAGATACTGGTGAACTAAATCTAATCCTACTATATTATTCATCTTCCTGTTCGTGTTGGAAAAAAATAGAAATTAAGTACGGATATAAGCAGTTTTTGCATAAAAACCACAATATAAATCTCAAGAAGAAAATATTTAATTTGAATTTTGTCCAAAATTCCGAAAGCGCTCCGAGTAAGTTAATCAATAATGTGTTTTTTTATAGGTATACCTAATAGTTCGCTCTATAAAAAGTTAAATGTCTTACCTCTAATAAAATTATTTTTTCATTTTCACAGTACTACAGAAACTACACTGAACTTCAGGTTGGGTACCAAACAATGGATTTAAAAGTATATCCCAGCATCATTGCAAGCATTTTACCGAGGTTTCAGTTGGTACTGTTCGTTGCTAAGCGACAAAAGGTCATACAACGTTCTTTTGAAAATGATCTATTAAAGCGTGTCTTCGTGACTCACTCACTTCTTAATACTAGAAATATGCAAGTATCTTAAATAGTATCTTTTTAAGTACAGTTTAAGAGGGATTTCGAATTCGAAAAGGACGATTTTCATCGTTTCTTTAAGTGAACCTAAAGTTGTTTTCTACATAATATAAGAAACTGTTTGAGCGAAGTAATGAGTTTTTAATACTCTTTGTTCTTCTTAAGTGTGCTTAAAATTTTTTGAAATATCTTTAAAGTTCCTGGTAACCTGTATAACAATGTATCTTGTTTTCTCCACTATTAATTAATGAGCATCTATAATTGGATCTGGATTGAACCAATTTACTTCTTCTGCAGTATTTTTTCCACTGTCGTTAATTAAGCAATTAAGCACTTAAGCATCTCTATGTCAACGGACTCTTGTGAAAATTAAAATGGGCTCCTTATGAAATTTGGATTTTCTTGTGTATGTTTCAATTAGGGATGAGGATTGCGGTTTCTAATTTCTTTTTTTTCTCCATGCAAGTTCACGGCTAAAATTTTTTTTTTATCAAAATCAATAACATGAATTATAATTTAAGCACCTAGGTAACCTATCTGGTAATATCTTTTCGTATACTGTACTTTTCATTCTACCCCGAGAAAATAATCTAATGAAAACGAACTAAAATTAGGTTTTATGAATATTAAAATTGACAGTACAATTGTGAAGATGCAAGTGGATAGTTTTAATTGGTAGATTAATACTAGTAGTAGTTTGGTTTACTTGGTTATCTGTTTGGTTTGCTATGATTCTTTAAAACCGACTCGGTTGGTATGAGGTGAAGCTAATTCGATGAGCACTTTTAAATTCTTTTTTTGGTCTTCGTTGGGAGGACAATCATGCTTCGTTAATGCTATCAATATTTGACGGGACTTTGTCGACTATAGTAGATTCTTATAGCAAAAAAAAGAGATTTCGATAACTTGCATTTGTTTGATAATTTTGTTGCCTTACAGAAATTTATAATATAGCGAACTTGTTTTTATCGATTTATTTGGAACTCACACATAAGATATTTTCTACACTTTCAAACTTAGACAAAGTAGATAAAAAATAATTACAAGAACATAAATTACAACGCCATTAATTTAACTCACAAAATTAGTGAGAATCCTTTTGTCCTTCTTGCAGAACCACAGATAGGCCGCAAAGTCAATTGTAACATTCTGCAGAAACAATGATAAAACATTGCAACACCCTGTAAACGGCGCCCAGCCCGACGCGCCGCCCCGTGAGAACGGGGATGTTGGGCGCATGTGGGCAAACACCCAGGTACCCGTGGTTGTCCTCCTGTAATATCCGGAACGTCCACTCATTTCCGGACGCCGTGTTGGACGCCTAACGGCAACGCCTCTTCGCTCAAAACTTACCGTGACCTGTCCGATGCAATAAGCGTTTTCAATTGGAACAGGACGCTGATTGTTATTTGACGGCCTTCAAACTTCGAATGCTGTTTACAGAATGCAACACGACAAACGAGGCTCTCGATGTTGATATTGCGACTGCAATTAAGTAGGGCTTTCGTGCCAGGTTAGTGTTCTTCTGGACATGGAATTTGACGATCTTCAACCATTGAAGCTCTTAGCCACAATTTGATTCTTCGCAACGTAGAAAAATATCTTTCCGTCGATGATACACTAAGAGGTAGTATAGCCATTAAGGCCTTCACAGACTATGCAAATATCTGTATCTGAGCGCATCATCTTTCAATATTACTTTCTATGTAATCCTATGGACTACTAAACACTACGCAGATAATGTAAAATCTGGGCCGTGACATATAAATTGAAAGATGGTGGATTAATATCTGCGTATACAAATATATCTGCAGATAACACCTGCCGATACAAATATGGCATAATATTTAACTGCAGCTTAATACAGGATTTATGATAAAAAAGGGGAATTTGTTATCTGATCGATCCTCGAAGATATGAAATTCACCTCGGTCCTTTTTAGCTTTATAAAAAGCTGTTCTATCCAAATTCTTCGTGTTTTAGTGCGTGTGTTTAAAGCAAGACGTGCGCCTACTTCAAAATCATAATCAACTTCTGACGTGCTGTCTAATTAATCCAGAAGCAGCGTTCTTTTCGTAAAACGCAAACTCATTGTAACACCCTATTTAAACTTTAAGTTCTTTAGCAAAAAACAAGTCTCCTCAGTCTGAAAGATTTCGAGTGATTGTATAAACTTGTAATATTATCGTATCTGCGTAGTGTGTGGTACTTTCAGATAAAAAGGTTGTATACGCAGATAAAATAATATCGTATCTACGCAGTCTGTGAAGCGCCCTACACTTAAAAACATCACAATATCGCAATTCATAATATCTATGTAGGTTGATAATATTGTAGTTAGGTAATCAGGTCAAAATCGAATGCGGAATGTCCTAAAACCGCTGCTACTTCACCATCTTCCTTCAGTCAAAATTAATGTATATGACACGATATAATGGCTGGAGTATAGCTAGTAACAATGTATATCGGTTGCTAGTTGTTTTACAGTTTCAATGTCTTGATTAATGTATTAGCTTTTTGGCATGAAAACGCTTAGCTAAAAGGATGATTGTCATGTAGTTCACTTATTATTGAATCTAGAAATGTGATGTATACTCTGCGAAAATACTCTTCAGCAGATTGAGCTGGTTGGTTATTGGCTCTATGTATTTGTCCTCTGCGAAAATACTCTTCAGCAGATTGTGCTGGTTGGTTATTGGCTCTATGTATTTGTCTTGAGACTTCTTTAACCTCTTCAAAAACCTGTCTGTAAATTACGTCCGCAGTCCGCTTTCTCTCTATTCCTTTTGTTGATTAAAGGTACTACATAAAATGTAAAAGGGGGGTGTCGTAACGTGACCTTCATGAACGATAAGCGCCTTACCACAAAAAAGTTAGGGTGGTCTAAATGGAGCCGTAAATAATGTACTAGTAATATCATTAAATTGTTTAAGTATTATTGTTATTAAAGTTTAATAGTACAATGAACCCTACACGTTGAATGTCTACCCTTTGTCTAAAGCTTATGAAAATAGGCTTAACAATACTAATGTTGTATATTATTCGTATATTATTGTTAAGGTTTTAGAGGGGTAGAAACAGATTCAAACCCACTATTTACTAATTAGTCTGGCACGGTCAGAACAACTTCTTTGTTATCTCGTAAAACCTATATTTAGTCAGACACCCTTAAAATCCCCTTTCGCTGAATTGAATTAATCATGGGAACAATTTTTAACAAATACTTGTTTATACAATGTAAAAATTGCCTCCCTCCCCTAGTTGAAATTCAGTAGGGGAGGCCTGTATCCAACAGTAGATGTCTCTTGACTCTCGGGTATGATGATGATAAAGCGAGGCTATACTTGTGCTCTTTTGTAGGCATGAACAACGCAAGGATGAAAGAAATTTAAATTTGTATACTTCGCGTTAGTTCGACCTTCTTCCCCTTCAACACTTGTCACGTCGTTGGCATATGCTAGCCGCATCAGTATTCAAGATGTGTCGCCTAGGCTAACCTAGCTTTGTGACGTGCGTCCTGCAGTTTGCTTTGGGGACAATTAGATACGATAACGATACTTTTTGAATGATATTCTTAAGCTGCTTCGCCTTTTTGCCGAATAGGATACTAATTTTATTAATTAAACTAGAGGCTGCCCCGCGGTTTTTCCCGCGCAGATTTCTCATAAACACTAAATTCCCGTTTTTTCCCGTTCCCGTGGAAATTTCGGGAAATCCCTTCTTAGTGCTCCCCTACACTCCCTAAGGAACCTACATGCAAAATTTCAGCCCGCTACGCCCAGTAGTTTCGGCTCTGCGTTGTCTGTCAGTCAGTCAGTCAGTCAGTCAGTCAGTAACGGAAGAGTTTTATATATATTGATGTACCTATTGTATATAACTACTCTATCAATAAGCTATATTTTATATCCCATATTTAACAAATTATAATTTGAATATTGCCCGAATACTTACATTTATATAAAAAACTGTTTAAAGTTTTCCCAAACACATAGAACATTTTTTGAAAATTCAACAGAGTCAAGAAAACCAGGCTATGCTAAAAATTTTATATTCCATTATATAAAAAACTAGAGGCTGCCCCGCGGTATTTCCCGCGCAGATTTCTCATAAACACAAAAATCCCGTTTTTTCCCGTTCCCGTGGGAATTTCGGGAAATCTTTCTTAGTGCTTACCTACACTCCCTAAGGAACCTACATGCCAAATTTCAGCTTTGTACGCCCAGTAGTTTTGGCTCTGCGTTGTCTGTCAGTCAGTCAGTCAGTCAGTCAGTAACGGAAGAGTTTTATATATATTGATATTATTTCAAAAAACTTGATGGTTTCAAGGTAATCTACTGACGAAGTTGGACTGGCATTGCCGTCTTCGCCTAAAGGCAATATTATTGAAATCTATTTTAAGATCTGATCGCAGATGAACGGAATGCAGGGAGTATTTTATACCTCTATTTTTTTATTTTGTTTTTCTGCTTTTATCGAAAATTTTAAGTCTTGCTTGTAAGTAAGACCAAATACAGTCGACAAATTTGTTCAGGATTCCTACACAAATTGCAAACAGTTTAATTTGAAAAACTTTGTATATAACTTTTCTTATTACCTGTAAGATAAGATAAGATAAGAGAATTCTGTACCTTGGTAGTTATTGGTAAATCGCAAATTTCCTTTTTCTTGGTAATATCAAGATAAACGTGCCCGTCACCGCAGGATCGAAGATTGTATCCATCTTAATAAGAAACCAACAGATGGAATATTCCTATAAACATATATTTATAAAAGAGATCGGATATTAAAATTTTATACTATTGGGTAATTGGTACTTTGGAATTGGTATTGGTATTTTACTTTTGATGTAAAATAAAAAAAATCCAAAAAACATCCTTGATGGAGATAAATTGATTGTCAAACAAGGGCCGCAAAACTTAACACAGATAGGCAAGCCTACTGCCGACTATAATATCCGTTCTGAGACAACTGTTACACCAAGACCATCCATCTAGACCGCAATACACTTCCGCACTACGCCACAGCGTGCCTTCAAAACGGAAACCAATCAAATTATTCTGCAAGTACATTGAATGTCCATATTATCTTCAATCTATAGATATAAAATAGTCATGTTAGTAACACTGTTAATACTTAACTCAATAACATCAGAACCGAATGGCTGATAATTTGTAGCTAGCTTAGAACACGGAGCAGGCTATTGATAAGTACTTTTTATCTTTTTGTATTTTTTTATCTTTCATTTAACGACAGATTGTTTGTGTTGTATTTGTTTGAAAGTATGTGAAAATGTATTAACATTATCGCTGTGATTGATATTTTACAGATTTTGATAATAACAGCTCAGTGTTTCGTCGCAGAATTCACACTAAACAAGGCAAGGCAGACTTAGACATATTCATACATCACGAGTATGAAATAATAAAAAAAATATCAATTATTAGGAAGGTCTCATTAAGAAATACATTTTAATTTATAAGTGAAAGGTATTATTGCAGCTTGCTACTTCACTCGTTCTACTCCTTGTTAAGAGATCCGAGGAGAGGAAATATTAATAAAGTGTTCTCAAGTGATTGTATATTTCACCCTTTCGAGGAGTTGCTTGCTTCTCCTAGTGCGCTTTAGAGGTATTAAATTTTAATTGCGTATAGTCTTGATACTTACAGATGTTAGGTAACTAATTAAATCTGTCTCTAGAAATAAACAAAATAATGTTTTATTAAAAAAAACATGTAAAAGAAAAAAAGTCTCAACATAACTGCATTGAAATCGTACTAACCAAAACTATAAACATGCATATAATTAGTGTCACGTATTACGGTAAGTGATTTTATGATTCTTCCATTAAGTAAATATTTATTGTTCTTATACTGGGATTTGACACGATTTTATAAATCTGCACGTTTTCTTCCGCATTACTTAGATATTTAGAATTCTCTTTTAATTAATTAGTAGGTAGGTAAAAAAAACTTGGATGCCTTTTCGTTTTACTAACGTGATTATTTTATTTTACGATTATAGAACAACTCTGTTTTCTGCATATTTTACAGACGAGACAGTGGTAGTAATGCGCAGGGGGGTGAACAATGGGTCCATCGGACTTGAATAAGTTTTTTTTTTTATTAAACAAAAAATTTAAAAAGTATTTTTTTTTAAATAATTTATTAGAGACTGCATGATATTACTCAAAAATTTTAAATTAGCTCCAGAAACCACTCAATCAATAAATATGTTTCTATTTATAATTATGTGTTTTCTTATTTATTATTATTTTTTGTAAATACTTGTTTATAAATTTAATCTAATATTAATTGTTAAATAATAGTTTTACCAGTTAAACTTTGGTTGGATACGAATATATAAATATTGACGGTATAAGTAATATATTATTTTCCCAAATTTATGAATCAGCCAGTAATTAACTTTCATAATGCAAATAAAAGCGCAAGCGAAGTAAACGCTACTGCTCATTAAAATAATAATAAAATTAAGTTAAGTACAGCATCTACGTCCTGTAATAATTGCTTATGCATCTTGATGATTTTCAGCATTTTGATGATTTTCTTTGCCTTCAGATATTGCTTTTGCTGTAGTTGTTACATAGGAAGGCTCTCTTATTGGTCTTCCTCGTGGCAAACATGGGTCTACCAACTAACTCAAGTAAAAGTTCAATTCAATTTGAGACATAGACAATGGAAGAGTCACGTTTATTCCTTATGACCTGGGTTAAGGCAAGATATCTTAATTGTTAATCATACAAACTATCGATCCTTTAAGCTCTAAGGATCGAGTAATGTCTACCGTAACTCACTGATAGATATGATTATTCAATTCTGAATTAACTGACGTCATCAACCTGGTATTGTTACGGTCAATAACATTTTGATCCTCCTCAATGCCAGCAACCAATGCATCTGTCCTCGATTGTACGTATCGGGCTATCATCTCAGCTATCACAGTGGGATTCTTGGGCTTTTTGATCCAGCCCTGATAATTCCTCAGTGATGTTTCTCCAGAGATCTGGATCAACAGTTCTTTAGCTACGTAAGCTGTAGAGCTGTAATTAGTAGACCGAACTATTCCAAGGTCACGCTTGAATCCATAGTACCTATTTCCATTCACAGTTTGGATGGCGGCCATGTAGTTGGTGATCTCACCATCTGTTAAGACATCCAGGGACATCCATGCAAACGTTGGGAATTTTCTCATAGCTCGCCCAGTAACTATGAAAGCTGTTAACCCAGTCCCGCCAACTTGATCGAGGGTTAGTCGAACTCTGAGTGCGTGCTGAGGGATATCACGCGACCATCTATCAAATATTCCAGATGCATTTGTTTCTGAGATATGAACACCAAAAGTGTTATACATTCTCTGAATGACAGCAGGATTCAGAGTGATGGTCTCACCAATGTCGTCTCTTATACCAGTCGTGATTTTGTCAATGAATCTATCGGAAATAGTTCCTCGTTTTGCCACTCCTACGTAACACGTAATCACCATCTGTAGCGGGACAAATATAGACTTTTAGGCAGTTTTTCTGCTAGCCATATAAGATAGTTAACTTTGTCATCAAGAGTTGGATTATTCAGATCTTCGACGTGTAGTAGGGCATAATTCTCTCCTAATCTGTCGCGTGCAGCAGTAACCTCCGCTTGCCAGATAGCTAGGGTACGTCCTCTGGTTAGAATTGTTTCATTTTGTAGTAAATAATCAATGATCAGTACAAGCTCAGGTATTGCATCAGCTTCAACCATTATGTGTGATAATGGTATAACCGGAAACATCAATTCGCCAAGAGCAAGAGATTGGGCTTGATCCAATGATCGAGGGGCCATCTCATGTGCAAGGTACCTAGTATGGCAAACTATTGTTGCAAGTGCTGACATAGTTGCAAGATCTTGATCGGCAAACAACCCATTATATACGTTTCCTATGACGAGTTGGGAGACAAACGGATCTGCTTTTAAGATCTCTAGGATGTTCCTTCTGGTGTCTAATATTCCCCTCAGACGCACTTGCTGATTGTCTGCCATCTTAAAGGAACCCTCCGAAGAAAAGAGAAAAATAATTAAAGGATTTTATAAAGATATCGTTGTATCTAAGTTAATCAATTGAAGTTCAATTCTTTCAAGTGCAGCATCTACGTCCTCTAATAATTGCTCATGCTCATCTTGTTGATTTTCAGCGCTTTGAATATAATTGTCTTCAGATAATATTATTGGTCGGCCTCGTGGCAAACGTGGGTTTACCAGCTCTGGTAAAAAACAATCGAAATAAAATGCAGTAAAATTCCCCAAAATTCCTGAATCAGCCAGTAATTGTTTAACTATTACTTTTTTCAAGAATATTTACAATACAAAATATTTATAAACTTTAAACTAAATAAATATTTACAAATAAAAAATGGTCTCAAAATGGTCGGCTGCCACCGGAAGGTACAGTGCCTAGCAGGCTGGCTGCGATACCCCTCTGAATGGCCAGACTTATTCTCTGGCCAAGGTACGAGCCAGCCCACCGGTTGGGCCTCTTTCCGTCGTCTCATGACCGTTAGGTTCGCGAACGACTGGCACGTTGACAGTGGTTAGGGCCCGACGGATAATATCATTTAGATGGCGTGGCGAGCCATGCGACCGGCGCTGCGCATACATGAAAGGTCATGGTGACCGAGGTGATCGACCATATCTCCACAGTGGCAGTGATGCCAGCCTTAGGCACACCCCCAGAAAAAGCGTGGTCTTATGTAAGAGGGTTCCTAGGTTGCCCGATGGTAGCGCCTGCAGCCAGTAACCTAACACCGGGTCAAACGCTGCGCGAAGGCGAGCCCGTTCTGCAGGATCGCTGGCCGAGTCTTTGAGTTAGTTTTGAATGATCTTGCAGATGGGCTCGTCCCATTGCTTCTGGGAGTTTGGGTTGCCCGGGCAAGTTGCACTCCAGGCAATCCATGCCCCGCCTGAGTACGACGCCTCAACGTCACCGAGTGACGGGTTAGTTAATTTACCGTAGAGGACGTGCGTACTCGAGACCGAGTATAGGAACGCTGGAAGCGCCATATCGGAGATTTTCCGGACACCCAGACCGCCGAGACGAACAGGTAGGCCTTGAGTTGAAACCTGCTACAAACGCTCTGAAGAATGTGTTTGCAGCATATTTTTGATTGGCCGAATCCCACCATCTTTTTTCTTTAGAGCACAAAGGCTGGCGCCATACAGCAAATCTGTAGATTCGGCGTCAACCTTTTCTGACAGCATTAGATTCGGCATCACCGACCGTCACATTCACAAGGTCTTTAAGGTGTTTTGGGGTAAAGCCGTCGAGGCCACCCGCAAAATCATTTTTAAACAACGTCACAGCCGCTAGCACCTCTGATGCTGTCGTTTGTGGCGTGCTGGCGGCGGAGTCGGGCGGGTCCGTCAGGCTTGACCCTTCTGAAGGTGGAGGGTGCTTACTCTCCAGAGCTGCGAGCGTTTCCGCGGTGTTAGGAGCGACATCGTCACTGGTGAACAGGAGCTGGCCTGCTCCCTTAAGGTCACCGTCACTTATTTTGTTTTCTACTATTTTGTGTCTCAAGTTCTTATTGTGGCGTTGATGGTGATGTCCATTTTGCTATGGATGAGTGTGGATTTTTTAGCTTTGCACAGTTTTTTTTTATTTTTTTGCGTACTGGCAGCATCCCTGTTTTTATCTACGTGTAATGCTTGGTATGCAAAAGTAAATAGTTGTTGCCAGATTTCGTTATTATTGATACGTATATAATTTTTTATAGTTTCAGTTAATACCAAAAATTCTGGCTCCACGGGGGATTCTTTTTACTACCGGTAAATTTTGTTTTAGACTTGATATTTTTTGCCAATGATGAGTTGATGAGGTTGGAAGTACCTTAGCCAGTAATTAACTTTCATAATGCAAATGTAAGCGCGTGCAAAGTAAAAGCTAGTACTCATTGAAATCAAACAAATTTTCATAGAGCATCTACGTCCTGTAATAATTGCTTATGCTCATCTTGATGATTTTCAGCGTTTTGATTATTTTCTTTGTCTTCAGATATTGTTTTTGCCTTAGTTGTTACATTGGAAGGCTCTCTTATTGGTCTCCCTCGTGGCAAACATGGGTCTACCAACTCAATGAAAAGTTAATCAAAATAAAGTGAAATTCAATTCGACTCCATACGTTCTCTACAGAATTCATCATCTTTTTCAATTATCTCCATTTTGATTTTGTTATTACCGTATCACACTGCCAGTATGAACTTTGGGATATTGCAGATATATATTTGTCCCTAAATTTCAATGTTTCAGTCTTCTTAAGTTCTAACATGTGAAGTAAAAGGTAGTGCTAATTAAAATAAAAATAAAATTAAGTTAAGTACAGCATCTACGTCCTGTAATAATTGCTTATGCTCATCTTGATGATTTTCAGCATTTTGATTATTTTCTTTGTCTTCAGATATTGTTTTTGCTGTAGTTGTTACATAGGAAGGCTCTCTTATTGGTCTCCCTCGTGGCAAACATGGGTCTACCAACTCAGGTAAAAGTTAATCAAAATAAAGTGAAGTTCAATTCGACTCCATACGTTCTCTCCAGAATTCATCATCTTTTTCAATTATCTCCATTTTGATTTTGTTATTACCGTATCACACTGCCAGTATGAACTTTGGGATATTGCAGATATATATTTGTCCCTAAATTTCAATGTTCCAGTCTTCTTGAGTTGTTATTTATATTGATTACTCCAAAATTTTTTGCAGCAATTTCAAACTAATGACGGATAGCGATGTGTGACAATATTTTGTTTATTGACTTTGAACTAACGTAGAACTCCTAATACGTGTAATAACAATGTCCCATTACCCTTTGCGAATGAAACTTGATTGATTTGTAGGAGAGCTTGCTATCTGATCTGACTGTACTCCTAGCATGTGCGATTCGCCGCTACCTAATCGCCAAACAACTGTTAAATTTCATAATTACAAAAAAAATACAAATTATTTAAGTACATTTATAACAAAATGACACGACTGCTTGAAAAATGCATGCAGCTTGGCAAAGAGTGGCAAGTCTACACAGAGGCGGTATCTTGAAAAATAAAACTTAGACTTATATTTGAAATTGGTATTATAATTTTTACACTTTCTTGATTGTCATTTGATAAAACGTACTTACAAGAATGTTAGCAATAAAATAACGTAAAATCCGATAACAGCTGACTCATAGGATTAACACTGAGATGAGTAATAGAATAGACTGCACCATTACCGGTAAACTGATTAATTTATTACTTTAAACTATAGCTATTTCAATCCTAATGTAAACCTTCGTGGTTAAGTCGGCGTGACGTTGAGTGGTGATTTCGAAGGTTTGATTCCCAGGAGCGCGAACCAAACATTGTTATCGTTGATATGATTTATACGCTTGCTTCCCTGGGTCTGGTTGTGTATGGTACCTGTTTATGGTATGGCACCTTAGATACAGGGTCTATCTAGTTAAGGACTCCGAGTGCAATTTGTTATTGTTTTCAAACATGTACTCTTCACATAGAAATCTCAAAATATATAAGACCACCTGGTGGTCACCACCAAAGACACCAGGCTTCGAAACGGATACGAAAAATTCTTATCAAAGGTGTTTCTTCTTATAACAGGAAGGTATTTAAATGATAAGATAACAAGTACAAAACAGTTGTATAATTCATAAGTAAAGGCACTTGTATGGAGATGTTAATTTTTTTCGAGAATTGGTCTATTTTCGTTTTAATAAGTCTAAACATATGTATATGAATTTTCAATTTTATACCAGGATCGATGGTTTAACGTGCCCAAGCAGCATACATAGCAAATGCTACTGGATTCCATGTTCGCAATTAGATCCATCCAGTAACTGATCTTATACAGCGTAGTTCCGTGTCAACCGGAGACGATCTTCTTGGTATACAACGCTAATATTGTAGTTGTTGATACTTAATCGTTTTCAGTAGCATCAGTACATCGTTACTTCCATGATCAACTGAGCACGTGTCGTATTTTATGGTGAATATATCTCGTCATTATAAACATTCCTGTGATATGCGTCCGGGTAATGAACCCTTGCCGTGTCTTGTGACAGCTGGTATTTATTGCCTGCCTACAAACGACCTGAATACGGAGCTTTCTGTTTTCAGAATAATTTACAAAGTATAGTAGGATTAACCAAGCATATTATTGTAATGATACCCGTGCTTAGCGTCCTATTGCTCTGTATAAAACAGAAAAAGTTTCTTAAATCGATGGTAAGACAAAGGAAAGCACCTGTATTGTATATTCAGTCGAGAACAAAATATCTCAAAAGTATCTCAATGTTAAGACTTTGGAAGGCTGCTCACTAAAGGTACTCTTTAATACTGTGCTAAGGGAGTGCCTATGCCTACGAAAAGAAAACAACTGTGCACCTCTATTTTTCGTAGTGTGTGTCAGTGAATCAATTATAATTTTCTATCTGTAGAGTCAATAGGTATTTGGATTTTATGATGCACAACTGCAATTTAAAGGAAAAAAACTTACTTAGAGTTCCTTAATTTAATTCTTTAAATAGATTAAGATACTTTAACGATTCTTAGAATATTATTAAGGAATACAGTATAACGATTTTTATTTTCCAGGGCACTAAAAAGGCTACATAAGGTACCAATATACATTTAATTCTGATTCTAGATATATACAGTAAAAAACAGTCCAAACAACAACGCTACATTAAACGAAACGGCCATAAGACGGGACCAAGGTAATATAATTTCCCTAATTTCTTAGGTGTACGTTGTTTGTCGAGTCAGAGTCACTTTGACACTAGTTTTGTCAGCTCCTAATGGCAGTAGGAATTATTAAATCATTATACAAATGGGTTATCTATCATGAACAGGTAAGTTATAATTGTTTTTGGTTTTGAGTGAGTGGTAAGACTAAAGAGCGACACAAGTAGATGTAGAGCACGATTCTTAGTCGTGAAAAGTCAGAAATAGATTAGTGTCCACATATTACTACGAAATATTAAGGTAAATGTTTTAATCACCTACTAACATAATGGGTTAAGTGGTTTTATTAATATGTACTTAAAATTTTGGGTCCCGAAGGTCTCACTTTTTGTAAACAAATGGTGTAGAAATCATCTCACTAAAAACGAAGGTACCTTAGTCCAGTACATAACAGTCCTATGCTGACATTCTAGCTGTATTATACAAAGGGTGACTTGTGACTACGGCAACAGGTGAATCAAGAGTAAGGATTTGTTAATATACTGCTTTTTTTTGTAAAAAAAAAATAAATGTTACAACTATTATGACTATGCTAGTGCAAATCATACATAAAGACACCAAGATCAAATTAATAATAGAGTCGTACCCAAAGCACCTGACCTGATACCTCGCTCTCAAACCCAAAAGGCCACTGTGCCTTTAGCTACCTAAGCAACTTGAAATCATAAGTTATAATGTCACTTATTATTTATAAGTAAGAGATGTTTATATAATAAGTTACATAACCATATGCAGCGCTAATAACCAATAGATATTCTCTACATTAAACTGTATAAGTATACATTTTAATGTCATGCTCATGTTGCCATATTCATTGTTAAGTAGATGACACAAACAGTGTTTAGTTAAAATATTAACACAATTCGCAAAGCCAATTTCTATATAGAGACGATACTGACGATAAATAAAATTTCCGGTTCTCATGTTTGGTGATATACAAAAATTACGTCAGAACGGATATTATTAAAATTTTGTTAAACAAAGAATGATCGCAAGCGCTAATAGTAGAGCCATTCAGGTGACTGGGTTTGTTCTAAACTTTCATAATAAGTTAATGTTAGAAAAGAAAAATATATTAAAAAAAAACAGTGGTTAAATTTAACTAAACACGTTTAGAGCGTTTGCTAAAACGCAGTTTAAAAATAGCCATGAGATAAGCCAGTGAAATCTAACTATGGGATTTAAACAGTTATAATGAACGCAGGTTGATTTTAGACTAAATATTAAAAAAATAACTTACCTTGTTACTTTAACTTTCTGATAACATTATACTCAAACACATTTAATAAAACACAACAGTTGTTAAAAATTTCAAAATTCGAATCGAAGCCTTCTGAGGCTCCGCGTCGCGCGGCGGACGGAATGCTACTCTTGCGCAGGTAGTTGCGCCTGTGTGCATAGGCCTCTCTTTGCTTAGCGTGAGACGCATTTTAAATACCTACGAACAATAGTCATCGCCATGATTCATGCATTAAAATGAAACCGAATAAAACCACGGTTTAAAAAGGCTATGAAAATACACTTTTTTGGTGATAATTATGTGGTTAATTTTTTATACCTTTTTCTTTGCGAATCAATTAAATTTTCCTACCATAACCATACACCATTATGTGGCGAGTAAAGTATTAATTTATTTTATCTTTTATCATATTTAAAGCCAATCTGACACGAATATTTTATATAGATTTCAAGTTTTCTGAACGCAAGCTACCTACTTCAAATGTATACTCTATGTAGTTTACCTTCACTGCCTCCGTGTGCGTTTGTCGCTACACTGTAAACATAAACCTGTAAAACATGACGTCTGTGTGTGTTAACTGGTTGACTTGCGACGGTATCCATTTTGTTACCTGCAGAATTGTATCTGATCCATTGTCTGATGTGATGGCAATCCGACGCCATTATGGTCACAGGTTCGTATTGTAGTATTTTGAGGTAGGTTGGTGTATGAATTAGCAAAAAAAGGTACTATAACATTTAATGCAACTAGTTAATTTTTCAAGTAGGGCTCTGCTGTAACAAGAGTTAATGGTCCAGCGTACATCTTGTGAAAACTGCTTATAGCTCTTTTTCTTGTTATAATAATACTTTTTTTTAACCCTAAAAACCTGAGACTTTATAAAGTGGCAGGGCTAATTCAACTGGACCTTTATAAATTGTGAGAGTACCTTTTCAAAAAAATATTGCCTTACAGCTACAAGTAAAAAAAAATATTTTTTCAACATTTAAATTTAACGTTTATTTTAAGTTCTATACTAAACACATAAACTTTATAATAGGTTGATTAAACAATACAACATTAAAAAAATCCATGTGAATCTTATAAACTATGAATTAATTATAAACATCAAAGTACAGGTTTTACTTATAAAAAAGATTTTATTATTTTTCGTACATTCAGCATCATTGTAGTACAAAGACTTATCCAGAAAAACGTCCTGCGTAACCATAGTCACTTGGCGGTATAGCAGTCTTTTTAAAATATAACAAGTAAAATATTGGTTGATGATCACTTGTTTCGTTAAAATATATTATTTATCTATATGTACGTTGTAAAATATGATGCTGACGGTCCTTTATAACAAAGCTATTTATAATTTCAAAAACTTATTTTATTATTGTTCATACCTATTTAATTTATAAATTACACTCTAAAAAGTCGCAGGTGGCGAATGACAGTCCTAAATATAAACAGTTTATAGTGTTATATCTATCATCAAAACAACTATATTTCCTTTTATAACAACTGTTTATTGGTTATTTTCCGTATTTTCTTATTAAAAAATCTTAATTATCTTTCCCCAAAAACATTTTTCTTACACTCCCTCCATTTCTCTGCCTCTTGATTGATTGCCTTCCATCAATCAATCAATATCCTGTCACTCGTCTACAAGTACTGACTGATTCTCGAACAGTCTCAATCATTTTTTAGCACAGATAATAAAAGTTTAGTATAAAACAAAATGTTACTATTCCTAAAGTATGCCGTCGCTAACAGTCGGCCATCCTGATCCGGTGTCTGTCCCAGACACCTGATGCACAGCATCACCGATAGAATACAATTAAATATCTTATTAAGTATAATAATGTTCACGTTCTCTATCGACGAGTATCAACTGTCTACCAAAGTATAATTAGATATAACCAGATTAACAACTGAATTACTTACTAATTTTCAATGAGTTTACAACATAGAAACATTAAGTAGCGCACACTAACGTCATCTAGTTAACAGTATTCATTAAGATACAATAGATTCAAAATAGCTTTACTGGAGATATTCTTCTTTGGAAACCTGTATGGTATAATCTGACATCTAGTCTAAATACGTCAACTAACTAAAATGCTCTAAATTTTTATGAATAACAAATTAATGTACATATATAGTATATAAACTAATTCTAAAAGTGAATAATATTTTAAATTCAATTTATAACACAGAAACACAGCTAAAATATAAAACAGAATAGATAAACGGCAATTACAATAGAAAAATACCTAATAAAATTAAGTAAAACTTGAAGTACTTTCATTAAACAGGTATTTTACCTATTTGAATTACAATAATAAAAAAAACAACTTGAATAACAAATTTAATGTTCGGCCATCTGACTTATTGAATGTCCTCATTCAAAGATTATAACAGAAAACATTATCTAAAAATGTGTATCTAACTTAAATCAAATCATATATTGAATATCCTCATACAAAGATTAAAACTGAAAACATTGTCTAAAAATTATAACTGAAAACATTTCTTAAATTAAAATCATATATTGAATGTGTTCATTTAAAGATTATAACTGAAAACATTATCTAAAAATTTGTACCTAACTCAAAGCATTTATTGAATGTCCTCAAAGATGAGAACACTGTCTAAAAATTTGTACCTAACTCAAATCATTTATTTGCAAAATGCTCTACATTTTACCATTTATACATCGTACATAAGCGGATAAACCTGATTAGGTTTAAACTTAATGTTTTATTTTTTATATAGTTACATGCATTTAGCTGTTAAGAAAAACTTCTTTGTTTATCAGTAGCAGCGAGTACAGTCTATACTAAACTATAACAAGAATTGCTCAACTTTATAATGGGAGAAAACGTGAATTAAGGAGTAAAAAATACATAGGTAAGTTTATACAACATTTTTAATAAGATACCTCCCCAATACAGGGATCTCCCAATTTCAATTTTCAAACGCTGGCTAAACAAATTATTACAGGAAAAAAAAAACTTTTTATAGTGTTAAACAATTTCTCAACGATAAACTTTGAAATCACATTTTAAATCAATAATAATAAGAATATTTAAATTAAAATTTGCTGACATGTACATATATTTATAAGCTCTCTAAGATTTTTATTCTGTACATAGTAGTTTTAAGATTCAATATTTGCACACTGACCTATCAGTAGAATATGCAAGATCAATTTTATATTTTTTTTAACAACTGTATAATACTCATATGCAGGCAAATAAATGACATTTCATTTCATTTCATTTACAAATCGCAAAAAGTTGTATCTACAATGTGCAAGTCCCTGTAATATGTTGCTCTTGAACAGCGCGCTCAGAACATCAATAGCACGCTCAGTAGGTACATAAGCAGCGCCCTCAGTACATGAGCAGCGCGCTCAGCACATTAGCGGCGCGCTCAGCACATAGTAGGCGCGCTCAGCACATCAGCAACGCGCTCGGCACACCAGCGGCGCGCTCGGCACATAAGCAGCGCGCTTAGCTCTCCACTTGAATCAGACAGGTCTCAGCTAGGGGTGTCTGTATAATATACAAAGATAGTGTCATTAGTAAACTCTAAATTACCGCATTGATTACCGCTTGCGTTAAGGGTTAAAACAATATTAAAATACCAAATACGCTACGGCCTCGGTTACAGTAACCACCGCTTGCGTTTCGAATTCATTTATTCACATTTTCAAATACGCTACGGCCTCGGTCACCATAGTAACCACCGCTTGCGTTACTTCATTATATCACATTATAAAATACGCTACGGCCTTGGTCACCATAGTTACCACCGCTTGCGTTACGACTTCATTATATTCCATTATCAAATACGCTACGGCCTCGGTTACCGTAGTAACCACCGCTTGCGTTACTTCATTATATCACATCATCAAATACGCTACGGCCTCGGTCACCATAGTAACCACCGCTTGCGTTACAACTTCATTATATTCCATTATCAAATACGCTACGGCCTCGGTTACCGTAATAACCACCGCTTGCGTTACTTCATTATATCACATCATCAAATACGCTACGGCCTCGGTCACCATAGTAACCACCGCTTGCGTTACAACTTCATTATATTCCATTATCAAATACGCTACGGCCTCGGTCACCATAGTAACCACCGCTTGCGTTACGACTTCATTATACTACAACACCGTATACTACACGCTACGGCCTCGGTCACCATAGTAACCACCGCTTGCGTTACGGCTTCATTACACTACAATACCGTATACTACACGCTACGGCCTCGGTCACCGTAGTAACCACCGCTTGCGTTACGGCGTCATTACACTACAATACCGTATACTACACGCTAGGGCCTCGGTCACCGTAGTAACCACCGCTTGCGTTACGGCTTCATTACACTACAATACCGTATACTACACGCTACGGCCTCGGTCACCGTAGTAACCACCGCTTGCGTTACGGCTTCATTACACTACATTACGGCGTCATTACACTTTACTTAATACAGTTCAACATTTTTTTATTTTATTGTTATGATAATCGTCATTTATGCTGTTGTTGGTAGTTTCCCAAGAAATTGGACGAGATTAAATCGCTTATGGAGAATACAACATACATATAATAAACAATTTGCAGATTTACTCGCAATATACAGTTAATGAGTCTCGCTATATACTGTTGATTGATATCGACTTAACAAATGCAATATATTTTCTAAATTAAAAAAACATTACTTTGAATAGGCAGCCTTATTGCTGAGAGGGATTTATTACGGGCAACCCATATCATACCAGTTTTGTCAGAAAACTCGTACCGCTCGCTTGCTTAGGGAGCTACGGTCTCAAAGATAGATAGATAGACACTCTATTACATTACATTAATCCAATAATAATAAATAATTTGATTGCAATGGGAGGCCACATCGCTTAGATAGAGATCTCTTCCAGGCAACCCATGTCATATCATACCACTCATGTCCGGGAACTCATACCGCTTGCCCACCCAAGGAGCTACATCTTCATATTTCGTACCGCTTGCCCACGCAAGGAGCTACGGCCTTGCATCAGGAAACTCGTACAGTGGCGGACACGGTCGGCATAACACTTCCAATTTTTATGTATTGCAAAATAGCTCTTGTTCTTTGGTAATACAGTCTAGGGCTGACGAAACCATAGACAAATCTGTTACGGCCTCCTAGTCCGTCACTGTACCGCTTGCTCGCTCAGGGAGCTACGGCCTCACATCAAGAAACTCGTACCGCTTGCTCGCACAGGGAGCTACGGCCTCGCATCAGGAAACTCGTACCGCTTGCTCACACAAGGAGCTACGGACTCACATCAGGAAACTTGTACCGCTTGCTCACACACAAGGAGCTACGGCCTCACATCAGGAAACTCGTACCGCTTGCTCACACAAGGAGCTACGGCCTGAGATCTTATAACTCGTACCGCTTGCTCACACAAGGAGCTACGGCCTGAGATCTTATAACTCGTACCGCTTGCTCGCACATTAAGCTACGGCCTGAGATTATATAGCTCGTACCTCGTACCGCTTGCTCACACATCAAGCTACGGCCTGAGACCATAAACCTCGTACCGCTTGCTCAAGCAAGCAGCTACTGCCTCTTACGTATTAGGTAACTGAGTTCTGCAACACAACAATTTCATAATTTATATAAGCTTAATCAAATTTGAATTTTGCACGTCTAAATGCAGTATTCCTTTTAAAGCACAACAGTTGTCTTATTTCTGAAAACATCAACTTTAATAACTGGTCCACATGTGAACCAAATACTTCATTCAACTATATTAAATAATAAACAACTTGGTCACCAAAGACCATTATTGACAAATTATGGTCATTAATAAATTATTAACTCATTAAAACAAAACAACAATAATCGATAACGCCCTTGTATGCAATTAAATGTCATGTGGACATAAACATAATATGTATGTCCATATTAATATATCCTTGGAAATAGATAAGTCCATTCGTTAGCAAAATTCAGATTGCTGATCTCTAAAAATAATTATATTCTTAACAAATCTTTCCTCTTCATATATTGGTATAGATAAAATATTCTTAAATATTACTCTTTTAAATATCTTGTTATTAATAAACTAATTATTATGCAGTACCTTTTCCAAAACTAAAATAAAGTAGATGCATAAAAAATGTACCATTCCCACATAATTAGGAGTAGGTGCCAAAATCTATATAAAATAGAATATATATGAGTAAGAAGTTAAGTAGGTAGGTGTACTTACTTACAATCATTTCAGAAAATCTATATTTTTTTTTTTTTTTTATACTTCCAATTACATGATTGGGTAAAAGTAAAAACACTGCAAATACAAATATTTATAAATTTTCCATACCAATAACCGATAATACCAGTTAAACTGCAGAATAATATTTTCTATAACTCTCTACATTCCAACTTTTCCGAACAAACGGAATCATTGTACCATTTGTCTTGTAGGTTTATTGCTTATTGAGTTATCGGTATATTCACGAGGATTATATAAGCAATCATTTATTCCTACATTTTTTTATCATTATATATCAACTTTAGTAGTAGTATTCATATACACATCAAACCTTTTTTTAATTTTCATTTTTATAGAAAATATATATATATATATATATATTATTATTATTTTTTTTACTCAATCGATGAGAGTCAAGACTTGATTGAGCATCCTTTATTAAGTATATGTAAAATAAATAAAGCGTTGAACTTAATCAAACCTCTTCTTTAAATTACAAGGCAAACTTACATTTGTGCCAAAAAACAAGCACCTCCGCCTGAACAATTTATATATATACATTGTTTTGAATAAAATAGTAATTCAAATTGTAAAGAACCAATTGTCATATTTCAGCTCGAACCATAAATGGATTCTCCATGTGTTCAGAGACCATGAACTATTAATCCATTAAAAATCTAAACCAAATCGTTACTTACCTCACTTCGTAACTATTTACTTGACTCGCTTAGTAATTATCATCCAGCAACCAATTCAACAAGGATCAAACATTACTTTCATAGAACATTACTTTTACAGAAAAACCAAGTTGCCATTTTAATTTCTTTTGGGTATTATTTAACTACGAAATTCAATCTTTAATTTATTTTTCTTCAATCAGTTATTCATTTTAAGTTATTATTATTTTTATTTTATGTGATCTATTGTTATACTCAACTCAACTCAACAAGCAGTAAATGCTAAAACTTCGTTCAATTATCATTGCTTTATCTCTTGAAAGAAAACCTTGTCCCATCTCCATGTATACTACTAATTTACAAACAACTCGCTATCAACGTTTGCTAGCAACATTAGAATTGCTGAAACAAATCTCATTAGTCTTCATTATTCTGTGCCACAGATAATGCACCTCTTAGGGACGCAATGATATCTCATAAAACCAATAATATCAAATTATCAAAGCTAAATATGTTTGTCACACTGGTATGAAGTATATTATCGATATAATTTTATCAAAAATGATAATATTTTCCAAGAGTTTTCATTGTTTAATGATCAAAATAAAATAGAATACTTTATTTTCTTTATTGCAACATGTTTTTTTTTTTTTTTACTATTATTATTTACTTATATTAAATACTTACATTTATTTTATTTTTAAAATAAAATTATTAATTTAGGGCACCCCTACTTAATATTAACAGCCTTGCATTTAATCCCTACAAGGAGCGATAGGGTCGATAATATCATATTGAAGCTAAATTATCAATATTTATATAGATATCTAATCACAGATACCATTGAATATCATTATTTGCATCAATATTAGAACCAACTTGCAAACCAAGAAACGCCCCTCTTGTCACCCATCAGGCCTGACCTTACTAAGACAACTTTCGACTTCATAACTCCAATTTGTATTTAAAAATAAATAATAAACACTATCGCCCTTTAAAACGTTAAACCATGCAGAATCCACAACATTATTCATCACTTCTGTCGGAAATCGAAGCCAGTGCTCCCGAGTCACAGTACCTAGCATCACTGCCACGTGAACCTCGAAGTTACATCATTATTATTATTAATAATATTTTTTTATTATTATCCTAATGTGAGGATAAGGACATTTTTCGAATTAGTTATAACTTCAATTATATTTTAAACTTGACCTTGACATAAAGCTGTACATCCTAAATCTTATACTTTAGGTACTTTAAGTAAATTGTGAACTTTCCTGTTTACTAAGCATAATACACATTTTATAGTTTCCGACTGTACCTCCTAAGAATCAAGAAATTTTTAGAAATTCTCCTTGATTAGCATATAACTAGTTTGTACAGTCATAATATTCTTTATCTCTGCTCGTTATTGCTGCTTGGGTTGCCTAAAAGAAATCGCTTTTAGCGATAAGGCCGCCCATTGCCCTTTGTAATATCAAAATTTTACAATATGTATTATTTTATGTTATTAATTCTGTGTTTATTATGGCAATAAAGCGTTTTTATGTTATGTTTATGTTATTGAAATGTTAATAATTTTGAATATACACACAAAGCATTTTTAACTATAGCATTCGCCATCATTTTATTATAAGTCAAGATATTAAATTACAGACAAACAATATTATTGTGCATGTCACTATTTAGTTAAAATAATGTTTATATTTCATTTTAAACCTGGATAACTTTATATATATAACACTGTGTTGTCTAGTAAGAGAAAACATGTTTTTTATTTTTTTTTTATTGTGTTTTTGTCTAACAGTAACATTTCTGCTTCACAATAAATTAATTTACTAAAATAACAAAAAAAAATGTAAGTAATGTAAGTTTAAATTTGAACAAAACTTACAACTTATTCATTAAGCTGTATAGTACCTTACAGTATTATCTTCCACTGCCAACCCATTATTTTTGCTATCCATATAATTTTTAAGAAATAAAGTCTTAATTCTTATTAATTTGTTGCCAATTTAAATACATGCCTTATTGAAATTGACATCATTTAGCAACAACAGTGCTTGGCTCGCACTTCCCAATATTAATATCTATTTTAAATACTTAATTTTTCATACTATGCACAGCTTTGTATATACATATTGCTTAATAATTATAGTATGGAGGATACATAGATTATCAGTATCATTTAGTTTGTAGTAGTGACATTTATTTTCCGCAGAGTACTAAATCAATGAAATATCTCTTGATATTTTAATTTTTGTAATTAAGTTTAAGCACCATTGTGCGCAATTTCCATCATGCCCCTCACGCCTAGTGGACTCTTTGCATTGTTATTTTAGGATTCATTGTACTTCATATTTGACAATTTTATTTGCCAAGCATGTTTTAAATTATTATTTTATAATATAACTAAGATAATTGACTTTCTCGCTAGATAAGCAGTTTTGCATATAGTTTAGATAACTTCTTTTCCCACTTTAATTGGTTTTCGTTAGAAATATCTTAGCCACAAAGCATCAATTTAGTACAGTTACTGCCAATATTTCAAGGACACAACGCGAGCTGCTTATGCTCTCGTGCAACACATAAAATTCCTAGATTAGCACAATGTACCTAAACAATTACTTTTTAGGTTATTTTGCCGATAAGAAAAAACTCTTTCTTGCGTTTATACTGTAAAAACTTACTGTTTTAGTTACAATACAACTCTGAACGAAACCGATTTTATTATTCTTATGTCTTTTTTTTAGGTATAATTGAGTACCTACGATCTATACACAAAATTTTCACTCACCTGTTTCTCGTCGGATGGTTTACCTTGGCATTAGGCTACGTAGATAATTGCACTTCTGAAATGTTATATCTATCATCAAAACAACTATATTTCCTTTTATAACAACTGTTTATTGGTTATTTTCCGTATTTTCTTATTAAAAAATCTTAATTATCTTTCCCCAAAAACATTTTTCTTACACTCCCTCCATTTCTCTGCCTCTTGATTGATTGCCTTCCATCAATCAATCAATATCCTGTCACTCGTCTACAAGTACTGACTGATTCTCGAACAGTCTCAATCATTTTTTAGCACAGATAATAAAAGTTTAGTATAAAACAAAATGTTACTATTCCTAAAGTATGCCGTCGCTAACAATAGCTTATTAATAGCTTATTCTGTTAAATGACTTCTGGTTTCGGCCCGGAGTTAATTATTGGATTTATCACACTTAGAGACACATTCTTCATGTTGCCTTTCGACACTTGGTTTTGAGTCGCTGTGTCAATATCAATTTTATTCTTGTTCATGCAAAACACCTTGGTATACAAATAGATATAATTTCGAAAAACCTATATTCATATGATATCCTCATATCGAGGTTGCTTAGTATAATATTATTGGGGGATCTAAAGATTCTGTTCTGTATAGTAAAACTTCGTATCGTGTTTTGGTCATAGAGCCTTTACAAACGTTGATAATGTATCCCTATTGTGAAACGGCCCTTAACTTGATCACTTACCCAATTTACCTCTGAATTCAAAACTCTAGGACCCGGTTAAATTTAATCCCTTACTTTAAAATCACAGTTTAAAAATGGGGAAAGGACTAGTTTAATCGCTCCTTAAATTTTTAGTATTCGAGGGATATATTATTACAAAAGTAAACTGGGCACTAGTGTAATAATTAGTTGGTAGCTTCAACTTTGCGCATTAATTGTGCATATTATTTAAAATTGCTAAAATTATTTTTTATTATTTTAAATCATAATGAACAAGAACTGGGGATGTGTTTAATATTTTGACGCAGGTTGTTTTCTTTAATTAAAGATTTGGAAATTTGTATTTTTAAATATGTTTAAAATACAGTTTACCCTTAACCATTTTTATATCACTAAGGCAAGACATAATAAAAATTACGATAGCGCCACTTAATCCAAACCACTTAAAAATATGTCTTATTTACACAAAAAGTTAGGCCTAGCGCAGATCTGGCAAGGCAGGGCGAAGATAATAACAATTTGTACTGGTCTCTAAATTCGTTGGCATTTGACAATTAAAAAAATATTCTCAATTATTATTGAAAGACTCACCATGGAAGTAAGAGATCAGTTACAATTAATATCCTCACGGTATCTTCGCTGCTAATCGCTAGATGTATGTACTTAGGGTCATACATTCCGTCAAGAAAGTACCGGGAATAGATCAAAAAATGTAAATTATCATAAAATGTAAGTTATCGATCGAAATTAATTTTATCACCTTCAAAGTATGCTCCTACTCCCTCTACGAATTACATAAGCTAAAGAATTAGCCAATCACAGAAAAAAAAATAGTCGCGTTTTACGGAGTTAAAGCCGGCTTCGCCGCAAATTTTTTAGTCATCTATGGAATGAAAACTGGTGCCACGAAGTAACATTTAACGAATTATTGGTCCATTCCCGATACTTTCTTGATGAAGCAGTAAGTTTTTTTTTTTAATCTAGCTACATAATATATTATATCCTCCTAATTAAATGACTTTACTATAATATATTACATTCTTATTTATTGACAGAATATAATAAATACAAAGAATGGTGAAGTCGTACTCAAAGATATAGCGACCATAGCGACACATTAAAAATTAAAATGTTCATTTGACAAAGTTAGTTACCCAATTGAAACAACAATTATAAATACTTAATTTAAATTTGTGTAAATTGTTAAACTAAAATTTAGTAAACCTAGGTTAAAAGTGATTGACATATCACATTTTTGACAGATTTTTTGTAATTATTAATTTATTTACATTTCCAATAGTAAAATATACAAAAGCAGCTAGGCTTAATCCTAAAAAACCAACGAAAGATAACTATTTATGTATTGACTAGAGGCTGCCCCGCGGTTTTTCCCGCGCAGATTTCTCATAAACACAAAAATCCCGTTTTTTCCTGTTCCCGTGGGAATTTCGGGAAATCCTTTCTTAGTGCTCCCCTACACTCCCCAAGGAACCCACTTGCAAAATTTCAGCCCGCTACGCCCAGTAGTTTCGGCTCTGCGTTGTCTGTCAGTCAGTCAGTAACGGAAGAGTTTTATATATATAGATTTGACAGTTGCTAATATCTTGTATAAAAACAATTTTTAACATAAAACCGAATATATTTATACATTTAACACTTACCTTTGGCGTATGAAAAAAGTTATAAAAACATTAAATAATAATTAATTGCAAATCTATTGCACAAGGGTGAGCAAAAAAGTTCCTTTCAAGTATATATAGGTACCGATTTAATAAAATATACAATAGCTGACAAGCATGTTATCCTACTATATTATTATGTTATCTTAAAATAAACTTGAAACCATCATAATCCCATCCTATATATCCACAATGCTAGGTACCTATTAGCAATAGAACCAAAACAGCTCATTACACTTCAATTTTCAGTTTTTTGCCAGAATGAGTGGGCAAACTTCCGGGTTTAGTGTTACAAAAAAATAATATATACTTAAGGCGGTAACTCACGGTATGGCGCGAAATTCAAAAATTTACACGTTTTTTTATTATTTTGGAGAAAGTATTTATTTTAAATAAAATTTAAATGAATTCGCGTACGTAAAAACCTATTTCCCACATTGTGATATATCGTTTTTGAAAGACAGAGTTACCGATTTTGTGTATATTCAAGGAACTTGTTTTTTGGCCTTTTACCCCTTAGACACAAAATCTGTAGGTTTGTCTTCAAAAAACGTTGTATTACAATATGGGAGATGGTTTTTTACATACGCGAATTCATTTAAACTTTATTAAAAATGTATACTTTCGCCAGAATAAATAAAAAACATGAAAAAAATTGAATTTCGCGCCCTAGCGAGAGTTACCACCTTAATGTGAAAAAAAAAAAAAGTGCAACCCGTATAAAATACTGATTGAACTGTTTTTTTTAAAGCACCGCATTGACATACATATTGCTGGCTGTTGCTGACTAGGCGGTAAAAACTAAAGGAAGCAAATTTAATTTTTCAATAATATTACAATATATACTTTAAAACATAATTGTAAAAATCAATCAGATAAAATTAGAATCTGCGCCACCTTGATAATACGAGTATAACGTGGCTTAGAACCCTACATGCCCTTACGAACTCCTAGTGCATACTATAGATTTTAAAGATTGATCTCCAGAGGTAACAATTGTTATTAAAATTAATTAAAAAAGATTTAAGACTACACTATAATCTATATACACAATAATATAATATTTAGTCAATAAGTTTACAGGTGACAGGTTTCTTGTCACTGCTGTCTTATTGTAAGAAACGTGATTGGTGTATCTATTTAGTACGACTTTGTAACTCAGACAACCACAAAAACAACTTTGTAAAAAAGCCTTTGTGTTTGTGCTGCAATTCTGTAATTTAATAAATAAAAAAAAAAAACATTATATAGCTTAAATCGGTTCGTTCGTACTTGCTAATACAATTTTTACCTGTAAATTGCTAATTCGCTCGGCTTTTGGCATCCTAACAACCAAAAAACCTAGACACAATATTATTATAGAAATGTTACATGAAAAACACGTACCAAAACATTATTTTTAAATACAAAATAAAACATTTATTTAAGTTTTTATTAAGTAATTAGGTTCCTTTCATGTACTTATTACCTTAGGTACTTATTACTATTTTAGACAAGATATTTCTATAGGTTGCCAACTAAGTTGAACTGCTATGCTGTTTTGATACCTACTTATGCTCTTACACCAAATAAGTAAACGTATCAAACAATCCATATAGAAAGAAAAAGTAACAAGGGTACCAATTAACAACGAGATGGCGTCACCAAAATAGTTGCCAAGCATATTAGAAAACGGGCATAATTCATTCATTACATTTACATACTATTATTCTAGCTAAATCCGAATAAAAGTTGGTTTAAATTTAAAACTTACAGTAATTAAATAATTAGTTTAAGTCAGTTGAGGTACAACTGAATTCCTCTTCCGATGAAGGGAGGGGGGCGTTTTCTTCGTAGATCATTGCCAGTTTGCTGTAAAGTCGCTTCTTACGTGGGACCTGTAAACAAACATTACAAAAAATTAAACTTTGCTTATAGACAAGCGAAACTTAAGTGGCAATGGGCAGGGCACCTAGCTCGAAGAACAGATGGTCGCTGGGGCCGAAAAGTTATCTAATGGCGACCTCGAACCGGAATACACAAAGTATCCCGATCCCCCATAAGGTGGTCAGACGACCTGGTTGAAGGCTGGGCGAGGGTTGCTCAAGACGAGTCGCTGTGGCGTTCTCTAAGGACTAACTAGGTCCGAGTTGGTCCGCTCTAGATTCTCCACTCTGTCCAGGCTGATGTCGGCGATCTTAGAAGCGGGTGTGTGTATCTGTAAAATCTCTGAATTCATCCTTTTTTTTTCAAGTGTGCATGTGTGAAACTTGTGTAGGTTCGTGACGTCACCACTCACCTTCGATCGACTATCGATCGACAAGCCGCTCCTTCGGAGATCTAATTGCATTGGAAAATCTAAATTAAAAGTATGTGCAGTGTGTAATCGGGTCGTCTCATCTCTACGCAGTTTTATTTTAAAAGTACATATAAGTGAATTACCTATCTAGTTCTTCGTGCATAACCAAGAATAAATATTTCTTAATACATTACCGGTTTTGCACTAAGAATATATTTTCTTAGTACATTACCAGCTAATGTAACATGGTTATGTACGAAGAACAACCCTCGTTTCATGTACAACTGCTAGTTTACACTTAGTTCATCACCGCACCGTATCTTTCAGAGGCAGCTTTACATACAGTGCAACAAAGTGTTGGAATAATATTCCACCACCATTTAGACGTTATTCCAGCAAATTCACTTTTAGGAAAAACTACAAGAAGTTTTTAATTCAGGAACAAATGAGCGCACAGTATGTGAAGTTATAGTTTTATTCATAGCTCAGATTAAGTACCTACCCACTTTTGTTTTAATTCTTCTTTACACTCTCTCTAGACACTTACAACACGACGCACACTTATTACACATATATACATATTATATGAAACTTATTTTGTTTTACTACCTATCTATTTATAATATAATGTAACTCTAAATTCTATCTATATTAATTTAATAAGCACACTTATAATAGTAGTGTTTATTTATTTTATATTATTATTTAATTTTAGCTTATACGTGGTTCTGGCAGAATCATCAGCGTTGCATTGCTTGCCGTTGCAACATATGCTGAGTCAGAGCCATTTCACACCCACACCACTTACACTTAAAGGGTATACCCGCCTATTGTATTTTACTCACTATGTTGTTAATATATTTTATTTTTTTTGTAAGTGCTATGTGTGTGAATAAATATTTGTCTATGTCTATGTCTATGTCTAGTTTACTAGTGACGGCCAGTACATTCTTAGTCGCCTTTTACGACACCCACAAGAAGAGTTTGGGATATTCTGTGCCGCAACCACACGGCAAGTTAATTACTCTATGGATCCAAATAATTACCTTTTTAACGGTATCATTGGCCTGGAATGGCGAGGGCGAGTCTTCGGCTGAGCTGCCGGAGCTAGTGACGCCCTCCTCGAGCGTTAGCCGCGCCGCTACACCCTCCAACTGAAGGTCCATGTACAGCTGGCCCAGCTGATCGTTTACTAAACACGGCTGGAACGAACAAAAAATTATGTGGCTGTCAAGAATTAAGGTCTTAGCTCATTAGAGCCATCCGGCAACCACTCCGCACACCTTCTCGCACGTGATCTATTCGTTGTCCAAGGACAGACACAGCGTTATAACGCGCGGGCAACGAGTGAAAGCTACGTGCCGTGTGGTGGCGGCACAGTATATCCCCCATCCCCATCTGTTTCTGTTCTCATTTCAGTTTCATCTCGTTTTAGATATTTTAAGTACCTTTTGGCCAATTAATAGGACGCGCTTACACTAACGACGTAGAGCGTGTCACAGCGTGTCTTAAAGGTATTTTACTCTCAAAAATAAAATTATTCCATATCGATAGGTTAAGGTGGGGGTTGTTTACATCCTATAACTCGTCTTATAGGCGATATTTTCTAAAGTTTTTTCAGTAATTAGTCTTTCTTTTTACATTTTAATATAAGATCTATAGTTTTAAAAAAATATTGGCACTTCACTGCCATGCCGCACCTCGCGAGTTTTTTTTGTAGTTTTTCGTTGGGTTTTTTTTATTTAGCTTATTGTAATCTAGTAGCTTGAAAATAGGAAAATTTTTATATAATGTGTTTCTTTTCGTACTTACTCAAATCATTTATAGCATTTTATAAATTATTTGTTGTAGTGTTTTTTTAATATTTTTTATGTAGCCTGCTAAGTGTGCCCACAGCTGGGCAAAGGCCTTTTTTTGGTTTCAGTAACCAAATACTCTATGTATCTCTTATAATTTAATTGTAATTGTACAAAGCCAACGTAGCTTGAAAACAGGAAAATTTTGATATAATGTGTTTCCTTTCGTACTCTTTGAAAAATTTCATCAATAAAATACCCTCAGATGTAGGGTCAAATCCTATTAATAGAATTCTAAACTAACTCACCTGATCTAAAGCTAGCATTTTCTTCTTGTCGTCCTCAAGAGCCTCCTCGGCGCTCTTCGTTACCACCTGGTACTTGTAGATCAGCTCTGATGTCACGCACACCTGATTGAATTTGAAAAAAAAATAATTATTTGTATACTTTAATATGTTAGTATTGTTGAAGATTAAAATATGTATAAGGAATTATACATATTAATACAAACGGATTACAACAACTTTTTACAGATTTTGTTTCATGGAGTAAAAATGTTCTATGATATAAAATCTTATGCGAGCTACTTATTTCACTGTATGTACGTAGGTAGCGGGCAATACAAGCAATTATCTAATTATGTATTTTTTATATTTGATTTATTGAAGTAGCAGCGGGCATGGCACATAACTCATGGACATAAACCAAACAAGGTGGTCAGACGATGTAAAATAGATGGAGGTCGCACAAGACCGGTCATTTTGGCGAATTGTGTCGAAGGCCTGTATCCGGCAGTAGACATCTTTCGTTCGGCAAAGAAAATAATAACGGAAGAAAAATTGTCTTACTTGATCCATCCATGGTGGTAGAAGTGTCCTGCGAACAACCTTTTGGAACTTGTAAGGCTCGTTTGCGGAGCTCGATGGCGGCGGAGATTTGACCTCCTGGATAAAATAAAATAAGCACTTTTTAAAATACCTCAAAATCAATTTAAACAATGATATTACTTAGAAACGGCCTATTTTAAATTTTAAAGAGTTAACTCATTAATTTAATAGACCTGTTTGGTCTATTTAAGGCGAGCGAAGGCAACTAACAGTGGCTGTGGCGCCGGTACCATAGTCTAGTCCTTATCTTCTCTCTGACAGTCTGTATTAACTGTATGTTTGGAAACTGTTGCTTTGTCTGAACTCTAAAGACTCCAGGAGCCCCAACGGAAAGATGATACTCTGACTATTGCAGATGTATAAGAATAGAGCACAAACCTTCTTAGACTTCGACTTTGATTTGGTGTCACTGTTGTCTTCAGCGCTGCCAGATTCTGTCTTGAAGAAGGAAGAAGAGTAGAAGGAAGAGTTAGAGCCGTCTGTGCGGTCCGCGTTGGACGAGGCAACCTGCGCCTTCCTTTGGTCTTCCTCCGAAACGCCCTCTACTGTCTAGTGACAACAAATAATTTATTTGTGTGATTTTATTGTAAAAGTAAATTTATTAAACTTAGGTAGAGACGGAGTTATAGGCTGACATTCACAGTCGAGTCGGAGTTCGGAGTAGCACTCCAAAGGGTCAAACGTTTTCCGCTCCAAATTGGTATACACAGATTACACAGTAGAGTTCTGACTTCAAGACAGGAAGCATACGCTTGATAGAGTATGAGACAGCCCGAGTCATGTGACATTCTGACTTTGAAAACATCTTGTCCGAGATGAAACTGGAGCGAGTAGACTCCATATACTGAGTGTAATAGACAAGACAACTCAAAAGTGCAACTGTATGATTTTTTTAATGTATTCTAAATATTTTTTTTAATATTTGTTGTTTTGGATTTTTTCAATTTGTAGAACCAAAATGGCATTTCTAGAGCGACACGAGGGCTCAGTGGTTGACAATGTAAATAATATATACATACACCCATACAGTACACCCATGCAGTAAGAGCAAAGGGTAAGCATAGCCGCAAGCAAGTAGCCGCTTGAAAGAGACGCTGAAAAAATACATAGACGCTTTTATAAAAATGAGGTTGTCGCAAAACTAAATTAGTCTAGTAATACGGTAAAAAAACGTACTGTAGAAATGTAAGCTCGTAATGAGGCAGAATTGCCGGTTGAACTTTTCTTTGGGGGTGTTCCGGTCTGGATGATTGTCGTCATTAAGGATTGCGGCACCGGGAACGACCTCTCCGGCAAATAGGCTTGCGAAGGAGTCAAACTCCTTTCAGGGTCCATGTACTTAACTGGAATCAAAAAGAAACACGCAGCTTGAAGTCAATGCTAGCGAACTACCGACTATCCTATAATACATCATCTTAGCAGAGATACTTCCACTGTTACACACCCCGGCGGATTAGCGCAGTACGACTCTTCAAGTTTTTGAACAAAGGGCGCAGGTGTGTGTTCCTTGCCGCCACCACACAGCTCGATATTTCACACAATTGTTGTGCTATTCTATGTACATCATGAATTTTCTATTTGAGGATGTAACTGACTCGTCAGTAATAAATCAGGATTAATTCATTTCACCATAACTATAACTAACAAACTTTACCAAAGAAAAAAAACACAGCTTTTCCATACAATAGCTCACGGGTTAAATGTGACACACAGCTGCGTCAGGTTTCCCAATTGACAACCCTTCATAGAACACACACGCAAAAAAAAAACTCAATTTAGAAACTAGAAATTTATTTAGGACACTTGAAGAGATATTCCTAAGCTCATCCCTTTTTGGAGAATAAGGTATTCCTTTCAATTTGTATGTACCTAACTTTTATTGTTTATTTGAAATTCTACTTTTTTGTATATGAGAACTGTTGTGGAGACTGCACTGCCAAATTTGCATCAATTTACCACAAGTTAGATTAAAAAAAGAGTGGTTACATAATAATATAATAAAAAATGTAAATTCATTATTTCATTAATTTTACTTTACCTGACTGCAGTGTAAAGTTTGGTATTGAATGTTGATGGAGCAAGTCTACGTCCACAGACGTTGGCATGTAGAACAACAGCGGTGCCATCGCTGCGGAATATTTCTTATTTTTATAGCACAATTTGTTATTTTTGAACGGTGAAAAAAAAAGGAGGATTTACTCAATTCGACACGTATATCATCAATAGCAATACATAGTATAAAACAAAGTCGCTTCCCGCGTCTGTCCCTATGTATGCTTATATCTTTAAAACTATCCAACGGATTTTGATGCGGTTTTTCGTAATCGATAGAATGATCCAAGAGGAAGGTTTATAAATATAATACATGAGCAACATAGCAATAGGTTAGGCGGTACGAAGTTCGCCGGGTCGACTAGTATATATATATATTTTTCAATGTATGAGCACGCATAACTTTTTACAGAGTAGTCCAATTTTGATAATTCCTCTTTTAATCGACAAAGCATACTTTGAAGTGGGTCCCATTAAACTAAACATTACTTGGGATAACCTACATTACTTTAAGAACTTAGTAATTCGATTATTTTTTTATGCTTATCAGTTTTTTTCGGCGGTTTTATTTTTTGATAAATAGTTTTATTATTTTTTATTATACGGGCTTAAAATTTCGGGGGGAGAAGGTTTGCCAGGCAGGCAGATTGGCGATCGCTGTATGGCTCTTCAAGTACTTCAAGTAAAGAATATGCTGCCCGTCCTAAGTGTGCTCTTAGGCGCCTTTTTACCACACCCATATGTGGAAATGGGTTGATGGTATTCTACGTAGCCACCACATTGCAACTTAATCATATTGACACAGTAAGGTAAAGACTTACGGTCTGGCCCACCAGCGTGACACATTTGCATATTTTGATTGTTGATTCTTGCCTGATACTGCGGTTCCCAGTTAAATGTTGGTCCTGTGAAAATAATATATTTTTATGATTCCACCTTCCACATACTTGAAAAGAGTAACCTATTGATTGATGAAAAGAGTAACCTATGATGGCCGGTCAATAAAGAATTTCCAATTTTTTTTTGTCCTTGGAAAAAGGAAATGGACGTGCTCTAAGCTGGCAACACAAAAAAATTGAGACAGTTATTGCTTAAGTTTTTTTACGTAACTTTCACAATAATGAGTGATTAAAGATGACCGATTCAAAAATAGGCTGATGACAAAAAAATTAAGTATAATATCTTCTAATAGTAAATTATTTTGGGGAATGAAATCAAGAGTAATACGACAATACAACCCTCATTATATTGTAATGAACGAAACAGCTTTTAATAAAAATGCAGGCTTCCCTCACCACCACATTATTAGAACAAGAACAACGAACCAGGTTGCGAGGAGGTGGGCGGAGGCGTCGGCTTGCGCGGGCGATGCTGCCGCGGTGACGGACAGTGATTCTTTTGCTGGACGACGCAGGTGTCCATCCGATTCGGCCGCTTTAGTCCCCTCGATTGTGCTACTTTCACTGGCTGAATTGGGTAACACTTTAATGAGATCTTTGCAAATAACTCAAATTTAAAAATTTAAAAAACCCCCGACGCAGTCAGACCCCTCAACTTAACTAGAACTAGAGCTTATCATCTTAAAAAGATCATGGTTACCTTTACATATACTTTCAATATTATTGAAGTAACACCGTACCAAATTTTAAATCGATAGGACAAATTGAATGTGGTTAGATCCTCTCATCGATTATTCAAGAGCTGATCATCTTCAAACGGCAGATCAGGTTATGGTTACCTTAACATATACTTACAATATCAGGGATTTAACATGGTACCAAATTTCAACTCGATCGGACATAAGAAAGCTAGTTAGATCCTCTCATCCATTATTCAAGAGCTGATCATCTTCAAACGGCTGTTTAAGTAATGGTTACCATACCATATACTTTCTATATCATAGATGTAACATGGTACCAAATTTCAAATCGATCGGACATAAGGAAGGAAAATCGGTTCAGCCGTTTGGGCTCTACGATGCCACAGACAGACAGACAGATACACGCGTTAAAATTATAACACCCCTCTCGGAATTTTCGTTCAGGGGTCAAATAAACGTTTGAGAAAAAAATAAGAAGGTCAAAAGCATGTTGGGTCCCAATCAATCAATCATAATTGCGTACGTGTGGGCTTAATTATTTAATAATTTGAGACTACTAATTTTTAACAAGAGCGACTAAAGAATGATTATGTGCTATTATAAATTATTGTGAATATTCTGTAACCTATGGCTCCTAGGGGATAAAGTAGGATACTAATGGTGAAAATAATAAAGTATTTGATTCAAACAATCAATCAAATATTGCCTCTTTTTAATATTAGTATTAGATGTTTGGACCGCCCCATCTCCTCCCATGTGTGTCTAAAACGTCGACTAAGAGAACACCCGAAGGACGAGCAGCAGCGTCGTTACAGACTTGAAAAGCCACTTCGTTCGCCAATCAAACTCCCAGGCCAACTCCTTCCACAATGTTTGTCCTTGTGAAAATCAGTGGGGGAGACTCCATAGATATTGACGTCAGTTGTAATGATCGATAGAAGTATAGTTTACCTTGGTGGAATCATCCACGGTCTTCTGGTCGGCGGCGTCGCCGGCATCCGGGCTTGTGGGCTGGTAGCTAGCGTTGCAGCGCGCTAGGTGGTCTTTCTTCTTGCGCCTGTTCTCCACCATAGCTATGTCCCGCTCAGTCCGGGAAGAGAACCGCGGCTCGCGGTGCTTCTTCACCAGTTCCTTCTCCATTTCTTTGTTGTGCCTGGCGATAAATTATATTTACGAGGGCTACCAAAGCGACAAAATTGCGAAAAAAACATTGTAAACCATGGCCAAATTCAAAAATATGAGCCACTAATGAACTAGATAATCTTACTTAGAAATTGAGCAGCCACTGTAGTGTGGCTTTTAGACTAAAAGTGCCTCCTTTAGGCAACAAACTCAGATCTTCCGGTGCCATGTCTTATCCCGTGTCTACGTAGACACGGTGTAACTTGGACGAAAAGATTTAGCGAAACTTCCCGAAATCATTAATTTTGGTAGCATGTCGCGGGTGTGCCTGGTTCGTGTGGCATGACAGCTCAGCTGTCTCCGAACAGTATTCTGTCATTGTCTGGTATGTGCTTCTGTTGACTGTTAGTTTGTTAGGCTTGCGTAGAGTGGTATGGAAGGCGACCCATTAATTAAAAGTATTTTAGCTTATGTACTAGACCTTCAGTAAGAGATAACTTAAATATATGTTTTTGCTTACTTTGTCATTATTGTCTCGGTGAGACTGACAGACTGATTAGCAATAGCCTTTGCCGGGGCGGCAAGTGACTCGCCAGAACTGGTCATCTCAGTATTCTCAGTCGAGTCACCTGCAGGCACCATTGGAGAGAGGTGCGTGCTGAAACAAATTTTAATATTAATTTTGAAAAAGCACATTAATAGGTACAAGATAGGAGGAAGAAAATAATATATAACTTCTCTTCTTCTTAAAATATACTACAATTATTTAAAAAAAAGTTAAGGTATACGTTTTTTTTTTGTATATACCGGGTGTTTCTGACAAGGCGGTAATAAATCAAAGGACGACTTCTGCTCACCATAACTTACAACTTTCCCAAAGCAACATGGGTCGAAATCTCAAACCAAAAATCAGCTGTCCCGTACATTGACCCCGCCAGATGATCGAACCAATGTAAGTAACAGCTGTTATTTTTTTTGGGATTTCGACCTATGTTGCTTTGAGAAAGTTGTTAGGTATGGTGAGCTGTATCCCTCCTTTGATTTATTACCGCCTTGTCAGAAACATAATAAATAACAATATATATGTCACCGGAAAATAACAAGAACCGTAAATTTATAAATTTACTAGGAAATTTATAAACTTTCGTAGGATTCTAAACGAGTGATAAATTGTATTATTTTACGCCAACATTTTCGTAAATTGATAAACTTACTAAACTCACTCGTAAAATAATAAGTAACCAATAACAAAACGCCATGTATAATGATTTGAATTTTAACACAGAGCTACGAAAGTTTTAGCCATGACCAAAATGTTTTATTTTGGTAGAGTGAAATAGGGAATTTTAACCCCCTACTAGGTAGGTAGGTAGGTAGGTACCTAAAATACAAGGTTACTTTTTGATAAAATATGCTATTATCCCCTAATAGCATATTATATCTGTCACCGTTATAGTGCGAAATACGTTAATGTGCTCTTTACCGAGCAATGTGCACATTAACTGATTAGGTCAGTTAATGTGCGAAATTTGCGGTGCGGATGTCTCGCCGTTAAAGTGCGGAAAACAGAAAGCTCCGACCGAAAATTCAAATCTAGGGCAAAATTGTAGGTTAGGTTAGGTTTGGCTTGTGATCTTTAACCAGCGTAGCGAGCGAAGCGAGCGGAGCTTGGGTTACCTGTGTTAAACTGAAATCTAAGGCAACAATTTTTCGAACTTAACTTAGTCGTTAACTCTGTAGATTACCTAGGGATTTTGCAGATTACCTAGTTAATGTTGAGAACAACATTTTATTTCGAACTCTAACGGATTCAGCCAGTTAGTGCACTTTTACTGAATTTCGCACATTAGCGGTCACATATTAACCTATAAACCTACTTAGTTTTTAGTACCAGTAAAAATACTTTTAGTATGATCGAATCGTTTGGCAAGTCTGATTGTACGTAAGTCTATGGACGCAAGCATTTTCACTGTCAACATCGACCAATCAGAGAGCAGTGTGTTATTTTCCGTATTTCAAAAAGCGTAAAATTAAAAGCTCTTCTGTGATTGGTCGATCCGTTTAGAATCTTACGGATTGATATCCGTTAGTTTATAAATTTACTACGACGCGTCGAAAATTTATAAATTTGCGAAAAAGTGGGCGTAAAATAATTCAATTTATCTCTCGTTTAGAATCCTACGAAAGTTTATAAATTTCCTAGGAAATTTATAAACTTGCGAATCTTATTATTTTCCGGTGACATATATATATATATATATTTTAAGTAAGGTATACATACTTTATCGGTGTGCCAGTCATCGCCACTGGCATACTTTCACCGGTCGCGGTCTCAAAATCCTCTTTGGGCTGGCTTGCGTAACTGTCGAAATACCTTTACAGAAAAAACATAATATTAATACTAGACTTAATCTTTAAAAATAGGCTCTTCCAGGCGCAGTTTAAAATAAATCAACCAGTCATTTACTTCTATATTAAAAAAAAAGTAGTAAATAATAATAATAATAACGCAACACACTCAGAGCCACTAACTAGGAAGAACCTGTATATAGGGAAACCTATACAGAGACGAATATTACACGCAGACTGGAAACAAACATCGATATTCGGACCCAGGTGCACACGCATCTGGGGTGCTGGTCAGAGAACCTCCACGCGGTGCACCTTGGGCAACAGCGGACGATCACACTTTTCGTTTCCCGTCCTTCTCAGGACTCTGCCACGCACGATCGCTGGGAGCTGCTGCCAAGGTGGAACGGCTATAGCACCTGGCAGTCGAGGAGGAAGGCGCGGGGACTTGCAACTGACACCACGGTGTAAGGTTACCGCCGTGGGGGGAGTGACAAGCCCGGCTCCTGCTCGACTGCCGACTGGCCCCGAAAAGAACGACGGAACGAGGTGTCCAGTTTCGTCGTCGAGCGTAGGAGGAGCCATCCGCGCTCAGGGGGGACTATCACCACCTGTCCCCCCGCGAAGAGGCTTCACAGCCGATGCTGAAGGGGGTCGCTGAGTTGAACATAACGATCGAAAGATCACCCGTGACCCCCTTGCTAACAGCCGAGGAGGACACCGGCGGGGTTTTAGTGGGTGCGAACCCCACATAACCCTGCGGCTCCCCTCGGGGCTGCAGGGAACTCGATAGGAGTTTCCCCGCCTAAAAAAAAAAAGGTGCACACGCATCTCAGTCCAACATCACACTGCCATCTGAGCTACGGAGCAGTCTTAAATAAATAATAATTAGTTACCTAAGCAGTGTTTCACTGTAGTTCAGCTGTGTGTAACTGAGCATCGTCTCTGTGCTCGTCTCGCCGTCGTGGTGCGGCGATATACCGCCCAGAATTACGGAGTCTTTTTCCTGTCGTAAAAGAAAACTACTGAAGAACAATAAATAACATGTACATATATTATGTAAACTACGCATTTAAGAATTTATAATTATCTGGTGGTAAGATCAAGCTGATATAATAATATGTACATAATGGTCTTAAAATGTATGGAAGTTTGTTACACTTTCACGCAAAAGTACTGAATGTATAAAACTTTACAAAATAAAATACATTATACATTGGAATCTAAAAAGGCTATAATTTACAAAGGCTATAATTTAAGGCGGTACAAAGTACGCTAGATTGGCTAGTAGAAGTATATTACCAATACTTCGTAATGTAAGCCTGAAAAAAGTACTCGACCAACAGTCAGTGCTGACGTTGGTCGGATGTAGACATCTATGCAAAAGCAGGTGTGCCCGCAATCTAATCAACGCTAATTTATTTTGATGTATAAAGATATGTCGTGGCCAAATCGTAAAATTGTCCATTTCATGATCTGGTCGGCCATTTCATAAAAAGTGCACATTTCATGAAATGGCCAATATTCATTGGCCAGATCGTCTAACGATTTGGCTGACCACGTTATATGACTTACAAGCAAATTTACATCAGCGTCATGCATGACCACTTGCAGTTGCTCCTCCGCATTCTTCTCGTCTGCCACTAGCCCCTCCAGGAACGTTGTGAACCGCTTGTTGATTTCCTTCACTGCTACATCTACTGGCTTTGCCAATAGCTGGAAATTTCCATTTTAATTAAACTTAAAATAAACTTAATTTATTATATTTTTGACCCTTATTATGTTGCCAACATTCTTGGTAAACTAGGCTATTGCAAATCTAAATCGTTTTAAAGTAGTATTGTTTGTCGCCAACAGCTGTTTTTAACCGACGAAAAAACAAAAAGGAGGAGGTTCTCAATTCGTCGCGTATGTATGATCACGCATAACTTTTTACTGTGTGGACCGATTTTAATAATTCTTTTTTTAATCGACAGGGTATACCTTGAAGTTGGTCCCATAAAAATTTGGAAATAAAATTCCCACCCTAAGGGTGGGAAAATAGGGGTGACTTTTTGGTCGGCGGGAAGATTTATCCACTCACAGGTTGCATTTCCGTGTTACATTATAACTTTTGATACTTACCTACAATATCTTTGGAAATGAAATAAAATCAGCCGAAAGACGTCCACTGCTGGACATAGGCCTCCCTCACAAATCGCCTCACCAACCGGTCGTGATCGAACCTCATCCTGTTAGTCCCTTAACCTTCACCAGGTGGTGTGGCCACCTTGTGGGGTGCGACCACCCTGTGAAGGGTGATTAGCTGGGGTCAAAAAAATTAGCCCAAAAAAAACTGAAAAGCAAAAAATAAAAACTTTTTATAAAAAAATTAAACCGCCGAAAAAACTGAAAAGCATTAAATAATAGGGAAACATTTTCTATTAGGCCTTAATTTACTCACTTCTTAAAGTAATTTTGGATTACCAAGAAATTTTGAGTCGGTGCCACAGAATCAACGAATAAAGATCACTGAATTACCTGAAATTCAAATAAATAATCGAAAAACGTATGCCGCTGCGCATCGCGCTTTACATAGATAATGAATTTGCTTGTGTGGTGTGGCGCCGACTTAAAATTTCTTGGTAATCCAAAATTACTTTAAGAAGTGAGTAAATTAAGGCCTAATAGAAAATGTTTCCCTATTATTTAATGCTTTTCAGTTTTTTCGGCGGTTTAATTTTTTTATAAAAAGTTTTTATTTTTTTCAGTTCGGTTATAGAATAATTGATATGGCCGAAAAGACAAAAATAAAACAAAAAATGTAAACATTAAACAATTTTTTTTTAATTTAAAAATCCATAATAACCTGTTTTCTACCCGTCGAGTCTGCAGTGGACCTGGAATTGAACCTCTTAGATAGATCCAGGGGAAGCTAAGGTGAGAAAAAGGGGACGATATTTATTGTTATAACTTACCTCATTAACGATCTTTTGGATGCTCTCCCTCCACGCTTGGGCCTGCTTTAGTTGATCCTCAGTCAACTTGGGCACCTTTTCTGGGTCAGGTGTTTGGAAAACATCAGGATTTTCCGGACCCTGACAAATAAATTATTATTTTCGTTACTTTTTGCATAAATTGCAATAATATAGGTAAATAGGTATCTAATTCGAAACTAGTGTTTTCTCTTGAAATGACAGTGAAAAAGAAGGAGACACCAACAGTGCAAGCTGGTCCTTACCTCGATAGAGTAATGCTTTCCGGTAACGAACTCCAGTTTCCTCGACCAGGGATTTATGAAGCACGACCATTGCGTCTCCAATTTGATGTAGTGACCGTTTTGTGAGAGCATCCTGTTGATGTTGAGATTGTTGTAAGTATTACTTTAAGGTATGGCAACCACGAGTTATCCTATACCATAAAGGTAACCCAAGTAATCCTGTACCAAAGAACTTGACCAGACGTGATGATATTGTAAAAAGTAGTAAGTTACGTTTCCTAGCACTATCGACTATAATTTTTGTAATTACTAATGATTGATTATGCCTTGAAGATAGCTAGGTATTTTGGCTCCCCGATGGAGATTGGGAATCAAAAACAAAGCATAGATCAGTATTGTGGCTGATATAGATCCATGATTGTCAGTCTCACCTGTAGGGCGCTGAGCGTGGCACGACGCCCTCTTTCAGAATAGCAGCATAGACTGTGTTTAGATATGGAAGGTCATCAGGATGGTAGAGCTTGAAAGCGTCAGAATCCATCAGCTCTTGGGGAAGATAGCCCAGGAACTGAACTGACTCCGGTGATACGTACTCCAGGATGCCCTGGGCCGAGTGGCGCAGAACGAACGGTGGCGCCTTTGTGACCACTTCATTGGGTACTGGTTTACAAAAATAATTATTACTTTCGTACTATAATTAAAATTAAAGAATAATTAGGACATAAAATATGTCCACTGCTGGCTGAATATAAACCTTCTCCACAGATCACCACATACACTGTAGGCTGGTTTCGTCACGCTTGGCTTGGTTTTGCGATCACAGTATAATGGGTATTATTTTTTTTATGTAGGATGCTGCTGCCCTCTATCGGACCTTCCATTAGTAACCTTTTACCCTTTCAGCAGAGTGTGCCTAATACGTTAAAAGACTATATCGCGTTTAGGGCTTGAACACCGGTTTTCGGTAGTACCGAAAAACTGGAATACCGGACCAATATTACCGTATTTTAAAACCGTTTTTTCGGTAAAAAACTTTCTTTTTTATTTGATTGATTAGGTTTGCACTAAAGAGTCTTATTAAATGTGTTTTTGTTCCTTTGAATATAAACACATTTATAAAATGTATTAAACCTTTGTTTGAATGACTTTGAGCTTTCTGCTAAGGTCCATAATAGTTAGCGACCATGTCTCAGTACGGTAAGGTCTCTCTGGCAATAGATATGGCTTGTTGACTTTCATCGTCGACTTGGACGAGAAGATGTAGTGAAGCTTCCCGAACGCTGGAAATCCAATTTTGATTTCACGAACGATCTCGAAGATTGACCGACTATTCGTCAACAACTCCAAGCGTATTGTATCCGATCTTGACTGGAATTGGTATAGCATGGGCGTTAAACATGATTTTCGTTTCGTCTATGTTCGTTCTATTCATCGAGCATTGCACTGAAATCATTCGCAGTCACTCATGATCATCACTGATGATGTATTCGCCGTTTATACGTAGGCCTAGTTCTTTACAGTCCAAAGAGTTGAAGAGATCCCAGTAAACAATTTTGGACATATTATATCCCTATATAACTCCCCGCTACCAGTCAATTAGTCTTCGAGTTCTGATCGACTGATTCGACTTCAGAGTCGAACAGATATTGTGGTATTTCTAAACAAACACTTCATCGGTATTCCACTTGGCACCGTTGGAGAGATTGCAGTACTGCCCAGGTCAACTCAATCGAAATAAAGGTTTTATCATATTACACAAATAGTCGGCAAGGGGCAGAGAATACTCTTCAGTCTTCGTATTGCCTGTAGCATGATGAATGATGATGAGATCCGCAAAATAACTTAAGCCATTGACATAGCCCAAACAATTATGAAACCTAATTGGCAATGGGCAAGGCACATAGTTCGAAGACCAGGTAGTTGCTGGGGCTAAAGTTCTCGATTGGCGACTGCGCACCAGAAGAGGCAGATTAGGCAGATCCTCAACAATGTGGTCATTCGACTTGGTAAAGGTTTCGTGCGGGAGTACACTGGATGAGATTAGCTAAACACCGGTCGGTAAGGCAATCTGTGAGGGAGACCTTTAACCAGTGGACGGACGTCATTTGGCTTAGTGTTAATAAACCCTTTCAAAACTAAAACTATTTTTTTATCGATTTGAGTAAATCATTTTTTTTTAAGTTAGGTAATTGGAGACTACTTAAAATGGGAATTATTTTTATAAAAAGGTTAAATATATAACAAAGATAACCTACTTTTGACGTTGAGTGTTTTAATTTAAAAATTTCTTCAAAAGCAAGTTTTTTTTTCAAAGAAAAAGTAAAATACCGAAAAATTACCGAAATACCGGTTTCCCGGTTTTAAAATTTTTACTACCGAAAAAAAAACCGGTTTTCAAAAATGCATCGGTAGTCCAAGCCCTAATCGCGTTATGACTAGTCATAGTGCAAAGTAGGCATATCGCTATATGGACACACTACGACATAGGACAGTAGTGGCAAAGGCTAAAAAATACCAAGACCTATTGAGCATTAGGTTAAAGCCGATTTCCTACTGATTTTCATCACTGCAAAAAATGGGACATTTCGTAAAACGGTCAAGTGCATGTCGTACTACCTAAATTCTAAAGTTTCGGCTATATATCGTAAGTAATAGACATACCTACTTATGATCGGAAATTACGTTATTCTTTCTTTTAGAAATCGGATAAAAGTTCACCATGTGTACCATGCGTTACCCAAACATGTTGTTTTGAGTATGAGCTGTTAGCTTACTGAGATATGCTCTCCTTGTAGCTCCTGTTAGTCATGTACGGTCTGTGACACACAAATGTTAAGCTTGATGAATCAGATAAAAGTGCATACCAAAAAGAATTTAAGTACTTTTAACCCTATTAGGTTATTAAAACCATCGGTTTTACTTAAAAAAAAAACCACTTTATATTATAATTAAGAACACTTACTATTAAGTATTCTTATTTAACTAAAAACATATAATTTTTTAACTAAACTCATTAAATTACATTAGCTTAAACATTAACATTAACCAAACATTATACCGGTAACTAAAATATGTATTATATCCTATTTAGCCATATACCATAGGTAATATACAACAAAGTTTGTTCAGTTCGCATGAGTACTTACTTTACTCGTACTCATACTTATCTAACAGCTATGAATGCTCAGAAGATTTTTCTTTATTTTGTTAATATTTTTTAAGACGTATAATGCACTCACTTCATTATTTTGCAATTTATGTATTTCTTTTTTGTGTCTGGCATTGAAAAGAACATCAATCCTTCTTCTTGTGTTGCCTTCAAATAATTGTTGTCTCAGCTTTAGATTTTGCCATAGCGATTCTCTTTTTAATTTGTACAAAAAACGGACTAATGAAAGTTTACGTCCACCCATCCGAGCGTTTAAACGTTGATGCCATCCTTCTAGAATATTGTTTGTCCGATGCACTTCACTAGCACAACTTATGATTTGGTGCAATTTGGTCAGCCACTGTTTCTCCATGTACTCATTAAATTTACATATTTCCTCACTGTCAATTTTTGTTATTTCTTCCTATACTTCATTATATAATTTTTTGGAAGCAATGGCAAGTTTGCACAAAGAACAGCTTTATCGTAGCCCACTTTCGTTCCTGAAATCCCCAGTTTTTCAGCCTTTTTGAAAACTGCTTTCGAGTAGTGGTAATAGCAACCTGTTATCGTTATTTGTGGAAAAACATTCTTAAGGGCTTGTATCTGAGCGATTTCGTAATCACATTTGAATTGCCTGAAATGGATTTCAAATGTGCTTTTTATGAGTTGAAACAGTCTTATGTATGTATCCTGCGTTTTGTCCGGCAGGAGGCAGAATATAACCGGAACAATATTAACTGTATCATTGTTTTCCGTGTTTATATTCATGTAAATTGTATAAAGTTGATAAAATATCGGCACACACTTAAAAGGACCGTCACCATAAAATACGGTGTCCATATTATTATCCGCAAGCGACTTTATTTTTTTCATAGCAAGTGAACTACAAAATATCATAATCTTAGTTTTGTCATCACCGTCATCGCATACCAGAAAATTTTGCGCAATTATACTTGGAACTTGTATTTCTCACAGAGACTGGTTAGTTTTTTCAATATTAAGAAATTTATTACGTGCTCGGCTTAAAGCGTCTTTTTTCGAATTATATAGAGATGCCTCGTCAATATGTTCACTGTTTTTAGCCATGAATTCGGGTGTAGTCTCATGAGATTCGTTTTCATTTGTCGTGAAATGCTCGAACTCTTGTAAAATTACTTTTTCTAAGACCATGTTTATAGGCCCAAAAGTTCGACACACCTCTACCTTTGCTTTGTCTATAATAACAGAAATTTTGTTCTTTGCATGGTTCGGTGAACAAGTATGTTGACTGACTTTAACCACAGCGTTGTCTGAATTTAACTTAAGAGAAGCACTGCAAACCTTCCGGTTCGAGCATCGCCACAGTGAAGATCCATCATTATTGATTTTGTTCTTAGTATATGCAAAGCCGTCTTTTAGTACATTTTGTGAGCCCTTTTTATTTTTAATAAATACCACTTCACTGGAGTTCATTTTTAATTAGTAAAAAAGAAAATAAATAACTTACATACAATAAATAAAATTAATATTGCATCACTGAATTGCAAAGCAAATCGTGTGACGGATGACTGTCATAATTATTTTCATAGAAAAAGTAATATTGTTTGTTGTTATTATAGAGTAGATAGTAGATATAGTACTTCAGTTTGATTGAAGTGTCTACAAAGAAGTTTGTCAAGGTAGGTCCGCATTACTAACAAGGGAATCATAAACTATGGGTTACTTTTTCACATAAAATTTTGTAAGAAACGAAAGGACTATTACTTACAAAAAAAATTATAACGGATAAACATACTTCTTAATAATGAATGTACTCCTTGTACTTAACGTAAATAGCCGATTAAGTTACATACACCCCGTTAATATATTCCTAGTGAAATTAGGCATAACGCTTCTTAGACTCAATAAGACTCTGGTGGAATCAGAAGTAGGCGTAAAGCGAGTTAGTCAGAACCCAGTATAGGCAAATGTCTTGTTAGACTATATGCATTTCTTAAATGACATTTAGGCATAACGCGATATAGTCTTTTAACGTATTAGGCACACCCTGCTAAAAGGCCTTTTACAACAATGGAAAAAGATGGGGCAGAGCAGCGAAATTATAACCCGCAACCGTCTTTTAACAGCAACATCCAAATTAATATAGGTAGACAACAAACATTTTAGAAACATGTTGTTTACCTACTTACGTAAATTCAAACTAACTTAAGTAATACAAACATAGCTATTTTTGATGTAGTCTCTTAGTCAGAAATGCTGCAGGATTTCTCAATTATTACCTTTAAAATAAGAGGCGTACGGCGTGGCATGTATGACCAGGTACACCGTGCTCTCGGATTCGTCTTTGAAGCTTTTGAATGTAAGCGTCAGCAAAAAAGGCATAAAAGTGACTGTTTTCTTTAGGACGCCAAAACCGGCGCCCAATCCACGGTAGCGGCGCAGACGGCAGAACATTGATGTGACCAGCTCACCGGACACCTTGGCTAAAAAAAATCATTATCGGTATTCGTTAAAATGAAATTTATCTTCAGACAGAATAGTTAGATAACAGTTACTGATCAGTAACAAGTGAATAAAGCTACAAGTACTAAAACTCTATGTTTTTAAGTGCTACGTACCGTTGTTAACTTTCGAGTGTTTAGGAGCTGCCAGATACTTGGATATTTGAGTATACAACGTGTTGCGGTCCTGTAACAAATGTAAAACAAAACTTCAACACCTACAACAAAAAAACTGTTAAAAACTGACTATTAAAAAAAAATTGTTCGAGTCATATATCATGCAGAGACTTAGTCTTTCCGCCACGATAAAAAACTGACCGTGTATATGTATTTAGAAAAAGTAAATTCCATTATGAAATTGCGAGTAGGTAAATAATTTACCTTGGGATGAAGAATGTCGATGAATGAGCGTCCAAACCACATATCCTTCGGGTAGCCGAGTGCAGTCGTGATAGATTGCGTCACGTACTCCACGAGCCCGTTGTTCATAGAGACGACACACCAGAAGCCGTCCTAATAAGAAAATTTGTATAAAAACTAACGATTCCTGCAATGAAACGCGCAATTCCTGCAATTCATTGTACGCGACTGTACATCAGATCATAAATACTTGGTGACCCGGCGTTTGTACCACAGTGCAAAGCAATGTATAAGATTATTTCTTCTTATACTCTATGATCATCCATGAAAATGTCCAAATTCTGTCAAAGTGCCACCTCTTTTTTTATTTAAACCAAAAAAAAAATGCATATGTAAATTATCAAACATTATATCGAAACGTATGTAATTCACTTACAGATGAAATAGGTATATATGGCTTAGCAGTCAACGCAGGCAAGAGCTGAGTGACCGTGGACGGAGTGAGCAGCGATACGACCTGTCAAAACACAAAGTTATAGACTTAACATTCCTTCCACCAAATTTGATCATCTCTTTAAGCCCTATTTCGTAAATGGACAGTGAGTGCTTTTTTTTATTTATTTGAAACAAAAAATACAAATACAGTATAATTTCGAACAGGGGATAAAAAGGGCAATTGGCAGCCTTATCGCTAAAATACTTAGGTTTTTAGGTGCAGCCCACATTTATTTATTTTCTTTTATTTTGTTTTTTTATTCCTTCCTTGTGTTACTTCGTTCGCATTACTTAACATTTACCTACATTGAAACATCGAAATTAAAAATAACTAAGTAAAAAACTGTACAAAACCTGTCTAAAGCTGATTTAAGATTTATAACACTAACACGTGATCTATAATGAAGAATTACAATCCGAATAGTGACTGTGTACCTTGGCATAAGTAAGACTTAGAGCTAGTTCAACATTGCCTGCATATTTCAATAAATACTTGGCAAAAAAAAAAAAAAACGCAGGCATATTTTACCTCTGTACGAGCCTTAGTAGAGTCCATATCCATAACCTCTATAATAGTTTCTGCATCTTCGTCCATATGCGTTTGAGACGGTGGTGGAGACGAGATAACTAGAAAATATGAAAACTCATTAGTTATTCCATAAAAGTACACTAATCTGTAATTTGGCACCAAGAATCCGAGGTTTAGTGGCGGCATATGGAATTGAGTCTTTTCAAACTTTGAAAGTTGCCACCATAGCTTTTTTTCTGGCTTCTCGTCAGTAGGGTCGGTCAGCTTTCTCATTGATACTTAAGACCCATGATTAGAGGTAGAGAGTTGGTTCGCGGTCAAGGCAGATTATTTTCCAGTGAAATTCAATTCACATGATATGCATAATCCATATCGTCCTAATGATGACGCTGGTAGTCATTGCCAATCACGACAGATCTTTATACATAGCTACAAAGACGGTCAACCGTTATACTTTTTGGGAAAGTACTTACTTTCAGTATACTGACACTGACAAGTCAAAAGTAACCAATTTAAGAATTTTCAATTACTCCAATGAAGTAGATTAAAGAATCTGTATTGAAATTGCATTTAACGGTTATAACTAATGTAGATAGTCCGTATTACATACTAAACAGGTAGCTTCCTCACCAGGCTGCACGTCCTCATTTTTTATGTCGTGGTCCACTTCGCCAACAGCCGCATCTTCTTCTTTTAACTCCTCGACCACCGTATTTTCGCATTCGACTGTCTTCATTTTCTTGGCCTCTTTTTCCTTCGGCCGATCCTCTGATGATTTTTCCTGGTCATTATTGCTAGAAGAATAAATTTAGTTAAAGATTTTATATGTTCTGGGTCAAAGTTGTATTCTTTGCCCTTTTAATCGTTTTTCATTAAATATAAAAAGAAAATTGTTTATGTGCTGTTGAAATCAGTAAGAATGTTTTATCTATTATTAATTATTAAGGCAGCAGATTCACCGATTAGTCTGCGCGGCATGCAGATTAATCATTTATATCCTCTCATTCAACACATTATTACCTATTTTTATGTACTGCCCAAACTGATAGACAATCAGAAATTTTATTAATTACCTGTAAAAAAAATATATATGCGAAATATATTTAAAAATGTCATGATGTATTTCATTATTATTTTTTTGTGCCAAAATATAAAAATCCTTTTTGTTTTATTTTCATAATAATTTATTTCTCAGTAACAGAAAACGTTTTCTATTTCAGAGAACGAAAACCTTTAACACAACGAGACAATATCGTATTAAGCGAGTAACGCACACAAGTACAGATCGTACAACTCGACGACGACGAAGCCCTGGACCGTGCACGTTGTTCAAAACGTGGATTAAATACGCTAGGTTAGCAAATAAAATTTGAAAAACTGTACTTTGTATATTGCTTCAGACCGTTACGTTCTGCCTTGTTACATAATTCAAAAACATAGACAGCTAACATTGCAAACTCCGTAGGTAACCTACCTAAAGACTACCTTGAATTCAGCCCCCGTATTATAAATGTTAGTCTTCTTTCGTTTATCGGTATTTTTTTGAGACTTTGTGCTGTGTGAATGAAATTCTACCTAATTTGATTTTCTTATGGTGCTTTTCCACCAAAGATGTGTAGCGAGGAAATGTTTTTACGTAGAAACGAGTCGTATAAAGTGATTCAGCTTAGTTATTAAAAACACAAAAAAACGGTGTTCGTCTCAGCGTTTTTAGGAAGCACCCCAGGAAACAAATTATCAGCGTCCGGTGTCTTTCCCACTATACTATAGTAACCAACCTGCTAGAGCTAGCCGTCGTGGTCGGCTTGCCGCCATAGCCGCTGCTGCCGCTGGAAGTACTGCCTGAGTTCGTGGATTTGGAGCTGCGGCTGTGGACAGAAAACTAAACTTTAGCTGATTCATATAGTTTTCCAACAAATACAAGAATGAGGCACAATTAGAATATATTCTAAATTAGTCCTATCAGTTAAAATGCATTAGAATGCACACTGCTTCTTGGTTACTTTTACATTTCAGGCATTCATTAGTGGCAACTCTCGTTGAGGGCATGCAGCCAAGTTCAGTGGTATCTTTCTTTGTAGCAATGTCTTCAGTAGTTTTTCCTGGTTTTTCTTAACCTAGGTTCCTAAGCTAACCCATTAAAATGCGGAGTGCACTAAGCCAAAGGAACCAGCTTATCAGAACCGGACGCACGTTAAGCCAAGCCAAGCCACGTCGGACTTAAGCTTTTATACCATTGTGTCAAGGCCAGCGGTGTGGTGTTTAAAGCATTCATCGGCAAAAAAGTGACAGTACATGTAGTTTTAATATGGCCTGATAGTTATGATCCTTATTATTATTATGAAATGCTATGCCAAATGCAAATGCGCGGACATCCCGTGAAACTTTGTCCTTAAACGATAAAAATAGCACTGAGACTCAGGGAAGTAACTTAGAATTTATTTTGATGACAATTATGGTCGAAGATATTTTAGGAGTAAAGAGCGAATTTGCGATTTCAGTGGGCCTATTTATGTTTGAGAACGCAATGCCAATTTTTCACATATTTTAATTTCTTATTTCGAATTAAAATGTCAAAGCTATGATACATTCAACAATATATTAAAAATCAAATTAAAGATAGATTCTGTCACATATAGGACGCTGGATTGTGGAGCTCGCAGCACGCAATATAGCAGTGCTCTCATAGTTATTACTTAATTAATGGCGATATAAAAGTTAATGGCGATAAGACGATTAGAGCAAAAGTAACTTCACTCTGTCACTCTACAATATGTTTTAAAAAATATTTCGCCCTAGTTTTATTGGAATTTTAACAAGTGCTTATTAAACGCTTTACGCTAATTGTTGAAATTCCAAAACGATTTTAATTCGTTTCTCTTTGCTTTATGGTTTGCATTAGGAGTGTCGCTCGCTAAATGCGCCTTGACTAGCATACAGAGAGTTCAGCTCATCAAATATTTCATAACTAATCCGTGCTCGACTTGAATAGACCGTTGTCGACAAAACGTGCACGTTGTCAAGAATAGTATTTAAGTGATCAATAAACTTACCTCCTCCTTGAATTACTGTTGAGACTGTTCGAGTAGCCGGAGTCTGAGACCTTCGCGTTGTTCTCTGAGAGGTTGTCCATGATGATGCGGTATACTGGCAAATAGAAAAACGACAGTTAGTGTCCGATTATTTGCAAATATACTCCGAGCAAAAACGGAAAAAAATCTTGCCGCCTTACAATATAAATTTATACACATCACTACAATTTAAAAGCCTGTGTGCTTTTCTGAATATTTGAGAATAATTAGAGCTTATGTTTAGCAAAGATAATATAGTATTCTAATCCACCAATATTATAAATGTGAGAGTAACTCTTTTTGTCTCGCTTTCATGACATACCTACAAAAAAAAAATATTGTCATAGTCTAGATATACGGAAATAGAAAACTTTTTATCCTTAAAATCCCACAAGAACGGAAAATATTTGCTGTTTCTAAAATAGTTCGAGAAGTTTTAGAGCCTATTCCATTCAAACAAACAATGATAATTTGATTAGCGGATAAACATAATTGTCATTCTACGAATTAATAAAAAGTGAGTATGCGTCGTGCAGATGAATTTATTAAGGCGAGTTGGTTTCGCTTGGTTTCAAATTTGAGCACCCATAATTTGTATTTAAATATTCGCACAGCTCGCAAGCTGTTCGCACAGGTTTTCGCAAAGCGTAGTCGCACTAAACGCACACAAAAATGTAAACTCAAACATATTGTATTAAATTTAATAAATAAATAATTCTTTTCTTTGAAGGAAATGGACTGATAAATTACTTACGCACAGCTCAGCTCAATCCGATTCAAATTTAAATTACTTATATGGCACTGGGGAAGAGCTCTTCCGATTCACTACATACCACGGCAAAAATCAAAAAGGTAATGCGGGCGAAGCTCCTTGCCTCGTCACAAAAATTTTAATACTCAAAAATTTCGTTTGATGTTAAACGTTAAAAAACTTTGCCCGTAAAAACATTTTCTTGTTACAAAAATACGTAAACGTGACCGCCGCCGCGCTATTGCCGGCGCAACGACCACTCACGTTAAAACTCCGGGAACTGACGAAGGCTGTGAAGCCCTAATAGCTCCTTTGTCATGACGTCAAAAACAGAGCAATTTGATGATTTATTTATAATTTAAATCCTTACTTTTACCATCCTATTTACGCATAATTCATGCATAAACATCCTTCTTTTTAACACTGCAAAACTTACTTGCAGTTTTTTTTTTGGAAAAGTTAGTTAATTTCCGGCGTACACATTTTATTTGAAGCGAGTGAAACAACTACATATTTTTTTATTGTAAATTTAACGAAAGTTATAGTTAACAAAAAAAAGTTAATAATATTGTTGTTAAAATGTTTCTTACTAAAATATTGATTAATTAAATATTACTTGCATTAAAAACAATAAACAACTAAATTAATATGCAAGACAAATTTAAATAAGTTTTAGGTATCTACCGTATCTTACATAATTTTATTTAAAATTCCTCTGACACCCTTTCTAAGGGGCTTGATAACTAAATATTAAGAACAACTACTAATACTTTGATTAGTTTAAAAATACATTTCCGAAATATATTTTCAACTAGCGAACACGCTCCAGATGTAAAATTACTAAGTACCTACCTATTCTGCACAAAATTCTATATATTTAACAAAAAAAAAATATTACTCACAACAGTAAGCTTGGTAATCTTATTTTGACAACAAACACATATAAACGAGCTAAGGTACACCAACTCTTCAGGAATATTTCTTTAAAAAAAACGGCACGTTTTTTTAACTTTACTTTTAACTTTCGTCCAAGTAACTGAATAAAACTCGTGTTTTTGCTTTTAAATTATATTAAAAAAATTAAACATTAAAGCTTTAGTAATCAAGCAAGGTCAACTCCAAAACTTTCTCGGGTACCTACTATAGGTACGTCTATGCTATGATATTCAAGAATCTCTAAGTTTTTCGTGTCCATCTCAAAATTGATGGACATGAAAATGTGGTTTCATTCATGTTTTAATGTTTATTCAACATCATAACCCTGTTAAGAAAATATATTATGTATAGAGACAGCTCTCATGACTACCATTTCTGAGTTTAACAGATGCTGTTAAAGCTCCGTCTGCTGGCGCCTATCTAACATACTGTGGATATCCGTTCATACTGTCGACAACTCTTATAAGTTTATAAAGATACTATAGAGGCTGACCCGCGGTTTTTCCCGCGCAGATTTCTCATAAACACAAAAATCCCGTTTTCTCCCGATCCCGTGGGAATTTTGGGAAATCCCTTCTTAGTGCTCACCTACACTCCCCAAGGAACCCACGTGCCAATTTTCAGCTTTCTACGCCAAGTAGTTTCGGCTCTGCGTTGTCTGTCTGTCAGTCAGTCAGTCAGTAACGGAAGAGTTTTATATATATTGATTTCTTGTGATATTTGTGCTTCTGCCATACTTCATGCAAGAGCTATGGATTCTCAGGACAGATAGAACATGAATCATACTTCAAATCAAATCAAATAACTATAGATACTTGTAACATTATATCATACAGTGACTTGTTATTATTTTAGTGTTGATTACTTATACTAGCTATTTGCTCAAGCCATAACTTCTTTTTGAAACTGCGCTTTTGCCATTCTAACGAATCTATTCTAACATCATAAATGCAAAATTGATGTACCTAGGTGTGCGTTTCCTGATCGAGAGTATTGCTGATAGTTATTCGTTTTCTCCCCGGCGGGCGGCAGTGGGAACACTGCCTTTAACTTATTATTTTAATAAGTTAAAGGCAGTGTTATTTTTCTATTGTTAATAACAGTATTAGCTTTTTAAATTTCAGTCTAATTTAAAAACTATATCGAACTAACTATATATCGTGTCTATTTATCGCACTTTGTCTCTGCAGCAACTTGCAGAAATTTCAGACCATTCGGGGTTACATGTAAATGTGATAACTAAATATGTGCGACCATGTGTACGTACAAACCATCAAGAGTGTGTATCTGGGGCTTATTACAAACAAAAAAGGTACATAAAGTAACCATTTTACCTATTACGATGAGTATTACCTACCATAATTTAACTTATCTTGCAATTATAATTACCTATTAAATTTTCAGACTATGGCATTTAATATAATATTGGGACATCTTTAACATTAATGCAATGCAAAAAGAGAGGACGGTAAAATTTTAACGTATCTAAGCTATTTTCGTTTAGATATTTTAATATTAATTAGAGTCACGTGACTGATCCAAAAACAAAATGTTTACTTAGATTGTTAAACTTTTTTGAACGCGACTGTTAATTTAAATAAATCCTTAAATAAAATCACATTGAAATTTCTTTTTTATCCAGGTTTAGCCAGAAGCCAATAAAAGTTATGAAACTGCGGGCACGGGTAAGCAAAAATAGTCAGAATAACATAAGGGCAGTAGCAGACTAAACCCGCGTCATCCTATAAAACCCGCTTCAATAAGCGTTTCTTCTGTTTTCGCGGAAATTTTGTATGCAAAAAAATTAACAATAACCGGCAACCAGACCAATTCCACTATGCAAAATTAAATATAATTAAAAAGGTTATTAAAGTAAACTTAAAAGCTAACTTCTGAACAACTTTGTGTATTTTGTGGAAGATAAATAAAGTATATAAATTTATTAGACTCTCTGGAAGTAGGTTAGCTAGAACATCAATTCAATTATAAATTATAACCGACCGACATCCACCTGCTAAACATAGGTGGATGTCGGTCGGTTATAGCCTGGGCTTGGGTATATAGGCCCTTGTAAAAATCTCATCAAGAGATTTTTACAAGGGTAATAATAAGAAGGCAGATTGCCGAAGTCAGACTTCTTCATTTAGGTCCGTCTATCAGAGGTAGGTACTACATATTACGCTATGTACTTCGAGTGCTTGTGCTTAGTAAGTAAGTGTACTGTGTGTGTGTGTGTGTGTGTAACGTAAATGTAATGCCATAAAAGTTTTATCGAATTATTGTAATTGAATAAAGTATAATTTATTTATTTATAGTAATTTCAGACCCAGATGTATACAAATTCAGAGTTCTAGGGCAAAGATAACGTCTAAATTGATTTAACTGACCCATGTACAAAATGTACTTGTAGAATGGTGATAAATAAAATACTTATTGGTATTATTTGTTATTTTTATTATGATCATCGATTTCGTAGTAGTTTCAGAGAACCGAGTGGGTGGGCGTTGCGTTAGCCATAGGATCGGTAACGCGGATGGCTTTTGGTGTAGTGCTACTAAAAAGAAGAAGAAGTTGGAAGAACTTATAATGTAGGTTAGATTATAATAATAACTCTTAACTGTTCAGGACAACTAAAAAGTAACCCTCTGTAACAACGAAAATAGCATCGAATAGAAAATTATCTTGTTCTTATTCATGTGTCAATAGTTCACTCACTGTATATCATTGTTCTTTTCAGTTCTGTAGTTCGGGTTCAGCACCACGTACAATGCAATAATGTATTTGGTTTATGTTATCATTCAATCTTTCAACTCTTGCTATTTTTGTCGACTTAGAGTAGATGCCCTCTATTATTGTTAGATTTTACTGACTGCATTACAACATAAGTAAAGCCGTATTATTATTCACTCATCTATACAGTGTGTCCGGGGAAGTTATAACATAATTTTAAGGGAGTATTCTATGAACTATTTCATCGACGAACACACCCCATATGTGGGGTAGCAGCCTCACCCCCCTCAATATGTTTTTTTTGTGCAAAAGTTGACTCACCTACTTTTAAGTTCACGGTAAAATATCTAAGGCTCACTTCAGGTCTCGATCGAAGGCTAAGTAGTTTTAGGCTACCTAAGTTCTAACAAAAAAAAACAAGTATTGCCTTTACTTTGGTTTAAAAGGGGGTGTAACAAAATTAAAAAAATAAATCTGCATTTTCTACGGTTTTTCAAAGTTACCACAAAGAACTGCAGTTAATTTTTGTATTTTATTGTTAGCTTTTGAGTTGTTACCAGAAAATGGTACCAGATTTATTTCTCCATGTCTATAAATTCAGATATTATCCACTACCAAAAAGACCCTTCGCTTTTACGGGTTGTTCCCAACGAGTACCACCAAAACGTGTACCACTGGTACTCGTTGGGAATTTCCTTTTTGTAAATTCCCAACCAGTACCACCAACTAACTTGACAAGTTTTGGTGGTACTTGTTGGGAACTAAATATCAATAATATTTTTTTCACTTCCGTTGTATCTTGGGTATTTTATTAAGATTAACAATACCAGTGAGCGAGTGACCCTAGTAATGAACCTACCTATAACTCAAAGATAATGAGAAAATGAACAGGTATTTTTCGAATACTTACTGCGAATGATAATCTTTGCAACCTTAATTTAGTTATTTTAAAATTAATTTTAGGTCATTAAGAACAATAAAACATTTTGTAACACTTTTCTCTATGGTCTCGTGCGCCTTAGAAGATTAATACCAAAAAACGCCACGGAAGTGTTACGCTATCCGTGTCCACCACTGTACCAGGATAACATCAACTAATAGAAGGTTATTGTAGTCAATTATAGGCTTTGTCAAACAGACGGCACTATAGCGTCGCGTTAGATTAGAACACTAGCCTGACGCGGCGCTATAGCTTCTTGCTCTTTGATGTCACACACAACACTCCTTTACGTTGCGAATGAGCAAAGAGCGCGAAGCTTACGCTGCGTCCTACGTGAGTGATCTGGATGCGAGCTCGGTGCGGTGCGAAACAATAAACAGTATTTAACCTATTGAAGTGTCCTACGTGACCAAACGCACGTAGGATGCGGCACGACGCGGCGTGAGTTCGCGCGAAGTGGACGCGACGGCCATATTTTTCAAGCAAAAAGGGAGGGCGCGGAGGGACGGTTCGCGCGCACGTAGGACAGAGTAGCCGCACCGCTCCGCACCGCATTAAATTCGCAGCGGACCGTTTCGCAACCTTGTTCGCGTTGACTCGTCCACGTAGGACGCAGCCTTAGCGACGACACGAACAGCTCGCATGCATCAAAATACCTGTGTTGTGCGCTTCATAACCTTCTAGTGTTCATGGTGCCCTGGTACTTTAAATATGAAGTTATGAAAAAACACGGTTTTAACGGTGGATAAGCCTCAGTACCAATTTTTTTTTGTTCTTATTGATCTGAAATATATTTTAGAATAACTAAATTAAGGTTGCAAAGATTACTGCATTGACAGTAAGTATTCGAAAAATATCTGTTAATTTTCTAATTACCTTTGAGTAATAGGTAGGTTCATCACTAGGGTCACTCACTCACTGGTATCGTTAATCTTAATAAAAGACTCACGACACAACTGAAGTAAAAAAAAACATTATTGTAATTTAGTTCTCAACGAGTACCACCACAACTTGCCGAGTTAGTTGGTGGTACTGGTTGGGAATTTTTAAAAAGGAAATTCCCAACGAGTACCAGTGGTACACGTTTTGGTGGTACTCGTTGGGAACAACCCGCTTTTACCTTTTATTAAGACTAGAGGCTGCCCCGCGGTTTCACTCGCGCAGATTTCTCATAAATACAATAATCCAGTTTATTCCGTTCCTATGGGAATTTCGGGAAATCCTTTCTTAGTACTCACCTACACTCCCTAAGAAACCTACATGCAAATTTCAGCCCGCTACCCCCAGTAGTTTCGGCTTTGCGTTGTCTGTCAGTCAGTCAGTTAGTTACGGAAGAGTTTTATATATATTGATTTCAGTTTAACCCACTTTAATTAAAAAATAAAGTCAATATTTAATTAAGTATTTTGTTAGTTATTTAGGTAGCCTACCTGCTTAGCCTTCGATCAAGACCTAAATTAAGAGTCTTTTTACGCGAATAGTGGCGCTATGTGGCACTCCAGATTTGTTTTTTTCTAAAGTCTTTTTTTCAATAAAAAGTGTTCCCTAGTGCGGCTATATAGGGACGAGAGTAGGCAGACCCACCAAATCCACCACGAGGTCGTGTGACTATCTGGTGAAGACTGTAGGATTTAATTGAATGAGAGTATCTCAAGACCGGTCGTTGTGGCGATGTGTGGTAGCAGCCTGTGTTCAGCAGTGGATGTATTTCTTTATTTAGTTTCCTGCAGGTTTAAGACGAACTTAAGCCCTGTAGGTCCGGCCGTAAGAATAGGACTACTGATAGTAGCTGAGCGTGGGCAGACTTCGGACGCTATAATGATTTACTTTTGAACGCAAAGAAAACTAATAGCATTAAGTTTTCCTTGCCAAATGTGACTGCTTGTGATACAGAGATACAATTGGACAATAACAAGCTTAATCTGGTAAATCAAACTGTATTCCTTGGTATCACTCTAGATTCAAAACTTAAGTGGGGCCCCCATATCTCAAATCTTGCGGCAAGGCTCAGTTCGGCTGCGTACGCACTCTGGAAAATCAGAAAATTAACTGATGTGTCTACCGCGAGACTTGTGTATTTCAGTTACTTTCATAGCTTAATGACCTATGGCTTGCTTCTATGGGGAAGAGCTGCAGATCTTATCGTCATTTTTATACTACAAAAACGCGCAATCAGAAACATTTATCAGCAGCTCGCGAGTCCCTCAGAGAAAAATTCAAAAAAATAGATATTTTCACGCTTCCTTCCCAGTAAATTTTCGAAATTATTATGTCATACTCGTAGAAACACATATGTTTGATAAAAAATGTGATAAAATTAAGGACCTTAGACCGCGTAGCAAAAACAAACTCAGTATTCCACAAAACAGACTAAAACGGACAAACAAATGCTATAGGTAACGAAGTAAGATTCTATAACAAGATCCCAGAAGAAATTTTGATCCTGAATGATAATGAGTTTAAAACTCGTATCAAAAAAGTTCTGATTAAGAAAGCTTATTACAATATTGATGATAATGTAAACGACAAAGACGCATGGAAGTAGTCTAGCTCTGCATTTAAGATAGTTTTCATTATTTCATGTAATTTCATTTTTATTTATCTGTATAATGTTCATATTATAGTAGAGGAGCCCACGATGCTAAATGGGGATTTACTCGAGCGTCGTAGAGACCTATTGGGTTGCAAAGCTTAGATGATAAGAAGAAAAAAATGTTACATGATATATACCTTTACATCGGTGGGGGAAGCGGCTATAGATTTTTAAATATGTAAAAAAAACTGTTGCATGGACATCCTCGAGCGCGTCAGATATTGATAGCATCAATGCCCTACGTATTTTTAATAATGTACGTATGTTAATCTGATCGTTTGCATGATGCGGGTGGTTGTATGTAAGGGTTGAAAATAAAAAATAAAAAAAATTAATCGAGCGCGTCAGATTTTCTAAGGGAGTGTTAAGTGCACCAAAAAAAGCTCTCATTCACTAATCTGACGATTTCGATGGGACGCAAACTCGCAGCCATTTTCATAATGTGCAAAAAAAATTCGCTATTTTGAAATACTCAAGCGCGTCAGATTAAGATATATAAGGTTTATCTTTGTGTTCTAAACGTACTGTCTCATAATCTGACGATTATCTAGAGGGATTCGCCTGATCTGACACAAAAACATTTGAAAAACGGTTCACCTTAAAGGCCATCCCTGCAAATTCCATTCAAAATATAATTTATGTAATATTTTGAGCTCGCTGAGTGCAAAGAAATAATATTGAAATAAATTATTTGAGCTCTCCCAGCTCGAAAGTCTGATAGAAGTTTCATAGAACACTATTTTGGAATTTTCAAACCGCAATAACTTTTGAATGGATCAACCAATTTTCACGCGGTTGGCGGCATTAGACGCAGTTTTATTATCCTCATAAGTAATTTTACAGTTTTAATTGATCGAACCAAACATTTCGGAGTAATCCCGAAAAAACACTTTTTTTTCGGTTTTCTTTCGTTCATGATATCTCTCAAACGAATCAATCAATTTTGAACGGATAAGCGACGATCGGCGTGGTTTTTCAAGTCAAGCTTAAGGGCGGATTAGTTTTTGAAGTTGATCGATAAAGCCGTTTAAAAGTTATTCCAAAAAAACACTTTCAAAATTTTTTTTAATTTTTTTTTTAAATTATTGAACTTAATTAATTGAAAAGCTCAGGAAATAGCATGCAAATAAATAAGTGAGAGAGTTATATATAGAGAAACAGTGAGAGAGGAATAGAAACGCGGAGAAGGAAATGTAGGCATCACGCAGCTGCACGCATTTAACTTCATCAACGATTTTTTGTTACTTCGGCTTGAGGAAATCGTCAGATTATATATTTTTCATTATTTCCTTCAAAAAAAAAAAAAATTAGCTACGCTCGAGAATGTCGAGATGACGTTTTTTTTTTACAACTTTGTTGCCCTCCCCTTTCTTTACGTCACTCTCAAATTGTCAGATTAGTGGAATATACACTTTTTAGGATGTAATTAACTCACCCTACCTTAATGTGACGCGCTCGAGAATTTCTGATGGTCAATTTTTTTTTACTAATCTGATCCTGTATTCTTCGCGGGCGGCCTTATTTAAGGGCCTCATGTTTTGTGGAGGTACTTAACCGGGTACAAGGTATCCTCCTGTATATTAATCTGCCGCGCTTTAGTAAGTCCCGAAATCCCCTCTTGGGCTCCCCTACCATTATTGCCACCTAATTGTATTGTAAATATTGTAATATCACAAAACAAAAAAAAAAGAGAGATAAATTGTAAAGTAGAGTTTGTTACCCCTTTCTTCTCTACGCTGTTAAATCATTGCGAAAGGGAGTAGAATCATTTGACAGAGGAGGGCTCGTTTGGGGGCCTCTCCAGGCGACTATTGTCGTAAGGCAAGGCAAACATTTGTTTACCTTATTTTTTTTTATTTTTTATTTCAGGCGGGGAAACTCCTAACGAGTACCCTGCAGCCCCGGGGGGAGCCGCAGGGTTATGTGGGGTTCGCACCAACTAAAACCCCGCCGGTGTCCTTCTCGGCTGATAGCAGGAGGGTCGCGGGTAAGCAAACATTTGTTTACCTGAGCCAATTGGTGGGCACCGTGAACTACCTCGCCTCTCCCAGTATATGATACTTTACCAAATAAGGTATCAATAGCGATTAGATTAGATTGTAGTCTAATTGACTTTCAATAAGTGATATCTTGTATCCTATATTAAATAAAGTTTTTTTGATTTGATTTTGATTTGATTTGATAATATGTGGTTTCCCGGGGTTCTTCCCAAAAGCGCCAAGACGGCCGCCAAGGGGTTTTAGTGGGTGCGAGCCCTGCATACACCCGACGCTCCCCCGAGCGTCGGGAAATGCGATAGGCATTACCCCTCGTTACTAAAAAAAAACAAAAAAGAAGAATGAATTTCACTTTCCTCTTAGTTGAATTTTGGTCGTGATAGTGACGTGGCTCTGAAGGTGGAAGGACAGAGCATGCAACATCGCGAAAAGGTACTTTTTTATATTTATGAAATTTTTGTAAATGCTAACCAATTTCCTAAATCTTATTTGTAATCGGTATGTTAAAAGAATATCTATATCAGAAAAAAAAAAAAATATAAAGTAAAAAAAAAATTGTAAGTTATCGGTATGCTAAAAGAATATTATATCCAAAAATATTTTTTTAATTTCTAGTCACCCAGGGGCCTTAGTCTCATAAACTTACGATTAAACTTCTATACAATGACTAATTCTACTATTACTCTATTACAATAGGTTCAAAAATCGCGAGTCTCGTAAACTTGATCTTGTAAGCTAATCTTACGCGCTTGAGGTCGCGATTAGGTCAACAATTGCGAATCTTGAAATTTTGATAGTTTATCTTCATTCTACTAGTCTTACAAGATCAAGTTTACGAGACTCGCGATTTTTGACCCAATCGTAATAGAGAATAGTAATACCGTCTTATTCATAAAGATACAGTAGATTTTAAGTAGCCTTACTGGAGGTCTACTTCTCTGGTTTGTTGTATGGTAAATACGTGACATCCAGTCTAAAATGACATACGTCAAATAACTAAAATGCTCTTTAACTTTTTATGAATAAGAGGGATAGTATAGAAGTTTAATCGTAATAGAATAGAAGTTTGATCGTAACGATAATACCGGCTCGTCCAATAATATGATCTGATATAAAATATTATGGGATCAATGTACCGAGCACCTAGTCAACATCTTTCATAGTACATATTTAAATAACAGAGTGGTTTTAGAAAATCATATTTTTAATATTCCTCTTGACACCACGGTTCCTATTACCTATGAAAAAGTAAAGTAATAGTTAAAAATAATTTAACTATTCAATATAGGATAAAAAATATCGCATAATGAAAGTCAATTGACTAATCTAATTAATATTGATACCTTATTTGGTAAAGTATCATATAATAGGTACTGCTAGAGGCGAGGTAGTTCAGGGTGCCCACCACAGGGTACTTAGACTTAGAGCCATGAGTACCAACAATAATCGGCTTTTAAACAACCGGTTAAAAGCTTTAGGTTTGGTTTAGATTAGTAGTAGGAGTCAGTTAGTTTTTGAAGAGCCAAATAATATTAGTGCACACCACTCTAAGTACAAAAGAAACAGAAGTTGACAAACCTGATTATATTATCATGTCTTGATACAGTGAACGCCACAAAATACCCGGAAAACACTGTTAATATTTTCTTAGTTTTTTTTTTTCACTTTATTTATTCACGGGTTATTATTACGACGTATATATTTTTAATCAAGAGAAAGAGTCTTTCCAAAGTAAAAACTTTCTTCAATATTTTATTAAATTAACCTCGCGAACGCACCCGAGCGACCGACCCGTGTCGACGTCAAGCGAAGTAAATAACATCTAGTGATGTGCGCGCACAAACGTTTCTTTGTTGTTGGGTTGGTTGGTTGGTTGTTTTGTTTGTTTGTTGTCGCGTCGTTTCTTATTTAATTGTAAGTTAATTATAATTAAAAAGTAAACTTCACTGCCTTGGTGAATACTACAATCCTATTTCTTATGTTCTTCAGAATTTATTATAAATTATATTCTACCTAATTTAGATGCGAGATTGTTTTAGTTACAGGATTTGGCTGTCTAAAAAGCACTCTGAATACTATCATATATGTACTTATTTTTTGTTTTGCAGATTTAATTTTCTTTTACCGCTTAAGTAATTTATTTTTATAGAAATTAGTAGTTTCTTAGTACACTTAATTAAAAAATTGGTCGACAACCGAGGGCACCATGGTTTGTCTTGTTTGCGGAGTGCAGGACGCTGGTCGCGCCATGCCAGCCTAAATGATATCATCCGTCGGGCTTTTGCCACCGTCAACGTACCAGCCATTCTGGAACCGAATGGCTTACTGCGTGACGATGGAAAAAGACCCGATGGTATGACGGTCATTCCCTGGAGCCATGGCAGGCCGTTGGTGTGGGACGCTACTTGCGTCGACACTCTAGCGGCTTGCCATGTCCAGCGGAGCTCGGCTGGCGCTGGTGCGGCAGCTGCGGCAGCAGAAGACCTCAAACGGCGCAAATACGCATCTATCGGACAACAATATGAGTTTGTGCCGTTTGGGGTGGAGACGCTCGGACCATGGGGACCGGAGGCGCGCCGCCTATACAAAGAGTTGTCGGCGCGCCTTATCGACCATACTGGTGATCAGCGGGCTGGCTCATACCTGGGCCAGCGCATCAGCCTGGCCATTCAACGTGGCAATGCAGCCAGCCTGCTGGGCACCGTGCCGCCGGGTGGTGGTGATTTGGAAGCAGTGTTCTATTTATAATTAAGTATGTGTTTTATTATTTATTATAATTTTTTGTAAATACTTGTATATAAATGTTAATAAATTAAAAGTCTCATGTAAGTAAAAAAAAAAAAAAATTGCGCCTTCAAAATTACCCACTGAACAAAATTAGCTCCCTTTTAAAAAACTCTTATGTAAGGTCTTATAAAATCTTCTCTAAATATAAAATTATAGGAATATTATTTATCGCCAAAAACGAGGTAAACAAACATTTTATTTGTTTATTGTAAAGATTTTTTTTACATCTTACTGTGCATTTATGCAGCAAATATTTTAAAAATATTTTTTTTTAAACTTATTTTGGGCTTTTTGAATCTTTAAATCGGAATTATATGAAAAAGACAGGACTATTCGTTGACTCGAAAGTCAACATCATGAAAAGCACATCACTATTATACCGCGCACGCACCAAAACACGTGCCGGCCTCACTGCACCCAAACCACTGTAGAACTATTATAGACTCTATGCTACTGATATAAAAGTGGAATCGTTACTATACAAACTATAGGTCACAGTTTTCCGAACAGGCGGCAATGCACGTGGCGCGAGAAAGAGACCACACTTGGTGAAATGTGTGTTGGGGTTGGGACTAGTGTTTTGGAGTCGACTCAGCCGAGTTTGCACTCGGACAATTCGTTCAATATTATTAATATTATAGGACCTATAATATCAGTAATTCCTGCCTCACTGGTCCCACTGTCTTATCCCACACTCCAAAGATATTCTTCCCACTTCAGTTTTAAAGTCGCGACTCGTCCCACCCCACATTCCCGACAAATTTAAGTATAGTTGACAATAAATTGAAATACATAATAATATTTTTTATATATACATATATATAAGGAATATTTCCATGTACACTACGCGATCCATGTTTTTAATTTTGATAAATGAAAGATCTATTGCAACTCTTATAGTACTCGGAAGTTCAAACTTTCCGCAACATGGCGTGTTTATTAACCGACTTCAAAAAAGGAGGTTATCAGTTTGACCTGTATGTATGTATGTGTGTTTGTCCGCGATTATATCGCGTTTGGCTGAACCGATTTTGATGCGGTTTTCAGAAATGTATTTGTTACATTCAGGAGAAGGTTTAAGTACCAATTTTAACCGACTTCGAAAAAAAGGAAGTTCTCAGATTATGTATGTGTCAGTTTGTTGAAGGCGGGTCTCTTTTTGCAAAAAAGAAATTATTTATCTTTCTAGTGAGTCGGGCTTTTCTGGCTGACTGAAAAATTAAAAAAAAAAAACATTTAAAAAATTATATGAAAATGAAAAAAATGCAAATTATTTATTTGCAAGGAATATGGTATACAAAGATGGAATTTAACACGTAAAATATATATATAAATTATGTCTCACACACTCCGCCAAACATTTGACAAGCAAAGAATTGTATATGTAAGTATTAAAATTAGTTATTTTTGACATGCATATTATTTTATGTACAACTTAATATCTAAATTTATATGAAAAATTTAAAGGTAAGTATCTTATTTCAAACGCAAGTTAAGGTAAGTACTCTTGTATTTTATAAAAGCATTTATCGGACAACCATTCGTATAATTTTTTTTTTAAACATATTAAATGGTAAGCCATGCAAAAAGTCTGGTAAATTATTATACAAAGCAATAACCATACGATAACTGTTTTTTGACCATAATGCAGTTCTACAATAATGAGGTCTGAGTCTGTCTCTATGTCTACTGTCTTTATCGAATTGAATGAATAGATATGTGTGTTGTTTGGCAAATAGACAACACTCGTAGATGTATAGGCACGTGATTGTCAGTATCTTTTGCTGAATGAAATATGGCCGACAAGAATCTAAAGGACCAATGCCACACATGGAGCGCACACATTTTTTTTGGGCAATGAACAACCTCTCTATGTCGACTGAATTTCCCCAGAGCACAAGTCCATATCTAATATTGCTGACTACATATGCATGATAGGCTGTAAGAGCAGTTTTTATGCCTGACGTAATAGTCAGCCTGTACAATGGATGAACAAATTGATTTATTTTTTTACACACTTTTTCCACATGTGATTTCCATTTTAGTTGATAGTCAATATTTATTCCTAAAAAGTTTATTGAGTCAGATTCTTTTAATAGGTTCGTCATTATATCTTATAGTTAAATTTGATTTATTTTCATTTTTATTAATTAACTAGTCGACCCGGCGAACTTCGTACCGCCCAAACTATTAATATTTTGTGCATGTATTATACTTATAAACCTTCCTCTTCAATCACTCTATCTATTACAAAAAGCCGCATTAAAATACGTTGCGTAGTTTTAAAGATTTAAGCATATATAGGGACAGACGCGGGAAGCAACTTCATTTTATGCTATGTATTGATGAATTGCATAAGATTAGTTTTCTTTAAATTAATAGATAAATTATTATTTTTGAGCCATGTCACTACATCATCAATAGTTTTATTTATCTCGGTTTCATATTCATTTTTGTCGTCGCATTCTATTGTAATTGATAGGTCATCAGCAAATAGTGTACAATTATGACGTGTGATATCAGGCAAATCATTTATATACAATAAAAAGAAGAGTGGACCCAAAACACTGCCTTGTGGAACTCCATAATTATTGTTGAGTGCTGTAGAGAGATATTGTTTACGGTCTAGTTTTTCATTTAATTTTGTGACTTCCACACTTTGTTTTCTGTTTGTTAGATAACTTTATGTTTTTTTTATATTTACATGAACGTTGAGAAAAAGTTGACAATTTCACGTTTTTTTTAAAACGTTCGCCGCCTCCGTAGCTCAGTGTCGTAGCGCGTCGCGCCTTTGATTAGAGCACGGAAGGTTGTGGGTTCGATCCCCGCAGAAAACACCACATATGGATTTCTCACAAAAATCACGTTGTGGTTGTTTTCGTTTGGATAGGACATTGCAGGCTTGAATCACCTAATTGTCCGAAAAGTAAGACGATTCCGTGCTTCGGAAGGCACGTTAAGCCGTTGGTCCCGGCCGCAGTAGTGGTCGTTATAACCGCGGCGACAAGCTGGCCCCTTGTCACGTTGGTAATAAAAGCATAAACTCGGCTAAACGTGGGTCCGGCTCTTGAGCTGGTACCTCTGCCTAACCCTTCGGGGAATAAAAGGCGTGAGATTATGTTATGTTAAGTTTAAAACGTTGATAGTGTAAAGTTACAAAAAATACATAAATGGGGATGAGGAATGTAAAATGGCTTCAATTACATGAGCCAAGAGCACTATAACCCCACAACAGAAGAAAAAAGAGGTTTATGTACCTACTTTGAGACCTAGACTGAGTCTCTTTGAAGTAATTTACGTGGATTAAAATAAAGGAAAACTGTGCTATTGTACAGTACCAAACTTATTTTTGGCTTAAATCGAATGGAGCACTGAATTGAAACTTTAGCACAGAATACCTTATACTTACAGTACTAAAGTAGTTAATAGATAGACCCTAGAGTTACTATAGTAACCAAATATAAGCATAGTAGGTAAAACTATGATGATGATGACATCCACAACGAATCCGTCGACGGCGACACCTTGTCAGCTCCTGGCGTGATGTGCTCGGTCGGATGTAACTTAGAAACTTACCGACCACCATCCTGTGCACACTTGGTAACCGTCGGTCCTTAGAGATTGTGCTGATGCAGTTTTACCCACTATACGATACGAGGGTTTTTTTTGGAGAAAATCCTTTTATATAGATTAGTGAATAAAAATACGGCTTCACTTATGTTGTAATGCAGTCAGTAAAATGTAACAATAATAGAGGTATCTACTTTAAGTCGACAAAAATAGCAAGAGTTGAAAGATTGAATGATAACATAAACCAAATACATTATTGCATTGTACGTGGTGCTGAACCGGAACCACAGAACAGAAAAGAACAATGATATACAGTGAGTAAGGTATGGGCACAACATGAATAAGAACAAGAGAATTTTCTATGCGATGCTATTTTTGTTGTCAAAGAGGTTTACTTCCTAGTTTTCCAGGATACCTAGTTAGTAGTTATTATTATAATCTAAACTACTTAAGAAGTTCTTCCAACTTCTTCTTCTTTTTAGTAGCACTACACCAAAAGCCATCCGTTACCGATCCTATGGCCACCGCAACGCACTGCCCACCCACCCACTCGGTTCCCTGAAACAACTACTTTACTTTTTTTTAAAGATTATTTTAGAATTTGACTTGTTCTTCATAATTTCACAAACAAAAATAAAAATACAAAATAATATCAATAAGTATTTTATTTATTACCAATCTACTAGTACATTTTGTACATGGGTTAGTTAAAACAATTTTGGCGTTATCTTTGCCCTAGAACTCATTATTTGTATACATCTGGGTCTGAAATTACTTTAAATAAATTAATTATACTTTATTCAATTACAATAATTCGATAAAACTTTTAAAACATACTTTTATGGCATTTAATACCCTTTGATGATATATTGTATTTAGATAACTCAATAATTTAAAAGTTAAGTACACTTACTTAATAATAACATTTTAAGTATATTTAATATAAAATAAATATTTATAAAGGGTACCTACTTAATATTCTAATGGCAGTTAAAATTAAATTATAACACAACTTTTAGCACGTTACAATTATTAACTAAGTAACTACATAATCGTTTCAATATCTATCTAACAAAAGTTAAAGTTAATAGAAATAGAATATAAATATTTTATATACCAATTGTAGTAATCAATTAAAACGTAGCATGTTTTTAGATAAAACTTATATATAACAGTTGAAGAATACTTGACTCTTAAACCCCGACACATTTAATAATAATTAATGCTAGATATTAAAAGTACATTGTTCCTACATGAAGTTCAATAAGTATTTATTGCATTGCTTTGTAGTCTGAAATTCAACTTTGTGCCTCTAGTGTAGGTGACAACTTTGGTAATGCGGAAGTATCGTTTCAAACGATACTATAGAAACATTCTAGTATTTTTTGGAAAATTTAATTAATAGGGTGTTTTTATAATAAAATGGGAGAAATTCCGAGATCTGATTGAGATACGTATTAAGGCAATTACAAGTAAACATTTCATAACATCTCGTAAAAATCATATCTGGCACCTATTTGACTATAAAAAAAAAATCAATAAAAATCAACGCAATGAACTTTTTAATACCAATTTTTTGTTAACTCTGGGGAATGATAAAATACAAACAGAATAATGAATTAACATATATTGCTGCTGTTCGCCTTTTTTAATTTTAATCATAACGTATCAATATTTCAATAATTGTATCGATATTATGTTTACTTGTACATTACTGGTCAAAATAACTTTTGCATAAAACAAAACAATATTTTTTTGTATGCTCCAAAACAATATTTTTTTGTATAGTTCTACGCACAACATTTATTAATAATATAATAATATTTAATTCTCCTATAGTTTTTGTATATATAACATTGACGCTTTTTATTTATGCGACTGAGACAGACATTACGTGGTAAGGTAACTTTCAATGGCTTTTCAATATTAAAAAAATATTCATAAATAGTATGTTTTTGCTATCAGACACCGCTTAAATAAACAAGTTTAATAAATTTAACACTCATTTGGCTCCTTTATTATTTTTTAATACAACTTTATTAATATAAACGAAAAACTTGGCTATAAATATAAACTTTACATTAAAATTATTTACAAACATCTTTTGTCCTACTAATACTTTACAAATAGTAAATTATTTTCAATTGAACACAACACACTAATACTTATCTGAACTAAAATTATTTGTTTACTTAGTACTTAATACTAGTATAATGTTTTATTTTTTATTACTTAATACAAAATAATTTCTACGACCATTAAAATGTATCCAGGACAAAACATTGTAAATACCTTTTTTTTGCCTAAATCTTTACGTGGGGTCTCTAATGTTTGGTCTCAAAAATTACAAATTTTTGTGCGACTTCGCTGGCGATGGCGACATTTTTGCTGGATAAAAAATACACAAACAGATTAGGTACTTGCTAAGCGAGCATCCATTTACCAAACTTTAAGCGGTGTTAATTCAAAACCATTACATCACACTGTCTTCTCACACTAGCTTTAAAACTTCGAATCAATTATTAAAAAGAAAAGTGGTAGATATCCCCTAGGTACCTTGAATTCTACTAATACAATTTATAAAAACACACTTTTAGAAAACAATTAGGTAAGAAGGTGTAGGTATACTTTGGCACGTAAACAATACATAGAAAAATATGCGAAATATTTCCTTAGGCCGCTGCAATGGACTTTGAGACGAAATATATATAATATATATGTTTAAACCTTAAACAAATAACATAAATTTTAGACTAGATCGTCTTTGGTTCGACGAATTTGGCTTTAAGGTTTCGTTTTCTGGGGCCTTAGGATAAACACTTTGTTTGTGTATGTAATATTTATTTTTACATCCGAATTGGATCGTTTTACGGTCATTCTACAAATTGTTAACAGACCGAACAATCACTTAAGTAATTTAATAAAATACTTAGCTTTACGACATGGTTTTTAACATTAAATATTTGTTACCTTTACTGATAACAAATTATTATACCACTGCAGAACTGTGACAGAAACTGTTGGTGGGTTGACTACTGTCTGAAAGGTGGGGCCGAAGTCAGTGCCCGGGTTTCAAGGGGGGCGCTCGTGGTCGCAGGGGGGCTGCACACTTACCCGCACTTCGCCCTTCGGTCCCACCACAATTTTCACCTGGGAACAAAAAGCATTGTTTAATTTAATTTCAGATGGTAATTTGGTCTAATTTGCGAACACTTGAAATTAAATTGACGAATACTTGAATATTTAAGGCCATATACATAGTCCATTAACGTTCTTTTCTCCAGTCACAATTTTTATATGTAGTTAACCTAAGGCTGACATTCACATGTTTAGAGGCTACTCAGTATGATACTCGGACAAGTCGTTCCAGGGTATCGATTATCTTACTGATAACGTATTAGTGATTTGTCTTCTCTCTGGATAATCCTGGCTTGAGACGTCTTATACTTCGTCGTGCTTATGCTTATGTTTTGAAGTCGAAACTCAACTGTGTGTGTTGTGTATATCGATTTGAAGTAGAGAACGATTTAATGTTTCATGTGTTTGTGTGTGTCACTTTAGAGTGCGACTACTGTGAATGTCATCCATGTGTGGCCCGCAGTCAGCAGTGGATTTTTATTTTATGGATTTACCTAGTCCCCGCGTCAGACATTCATGGCATAGTAAACAGGGTTCGGAGGCGGCGCCACAGGCGATGCTGTTTGGGCCCCCTGAGCCGAGGAAGGGGCACCTTCGGGAGCCCCTCGAGCCGCACGTGATGGTGACCCGGGTGCTGGCTGGTAAATAGGTCCTGCAACCTGAAAAGTAAAAGAACAAATTTGCCAAATGCATGCTGTGCCTCGCGCTATGTAGAGAAGTGAAACATCAGGGCCCGAAGTCGCTTATTTTAAAACGGCTCTGTTACCTTAATTGGATGTTCGTCCTGATAAAAAATTGTGCTGCTTAAGCAGGTGTGGTGGGTAGTATCGATGGTACCCAACCCATATCGCTATAATTAGCTCATTTAAGTTCGAGGAACGTTATAATTGTACATATTCTTATTTTTTTATATATATCAATATAACTGCAACTTGGTGTTATTCTATATTTTTTTCATAGATATGTGACTCGGACCTTAATATTATGCAAACGTTTGAAATAGCTACAATGTATAAATGAAATACACAATGCCGCGAAACAATTTTTAATAGGTATTGTAAAACAAGAAACAAAAAACTATTGTTGTGCGTCCTTAACGTTCTTTATTATGGTAATACAACATTTTCCATGTTTGGGTATTAGCACCACCACAAACAGCATTAAGTAATGCGGCTGCATTTTTCCACGCTATCTAGACCTGGCTGCGGCCGTCCACTCCTTTAAAAAAAAATATTAAAGACATACGTTAAGATGGGCCTTCAGCCAATCAATCCAAGAGGACGAAATAACTGTTCAGCCAATACACTCCTGAAAGTACGTTCACTGTAAAATATATCACTGTGAAATAGCCAAAATTAAAATTGAATTATAATTTCAAAGTACTTAATGTTTTTCAGTCTTCATCACGTCAACAGCCTACTACATGACAACTGTGTTTCCATCAAAGTATAATTTAAACTTAACGGACTAGGTAAATGCATGATACTTATTGGTACGTGGTAACTGCATGAAGGGCTGGTCAAACCAATTTTCCAGCGAAGGAGCAACAACTCTACAATTTTAATTTTTATGGGGTATCGTCCTTGGATAATAAAATTTGCTTATTATAATTAATAGACTTAAAAAATCTTTAATATTGAACTTAAGTTACAGTTAAACATTTACGATTATAATATCCGTCTCGAAGGACCAAATGTTAACGAGTGAACCTGGCGTGGACTGTAATCTTCACTATAAGCACTGACTCCTACTTATAATCCCAAAATCTCTAGTAAATTACTATATTTCTTGCCCGAAATAAAACCCGTGCAACTTCAGTTCAACCATGTTTTCCAACTGTCATATTTTATTACTTTTTTTTAATATTCACAAATGTTGCTCTATGCCTCGCCAACAATACCTTTTCTGAATAGCAGATCATCTGCTTGCCCCCGCCCGGCTGAGGCATTGGCACCGGCCGGTACCGCGCGGGTGCCGGACACATTGCCTGTAATGAAACACAAAAAATACTGACTTACATTAGAAGATAGAAGAACAACTCACTTCAGAGCCCCATAAAGACAGAATGTATTTTTTTAGAGTGTCCCGAAACCCGTACAAAGAAGTCACAAGGACACCTAGCGTAATCATCTAATCTAGAAGCGAGTTAGTCATCATAAGATGTATGTGTATTAAGCAAAGACATTTTAATCGCTACCAGTGGCAAAGAACAGTAAAGGTGACAAATTGATATTTTTTTGCCTGCTCCACTGTTGGCAGAATAAAGTTCTAAGTAGTTCTATACTTAGTCATTAGGGTTTGCGGAACAAGTAAAATATAACATCCAAAAAAACTAAGGTTAGGCCGTACTGCCTGACGAATCTGAGAGAAAATGGTCAGTGTGTCGTTTTGGGGGCGGGAAAATGAACTTGAATCCCACCTGTATCTGCAAAGGGTGCGAGTACTGCGCCCTCTGCGCCGGCTGCGGCTGCGGCGCGCTCACCGCGCAGCTCTGTTGCTGGTAGTACGCTTGTGCGCGCGAGTCTAAAAACAGTTCATAACATTTTTACTAAAGAATCAGTGGAGTAAGTTAAAACCACAGACAGGCAGATACCCCTTGTTGTTCGTATATAACCGAGTTACATTACCATCAGTGTACTAGGAAAAAATATTCTTAGTACAAAACGGGTAATGTATTAAGAAATATTTGTTCTTTGCACATAACCATAACCGATTACATTTCCATTTTCGTATGAGGATGTTATTTTATCTAGAAATTGATTTTATGTATTTTATTTTAATTATAAGAATAAAAAAAAAAGTAGGTACATATTTTCGTAAACTGAAAACCGTACTCCAGACACTTTTCATAACAGTATTAGAAAGAAGAAAAAAAATGGGGCCATTATATAAATGGGCATATTTTTCGAGATAATGTCCTGTCGTTAAGGAATGGTTTTCCAATTGTGACACAGCTATATTTATGCAAATGTAAACTTGGAAGTCATTAATGTTTTTCTTTTAAAATCAATTTTTTTGTTTAACTTAGACGTAGATACATCGTAAAATGAGCCATCGTCATGTAATACTGATAATAGGTTTGGAAGGGTTGGATTGGATATGTACGACCAATAAATCTTTTCAGTAGTGTATTCAATACACACATACATACATAAAAATCAATAATAAAAAACCATAAGATGACATAAAACAATACAGAAACACTTGTTGCAGGTCAACATTGGGTATAAGTTTTTAATTATTGTTTACTCAAAAAACCCAGTTGGTTTTGTACATGGAATCTTTCAACAAACCCGAGAAATGTAAGAAGAATCTTCATAAAAAACTGGAAATGTAATCGGTTATGTGCAAAGAACCAATATTTCTTTATATGTTCGGGCTTTCGTGTGCTCCCGAACTGCTATTGTGCTTTCTTGTGTCCCCTTGGTCCCTCAGGAAGTTGCAGTAAAGGAAAGTCCAGGTTTTCGTAATAATTTAGAATATTTTTTAATGAGCGTACTGTGTTTTACAAGAGTCTTGGATAGGTAATGGTGGGACAATATTAACTTAAAACTAATCACAGCGCTGCTATGCTCCATCACGTCATTTTTCGCGCCTGTGATTGGCTGACGATGACGCGATGGTCCGCGTCCTCACAAAATGGTTCGCACCTGCCCGTGAGAGGGCGCTGTAGGCCGCAACATGCCCCCGGCCTTGAAAGTAGTGGCTTTCAACATCTGCTTGGATCAGGCGCATCTTCACCCAGCGGCCATATCCTTTACTACATCGTCTGTCCTTTGTGGATGGTCCCGACGATGTGATGCAGATCAGGTAAGTATCATGCAGTGGAGGAAGGTTGTCGACCTTCATCACAGCCAATGTGTTCGGTTGGAGATGTCGTCGGCGTGTGTGCATTTCCTCCATTGATGCGTGAGTAAAGCGTGCTCTGGAACGTCTCGTTGATAACCATATGTGTGATCACGGTGCTGCTGGCTCAGCTCTGGCAACGAGCTCACGACAACGCGACGTGGTGTGTGTGCGCGACGCGACGACGGCTCGTCTTTTTCGGTGGGTGGCGCAGTCTGTGCGTTGCGTGGCACCACGACACGGCCGACCAAGAGGTAGGTAGGTATAGGGACTGAAGTAGGTAACAGGGTATTCTGCGGACAAAGGATTCAACGACGAAAATTTAGGAAGGAATCATTGTGTGTAAATACCGTGCTATATGCGTTTGTTGTCCATCGTCGTAAACCATATTTACACGTGCATACCCCAGCCAAATACAAACCACCAACTGAGCCAAAGGAGATTATTAATTTAAATTAATCTAAAATAATTGTGTAATCAAAATAATTTATTTTTAAAGCGGTAATTTAAATATTGTATGAAATTTAACTAATACAATTAATGTGTGTGGTATAATTTAACAGATATTTAATAAAATAAAATAATATATTATCAATCTACTAAATACTAAAATGTTCTTTATTTTTTTGTGTGTGTGTTTGTATGTGCGTTCGCTACCTATCGAACCGTACTCAACGAGAAATTATTTTCGCTGGGACAGATCGATAGGTAACCTTTCTATTTTCTCAACTCCTTTACGCTATGAGCGCCCGCACGTCTATTGTTTATATTAAAACGTGTGTGTATATTAAAAAACAAACAGTGGCGGCGGTGTGCACCATGCGCGGGGATTGAGAAATCTACAGAAAATTTGAAATGTGTGTAAGTATGTGATTCAGAAGATGTTGCCTTCAGAGATAAATTTAAGTATATCTATGTGTAAATGAAGTGTGTGTGTGTGTGTGTTTATGTTTAGTGATAGAAATTACCAAAAACATTAGATGACTGACTGAACGGAATGCTCACGATATACCTTTTATCTTTTTTGCGTGTGGTAGCTATAGATTTAAAAAATGGTATTCGCGAGTCCGCTCTTCAGTCGGAGTGACCTTAGGGTCTGGCAACTCCTTATCCATTATCATGTGTTTAGAAGTGTGTGCGAACTTACACTGTATGGTCCTATTCCTGTGTGTGTGTTGGTTAATAGGCCCAGTGATTATCCAGCCAAATTTAGTATTAACTAAATAAGGCCCGCTGTGTAATCTTATTTTTCCTTCGGTAACTAAATCCCAAAAAACGTCTGCCCCAATTAGAATATCAATGTTTTGACAATCTAAAAAGTTAGGATCAGCCAATTGTATATTGTCTGGTATGTCCAGATGTGTGTGCTTGTCATATACATTTGGCGTCTCAGATGTGATTTGTGGGAGTACGAAGCATTGTATGTGTGTAGTGTAGGTGTTTATGTGTGACTTAACTTCAATATTACAAATTTGTGTGCATTTTGTAACTGAGTTTCCTACACCGTGAATGCTATGAGTGGACTGTATGAGTGGTGTGTTTATTAAATTGTGAAATGATTGTGTGATGAAGCTGCGCTCGCTCCCAGTGTCTAGTAGTGCGCGTGCCAGGTGATAGGTATTATCACTACCTAGTACCTCGACTAACGCGGTAGACAATAGGACCGGTCGCAGCTGCGTTGTGTGTACTTTTATTGATAAGGAGTCCTCGGAACCTGTGACGCCTGAGGAGGCGGGGGGGTCAACGACAGGTACCGGATTCACTTTGAGTAATGAGTGCAAGGTTACGACACTGCTATTAATGAGGTCACTGGGTAACTCATTATCAGTGTGAATGAGCGAGTTGTGTTTGTTAAAGCATATTTTGCATGGCCCTAAACGACAAGAATCAGCTGTGTGTTCTGAACGCAAACAATTCTCGCACAGCTTGTTTTCGTGAATAAGTTTTAGTTTTGATTCTAAAGTGCTTTGTAGAAATGTATTGCAAGAATAAAGCGGATGGGCCTGCTTGCACATAAAACACAACTTGCCACTGCGCGACTGCGTGTGAGTTGCAGAACGTTCTTGCGGCTGGCTGCTGGAAACATTACAGTGTATTTTTTGACTACCGCTATTAGTGTTGTGCTTCTTAATTTCCGGACTGTCTTTTGTATGTGAAACTTGTAGTGTTTCCAACATGTCGGCTCTGTTTGTGAGGAACTGAATGAGATCATTGACTTTGAGTTTTGTATTTGAATTTCCAGTGAGCAAAGTACCTTTGTAATGTTCCCATTCACGCTCCGTAGTTTTGTCAAGCTTGGAAATGATTAAATAAATGACTAGAGTATCCCAGGAATCTACGGGTTCACCAAGAATCCTGAGGGAACGTAAAATTTTAAGTGTGGTGTCAATTAAGTGTCTTAGCGATATGTGTGACTCCCTATTCAATGAATTAATTGTGAATAATGTTTTAACGTGATTGTGTATTAATAATCTATTGTTGTTGTAACGATTGAGCAGGAGTTCCCAAGTAATAGTGTAGTTGTCAGCTGAGAATCCTATTGCATCAATCACTAATGCCGCACTGCCGGACAATGATGTTTTAAGGTAGTGAAACTTTTGAATTTCAGATAAATTATTGTTATTGTGTATGAGTGATAGAAAAGTGTCTCTGTACTCCAACCAGTTTTCATACGATCCATCAAAGGTAGGCATGGGAATCGTAGGCAATTTCACGGATGAATATTGGCATTTACAATCATTAGTAGACTGTGACTTACTCGTAGTCTCAATCGGGATTTTATCCTCTTCCATGAAAGATTCAGCCAGCGCTGTAGCAAAGTAATAAATGTTTTCAAATTGGTCTCGCTGCGCTAACTGATCCTCCAGGCAAGAGTCATCGACTGTCTCCTCGATTTGAGACTGAATGCTACATAATTCGGTAAATAGGCTAGCTGCTCCGTTCAAACGCCCTTTCAGGTCTATTTGATTCTGACGAGATAACTGAACACTGCAAATAGTGTTGACTTGTGTAGCGAATCTAGTCAGACGTGATTTTAGGATCCCGCGTTTTTTAACTAAGTCCTGCATTAGTTGCCTAGATGTATCTTCAGATATGCCCCTGTAGGGTGATTTATCGCGTGATTTAGAACTATCTGAAGACTCGCCTTTGGTCATATTGGTGATGTGTAAAAGGTGGAGTACTTACGTGGCGATATCGTTGACAGACGATTTTTAACTTGTGACACTGCCGGCGGCGGCTGCACAACAACTATCCGACCCGGGTACACTCTGTAGTTGATCACTGTAATTGGAAAAGCACGATATTCACACAAATGAATGAGGAAAGGTGTGGATGGGGTGGCTGGTCGACCGTACCGAAATGTGCGTGTGTATTTCGTCGTAGCTAGGTATTCCAGGCCAGGTCCAATCTTCTCCGATGCCAATTGATCGCGTCCTGAACGTCTTGTGTGTGAGACTGTCTGCTAGCGCCTTCCTTAGCGATGTAGGGTCCACGTCCAAAGGTCAATTGCTGCCTCGTGTTAAGTGATCCAGCGAAGAAGGACCAAATGTTCGGGCTTTCGTGTGCTCCCGAACTGCTATTGTGCTTTCTTGTGTCCCCTTGGTCCCTCAGGAAGTTGCAGTAAAGGAAAGTCCAGGTTTTCGTAATATTTTGGAATATTTTTTAATGAGCGTACTGTGTTTTACAAGAGTCTTGGATAGGTAATGGTGGGACAATATTAACTTAAAACTAATCACAGCGCTGCTATGCTCCATCACGTCATTTTTCGCGCCTGTGATTGGCTGACGATGACGCGATGGTCCGCGTCCTCACAAAATGGTTCGCACCTGCCCGTGAGAGGGCGCTGTAGGCCGCAACATATACATTAACGGTTTGGTACTAAGAATATTTTTTCCTAGTAGAACGATGATAATTTAACTCGGTTATGTGCAAAGAACAAGGGACAGATGATACGTAATTTGGTCCTCCAATGGGACGGGGCATGCCAAACCGCGCCCATTGTATAACTAGACCACTGAAGAACCAAAGTGGTCCAGGTAGACCCTCAGAGAATCAGAGACTCGTCGGGGATATAAGTTTGCGTGCCAAAAAATTATTTTTCCATGAAAGTTTTAAAAATATGAAAACAGTTAACAGAAACTGAACTAAAGGCCATGGACTAAAATGCGTTAAATTTAGCCCGCCCGCTGGTCAGGTCACCCGACTGGTCGATCAGGCGCGTCGACAGTTCTTTAAACAATCGGCGCGCCTTCGGCTTCCACGGCCCTAGGGTTTACACCCCAAAGGGCATAAAATCGTACTCCCCACCAAGGCTGCGCAAGGCAGCAAGCGTTTCGTCGGTAGCCGGTGTAACTGCGTCGCTACTAAATAAAATATTGGCAGCTCCTCTGAGGTCTCCATCACTGACTTTATTATCGATCAAGGTTGCAATTTAAGTTTTAATTGTTCTTTCGTTTATGTTCACTCTGCAGTTCTTTTTAATTTTTTGAGTAAGGGAGCATTGCATTGCATTTATCCAGCTTTTGCTTGTATTGAGCGTCGCTGTATCCTTTTTGGTTTTGGTGGGCCTTGCGCTGCGCCACGAAGGATTCTTTTCACCATGGGTAATTTGTTTATTGCTTATAATTTGCCAAAGAGGTTTGGATGCGGAAACGTAGTCGAGCCAAGAAGCTTGATAATAAAGCGATTTTCTGCAGGACATGATTTTTTTCTTTACAGCGCTTTGACGCGAATAGCCCTCGTAAATAAGTTCTTGCGGCACGCTTGAATAGCTTAGGAACTCCAGCTCAGTGTCTAACGAAATCCCGGAACCTCTGGTTAAAATAGACATAATTTAGAAGAAAAAAATGCTTACAATCCTGTGTCTGAGGTACAGACTGCTGCCAGTGCTGCTCAGGCGGGTAATGACAGTGAGTACTGTAAGGTACGTAGAGCAGCCTGCGATGGTTCCTGATCGGCGGAGGCGACTCGGGTCGGCGGCATCGCGGCGAGCGGGCCGGAGAGGTTTGTTCCGAGCTTGTCTGAGAGCTGTATAACTCTTGGCTGCTGTCTGAACATCTGTAAGAAAAGAGGCTTCACTTTATAAATATAGCCGCAGGCAAACCTGGACAAAGTACACTTGCAGGATAAAGTGCGTAGTAGTGGTATATTGTTTGTGTGTGAATATTAACTTAACTCAACAATTTATTGTTTCTAGTTGATATGTAGAAATATCATCTTTTGGTTTTTACGAGTACTTATTTATAAAAGCGTGTTTTTCTAGTGTTTTTCATACTATTAATTTATTTAAATTCATAATTTAGTGTAATAATTTGCTTAACTTACTTTTAATGCTTTGTCAAGTTGAAAATACAATTTAATTGTCTTTGCTCTACTAAAAGTAAGTTTATTTTTAAAATTTGTCATTGGCGAGGGGAGGATTTTTTTCTGATAATAAATCACTTAACTCTAACGTAACCTTATAAAAATGTACAGTACAGTACAGTGTTCATCTTTTTGGGCTGATCTATCCTTCGGTGGACAATCAGTGTAACATTCGCTTATCAGTTAAACAGACTCAATAATAAATGCACATACCCCACATTTGCGTAAAGCGAGCAATTCCTGTAAGCGTCAGCGCGTGCGTACTGAGCGTACGCTGGAGGTGGCGTGCGCGAGTAGCACCCATCGTGCAGCGTCGGCGTACTGCAAGGGCGTGACGATACATAGTCCGACGGTTTCGACCTGGAACAATAAAAAATGTTTTGCTGTAGAATGTCTAAAGTCTCATAACCCCAGAAGGCGCTCAGACGACCGTGAAGGATGTGGGAGTTTACTGAATGAGGATCGTAGTTTCGCACAAGACTATCGTGATCTTTTTCCAGCAGATGACATCTTTTGGTTGATATTATAATGATGCTAATGATACAAAACAGGGCTGGATGTAAGGTAAATTTATGATTGAAAATAGATCAGAATAATGCTTCGTTTATTTTTTTTACTTTAGTAGTCAGCAGTTACATACTCGATAATACATGGAAATACCCGGTGGTGCCTTCTCGCAGAATTCACTTCTACTGAAGTTTAACTTTCCTAATATACCAAAAAATATGTTGTAGCGGTTTTATGATTTTTATTTTAGTTATGCTCGAAGGACCTTATTATGAAGTTTTGCTGGCTTCTGCCTTAAATTTTGATTTTATCAATTGAATTGATAGGAAGGGAACTGGGAATTGCACACGGGACTTACTTGTTATAGTTACTTTGCGCATTATCCGCTGATCAATGTCTTGGGTCTCCCAATGTTATTTCCTTTTAGCGAGCTTGTGACATTTTCTTCAATTTATTAGATAATGAAAAATAATCGCAGTTGTACTGTTATCTTTTCATGAGCGGCTGCGGTGGCAAAATTATAAATTGTGTGTGTCTGCAGAGGTTCATTTTGGTGAAGAAATCGGCAACGGCCTTTTTAGACCAATAGACTCACCAGGTTGCAGAAACAGTGCTGGACCTGCTCTGCGGTCTCGAGTTGTTCGCTTCAGAATAGTAGGACCAGGAGTAATTGCTTCTCTGACAGGCGTGCGCCGGGACAGCAGAGGTCGTTGAACTCGCAGACGGCTGGAGTTCATTCTGCATCTGCTGAAGTATCTCGTCCGAGGCTCCGAGTTGCTGCTTTACTGCTATTCCGCGGACAGCTGGGCGACGGTGGAAGCCTGGAAGACATTAGTCCAAACATGAGTCCAATTTTCTATATCCTTGCTGGGTCACCTAGCACTTTGTTCCTTGTTTAAAATACCATGTCTACACACTTAGGTATCCCAAAGTTATACAGCAGCGAGACGACGTTCAGGTTGACGAGGCTCAGGTTGAACGGCAGCGAGACGATGTAGGGCGTAGGAATAAGTATGTAGAAGTAGAAGATGGTAAAATTAAGATGGTAAGATGGTCATCTTGTTTGTAAATTTTCAAACGAATCATTGTAGGTGCTCTTCTGGAAGCCATTATATTGATAATTTCAATAATTTCAAAATGATAATAATTTTGCTTGTTTGCTTGTTTTATGAACTGACCGTAATCATCATGCTCGTCATCACTGCTGACAGGTTGCGACTCCTGACCGTACTTCTGTCTAAGTCGCTCCGTGCGGGGTGCGGCCGCGCGCGCAAACGCAGCTAGACCATCATCACTATCCGTGGCACCTGGAGTTAAAATAAAGCTTTGTCTAATGCCACCAATTACCTAATAATATGCACTTAGTACTAAAGTTTTGCAAAACGTGCTCGACCCACGGTCAGCGCTAACGTCGGTCGGACGTAGTTATATTTATACAAATATATGGAAGTGTATATTCTACAGCACTGATAGTCATCTATCTACGCGCATACAGCTACGTTTTCACAGATATAATAATGTAGCTACTTCCAAACGATGTTAGCGCTGACCGTCGGTCGAGCACTTTTTTAGTCTAAGGTAAACTGCAATCACTCGTCGACTTATTAAAAAATAATTAATGTGCTATTGTTTTTTGACTTTGTATCGTCTAAAACTGAATAAAATAAAGGGTCCGTAAAGAATCACTAGTGCAAGCCAACTCCAAGATAATTGATGATCATATTACCTGGTGTCCCAGCGAGTACGTCCGGTGCCGGCGCGTCGCTGTGCTCCACCACCTCCACCTGGGTAGCTGGTGATGCAGAGCTCCGGTCCTGGGCTGAGTAATAGAAGCCCTCGTGCGATGCCGTGCTGCCGACGCAAGCGGTCAGCGGAGCAAGGGTCGAGAGGAACTGCCGGCGAGCTGGCTGTGGAGGCTGGTGGAATAGTATCATCATCACCATTCCAGCCGCAGGACGTCAATTGTTGGACAGGAGCCACCCACATTAATTGTCACGAGGACACATATTGTGAAGGGAGGTTGTCGTGTTCACCACTCCTGACAGGTAGGTTGGGAATCGCAGTGCGGCTCTTCTAGTTTTTAAAAGAAGGACGCTGCTGCCCTTTCTTCGGAAATTCTCTAAATCGCATCGGAACAGATGGGGTTTTGGTATTCTATGCCGCCTCCACAACTACTAATTCTCATAATAAGGTACCTACGAGATTTTATTCAACTTCGCAAAGCGCAGTTAATGCTATACTATAGTATGAAACGATATACATATTGTGCAACGACGATATTTCATAAGCAAATGTAAGCTCTAATCTAAAATAGGTAAGTCTTCCCGTTACGTAAGCAGTCGATAGAAGCTTTTCCCTCGAGTTAATATCTCAAAGACGCAAAAGTTAGCTAATCTAAAAAAGGTACATTATGTACATAGGTGGTTGATTGCTTCTCATATAAGCAGTCTCTTGACACAATCTTTATCCCGATAATAAAATGAGGTTAATAACTGATGATAACCAATGAGAAATATAGGTCAATATGAGCGTATAAACCCAATTAATCTTATTATTATATTATTACTCAGAACTCAAATGACATAGAAAATTCGCTTATTAAGAAAAATATTTATTATACATATAGCACTACTTTTCTCAACGTCAGAAATTAAATATAAAAATGCTTTTTTTAGAAGCGAATCGATTAAAGTAAGACGTATTACTTTAAACGTTCAATTAATTTAAGAATCTTCTTTTACAACTTACCCATAGTTTTTTATTTTCATTTTATAAAACAACTTAGTGCTACGAGAAGAAAACCCGGTAATTTCTTAGAAAATGGAACGGAATTCCCGTAAATACTGCGCGTTCTAGTACAGGGTGTTTCTTACAAGACGGTAATTATTAATCAAAGGAGGGTTTTAGATCAATACAACTAACCACTTTCTCAGCTGATTGAACAAATGTATGGTTTTTTTTTGTTTTTAAAGATACAATCCATGGAAAGTTGTTAGACAAGAAGAGCCGAGCACTTGTCTGTGTCTTCACCCCAATCCTCTCTCCACTCTTTCTATGTGAATCTCCACTTTTACTTTTTCCTTTATTTACTTCGAGTAGCTTTCAATTGGTATAATAAAACACCTAGTAAGTAATAATTGGTTGTAGGACTAACCTTACAAGGCTCCTGGTGAACATCTCCGAGATCGGGCAGCTGCTGTCTGATATGAGCGGGAGCTGACAGAGTCGATGATGAGGAGGACGAGGACCCGCTGCCGAAAGCCTGCGAATTTTATTTTAAAGGGTAATACGAATAGATAGTAAGAGTCAACTCAATCATAAAAACAAGGAGAAAGAGGGCAATGGGCGGCCAGAATGGGCCAGATCCATATCTTCCAGACTTGCATTCATGTAATCAAAGCGCCGCTTTCACGCGACCGAAGCGGCAAAAGGAACGCGGCCAAGTTGTGAACTTATCACACAAGTTTCGACCGAATTTTTCGCGTGACACAACGCTTTTGCAAGCAGTTGTCTATAAGGAATTATTAGTACTTCACGACAACCAGTTGCCATCAATGATTTTTAATCGTGATACACCACAACTGACAACTAGTTGACGAAAAATTACAGCTACTCCATCTCTCTCACTCACCACAAATTCAGCTACGGGATATATATAGTGTTCCTTATGTAGGTACTTAATTTGGTAATATGATTACGTGTGTTTAGCGTCAAATTTCCTTTCATTGAAAAATATTTTTTTCGCTAGGTTCAGTAATATAATATAACAATATTTATAAATATTTTGTTCCTAAGTAATTTTTTTTTATCAATCGATGAACCTTTACCGAAATATAGTTTCTGAAGTCATTCTTGTACTTATTGTATATTTTTAAAATCTTTTTTCGTCCACTTTCAAGTCCTTGAATAAGTGATGATATTCGCCGAAAATTTTTCTTTTTTCATTTATGAGGTGAACAACACCTTGTTTTTCCGCATTTTGAAAAATAAATTTTCGCAATAAGCACGCCGACAAGCAAGAACGGACATTAAATTTATATGAGAGAGAGCATCTTTAAAAATTTCATACGGCGTTGTCCTGAGAAATTAGTGTTTTTCGTCAACTTTTAATGCTTCGGTTTTCATCCAGTCTAAGCATTTTATTGCGTTTCTTCGTTTTCGATACCGTACCGAACCGCGGGCAGACTGGAAATAAATATACTTCCGTGTATAACTTTTTTACCAGGGAGGCACTACTGGTGCTCTCCTAGTTTTTACAAACGACACCAAACAATTATGAGGTAGATAGCTATTTTATCCTTCTAAACATCAATTCAAAACTTGTTCTCTGCATATGGAAAGACTTTTTAGGCTGTGTTATTTAATCACAGTCAACTTTCAATCAGCTAAAGAAGTAGTCTTCGTATCCTCATTTAGGTATGTTTTCTGATAATTAGAGCGTTAGTGGCCGTCTTTTCATACGATGATGTATCTGTGTCTGAATTTCGGTTTTGCAAGATCGACTTGCTTACGGATCATCTTTTCGAAATTGTAAGTCAAATATTTGGATTGCTCTTAAAACACTTTATATGTCGTGCTATGAAAGGCACCTGCTGTTACTCAAAGACACGACAGAAGCAGCGCATCGACCTGCGTACGGCCCACGACGTGAATAATTTGATATGTATCCTCCAGCATATTTAGTTATACGCGAATTAAAGCTCTCAACCATGTTGCTCGTGCTTGTATGATTTTATGAATCAAAGTCTCAACGATATTATAATTTCTTATCTCCACGCCACGCACACCTCGATTCCAAAAGTTAAAGTACCGTCGTCGAAAAATATCCCTTCTTTTGCATCTTCACTGCATAACAAATTAACATCGCATTCCATTGCTGTTGTTATCTGCCAAATCAAACTGATCAAACTTTTTTGTATTTCTACTTTTAAAACATCATTATGCTATTTATTCTTGATATGCGTAGACTTTTGTTTCTCCTTTTGTAAAGGCCGGATTTCACATTTTCGTATTTTGAAATTTTTGGAGAAGGTCTATACCTGAACTATTGCAAGTCCTTAGCCTTTCTTTATACAACGCTAGAACTGGCTCTACGTCGCGTCGGCCGCACTCTACTGTGTCTTGTATAGTTGTCAGGTAATTGTTGCATAGATGCCTTCATTATATTTTTGTTACAATCCGGCTTGGAGTCATTATTTACAGTAGTTTTGATTATTTATACTGACTTGCCAATGTATGGCCACCTTTTGAGAAAAGATATCTCATGTCGTCTGATCAAACCAAAAGTTCGAAACTCATCCCGTCCACTGTAACCGTTCTGCATTTAAAATTATTCATGTCATAATAGTGAAGTAATAATTCTGTACTTTTTACCTTTTTGGAGATTGTCCTGAATTAGAATCAGAATATGAAGGCACCGATGAGTTCGCTATTCGCTACCACGCCTATGCCACTCCTATCCACAACCGCAGCTTAGGGTTTCGCTACTTTTAGAGAAAGCGCCGATTTTATATGACTATGCAAACTTGATTTGATCCGCCTTTGTACTTAATGATTGTGGTTATTTTTTTACATTAAGCTTATAAGGAATCTATACTAAAAATAAAATGGTACCATGATCATCATCATCACTTCAGCCGGAAGACATCTGCTGGACATAGGACTCCCCCTAAGAACGCCACAACGACACCGGTGTGAAGTTGGCGGCCAAAAGTAGCGGCCGAACTATAACCCTACAATTTAAGAATGTCATCGATAAATTTTGTTTATTTTTACAAAATAAAGCCAATACGCATACAATTATATATTTAAACATTAACAAAGGGTTATAAGAAAGAATCGGCAACAAATCGAAGTCAATATAACAAAAAAAAAAAAAAAAATTGCAATGAATTAAAAAATAATAGCTTTCCAAATCCAGGCCGCGTACCACTCCAGGCTTTTCAGCATATCTAGAGTATGTCATAAGGCTCATTTTAAGACCAATTCGAAAGACCTAGCCTGGGGAACAGTTACCCAAAAAAGCCAGCAGCCGTTTATAAAAATTGAATGAAATTTATGAAGCCATGGTAAAAAAAATTATTCTTTAGAAACGGGGCCGCGTACCACTCCAGGTGTTTCAGCATATCTAGAGTATGTCATAAGGCATATTTAAATACCAATTCGAAAGACCTAGCCTGGGGAACAGTAACCCAAAAAAGCCAGCAGCCGATTTTAAAAATTTAATAAAATTTGTGGAGCTATGGTTAAAAAAATATTTTTCAGAAACGGGGCCGCGTACCACTCCAGGTGTTTCAGCATATCTAGACTATGTCATAAGGCTCATTTTAAGACCAATTTGAAAGACCTAGCATGGGGAACAGTAACCCAAAAAAGCCAGCAGCCGTTTATAAAAATTGAATGAAATTTGTGAAGGTATGGTAAAAAAAATATTTTTTAGAAACGGGGCCGCGTACCACTCCAGGTGTTTCAGCATATCTAGACTATGTCATAAGGCTCATTTTAAGACCAATTTGAAAGACCTAGCATGGGGAACAGTAACCCAAAAAAGCCAGCAGCCGTTTATAAAAATTGATGAAGCTATGAAAAAAAAAAATTTTTTTAGAAACTGGGCCGCGTACCACTCCAGGTGTTTCAGCATATCTAGACTATGTCATAAGACTCATTTAAGGACCAATTTGAAAGACCTAGCATGGGGAACAGTAACCCAAAAAAGCCAGCAGCCGTTTATAAAAATTGATGAAGCTATGAAAAAAAAATATTTTTTAGAAACTGGGCCGCGTACCACTCCAGGTGTTTCAGCATATCTAGACTATGTCATAAGACTCATTGTAAGACCAATTTGAAAGACCTAGCCTGGGGAACAGTTACCCAAAAAAGCCAGCAGCCGTTTATAAAAATTGAATGAAATTTTTTAAGGTATGGTAAAAAAAATATGTTTCAGAAACGGGGCCGCGTACCACTCCAGGCTTTTCAGCATATCTAGACTTTGTAATAAGGCTTATTTTAAGACCAATTCGAAAGACCTAGCCTGGGGAACAGTTTCCCAAAAAAGCCAGCAGCCGTTTATAAAAATTGAATGAAATTTTTGAAGGTATGGTAAAAAAAAAAAATTTCAGAAACGGGGCCGCGTACCACTCCAGGCTTTTCAGAATATCTAGACTATGTTATAAGGCTTATTTTGAGACCATTTCGAAAGACCTAGCATGGGGAACAGTAACCCAAAAAAGCCAGCAGCCGTTTATAAAAATTGAATGAAATTTGTGAAGGTATGGTAAAAAAAATATTTTTTAGAAACGGGGCCGCGTACCACTCCAGGCTTTTCAGCATATCTAGACTATGTTATAAGGCTTATTTTAAGACCAATTTGAAAGACCTAGCCTGGGGAACAGTAACCCAAAAAAGCCAGCAGCCGTTTATAAAAATTGAATGAAATTTGTGAAGGTATGGTAAAAAAAATATTTTTTAGAAACAGGGCCGCGTAACACTCCAGGCTTTTCAGCATATCTAGACTATGTTATAAGGCTTATTTTAAGACCAATTTGAAAGACCTAGCATGGGGAACAGTAACCCAAAAAAGCCAGCAGCCGTTTATAAAAATTGAATGAAATTTTTGAAGGTATGGTAAAAAAAAATATTCTTTAGAAACGGGGCCGCGTACCACTCCAGATGTTTCAGCATATCTAGAGTATGTCATAAGGCATATTTAAGACCAATTCGAAAGACCTAGCCTGGGGAACAGTAACCCAAAAAAGCCAGCAGCCGATTTTAAAAATTTAATAAAATTTGTGGAGCTATGGTTAAAAAAATATTTTTTAGAAACGGGGCCGCGTACCACTCCAGGCTTCTCAGCATATCTAGACTATGTTATAAGGCTTATTTTAAGACCAATTTGAAAGACCTAGCCTGGGGAACAGTAACCCAAAAAAGCCAGCAGCCGTTTATAAAAATTGAATGAAATTTGTGAAGGTATGGTAAAAAAAATATTTTTTAGAAACGGGGCCGCGTACCACTCCAGGTGTTTCAGCATATCTAGAGTATGTCAAAAGGCATATTTTAAGACCAATTCGAAAGACCTAGCCTGGGGAACAGTTACCCAAAAAAGCCAGCAGCCGTTTATAAAAATTGAATGAAATTTTTAAAGGTATGGTAAAAAAAATATTTTTCAGAAACGGGGCCGCGTACCACTCCAGGCTTTTCAGCATATCTAGACTTTGTAATAAGGCTTATTTTAAGACCAATTCGAAAGACCTAGCCTGGGGAACAGTTTCCCAAAAAAGCCAGCAGCCGATTTTAAAAATTGATGAAGCTATGAAAAAAAAAATATTTTTTAGAAACTGGGCCGCGTACCACTCCAGGCTTTTCAGCATATCTAGACTATGTCATAAGACTCATTGTAAGACCAATTTGAAAGACCTAGCCTGGGGAACAGTTTCCCAAAAAAGCCAGCAGCCGTTTATAAAAATTGAATGAAATTTGTGAAGGTATGGTAAAAAAAATATTTTTTAGAAACGGGGCCGCGTACCACTCCAGGTGTTTCAGCATATCTAGACTATGTCATAAGGCTGATTTTAAGACCAATTTGAAAGACCTAGCATGGGGAACAGTAACCCAAAAAAGCCAGCAGCCGTTTATAAAAATTGAATGAAATTTTTGAAGGTATGGTAAAAAAAATATTTTTCAGAAACGGGGCCGCGTACCACTCCAGGCTTTTCAGCATATCTAGACTTTGTAATAAGGCTCATTTTAAGACCAATTTGAAAGACCTAGCCTGGGGAACAGTTACCCAAAAAAGCCAGCAGCCGTTTATAAAAATTGAATGAAATTTGTGAAGGTATGGTAAAAAAAATATTTTTTAGAAACGGGGCCGCGTACCACTTCAGGTGTTTCAGCATATCTAGACTATGTCATAAGGCTGATTTTAAGACCAATTCGAAAGACCTAGCCTGGGGAACAGTTTCCCAAAAAAGCCAGCAGCCGATTTTAAAAATTGATGAAGCTATGAAAAAAAAAAATTTTTTTAGAAACTGGGCCGCGTACCACTCCAGGTGTTTCAGCATATCTAGACTATGTCATAAGACTCATTTAAGGACCAATTTGAAAGACCTAGCATGGGGAACAGTAACCCAAAAAAGCCAGCAGCCGTTTATAAAAATTGATGAAGCTATGAAAAAAAAATATTTTTTAGAAACTGGGCCGCGTACCACTCCAGGTGTTTCAGCATATCTAGACTATGTCATAAGACTCATTTTAAGACCAATTTGAAAGACCTAGCATGGGGAACAGTAACCCAAAAAAGCCAGCAGCCGATTTTAAAAATTTAATGAAATTTCTGTACCTCAGAAGCATAACACTGTAACTGACATTTTTGCGATTTTCACTTTTTGATTCAATCCTAATGTATTTGACGAGCTCTTTCGAATGCGCTTACTCCCGTGGCCGTAGCTAGCCTGGAAGTGCCTTTTTTCGATTTGCATTATAGTGTAAATACCTTGCCTGATGAGAAGCATTAAACTGTAAGAGCGTATACTGCTTTATGCTTCGAATTAATTTTATTGCATAACATTGTATGTACCATCTTACAGTTTTATGCTTCTGAACTATATCCGATGCATAATACTGTATCTGCGCAGATACCGTGTTTTGCTTCGAAGCAAATCAAGATGCATAACACTGTATTTTTGCTATTACACTTTTATGCTATTCAATTAAATCCGATTAAGAGGGCGTGGTTTAACGCATCTTTATATAGAAGCTGCTAGTTACGCGGAAGTTCGGTCTTGGCCGGGTATCAGAGATAAAGAAAATAGAAAAAATGGTATCTAAATTGACAGTTTTTGGCATTCTTAATTCAGTGATATTTACCATACACGTAAAAATACACGCAATCTTGTTTTAAAAATAAATGGTAAAAAAAAGTCCGTCAACGAATGCTTTCTCATACTCTCAACACAACAACTTCTTGCAACCGCCATCAAAGATAGATTATACCACTGTTGCAGCTGAATAAAATACCGACAAAACTCATCACCCATAGACGAAATCATACAACGTCACTTCCACGCCATACCTTGCGAGTCGCATCATTCACGGTAAAAAAAATATCCGGCGTGAATATCCTGGACTAGAACCGAAAGAAAACTGCAAAGAAAATGGCTAAAAGACATTCAATTAAGACCTCAATTCCTCACTCCATTTGCCAAGCAATGATACCTTTACATTACACATGTTATCAACACGCGGTCACGCTACAGTAAGAAAACAAAAAAAAAATGGTTCTCCAAGATTGGAGCCCAATTCTGACCCTAGATATAAACATCTTATAAAAAAAAAGTTTATATCTAACACCAGAAAAGATACATAATTACTCCAATCCCAAAGTCTCGTCCTTTTTTCGATTCTCTTTCAAGCCTGAGGATGGTCGCGCACGGATCTTATCTCAGGTGTGACATCACATGCATTACTGCCAGGCAAACTAAATTGAAAATTAAAGTCTTCATTGGTCATACTACCGTACAACCATTTGTTTTGCAATACTTTCCTAGGAAACTTGGTATTTATTAACCAACTCTGATAGTGCCCGCCGATCCTTAGCACATGCTTTCGTTGCTGATTTACCCGAAACACTGCAGCAGTTATGTATAATCTGTCCTTGATGATGCTGCTGCATCAAACTGCTCGATTACTTTGAAAGTATTAAGAAACATTAAATCAAACAGACGTCATACTATACAATTTACATTACAATCAATATCCGAACAGCAAATCTGTGAATTTCTAAGGTAACTTTTAAGTATCGGTCCTGTTTTCTGGCGCAGATCTACTTCAGATAAACTTTCAGACTGCATTTAGGTAACATAATATAAAAACTCTCCCTATTAGCTAGCTACCAGACCCTGATATCATGAACTGCTTATTGTGAAATCTACAACGTTAAACTCATGCTACGTCGTCGCTAAAGTTCAAACTTCCTATAATGAACCTTTCATGACCCCACTATGCGTGTGACTACAGGCAAGGAAAGAGAAACTAGTGGCATTTTATTTATAACTAGTCGACCCGGCGAACTTCGTACCGCGTAACCTATGAGTATTTTGAGCATATTTTATATTATAAACCTTGCTCTTGAATCACTTTACCTTTTAAAAAAAACCGCATCAAAATCCGTTGCATAGTTCTAAAGATATAAGCATACATAGGGACAGACGCGGGAAGCGACTTTGTTTTATACTATGTGTTGAAGCTCAAAGCAGTCTTAAAACCTTACTAAAACTAATCTACGCCAGAATATAAGACAAGAGCTCAAATTTCCACAAGATACAAGATATTTATTGCTCTAAGTGTACAGGAAGATCTTCTTGTATCTTGTATCCACGAGTTATACTACTAATCAGTGAGCCACTGCAGACTCAGAGCACAACCAATAACAACGTTTCGCCTACCCTGACATAATGGAATCCTGATACCAAAGCGCTAGGGACCTATGTCTCATTCATGCAACAGTTACTTATGGACCCCATATGTCCCATATTATTTTATATTCAACCATTTCTTAATCATTCTCTATAATGTTCACTACATTAGGTCACAGATTCAGACAATATCAATTAAAACATGAAATTTCACTCAGAAAGTACAATATATAAATTATTGACACAGATTTAGAGTTGTAACGGTTCTGAATGTATGTTCTACAGTGTTTTTTAACACTAAAGTTGTTTATTGTACTTTGTTTTCTTAAAGAAAATACTGTAACTGACACCATTTCTCACCGGATTACAAAAATAATCTTAGAAGCATTTTAGTGTATGTGATGCATGTTTTTAGAAAAGTACCTGAAAAACTATATTTTTTCATAGGACTTATTTTTCTGAAAATTGTTTTGAATTAAGAGATAATTGCTCTATGTTATCAATTAAACTCAAGATGATTATAGCGTCTACTTTTGCGTCTTATTTGCGTCTAAAGTTGAAAAACATGCAATTTCAAACTTTAAAACGCTCTCCTGTAAAATTACGATTTGCGACATACAGTCTTATGCTTCTGAGGTACAGATTTATGAAGCTATGGTAAAAAAAATTATTCTTTAGAAACGGGGCCGCGTACCACTCCAGGTGTTTCAGCATATCTAGAGTATGTCATACGGCATATTTTAAGACCAATTCGAAAGACCTAGCCTGGGGAACAGTTACCCAAAAAAGCCAGCAGCCGTTTATAAAAATTGAATGAAATTTTTGAAGGTATGGTAAAAAAAAAATTTTTCAGAAACGGGGCCGCGTACCACTCCAGGCTTTTCGACATATCTAGACTTTGTTATAAGGCTTATTTTAAGACCAATTCGAAAGACCTAGCCTGGGGAACAGTTTCCCACAAAAGCCAGCAGCCGTTTATAAAAATTGAATGAAATTTTTGAAGGTAAGTTAAAAAAAATTTTTTTCAGAAACGGGGCCGCGTACCACTCCAGGCTTTTCAGAATATCTAGACTATGTTATAAGGCTTATTTTGAGACCACTTTGAAAGACCTAGCATGGGGAACAGTAACCAATAAAAGCCAGCAGCCGAATTTAAAAACTTAATAAAATTTGTGGAGATATGGTAAAAAAAATATTTTTCAGAAACGGGGCCGCGTACCACTCCAGACTTTTTAGCATATCTAGAGTATGTCATAAGGCTCATTTTAAGACCAATTTGAAGGACCTAGCCTGGGGAACAGTTACCCAAAAAAGCCAGCAGCCGTTTATAAAAATTGAATGAAATTTATGAAGCTATGGTAAAAAAAAATATTCTTTAGAAACGGGGCCGCGTACCACTCCAGGTGTTTCAGCATATCTAGAGTATGTCAAAAGGCATATTTTAAGACCAATTCGAAAGACCTAGCCTGGGGAACAGTTACCCAAAAAAGCCAGCAGCCGTTTATAAAAATTGAATGAAATTTTTAAAGGTATGGTAAAAAAAATATTTTTCAGAAACGGGGCCGCGTACCACTCCAGGCTTTTCAGCATATCTAGACTTTGTAATAAGGCTTATTTTAAGACCAATTCGAAAGACCTAGCCTGGGGAACAGTTTCCCAAAAAAGCCAGCAGCCGATTTTAAAAATTTAATAAAATTTGTGGAGCTATGGTTAAAAAAATATTTTTCAGAAACGGAGCCGCGTACCACTCCAGGCTTTTCAGCATATCTAGACTATGTTATAAGACTCATTGTAAGACCAATTTGAAAGACCTAGCCTGGGGAACAGTAACCCAAAAAAGCCAGCAGCCGTTTATAAAAATTGAATGAAATTTGTGAAGGTATGGTAAAAAAAATATTTTTTAGAAACGGGGCCGCGTAACACTCCAGGCTTTTCAGCATATCTAGACTATGTTATAAGGCTTATTTTAAGACCAATTTGAAAGACCTAGCCTGGGGAACAGTTACCCAAAAAAGCCAGCAGCCGTTTATAAAAATTGATGAAGCTATGAAAAAAAAAAAAATTTTTTAGAAACTGGGCCGCGTACCACTCCAGGTGTTTCAGCATATCTAGACTATGTCATAAGACTCATTTTAAGACTAATTCGAAAGACCTAGCCTGGGGAACAGTTACCCAAAAAAGCCAGCAGCCGTTTATAAAAATTGAATGAAATTTATGAAGCTATGGTAAAAAAAAATATTCTTTAGAAACGGGGCCGCGTACCACTCCAGGTGTTTCAGCATATCTAGAGTATGTCAAAAGGCATATTTTAAGACAATTCGAAAGACCTAGCCTGGGGAACAGTTACCCAAAAAAGCCAGCAGCCGTTTATAAAAATTGAATGAAATTTTTGAAGGTATGGTAAAAAAAATATTTTTCAGAAACGGGGCCGCGTACCACTCCAGGCTTTTCAGCATATCTAGACTTTGTAAAAAGGCTTATTTTAAGACCAATTCGAAAGACCTAGCTTGGGGAACACTTTCCCAAAAAAGCCAGCAGCCGTTTATAAAAATTGAATGAAATTTTTGAAGGTATGGTAAAAAAAAAAATTTCAGAAACGGGGCCGCGTACCACTCCAGGCTTTTCAGAATATCTAGACTATGTTATAAGGCTTATTTTGAGACCATTTCGAAAGACCTAGCATGGGGAACAGTAACCAATAAAAGCCAGCAGCCAAATTTAAAAACTTAATAAAATTTGTGGAGCTATGGTAAAAAAATATTTTCAGAAACGGGGCCGCGTACCACTCCAGTCTTTCAAATTGGTCTCAAAATAAGCCTTATAACATAGTCTAGATATTCTGAAAAGCCTGGAGTGGTACGCGGCCCCGTTTCTGAAAAAATTTTTTTTTAACTTACCTTCAAAAATTTCATTCAATTTTTATAAACGGCTGCTGGCTTTTTTGGGAAACTGTTCCTTAGGCTAGGTCTTTCGAATTGGTCTTAAAATAATCCTTTTTACAAAATCTAGATATGCTGAAAAGCCTGGAGTGGTACGCGGCCCCGTTTCTGAAAAATATTTTTTTTACCATACCTTCAAAAATTTCATTCAATTTTTATAAACGGCTGCTGGCTTTTTTGGGTAACTGTTCCCCAGGCTAGGTCTTTCGAATTAGTCTTAAAATATGCCTTTTGACATACTCTAGATATGCTGAAACACCTGGAGTGGTACGCGGCCCCGTTTCTAAAGAATATTTTTTTTTACCATAGCTTCATAAATTTAATTCAATTTTTATAAACGGCTGCTGGCTTTTTTGGGTTACTGTTCCCCATGCTAGGTCTTTCAAATTGGTCTTAAAAGGAGCCTTATGACATAGTCTAGATATGCTGAAACACCTGGAGTGGTACGCAGCCCCGTTTCTAAAAAATATTTTTTTTACCATACCTTCACAAATTTCATTCAATTTTTATAAACGGCTGCTGGCTTTTTTGGGAAACTGTTCCCCAGGCTAGGTCTTTCAAATTGGTCTTACAATGAGTCTTATGACATAGTCTAGATATGCTGAAAAGCCTGGAGTGGTACGCGGCCCAGTTTCTAAAAAATATTTTTTTTTTCATAGCTTCATCAATTTTTATAAACGGCTGCTGGCTTTTTTGGGTAACTGTTCCCCAGGCTAGGTCTTTCAAATTGGTCTTAAAATAAGCCTTATAACATAGTCTAGATATGCTGAAAAGCCTGGAGTGGTACGCGGCCCCGTTTCTAAAAAATATTTTTTTTACCATACCTTCACAAATTTCATTCAATTTTTATAAACGGCTGCTGGCTTTTTTGGGAAACTGTTCCCCAGGCTAGGTCTTTCAAATTGGTCTTACAATGAGTCTTATGACATAGTCTAGATATGCTGAAAAGCCTGGAGTGGTACGCGGCCCAGTTTCTAAAAAATATTTTTTTTTTCATAGCTTCATCAATTTTTATAAACGGCTGCTGGCTTTTTTGGGTTACTGTTCCCCAGGCTAGGTCTTTCAAATTGGTCTTAAAATGAGTCTTATGACATAGTCTAGATATGCTGAAAAGCCTGGAGTGGTACGCGGCCCCGTTTCTGAAAAATATTTTTTTAACCATAGCTCCACAAATTTTATTAAATTTTTAAAATAGGCTGCTGGCTTTTTTGGGTTACTGTTCCCCAGGCTAGGTCTTTCAAATTGGTCTTTAAATGAGCCTTATGACATAGTCTAGATATGCTGAAACACCTGGAGTGGTACGCGGCCCCGTTTCTAAAAAATATTTTTTTTACCATACCTTCACAAATTTCATTCAATTTTTATAAACGGCTGCTGGCTTTTTTGGGTAACTGTTCCCCAGGCTAGGTCTTTCAAATTGGTCTTAAAATGAGCCTTATGACATACTCTAGATATGCTGAAAAGTCTGGAGTGGTACGCGGCCCCGTTTCTGAAAAATATTTTTTTTACCATAGCTCCACAAATTTTATTAAGTTTTTAAATTCGGCTGCTGGCTTTTATTGGTTACTGTTCCCCATGCTAGGTCTTTCAAATTGGTCTCAAAATAAGCCTTATAACATAGTCTAGATATTCAGAAAAGCCTGGAGTGGTACGCGGCCCCGTTTCTGAAAAAAAATTTTTTTAACTTACCTTCAAAAATTTCATTCAATTTTTATAAACGGCTGCTGGCTTTTTTGGGAAACTGTTCCCCAGGCTAGGTCTTTCGAATTGGTCTTAAAATAAGCCTTATTACAAAGTCTAGATATGCTGAAAAGCCTGGAGTGGTACGCGGCCCCGTTTCTAAAAAATATTTTTTTTACCATACCTTCACAAATTTCATTCAATTTTTATAAACGGCTGCTGGCTTTTTTGGGTAACTGTTCCCCAGGCTAGGTCTTTCAAATTGGTCTTTAAATGAGCCTTATGACATAGTCTAGATATGCTGAAAAGCCTGGAGTGGTACGCGGCCCCGTTTCTGAAAAATATTTTTTTAACCATAGCTCCACAAATTTTATTAAATTTTTAAAATAGGCTGCTGGCTTTTTTGGGTTACTGTTCCCCAGGCTAGGTCTTTCAAATTGGTCTTTAAATGAGCCTTATGACATAGTCTAGATATGCTGAAACACCTGGAGTGGTACGCGGCCCCGTTTCTAAAAAATATTTTTTTTACCATACCTTCACAAATTTCATTCAATTTTTATAAACGGCTGCTGGCTTTTTTGGGTAACTGTTCCCCAGGCTAGGTCTTTCAAATTGGTCTCAAAATAAGCCTTATAACATAGTCTTGATATTCTGAAAAGCCTGGAGTGGTACGCGGCCCCGTTTCTGAAAAAAATTTTTTTTAACTTACCTTCAAAAATTTCATTCAATTTTTATAAACGGCTGCTGGCTTTTTTGGGAAACTGTTCCCCAGGCTAGGTCTTTCGAATTGGTCTTAAAATAAGCCTTATTACAAAGTCTAGATATGCTGAAAAGCCTGGAGTGGTACGCGGCCCCGTTTCTGAAAAATATTTTTTTTACCATACCTTCAAAAATTTCATTTAATTTTTATAAACGGCTGCTGGCTTTTTTGGGTAACTGTTCCCCAGGCTAGGTCTTTCGAATTGGTCTTAAAATATGCCGTATGACATACTCTAGATATGCTGAAACACCTGGAGTGGTACGCGGCCCCGTTTCTAAAGAATAATTTTTTTTACCATAGCTTCATAAATTTCATTAAATTTTTAAAATCGGCTGCTGGCTTTTATGGGTTACTGTTCCCCATGCTAGGTCTTTCAAATTGGTCTTAAAATGAGTCTTATGACATAGTCTAGATATGCTGAAACACCTGGAGTGGTACGCGGCCCAGTTTCTAAAAAATATTTTTTTTTCATAGCGTCATCAATTTTTATTAACGGCTGCTGGCTTTTTTGGGTTACTGTTCCCCATGCTAGGTCTTTCAAATTGGTCTTAAAATGAGTCTTATGACATAGTCTAGATATGCTGAAACACCTGGAGTGCTACGCGGCCCAGTTTCTAAAAAATTTTTTTTTTTCATAGCTTCATCAATTTTTATAAACGGCTGCTGGCTTTTTTGGGTAACTGTTCCCCAAACTCAAACTCAAACTCAAATATTTTATTGTATGATTGTAAGTTAACAAAGGTGATAGGTAAGTAAATTAATGTCCATTTACAACCTGCCGGTTATGGCGTACAATAATATCAAATCAAATCAATAAGAAAAGAACAGAAAATTTACAAAATATTTACAGACAACTTAATAGTTTTGCATGCATCTATCTATTTTACTTATTTTTTTTGTGCTTTAAAAATTCATCAATTGTGTAAAACATATTTTGTAGAAGCCATTTGTACAATTTTACCTTAAATTCGGGAAGATCCATTTTTTTTATAAATTCTGGTAAGTTATTATGTATTTTTATTGACATAAAAGTGATATTAGAGCCGAATAAACGAGACTGACTAATTGGATAGACTAGGTCGTGACTATAACGTGTGGTATACCTGCATATGTCCCTCTTCATTACATATTGATGCTGGTTATTTTTTACAAATAAGCATACCTCATATATATAAAGAGAAGGAAGGGGTAAAATATTAAATTTTATAAAAAGTGGTTTGCATGATTCAATTTGACGCAAGCCACAGATTGCTCGCAGACATTTTTTTTGTATTTTAAAAGCTTCGACAAAATCAGTGCTATTGCCCCATAGTATGAGGCCATATCTTAACGATGACATCACATAGCCATGAAACGCAAGAAGTGCAGATTTTTGTGATACTGTTGAGGACAGGCGTCTGAGGGCATATGAAAACCTACTAAGTTTAGAAACTAGAAGTGCGATGTGGCTTTTCCAACTAGTGTGCGTGTCTATCATGATTCCGAGAAATTTGATAGTGTTAACGCGTTCTATTTCCATGTTATTAAATGCAATTCTCAGTTCAGTTGGTTTTCCCTGTGGTGCAAAGCATTCCATCTGTTTTGTTTTGTTAATATTAACTTTAAGATTATTATCGATAAGCCAGTTATTTACCTGATCAAAAGCTTTGTTTGTCTCCATTTCGAATGTACTTTTGTCTTTACATTGAATCAAGACTGAACAATCATCTGCAAACAGGATCATTTTGTGATGTGTTACTCGAGGCAGATCGTTTATATATAACACAAAAAGCAGTGGTCCCAATATGCTCCCTTGTGGTACACCCCGGCTTACCTGTCTGTAGTTTGATCTGATTTTCTCTAATGTATTGGAAGTTTTACAATATTTTTGAACTTCAGTGCATTGCTTACGATCTTCTAGATAAGACTTTAGCCAGTCATGACAATTGCCTCTGATTCCGTAGGAGTATAATTTGTACAGTAGTTTCTTGTGCATAACCCGGTCAAATGCCTTTGACATATCCATAAAGATTGAACACAGTGGCGTTCTAGTGTCTCTACAAGTTGTCACTACCTTTACTAATTCATAAATTGCCATGAGCGTCGATTTTTTCTTCCTAAATCCGAACTGGCATTCTGTTAATACACTATGTTTATCGAAAAAATGTGTCATACGGTTGTATATTACTCTTTCAAAAATTTTGGACATGACTGGTATTAATGCGATTGGCCTGTATTTTTCGGAATCATTAATATTTCCTGTTTTAAATATAGGTTTAACGATAACCAATTTTAATATGTCAGGAAATTTTCCCTCTTTCATTGAAATATTTATAAGGTGACTTAAGATGGGCGCAATGTGTTTAGCATTTTCTTTAATTACATTTGTTAGTATACCGTCATGACCAGATGAAAAAGAGTTACGTAGTTTCATAATTATTCTATACAGTTCAATAGGTGTGGTTGGATTTAGGAATATGGTGGCATTTAAATTGTCATTAGTATAATTAGAGTTATTAGTTCTTAAATGGTCCAAGTTATCTTTTGCTTCGTCTATAAACTGGTTGTTAAACGCTTCAGCTATTTCAAGGGGGTCAGTTATTATGTGCCCTTTAAAGTTTATGTTATCAAAATTATTTTTAGGCAAGCTAGAGCCTAGGTTCTTGTTTATTATATTCCATGCAGCCTTAACAACATTTTTAGAATTCTTTATATAGTTCATGTTTATAATTTTTTGAGATGTTTTTGTACATTTTTTTAATAAATAATTATATCGTTTGTAAATAATTTTTGAATGCTCATTCGGTTTATTTACGTATTTGTAATAAAGTTGCCTTTTCGTTTTTGATGAGACTCTTATGCCAGGAGTTATCCATTTTATGCCACCCTTTTTGTTACACTTAATTTTTGTCGGAAGATATGGAAAACAGAGGTCGTAAAACAGAGTGAAATCCATGTGAAACAAATCAAAAGCCATATTGGCATCTTCAGTATTTAAGGAGTCGCTAAACGATAGGCTGTCTATACATTGTTTAAACTTTTCTCTATTTTCCTTTGATAGATCTCTTTTCATTGTGTAGTACCAAGCTTGTGTCTTTTTTGACATATTTTTACATTTGAGCTTTAAGTAAAGCATCTGTGCACTATGATCAGACACTTGCAGATGATGAACATCCGCTTTGGAGTCAGCATCGTTTGTAGCAAAGTTGTCTAAGCATGTTCTTGAAGTTGAGGCCACACGAGTTGCCTCATTTATTTTTAGTTCAAAGTTATAGGTTGCTAGTATGTTCTCGAGTTCCGTTGCGGTAGTAGAGTTTTTTTTTAATCTGTTAATATTAAAATCACCACATACGACAATTTTTTTATTTGGTTTATTGATGATTTCAGATAGAAGTAAATTAAGTTTTTCAAAGTAAATATTTAAATCTCCCTTTGGTATTCTATATAAGCAAATTAATATTATATTATGATTTAGGATTTCGATACCACAACATTCAAAGTCTTTTTCAAAACAGATTTTTTTTATTTCTTTCAACTCTTGTGACTCGAGTCCATTTCTTAGAAAAATACAAGTTCCGCCTCTACTCTCATTTTCACGTGTGTAACATGCTGCCAATGTATAGTTATCAAGATGAAGGATTTTTTGATCCCTTGTTCGTATAAAATGTTCACTAATACATATGGCATCAATAAAATCATTTCCATTTTGTAGTTGTTCTATGGCTACTTGAAATGTTTCCAATTTACTTACATAACCTTGAATATTTTGATGCAAAACGCGTAAGTATTGATGTTTTTTGTTGTTATTACTCTCGAAAAAACTGTGTGGTATTCGAAGGAATATTCCCTAATGGTAATGGTTTATTCCTAGAGTTAATATTTGATTGATTGATGATTTCGCTATAATTTTTTTTAGTTTCATTTACTCTGTTAAAATAATAGGGAATAGTACCTTTTTTAAAAGGTTTGATATTTTTTTGCTGTTCATTTTTTGCAGTTCTAGAAAAGTAATAAGGTATCGTACCCTTTAGTGGTTTATTATTTTTAACAGTACAATTTTTTTTGTTTTTCTTAAAGTTAAGGTATTTATTATTGTAGTCACTACTATCGATCAATAAATTGATTTGTCTGCACAAGTAATCTAATCGTTGTGTGTGTGTGAAATAATATTTGGCTTCTACAAAATAGGTATTTTTACAATTATTAGAAAGCAGTTTTAACTGGCGGTTAAGTTTTTTAGCATTAAGGTATTCGCTTTCAGATATTCCTAATATAATAATGCGATTATTTTCGTATTTCTTCACTGCGTAGCTCAGCTCTAATAGAAGTGTAGTCGGGTTTTTGTCGTTTTCTCCTAAGCTTAGTATGACAACATCTTGTTCTAGTGTGGAAATTTTATCCATGTCCTTTATGATTTCACTTGCCGGAGCATCGGGTTTTGTCGTCGATTGTACTTTGTAGAGGTCATAATTTTGTGAAGCTCTCGAGTAGGTTATCTGTGATCCAAGATTAACGCATTGCGTACCGCCGTAAATTAAAATTTTCTTGTTTAAAGCAGAGGGTTTCATTAGATCTTTTTTCGATTTTAATATAGCGCCATCTTTGGGCCTGTTTGATTCTTCTGCTTTTTTGTCATTCCTGTTGCTACAGACTATTTGTTGTTCTTGACTGCACTGTGCAATAGTTATTGTGTCGCCGCCACGTGGTTGGTCACCGACAGAGGTCGCCGGTTGGCTGACGCAGACACTTGATAGTTTATTTGTTGAAAGTAGTTGATCGTTGTTCATAATTCGTGTCCTTTCTTTTGTTTTAGATTTTTTACTGCTGCTTGGGCTTGTACAAATAGATTTTAGATGTGCATTTTTTTGTTGAAGATCTTTTATTTGCTCATGTAGCGAGTTGTTGTCCAGAGACAGATTTTCAATTTCCGTGTTAGCTATTTCTAGCTTTAGTTTTAAACTCGTTATTTCTTCATGTAGTTCGTCAATGTTAGACTCATATTGGTAGATAGATAAATCAGGTAGACTTTTGTGTTCTGATTCAGTTGATACGAAAGTTCTGTTCAATGACTCCGTTGACGTAAATCTTCTTGGTTGTTTTGTTCTTACAGTCACATTATTTCTATCCATTATTGATTACAATTATAAGGGCCAAAAAAAAAAAAAATATTATTACTCAGATTTGAACCCGATATCTTCAGTGCGCTGGTCAGTGTAGTTGACCGTTCATCCACTATCGCTTATCCAAATTCGTCAAATATATAAATGTGTATCTGTCGTTGAGTTTAGCTGATGAAAGTGAAAGCAGTTTGTTTTGATTTGTTAATTGGGTACAAAGTCCAGTCTTTTGTTTAATATTTTGTAAAGACCGGTATATTCACGATACTTAACGGATATTTCCTGTGGTTTTTTGCACTTTATTGTCTTAATTTATCACTGTTTTTGCAATGAGTTAGTATAACAAGGTAGATTTCACATTAATACACAATTTGATGTAAACCACTTCGTTATTAATAAAGTTTAAACCCGTTTTTTTTATTTTGTTGGTTGAGCAAATTTACATAGCAGCGTACTCGGCAACGTCTTCCGTCAAGGCTAGGTCTTCGAAATCTAGGTCTTCCTTCCAGGCTAGGTCTTTCGAATTGGTCTTAAAATCAGCCTTATGACATAGTCTAGATATGCTGAAACACCTGAAGTGGTACACGGCCCCGTTTCTAAAAAATATTTTTTTTACCATACCTTCACAAATTTCATTCAATTTTTATAAACGGCTGCTGGCTTTTTTGGGTAACTGTTCCCCAGGCTAGGTCTTTCAAATTGGTCTTAAAATGAGCCTTATAACATACTCTAGATATGCTGAAAAGTCTGGAGTGGTACGCGGCCCCGTTTCTGAAAAATATTTTTTTACCATAGCTCCACAAATTTTATTAAGTTTTAAATTCGGCTGCTGGCTTTTATTGGTTACTGTTCCCCATGCTAGGTCTTTCGAAATGGTCTCGAAATAAGCCTTATAACATAGTCTAGATATTCTGAAAAGCCTGGAGTGGTACGCGGCCCCGTTTCTGAAATTTTTTTTTTTACCATACCTTCAAAAATTTCATTCAATTTTTATAAACGGCTGCTGGCTTTTTTGGGAAACTGTTCCCCAGGCTAGGTCTTTCGAATTGGTCTTAAAATAAGCCTTATTACAAAGTCTAGATATGCTGAAAAGCCTGGAGTGGTACGCGGCCCCGTTTCTGAAAAATATTTTTTTTACCATACCTTCAGAAATTTCATTCAATTTTTATAAACGGCTGCTGGCTTTTTTGGGTAACTGTTCCCCAGGCTAGGTCTTTCGAATTAGTCTTAAAATATGCCTTTTGACATACTCTAGATATGCTGAAACACCTGGAGTGGTACGCGGCCCCGTTTCTAAAGAATATTTTTTTTTACCATAGCTTCATAAATTTAATTCAATTTTTATAAACGGCTGCTGGCTTTTTTGGGTTACTGTTCCCCATGCTAGGTCTTTCAAATTGGTCTTAAAAGGAGCCTTATGACATAGTCTAGATATGCTGAAAAGCCTGGAGTGGTACGCGGCCCCGTTTCTGAAAAATATTTTTTTTACCATACCTTCAAAAATTTCATTCAATTTTTATAAACGGCTGCTGGCTTTTTTGGGTAACTGTTCCCCAGGCTAGGTCTTTCGAATTGGTCTTAAAATATGCCGTATGACATACTCTAGATATGCTGAAACACCTGGAGTGGTACGCGGCCCCGTTTCTAAAGAATATTTTTTTTTACCATGGCTTCATAAATTTCATTAAATTTTTAAAATCGGCTGCTGGCTTTATTGGGTTACTGTTTCCCATGCTAGGTCTTTCAAATTGGTCTTAAAATGAGTCTTATGACATAGTCTAGATATGCTGAAACACCTGGAGTGGTACGCGGCCCAGTTTCTAAAAAATATTTTTTTTTCATAGCTTCATCAATTTTTATAAACGGCTGCTGGCTTTTTTGGGTTACTGTTCCCCATGCTAGGTCTTTCAAATTGGTCTTAAAATGAGTCTTATGACATAGTCTAGATATGCTGAAACACCTGGAGTGGTACGCGGCCCAGTTTTTAAAAAATATTTTTTTTTCATAGCTTCATCAATTTTTATTAACGGCTGCTGGCTTTTTTGGGTTACTGTTCCCCATGCTAGGTCTTTCAAATTGGTCTTAAAATGAGTCTTATGACATAGTCTAGATATGCTGAAACACCTGGAGTGCTACGCGGCCCAGTTTCTAAAAAATTTTTTTTTTTCATAGCTTCATCAATTTTTATAAACGGCTGCTGGCTTTTTTGGGTAACTGTTCCCCAGGCTAGGTCTTTCGAATTGGTCTTAAATATGCCTTATGACATACTCTAGATATGCTGAAACACCTGGAGTGGTACGCGGCCCCGTTTCTAAAGAATAATTTTTTTTACCATAGCTTCATAAATTTAATTCAATTTTTATAAACGGCTGCTGGCTTTTTTGGGTTACTGTTCCCCATGCTAGGTCTTTCAAATTGGTCTTAAAATCAGCCTTATGACATAGTCTAGATATGCTGAAACACCTGAAGTGGTACACGGCCCCGTTTCTAAAAAATATTTTTTTTACCATACCTTCACAAATTTCATTCAATTTTTATAAACGGCTGCTGGCTTTTTTGGGTAACTGTTCCCCAGGCTAGGTCTTTCAAATTGGTCTTAAAATGAGCCTTATAACATACTCTAGATATGCTGAAAAGTCTGGAGTGGTACGCGGCCCCGTTTCTGAAAAATATTTTTTTACCATAGCTCCACAAATTTTATTAAGTTTTTAAATTCGGCTGCTGGCTTTTATTGGTTACTGTTCCCCATGCTAGGTCTTTCGAAATGGTCTCGAAATAAGCGTTATAACATAGTCTAGATATTCTGAAAAGCCTGGAGTGGTACGCGGCCCCGTTTCTGAAATTTTTTTTTTTTACCATACCTTCAAAAATTTCATTCAATTTTTATAAACGGCTGCTGGCTTTTTTGGGAAACTGTTCCCCAGGCTAGGTCTTTCGAATTGGTCTTAAAATAAGCCTTATTACAAAGTCTAGATATGCTGAAAAGCCTGGAGTGGTACGCGGCCCCGTTTCTGAAAAATATTTTTTTTACCATACCTTCAAAAATTTCATTCAATTTTTATAAACGGCTGCTGGCTTTTTTGGGTAACTGTTCCCCAGGCTAGGTCTTTCGAATTAGTCTTAAAATATGCCTTTTGACATACTCTAGATATGCTGAAACACCTGGAGTGGTACGCGGCCCCGTTTCTAAAGAATATTTTTTTTTACCATAGCTTCATAAATTTAATTCAATTTTTATAAACGGCTGCTGGCTTTTTTGGGTTACTGTTCCCCATGCTAGGTCTTTCAAATTGGTCTTAAAAGGAGCCTTATGACATAGTCTAGATATGCTGAAAAGCCTGGAGTGGTACGCGGCCCAGTTTCTAAAAAATATTTTTTTTTCATAGCTTCATCAATTTTTATAAACGGCTGCTGGCTTTTTTGGGTTACTGTTCCCCATGCTAGGTCTTTCAAATTGGTCTTAAAATGAGTCTTATGACATAGTCTAGATATGCTGAAACACCTGGAGTGGTACGCGGCCCAGTTTCTAAAAAATTTTTTTTTTTTCATAGCTTCATCAATTTTTATAAACGGCTGCTGGCTTTTTTGGGTAACTGTTCCCCAGGCTAGGTCTTTCAAATTGGTCTTAAAATAAGCCTTATAACATAGTCTAGATATGCTGAAAAGCCTGGAGTGGTACGCGGCCCCGTTTCAAAAAAATATTTTTTTTACCATACCTTCACAAATTTCATTCAATTTTTATAAACGGCTGCTGGCTTTTTTGGGTTACTGTTCCCCAGGCTAGGTCTTTCAAATTGGTCTTACAATGAGTCTTATAACATAGTCTAGATATGCTGAAAAGCCTGGAGTGGTACGCGGCTCCGTTTCTGAAAAATATTTTTTTAACCATAGCTCCACAAATTTTATTTAATTTTTAAAATCGGCTGCTGGCTTTTTTGGGAAACTGTTCCCCAGGCTAGGTCTTTCGAATTGGTCTTAAAATAAGCCTTATTACAAAGTCTAGATATGCTGAAAAGCCTGGAGTGGTACGCGGCCCCGTTTCTGAAAAATATTTTTTTTACCATACCTTCAAAAATTTCATTCAATTTTTATAAACGGCTGCTGGCTTTTTTGGGTAACTGTTCCCCAGGCTAGGTCTTTCGAATTCGTCTTAAAATATGCCTTTTGACATACTCTAGATATGCTGAAACACCTGGAGTGGTACGCGGCCCCGTTAATGAAAAATTTTTTTTTTAACTTACCTTCAAAAATTTCATTCAATTTTTATAAACGGCTGCTGGCTTTTGTGGGAAACTGTTCCCCAGGCTAGGTCTTTCGAATTGGTCTTAAAATAAGCCTTATTACAAAGTCTAGATATGCTGAAAAGCCTGGAGTGGTACGCGGCCCCGTTTCTGAAAAATATTTTTTTTACCATACCTTCAAAAATTTCATTCAATTTTTATAAACGGCTGCTGGCTTTTTTGGGTAACTGTTCCCCAGGCTAGGTCTTTCGAATTGGTCTTAAAATATGCCGTATGACATACTCTAGATATGCTGAAACACCTGGAGTGGTACGCGGCCCCGTTTCTAAAGAATAATTTTTTTTACCATAGCTTCATAAATTTCATTAAATTTTTATAAACGGCTGCTGGCTTTTTTGGGTTACTGTTCCCCATGCTAGGTCTTTCAAATTGGTCTTAAAATGAGTCTTATGACATAGTCTAGATATGCTGAAACACCTGGAGTGGTACGCGGCCCAGTTTCTAAAAAATATTTTTTTTTCATAGCTTCATCAATTTTTATAAACGGCTGCTGGCGTTTTTTGGTTACTGTTCCCCATGCTAGGTCTTTCAAATTGGTCTTAAAATGAGTCTTATGACATAGTCTAGATATGCTGAAACACCTGGAGTGGTACGCGGCCCAGTTTCTAAAAAATTTTTTTTTTTTCATAGCTTCATCAATTTTTATAAACGGCTGCTGGCTTTTTTGGGTAACTGTTCCCCAGGCTAGGTCTTTCAAATTGGTCTTAAAATAAGCCTTATAACATAGTCTAGATATGCTGAAAAGCCTGGAGTGGTACGCGGCCCCGTTTCTAAAAAATATTTTTTTTACCATACCTTCACAAATTTCATTCAATTTTTATAAACGGCTGCTGGCTTTTTTGGGTTACTGTTCCCCAGGCTAGGTCTTTCAAATTGGTCTTACAATCTGCCTTATGACATAGTCTAGATATGCTGAAACACCTGAAGTGGTACGCAGCCCCGTTTCTAAAAAATATTTTTTTTACCATACCTTCACAAATTTCATTCAATTTTTATAAACGGCTGCTGGCTTTTTTGGGTAACTGTTCCCCAGGCTAGGTCTTTCAAATTGGTCTTAAAATGAGCCTTATAACATACTCTAGATATGCTGAAAAGTCTGGAGTGGTACGCGGCCCCGTTTCTGAAAAATATTTTTTTACCATAGCTCCACAAATTTTATTAAGTTTTTAAATTCGGCTGCTGGCTTTTTTGGGTAACTGTTCCCCAGGCTAGGTCTTTCAAATTGGTCTTAAAATAAGCCTTATAACATAGTCTAGATATGCTGGAAAGCCTGGAGTGGTACGCGGCCCCGTTTCTAAAAAATATTTTTTTTACCATACCTTCACAAATTTCATTCAATTTTTATAAACGGCTGCTGGCTTTTTTGGGTTACTGTTCCCCAGGCTAGGTCTTTCAAATTGGTCTTACAATGAGTCTTATAACATAGTCTAGATATGCTGAAAAGCCTGGAGTGGTACGCGGCTCCGTTTCTGAAAAATATTTTTTTAACCATAGCTCCACAAATTTTATTTAATTTTTAAAATCGGCTGCTGGCTTTTTTGGGAAACTGTTCCCCAGGCTAGGTCTTTCGAATTGGTCTTAAAATAAGCCTTATTACAAAGTCTAGATATGCTGAAAAGCCTGGAGTGGTACGCGGCCCCGTTTCTAAAGAATAATTTTTTTTACCATAGCTTCATAAATTTCATTCAATTTTTATAAACGGCTGCTGGCTTTTTTGGGTTACTGTTCCCCAGGCTAGGTCTTTCAAATTGGTCTTACAATGAGTCTTATAACATAGTCTAGATATGCTGAAAAGCCTGGAGTGGTACGCGGCTCCGTTTCTGAAAAATATTTTTTTAACCATATCTCCACAAATTTTATTAAATTTTTAAAATCGGCTGCTGGCTTTTTTGGGTTACTGTTCCCCAGGCTAGGTCTTTCGAATTGGTCTTAAATATGCCTTATGACATACTCTAGATATGCTGAAACACCTGGAGTGGTACGCGGCCCCGTTTCTAAAGAATAATTTTTTTTACCATAGCTTCATAAATTTCATTCAATTTTTATAAACGGCTGCTGGCTTTTTTGGGTTACTGTTCCCCATGCTAGGTCTTTCAAATTGGTCTTAAAATCTGCCTTATGACATAGTCTAGATATGCTGAAACACCTGAAGTGGTACGCGGCCCCGTTTCTAAAAAATATTTTTTTTACCATACCTTCACAAATTTCATTCAATTTTTATAAACGGCTGCTGGCTTTTTTGGGTAACTGTTCCCCAGGCTAGGTCTTTCAAATTAGTCTTAAAATGAGCCTTATAACATACTCTAGATATGCTGAAAAGTCTGGAGTGGTACGCGGCCCCGTTTCTGAAAAATATTTTTTTACCATAGCTCCACAAATTTTATTAAGTTTTTAAATTCGGCTGCTGGCTTTTTTGGGAAACTGTTCCCCAGGCTAGGTCTTTCGAATTGGTCTTAAAATAAGCCTTATTACAAAGTCTAGATATGCAAAAATGCCTGGAGTGGTACGCGGCCCCGTTTCTGAAAAATATTTTTTTTACCATACCTTCAAAAATTTCATTCAATTTTTATAAACGGCTGCTGGCTTTTTTGGGTTACTGTTCCCCATGCTAGGTCTTTCAAATTGGTCTTAAAATCAGCTTTATGACATAGTCTAGATATGCTGAAACACCTGAAGTGGTACGCGGCCCCGTTTCTAAAAAATATTTTTTTTACCATTCCTTCACAAATTTCATTCAATTTTTATAAACGGCTGCTGGCTTTTTTGGGTAACTGTTCCCCAGACTAGGTCTTTCGAATTGGTCTTAAAATATGCCTTTTGACATACTCTAGATATGCTGAAACACCTGGAGTGGTACGCGGCCCCGTTTCTAAAGAATATTTTTTTTTACCATAGCTTCATAAATTTCATTCAATTTTTATAAACGGCTGCTGGCTTTTTTGGGTTACTGTTCCCCATGCTAGGTCTTTCAAATTGGTCTTAAAATCAGCCTTATGACATAGTCTAGATATGCTGAAACACCTGAAGTGGTACGCGGCCCCTTTTCTAAAAAATATTTTTTTTACCATACCTTCACAAATTTCATTCAATTTTTATAAACGGCTGCTGGCTTTTTTGGGTAACTGTTCCGCAGGCTAGGTCCTTCAAATTGGTCTTTAAATGAGCCTTATGACATACTCTAGATATGCTGAAAAGTCTGGAGTGGTACGCGGCCCCGTTTCTGAAAAATATTTTTTTACCATAGCTCCACAAATTTTATTAAGTTTTTAAATTCGGCTGCTGGCTTTTATTGGTTACTGTTCCCCATGCTAGGTCTTTCGAAATGGTCTCAAAATAAGCCTTATAACATAGTCTAGATATTCTGAAAAGCCTGGAGTGGTACGCGGCCCCGTTTCTGAAATTTTTTTTTTTTACCATACCTTCAAAAATTTCATTCAATTTTTATAAACGGCTGCTGGCTTTTTTGGGAAACTGTTCCCCAGGCTAGGTCTTTCGAATTGGTCTTAAAATAAGCCTTATTACAAAGTCTAGATATGCTGAAAAGCCTGGAGTGGTACGCGGCCCCGTTTCTGAAAAATATTTTTTTTACCATACCTTAAAAAATTTCATTCAATTTTTATAAACGGCTGCTGGCTTTTTTGGGTAACTGTTCCCCAGGCTAGGTCTTTCAAATTGGTCTTACAATGAGTCTTATGACATAGTCTAGATATGCTGAAACACCTGGAGTGGTACGCGGCCCAGTTTCTAAAAAATATTTTTTTTTCATAGCTTCATCAATTTTTATAAACGGCTGCTGGCTTTTTTGGGTAATTGTTCCCCAGGCTAGGTCTTTCAAATTGGTCTTAAAATAAGCCTTATAACATAGTCTAGATATGCTGAAACACCTGGAGTGGTACGCGGCCCCGTTTCTGAAAAATATTTTTTTAACCATAGCTCCACAAATTTTATTAAATTTTTAAAATCGGCTGCTGGCTTTTTTGGGTTACTGTTCCCCAGGCTAGGTCTTTCGAATTGGTCTTTAAATATGCCTTATGACATACTCTAGATATGCTGAAACACCTGGAGTGGTACGCGGCCCCGTTTCTAAAGAATAATTTTTTTTACCATAGCTTCATAAATTTCATTCAATTTTTATAAACGGCTGCTGGCTTTTTTGGGTAACTGTTCCCCAGGCTAGGTCTTTCGAATTGGTCTTAAAATGAGCCTTATGACATACTCTAGATATGCTGAAAAGCCTGGAGTGGTACGCGGCCTGGATTTGGAAAGCTATTATTTTTTAATTAATTGCAATTTTTTTTTTTTTTTTTTTTTGTTATATTGACTTCGATTTGTTGCCGATTCTTTCTTATAACCCTTTTTTAATGTTTAAATATATAATTGTATGCGTATTGGCTTTATTTTGTAAAAATAAACAAAATTTATCGATGACATTCTTAAATTGTAGGGTTATAGTTCGGCCGCTACTTTTGGCCGCCAACTTCACACCGGTCACAACGACTGGTCTTGAGCGACCCTCATCCGGTGTATTACCGCAGCCTTCACCAGGTCGACCCCCCTTAAGGTGTGTGACCTGCCTCAGTCAGGTAAAAAACTATTAAAAAAAGCTTTTTTCCGACACATTTTCATGATGAAGGTGCTAGTTCTAGGATACTGATGAGAACCTTGCTCGTCCAGGTGTTAACGGTCGAACAATGCTAGATGCTATAGTCTACTACTGCAACCGCCGCTTTGCGGTCAATTAATTGCCCTAACAAATAGAATATCCGAAGCTGGATAACGGCTTAATTAACTTGAAGGTAAGGTCAATTGACGCAAAAGCAGCCATGTTATAATAAGAAAATTTAATACCCAAAGTATAAGCTACAATCGTGAAAGAAAATGGTTAATCGTAAAATCGCAAAAATCAAAGTATATAAAATCTACAAAAAAATTGTCTGATGTAATATTGACTAACTGAAAGGGCCCTTACACTTTCCGACTTGCGATTTTATCCGCTGAAATGAAGTGTATAAACTTAAAAACTCACCTTTTCACAGTTCTTATCCAAACTGGGGTATGCCTTATCGCTGGTTTTATCCGGTTTCTCTTGTGCTGGCCCGTCGCCCAGCTTGTCCAGGCTCCCACTTGCTGGTGACCTCTCGTCGTCTGCCTCTTCCTCTACATCGCAGGTCAGCAGACGGATGCGCTCTGCCAGGGACGTCGTCTCTTGTTGCTGGGATAATAAGCATTGAGTAATGATTAAGCCACAGACTATATTTTAATAACTGAGTAGTGCACTACATCAGTTCGACTAATGATAAAGCAAGTGCTATTAGGTACATAACGCCATTATTACGACATGACTGTACTGCAAAGTAGCTTATACGGCTAACGTCAAACCGCCCTACAATGTAAGCATATAGCGTTTAGGTTGATATTCCGCTCTTTTGAAAATATATAGGATCGTTATGGTAAAAGAATTTTTAAAATCCATCCAGTAGTTTCGGAGCCTATTAGATTCAAATAAACAATCAAAATTTTCCTCTTTATAATATAAGTGTACCTAGATTTCGTAAGCTCACGTTAAAGCTAGAGCTAGAGCATGCACGCTAGAGCGACTACAAAATCTATCATTTATCAATGTATGGAAAAGTTTACGTAAAAGCAAACATTTTTCAAGTATTGTTTTAAATTTATTTATTTTTAGCACAAACTGCAAGCGCGCTGCGCGCTGTTCGCATAATACTAAACGGACTTAATGTGCTGAATTTGAATTGATTGACGTCATCTAAATTACCTTACTAACCTTGGGCTGTTGTCTCTTTCGTGCCTCGCTTCTCAGAAGTGAGCAGCGCAGTGCGTTTCTCTCTGCCACCCTCCTTACCGCTGCTTCTTCTGATTTTGGTCTTCCAGCGTCCCATGCCCTTTATAAAGCACAAAGTTATACTATATTTGTTAGTTATTATTAGGTAAAATACGGCTTTAATACATAACTTATCGATGAACTCCGTTTCAATCAAAAAAGCCTTAACATGTGAATTTCTAACGAAGGCTGTTCTGAAACAGTAAGCAGTCGAATTTACATTTAAATATACATTCCAGATCCAGATTGTTTTTTAGGATTTAGTACGATATGCAGAGATATAAACTCCATAAAAAAGAAGCGTGAATTGGATACTGATCTTGTAACTCGTAATTTTTTGGTAGTGGTAACAGTAATTTAGATTCAGAGAAAATCTTGTATATGATGAATCAATTTTACTATGCTTATATGTACCAATATATTAAATAAAAATCTTATATTGCAAAATAACTTAATACAACCATTACATAAAACTACTATGTCACCCAGTATTAAACAAAATGAAAGTGAACACAAATAAAAATCTAGCCCTACAGAGACCTACTACTGTAGTTATAACCAAAGTAGGTTGTACGCTTAAAAAAACTGGCAACCCCAAAACGTGAGCTATCATTATCTCTCACATTCATATTGCAATAGCTCAAATAGAGGAAACGAATGCCTATGATATAATACATCGGAAAATTACTAAAAAAAATAAAAATAAAAGAAAACCTATACTATATCAAAGTCGATACGACTTATGAGTTCGGCATTGGCATAGTATGGTAATTTTTAAAACAAAAATCTAGACAAAGCGGCACTTCACACTCTATACACTCGTACCAGGACTTATTCGTGTTTCTACCCATAGCGGTGCACCATACACAATGGCGGCGACCTCAATTTTCGGAATTTTTCACATTAGACCGCATCTCCGCAGTAACCGGCGTCCGGCGAAGAAAGTGCGGCTCTGTCAAACGCGCTTCAAGAAAAGGCTGTGCTCTTTCAGTTGACGTCTGAATATTGTCCAGATGCTTGTTGATTATCTTCTGAGCCAAGGTCAGCCGTAAAACGAAAGAATCGCATTTCGTCGAGCTTGACTATTCGCCGATAATCCTGGCATTCTGGATACTTATTTTCAGAAGCCGCTTGAAAAGCTTTTTCGTCCATTTGCGAGATTGCTTCCTTCCACAAGGTAGGGTTCGAGGATTTGAACGATGATTTCCACGCCTCTCATGCCTAGGTTATAATCTTTCACTAAACCTAAACGGAAGTGGGCAGGTCGTCCTGGTTTCTCCGGAATAAGAACTTGATCCACACCATGGAATGTGGACAAAAGGCTCACACGCCGGCGGTCCTGGAGTGCAAAAACTGCTACATCCCCAGACTGCCGGGCGTAAAACTGACCTTCAGTTAGCGGGACTCTTTTGATTTCCGGCGGAACATTCGCGCGGTGGGAACGGAGGGTTCCAACACAATCCGTCTTGTTTCGCTTCAGGAATCTCGCTAACTTCGGGCTGTTAAACCAATTGTCCATAAACAAGGTATGGCCCAAGTTTAATAGCGGTCGAACCAACTGCAAAATATATGACGTGCTAGAGGCATGTTCGTCGGGGCAGCCGGAGCTTGCTCTACCAATATAAATAAAAAATGACCACAAGTAGCAATGCGATAGGCATTTCCCCTCGTTAAAAAAAAAGGGGGTTCCTGCCGCCTGGCCGCCGCCGCCGCCCTCTTGCGCGCCCTTCTTGATCGTCGTGTTCCCTGTGCCGCGTCTGGTGATGGCTCCGGAGCGCGCACACTCGCCGCCGCCGGCGCATGGCTCTGGTCCGGTGCGGTAGCTGCTTGCGCGGCCGCCGATGGCGCGGGAGGTGTGGGAGGGCACGCAGGAGGTGTGGGAGGGCACGCAGGCGGAATGGGAGACTGCGCGGGCGACGTGGAAGCGCACGCAGGCGGAGTGGGAGACTGCGCGGGAGACGGCGCGGGCGATGCGGCAGGACGGATGCGTGCCGCCAGCGCCGAGGCCGCGAGCCGCTTGGCCGCGGCGCGGGAGAGCGGCGTGAGCGCGGGAACGGCGCGGGTGGAGCTCCAGGCGGGAGAAGAGGCCCGGCTGTGTGTTCGTGTGCTGTTGTCTGTCATGAATCAGTTCGTCCATTGCCAGCATGTACTTTCTCTCTCATCTGGTTCACACTGTGATTGCACTTCTCGGTGACTTCTTACCTGAGAGTCTCTGAAGTAATGAGATGAGGCTCGATGGCGGGAGGAGGTGGTCTATTACTGTTGAATAGTTGCTGCACTGCAGAGTTTGTTTTCGGAATGTGAATTGTCTGAACTAGAGATGCGTCCAGCCTAGAAGTAATGATTAATATGTTAGTAGCTTCTTTAAAGTGTTTTTACCTAATATAAGACCGTTTTCTTTAAATCAAAAAAGTTATCATAAAAAACTTGATAAAAAAATTTATTTTTATTAGCGTCAGAAAATGTTTGACAAAATCAAAACCGTTGCGCACTGTGCCGCTAGGGAGTCCTCATAGACAGGGAGGTAGTTAGCATTTCAGTAAATCATTTTCACGCGTTCCATATCGAGATGGGTTGCAGTTAATTTAATTTATTTGGTCCAGTAAATCATTGTCCTATGTCGCTGCATTTTAGCGTTACACTTGTGAAAAAAAAACTATGCAAAATTATTTGCACATCTCTCTTCTTTGGGGTCGTAGTCACAATCGTCTTGGAAAGAGAGGGAGACACTCATGACTCTGCATTTACGGAGTTGTAAAAATCTAAACAAGATATTTAACTATCAAATCATTTGCTCACTACTTATTAAGCCCATTCGATAAATTATGACTCCCTGGATTTGGTAGACTCTTTTGTTACAAATTTTTAGCTACATGACTGTTTAAAATTCACGGAATCAAGGTAATAAAAGGCATCTGATAAATACAATTCTTCATAGTTTAATTTCACTAAAAAAATACGGAAGAGGTTCTCCACTGAACAGACTAAAACGGACAAACAAATGCTTTATACGAAACGAAGTAAGATATTATAACAAGATCCCAGAAGAGATTTTGATCCTGAATGATAATGAGTTTAAAACTCGTATCAAAAAAGGTTTGATTAAGAAAGCTTATTACAATGTTGATGATTATGAAAACGACAAAGACGCATGGAAGTAGTCTAGCTCTGCACGATATTTTCATTATTTCATGTATGTACTTTAAATCTTATTAATTTATGTTCTTTGTATTCTAAATTAAATTGTAATGTCACATAAGAACAAAAAAAGAGAGAGATAAATTGTAAAGTAGAGTTTGTTACCCCTTTCTTCTCTACGCTGTAAAATCATTGCGAAAGGGAGTAGAATCATTTGACAGAGGAGGGCTCGTTTGGGGGCGTCTCCAGGCGACCATTGTCGTAAGGCAAGGCAAACATTTGTTTGCCTGAGCCAATTAGTGGGCACCCTGAACTACCTCGCCTCTATCAGTATAGGATACTTTACGAAATAAGGTATCAATATTTATTAGATTAGTCTAATTGACTTTCAATAAGCGATATCTTGTATCCTGTATTGAATAAATCATTTTTTACTTTACTTTACTTTACCACTTACAACTTTTTATTGAGTAGGTAGCTTTTTTAATCGACTTCCTACCCCTATAATAAAACCCCGTCTAGGTTTATTTTTGCCATACGTTTGTCGATTTTTGCTGATACATGATCTGCTTGCATTTTGAGAAGTACTTGATTTAACAAAACGTATAATAAAGTACAGTTTCAGACGCAGATGCTATTTTATTTAACGTTGAGCTATCATTAATGTCAGTCGCTTTTTTTTTTACCGTTTCCAGCCCACGTTGTGCTTTCGATACTATCGGCATTTGTATCCGCCCTCGCATAGTTGTAGGTACTTCGTTTGTCACAAAAAAAAACTTATTTCTCTTCGTTTCCAGCGTTAAGTATCTCGTTCATTCGTTTTTTTCTCTTCGTGGGAAGTTTTTTTCTCTTCGTCAAAAACAGGTTGATCCAGATCAACCTGTTTTTAAATTGGTTTCTGATTTTCACGAGCAAAATTTTTTTTTTTATCGATTTAACGATACGCATTATTTGTATTCTGTTATATCATCGTTTTTTTAACGCGCGTCACCCAGAACGTACTTGGCGCTTGCGTGGCGACAGCTAACGCCAAAAAAGACGATATTCTACGTTGGTAATAATAAAGGTTATTATTTTGTAGTTCAACTATTAGCAATCACGATTACGTCAGATGGGTAAGGTTAGGTTTTACAAAAAAAAAAAAACATTTGGCCTGGAATATCAAAAGCTTGATGTCTACATCTTCGATTTTGTATGTTTACAGGACGATTGTAATCATTAGCCTTAGAGGCAGACATGTGCAAATGAATAAGAATACTTTTTTTTCCCACTTTGGTGGCAGACTCAATCTTCGATGTTGGTTAGGGTATATTTATCGCTATTAAAAACGTCTGCCAAGCGTGCTGATCAATCAGAAATTTTGCTCACCACCTCCTTAGCTATCAGTAGATGTCCAATAAAATTTTACACATTATGCTTTATTCGAAAATGGTTAAAATATTTAATGAGATGTACCTTTCCCATTTAATTGACGTGCAAAGCATAATTATTTAAAAGCACCCACTCTACTCAGTTAGTGATTATTCACAATTACTATGTTACCCGGATCAGACTAGTTTCAGTTTTATCAGGTAGAAACAATGGAAGCAAAAAAGTATTTAACTCTCGGTCAATATTTTTATTTTCTTTAATCGTCATGACAACCGTAAGATATCCACTGTTGGACATAAGTCTTCCCTACAGAATGCCACAAGCGGTGGGTTTGTAATCGCAGTATGGCTCTACAAGCTTTTCAACGAGGGACGCTGCTGACTGTCTTTCAGGTTTTCCTTGGTCGCCTTTAAAAATCATTCAAATACCTATGAGAATGGGGAGCATCTTTTGAAGTATGTTCCATGTCAGACCACTGGGCCTCCTTGCCAGAGTCGGACGCCCCGTCTGCGACCTCCTTGCTGCGGTCCATGAAGCGGACTGATCTAGGTATTGAGGCTTCTTCATCACTCGCCGTTGTAGACCTTTGCTCGTCAACCTTACAAAAGATGAAAGTATTTTTTTACTTAACTCTCAGGGGGGAGCACTTACTAATGAGCTTTACCCTTGCTTTGCAACCTTTTTACAGATTCTGTCGTAATTTCGTTGGTTAAAATACATGCAAATCTAATTTACTGTATCTCAAATGACTAGCTGAGTGACTAAGGTCTCCCTAATTCTTTTTACCTTAACTAGATTTCTGTTTAGCGCTAAACCGTAGCTCTACCTCAAACGTACAAAGTTTAATTGGAAATCAAAGTAAAGCCATCAGCCAACTTAAAGTTTATAACCGGGGGACACACGTCAATTGCAGTAAATCACCTGCCATTTTAAAGCGAAACAAACGCAACACTCTAACACCGCTCGTCGAATGTGCTTCACTTCATCAGTTGTTCGCCGAGCTAAACTAAACTTAGCACTCACCACAAACAAAGTGGTCAGCAAACTTTCTACGTAACACTAGCAACATCAGTGTATTTAGCAAAGTACATAAATGCAATTTCTAAGGTAGTTGCATAATAGGAATTGGCTTGTTTCTATATGATTTGCTTAAATATGTATTTTTCGAATTTACTTCCTAACTACATTAATATTTGTGATGCCAATTATGTAAGTGTGCAATATATGTAAGTACCTTTCACTAAATCCTACATTAGTTTCTACTTCCTATCTAAACATGGTATCAGATATGTTTACTGTATAATAAATGGTCGAGCTATAGTACTTCCGGTTGGGAAAAACAGTTTAAAACTATAAGAAGATTTTTTTCTAAAATAACAGCCGCGTATCTGCTTCTGCCTTGTTGCATTCAATAAGGGCTGTTACTTGCATCCATGTAGCACTCGTATGAAACGCATTGAGTTAAAATGTATTGGATATATGAGCAATGAACGGAAACCTTTGCTTCTGGCATGTTTCTTATTCTGAACTCCAGTGTAGTTCCAGTTTAACTTATTCTATAACAATAGTGTTCTGGGACGTCACCAGCACAATTATATTTTCTTTCTAACCAAATAATAAAATTAATCCGTTCCCGTGGAAGTTTATGATAAACCCAAAAGTATCCTAATGTGCGTCTCCTGGTTCTAAGCTTTCTATTTTCAGCCCTATGGGTTCAGTATTTAAATATTGATTGCGTAACACACAGACAGACAGAGATTTTCTGGATTTATAATATAAATATGTATGGACGTTGTTTCTGTTTAACATAAAAATTAAAAAAAAAACACTTTATTACCAAAATAATAATAATCAATAAGTAATCAATAGCATCATCAAAACATACTTAGTATAAAAAAAAGTCGCTTAAATTAAAACTAATTAACAGATTTTGATGCGGTTTTTTTAATAGATAGATTGATTCCAGAGAAAGGTTTATAAGTATAATATAAAACACCAAATACTAATAGGTTAGGCGGTACGAAGTGCGCCGGGACGACTAGTAAAATATAAAATGCAGTTAAATTTCGAATAGGATAGAGAATGGGGATGTGCGACTTGTCGAATTTTAAAAGATTCATTAAAAGAATGTAAGGACAAATACTTACAAAGAGTTAGTTAAGAAAAGCAATAAATAGAACCTTATAAGCAGCCTGCTGTGCTAATAGATAATCCTCTAGTTTCCTTGCCTGTTCACCCTCCAGGTCGAGGGAGGACTTCCACAGCCGCCCGCCCTTGAGGATGCCGCCGCGGCGGGACCGCTGCGGGGAGCTGTCAGAGGACTGCCGTCCGTCCGTCTCGCCTGTGTCACTATCCTCACCTAATTGTAAAATTATATTAATAAACCCTGGCTAGGTAAAACGCCCTTCTCTATTGGAAGTCAACATAAAAAGAAAGAAAGATCAAGAAGAAAAAAAATTGCCATAATTAAAAAGGACATTTCAGTTGTATTTTGTAGTGAATAATCAATTAAACCTTTCCAAAACTTATTGTCTAGTCTTTGACTCATTCATTTGACTTACATCTTAAGTAAAATATGTCTCGGGGCGTCCCAGCTAGAGCACTACAAAAATACTAATTATATCATTCGTATATCGAATATTAATTTAAGAATTTTTTTTGTAATACTTACAGTTAATCTATTAATTGCAATAAAGTGTCTGTATAGTAAGTACTACAAATACTACTTCGCCACCTTCGTCATGGGTAAAATAGTACTTACAAACTTTCGCAAGTGAGAAACATAAAACTGTCACCATGCTCCATGTCACAAGAGCTTAAATGTGACAGACTGGATAGCAAATTTACGCTCACTAAAAGGTTCCACTATTCTACTTACTAGTTAAAGGAGCCGACACATTGTCTGTCTGCGTTTCTTCCAATACGTTGGTCGGTGATTCAGGTGATAGTTCTGTAACAAAGAATACCCATGTCAGTATTAAGCGTTTCATGATAGTAGGTCAGGTAACAGTGGGATCAACATCAAGACCCATCAATATAATATAATTAAGCATATGAAATACATTATTTGAATGACGTATGTTCTTTTTAAATATCTTTGAAAACATTTTCTCCGTTATTTAAACCCAGCAGCGTTCATTGTATTTCACTTGTCAAATATTTTAATATTTAGCATTAAGTGAGACGATAAACGTCGTAATTAATTAACAAAAATTTTTATTTCGCGTTTTACAACTATAGAATATTTAATTTGGTAGGAGCTACTCGAATTCTGTTCGAATTCGAAGTTTTAAATATTGCTATAATAATGTTGTGGAACCCTGCCTACACTATAATACAAGGCCGTATTGCTCGTTTACTCAGAGAAATTCGTAACAAGAAGTCTGTTTCAATAGAACCTCTTAGGGAAGTTTTGCTTGCTAACATTACCCATACAATTAATAAGGATAGTTGAACATTCCTGAGCGGGGGTTTCAGACGAGTAAACTTGAATAATACATTCTTCTTATTGTTTCGGACACGCCCAGATTGAGAACTCATTTGTTTGGCTAATAGAAAGCGGCTAATAGAAGTTATTTTTCCGCTTTACAGTATAACTTTACACAATAATTATAAATAAATCCTATGTGCTATTCTGAATACTTGTTAATTCAATAGCCATGTTATAACAGGAATGTTTAATTTAATGGTGAAATAATTTTTTTTCGATGCCAATTCAAACAAAAATAAAAAAAAATACACAATTAGAAAACTATGTATATAGCGCCGTAGTCTTTAATTTATCTTTAATATAAATAAAAGTAAATAAACCAAATAGTCATAATGATAACGTTGTTTTTACAGAATTTTCTGGACCTGTCACTTACATTTGAGAGTACTTAAGCGGCCTGCCTGTCTGGAGACTGAATAATTCTGACGTTTGTTTTCCGAATTCTCTCGTGTTGGGAATATAGTAGAGTACAGGAGCTGTACTCATATAGAATGTTTCTGACAAGTATTAACAAATTGAAGGAATGTATCTTTCCATTCTGAGATACTTTAGTCTTAAAACAGTAGTAGAAATCGAATATAAATCACAGCTCGCTAAAATCTGATTTATTTGGTTTATTGGCAAGAGGCGACGTGTGCGGTCGACCTAGGAAGCGGTGGATGAAGCGATGAGCTTGGGAGCCCACACTAAGTTGGTGGGAATGTGCCCAGGATAGAGAAAAGCGGCGAAATGGGAATGAGGCATTCGTCCAGCAGTTGAGCGAAAGGCTTCCAAAATGTTTGTTGTTCGGTGTCGAACATCAAATCAATTTTTATTATATTGTGACCAATCACACTAATTATTTTAGGGGAATGAATCTTGAACCAAAGCGATTCAATGTATTTTATATTTGCTTCTGGTATGTAATTGGCTTCAGCATTTATGTGTTAAATGACGTCTTCGGGAAGAAGTGGCAAGTAACTTGTCAATGCAACAATTCTTCGCCAAGGTTTTGTTTTTGTCCATCCATCTGACTTTGCCTTTTTCCAGATATTACCCAAAAAAATATTATGCAAAATAGCACCCAAGCAATGAAATACTTGGGCATACTTTTACAATTGCATTCATTGCACCTTTTTAAAATTTTCAAAGTCCTATGAACTTTTTGTTAACAGAAGGGTGGATTTTTACGTATCGCCTGGTGGACGCCGTCCTTTATTAAATTACATGACATTTGAAATAAAAAAAAAGCGATGTAAAAGCAAGAGGTTTGAAACACAAAGGTTTTATTTACTATCTAAATGTAAAGATGACAATATGCTTTTTCTGTTACCTTTGAGTTAAATATCATGCGTGAGATAGGTAGGTCAACAATCACCAGGGTCACTTAATAGTTTAAATTTAAATGACCCACGGTACTACTAATGGTATGGCCAGGTGTACCGTACGTAGGTCTGAAATGATAAGGAAAACCTGTTGTAGTAAAACATAGTATGAACATTATTAATTTACTACTCGTGTCTGCGGTGAGTAGTGTTCTCATAATGACAATTCGATAGTTGATCTTCGCACTACCCCGATTCCTTAACACATATTTAATATTGAATCGCTTTTTTCATATTTTTCTTGTGATAAGTAAATTATCTCAAGTTTTTTTTTAAAATTCAACCGTTCTCTTTTACGTATTAAAGCCTCGCAGGAGTCTGGCGGTGCGCCAAATCCTATATCTTGGCATCCAGCAGGCTGACCTGTGTATTCTTTGAAGGTAAACCTTACTTTGGTGAACTGGGAGATCTAGCTTCACTGGTTCTTTTTTTGTGTGTTGTTTTGTTCATTAGGAGTAGGAGGCAGTGCCTACTGTCTCACATATTTCGATGTCGACGCGTGAACTAGGGCTTTGTTTAGTTAATGGTTTTTTAAGGTGCGTACACATGATAAGCTCAAGTAGAGTGACTCTCTACACCTGACGCTGATCATCAATGGTTCCTGGGGTCCTTTACAAAAACGCCGATACGGCCACCGATAGGATTTAGTGGGTGCGAGAAGGAGCTTGTTAACTTTTAATATAAAAAGTCATGTTGACCTAAAACTCAACAAAAGCGTTGAAAAAACGCTATCCACGACAATAATTTGTCGACCGACGCAAAGCGCATTTTTTAATAAAACATTTCTGGAGTGACGGCCGGGATAAGTGACACGACGGGGGTCACCTCTGCTCAGTGTCATGCGTTAATACTCTACATATTATATTGTTGCAGCTATCCAATACATCCAGGCAAAAATATAATATACCTAAAGCTATTTTATAGATTAGCTGGAAAGATGTTTTAAAATTCTTAAATGTGTATTTACATTTACGAGAAACTTCATACCGCCGTTACCGCCGTTCTTCCGCCTTACAAAACAAGTTAATTTGTGAGAATATTACACATATAAACAATGAGGGATTCTAATGTTAAAAGAATAAATCAAAAACGTAATACGTTTATGTCTACTCGATTCAAATCAAACAAACTAACAATCGATTCTTTCCTCTTTATAATAGTGTATAGGTAGATAGATACTTTTATGTCTATTCCGTGTCTATTATGAAACACTTATATTTAGCGCAGGCTTATAAGCTGCGTTCTACGTGGACTACTCAACGCGAACGCTATTGCGAAACGATCCGATGCGAATTAAATGCGATGCGGAGCGATGCGGCTACTCTGTACTACGTGCGCGCGAACGGGGACGGTTCGCGCCGTTCAGTTCAGTTGGCATTACAATTTTTGCTTGAAATAAATATGGCCGACGTGTCCATTTCGCGCAAACAAATTAAATCAACTGATCGCGTTCACTACGTCTCGCGCCGCGTCGCGCCGCATCCTACGTGCGTTTGGTCACGTAGGCCACATCAATTGAATACTGTTTATTGTCTTCGCGCCGCACCGCGCCGCATCGCGCTCGCATCCAGATCGTTCACGTAGGACGCTTGGTCAGGTGTGGACTGTTTGTTATCAGTATGTGTCTTACCTCAACTCGGTTACTTTCAATCATAAAAGACTAGATTATCACTTAATAAAAACCTTCAGTTACTCACTGACTGACTGACAGACAACGCAGAGCCGAAACTACTGGGCGTAGCGGGCTGAAATTTTGCAGGTATGTTCCTTAGGGAGTGTAAGTGAGCTAAGAGAGGATTTCCCGAAATTCCCATGGGAACGGGAGAAAATGGGATTTTTGTGTTGAAATCTGCGCGGGTGATACCGCGGGGCAGCCTCTAGTCTTTTATAAAAGAAAGACGGCACCATAAAATTTCTTTAGAGATTTTATGGGATTCTTATTGGTGATTATTATTATGAGTTTACTGAAAAGGTACCTATACATACTTTCTTACTGGGTAAGTATTGCAAAATACCAAACATATTATGTCGGAAAAGCTCATTGTAGCAGGTTGTATTTCAGGTGCAGGTTGTGTTGAAAATATGATATAATCGTATTAACTTGTTCCAAGGCGTTTGACAAATGTTATGATATGATATCACAAGTAACACCCCAAGTAGCACTGAAGAATTTTGTTTAAATCGCATATATCTTAACAGTGCCTGTATTGTGATTTACCTAAATAAAAAACTATTTCATATTTCATAATTTCATAACTATTTCATTTCTTTGTCAAATATTTCTTAAAGGCTATATAGTATTCCACTTCCGCTTTTTGAGAATATAAAGATTATGCAAATCGTAGATAAATCATCTTAAACGAATAAAGTATCAAAAAGGTTTCAGATAAACCATAAAACTCTCTTTTAACTCAACTCTCATTAGTTACTTAATTAAATCATCATGGAATAGTTGTTCGACTTATACGTCGCACTAATGCAAAAAAGATTTGCTATCTAAATACTCATAAAATGTCATATTTACTCATAGTTTACAAATTATTTACACGAAGTTAAAGTTCTTGTGTTGTAGCATAAAATGATCACCATATTTTCTTTATAATGATTACCTAAATTGAAAACGTTTTAAATTTTTCTTCGCTTAGCAAAAATTGTATTAATTAAATAGATCATAAACCAGTTTTAATTTTGAATTTAAATCTGTTTTGCTGCCTTAAATTAAACTTCAAGATATCGCGAAACCTTTGTTAAGGAATCTGGAAAACCCTATTAAATCACAACTGCTTAAGTAAGTTTAAAGTATGATTTAGCAGTAGTATTAACTCTCCCTTAATATTCTCCTAAATACCATGCCCACTTTTTCTTAACTGACCCTCCAAGCAAGTCTTAGGGATATCTTCAGGGACATAATAGTTTTTGCCAAGGCAATAGCTGGAATTAGCCATATTGCCTTCAAGAAATCTTCAATGCTCAGTTAAGTCAATTAGTTGCTACTTGGGACTCCTTGTGCTTCGTTGTTAACTAATATATTTTGATGAACTTCATTATACTTGAGAGCCCGTCGATCACGATGTATAATAAAACTCACAATATACGCAGATCTGACACGTTGCAAGCTGACAAAGTTATATTTTATGTAACCTCCCAACATTAAAGTCCTCTCTAAATTTAGTGTTACTCTTCGTCTTCCGGTGCGAGGTCGCCACCAGAAAATATTTTGGTCCCAATGACCATTTTCATCGAGCTATGAGCCCTGCCTATATTGTCAAGTTTTGCAATTCCCTTGGCACCTTCTTTAACGAAAATATTTTTATAGACTATGAAAATAATTTTGTTGATTCTGCAGATACTGCCAGAAATACAATATCTTTGAGCCACCCATCCGTCTATTGACCGCAGCAAGTGCCATCCCACGCAGAATAGCAACAGCATCACGTTAACTTCCCTCTAAGTGGCAATCTCTATTGTATACGTCCACCCTTGAGTCAAATGCCAGCGAACAATTGAGAATCTAGACACATAAAGAAGTAAGTAGGAATCTCTTTAAGTTTAAGACAAGACAAGACTAGCCAGGCAAGACACACAATGTATTTTTATGGGTAATTGCCTATTTTATAAATTTTAAAAGATGACAAATCACCGCATTGCCTGCGCTAATCCATACTTCCATACTAATCAATATATATAAAACTCTTCCGTTACTGACTGACTGACTGACTGACTGACAGACAATGCAGAGCCGAAACTACTGGGCGTAGAAAGCTGAAATTTGGCACCTGGGTTCCTTGGGGGGTGTAGGTGAGCACTAAGAAGGGATTTCCCGAAATTCTCACGGGAACGGGAAAAAACCAGATTTTTGTGTTATGAGAAATCTGCGCGGGTGAGACCGCGGGGCAGCCTCTAGTAATATTATAAATGTGAAATTAACTCTGTCTGTCTGTCTCGCTTTCAAGAGAAAACTACTGAACATAACATAATCTCACGCCTTTTATTCCCCGAAGGGTTAGGCGGAGGTACCAGCTCAAGAGCCGGACCTACGTTTAGCCGAGTTTATGCTTTTTATTACCAACGTGACAAGGGGCCACCTTGTCGCCGCGGTTATAACGACCACTACTGCGGCCGGGAACAACGGCTTAACGTGCCTTCCCAAGCACGGAATCATCTTACTTTTCGGACAATCAGGTGTTTCAAGCCTGCAATGTCCTATTCAACCGAAAACAACCACAACGTGATTTTTGTGAGAAATCAATATGTGGTGTTTTCTGCGGGGATCGAACCCACAACCTTCCGTGCCCTAATTAAAGGAACCTTTTTGAATGAAATTTTCTATAGGTAATAGTCTAGAGCCTGAGAAAGGACATAGGCTACTTTATAACCCGAAATTCCTACGGGGAAATTGGGAATTCCACGAGTCTCGAAACAAATTAATATCTTCTAAACCATAGCCGAAATCTTGCTTTGCACTTTTTAGGGCAATTATTTTTGTTTCATCGAAAACGTATGTATAGTGTTATGTTGTTCTAACACAAAAAAACCGGCAGCGTCAGACCATCCCCGCGCAATCTTGAGCCTCCTCCCGCACTCCCCGAAATCACGTGGCCCCAAATACAGCCCCTCTGTGACCCACATTATCTGGATCAAGGTCATTAGTACTCCTCGCCCATGATTATCTCCCGAATAGGATATGTTACGCAGTTTAAGTCTCCATGCTGAACGCGCAGTCGAAAATTTAATGCACGTTCGATATTTTAGTTAAATTTGTATTCCTAAACACACACAAAAAAAATTATTGCTAAAATTATAAGTCAAATCAACGCTTAGTTACAAAATAAATAAGGCTTATTTTCTGATTTGAAAATACAAAGTTTTAAAAAGCGGAAAATTTCCATTATAAAAATCTTATAAGTTCTGAAATTGATCAAGGGTCTTAAGGCACCAGCCACTTTACGAGTGGAGAGCGAGTAAAGCCGTAGACGAGTACGTCAGGCCTGGGTTATTCCGATAGTCTCCAAAACCTTTGATGTCCAAAATTTTGCCGCCCCATACAACGTTTCCTTTTAGTCTCCAAAACACTTTTTTAGTAAAGGTTGGTACAAAAAAATTTTTTCATACAACTATTCCTTATAGTCTCCAGGTAAGTTTTACTATGTAGAGACAACAACAAAAGTTTAGGAATTTTAATAAAACGTAGTTTTTTAGTATAATCAGTTTTAATAAATATTTACATATGAACTATCGTGAACTTCACAAAAAAATAATACATATGACTGTTAAAATTTGCTTAGGTAAAATATTCACATATTACAACAATCAGAAGCACTTTACTATGCAAAATATAACGATAGGGGAAAATAGGTGACTACCCTTTTATTGAACATCTAATAAATTTCTAAACACTTTTTGCACATATTATATACCGTAATACTTAGCTTATCATAATTATTAACCAAACTTACGTTGAGTTAAATGCATATTTAAACGGTGTGATTGTGCTAGGTCCTGCGCCTGAATTTTTTACTTTCTTCCATTATGCACTGACACAGCGACACTTGCCTAATCTCTCCTCAAATCAAAGATTAGACTGGATTAGAAAAAATTTAGTACCACATGCACTCATTTTTTTAATTTAACATAACGGTACTTTCGCCGAAGGACTACCGAGCAGCAACATTTAATAACCGCACGGCTATTGTTTCCGTAACACCTAGTACCTAGTTGTAGCCTTAGCCGCCCCTTATCAGGTAGCTGAGAGTTTGTAAAGTTTTTGACAACGAGTCTAAATAATCTTTACATCTAGGTGATAATATTGTATCGGTTACTATATTTTATTTTGTAATGCTGTTAACACTGGTTTTACTTGCTTGTTTTGCCGTCGATACCATCTTTGCCTGTTAATATTTTGGAGACTATAGGAAATGGAAAATAATTAAATAAGAATAAGAATAAATCAGTTTGGAGACTAAATGGAAATAAAAAAAAATGATTTTTGGAGACTAATGGAATAACCCACTTCAGCGGGTTAGCCCCTATAAACAAGTTGAAGGTCAAAAAACATCGTGAATTGTACTTTTTATATTGTATTATACAAGCCATTGAAAAGAAAATCAAAGGTGATGCTTGAAAAACTACTTTTCTTTGTAATTTAAACATAAAAATTTGTTAATTAATGTTAATGTATCCTGTATTCAAGCTTTTTATCAAACAGAATGAGTTAAATGAATAATGTACAATAATTGAAAATTTCATTTTTGCTGTAATTTAAAGAAACTCCAATACCCATAAAACTGAGATTTGATCATCAATAAAGTTTTAAAAGTATTCGGGATTTAGTGTGGAATGTGTCGACTGTAAAATAGCACTCATTGGAGCGCTGAATAAAACAAACGGGTTCGATAGAAACCTCGCGCCACATTCGCTGAATAATATAGAGTCGGAATCACGCTTTGCTTTTCTAAAAAGAGCTATGAACCCTGCAGTTCCATAATATAGATGTGTGTGTATGGCAGATGAGTGGACATACGTTAATGGGGAACAGGGGGATCATCCGCTATTCTGCGTTCCACCCCAAAAAAAAGGCTAGGCCCTATCATTTTTTAAATGTTTTTTTTTTTAATTTTCTATTTTTTAGACTTTGGATTGTTTCTTAAAATTAACCAATTTGCGACCTTTAAATTTAATTGCTATCTTATGCATAAATAGCTTTATTATTACTGTTCGATAACTTGACTTTGTTTTATATAAGAACTTTAATTTAATTTGTATTTTTGCCTTAATGAAATAATACTACGAACTTGTTGATAGAGTTGTTTATTGGGAACTGACATACGTTGTCACATGACACAATTTTGAAGGCACGGTGACAAACACATAACACATAGACAAAACTACTAAAAAGGATAGTAATTGCACGAACATACCGCCCGCCAAAAACGTCTTTTTTTAATCATTCTGCTATGAGCAATTACTAGCTTGTTTACCCTATAACATAAAATATAAAAAAAACCTAAATAACCAATTCTCAAGCATAATCATAACATAAACCAAGGACCTAGCTGAAATTAAAAACACGTCAAGCAACTTTGAAAACAAACTGAACAAATAACACACATAGAAAACTAAACAAAAGTTGCAAGCAAGGTTAATACCTGGTGTAAAGTCATATAAAAGCACATACAAGAGAAAGTATACAAACATTTAGAACTATAAATGCATACTTCCCGTGCCTGGGGCTAACATTTTGAGTATACCTACACAATATTGTCCAGAGTGCGAAATACTCTTGTCAAATTAAATCGTGCTACAAATCAAATACCTATCTCCTATTGAAAAATCCAAAACGCTTACACCATACCCTAACTAAAACCTTAGCTCACCTTTAAAAGGCTTTCTTATAACTCTCTACTAATTAAACCTTCTTAAATGAACACACAAAAAAATAAGATCCAATTTTGACCTAAAAAACTACCTATCTAGTCTATGAGACGTTCCCTGCAGGCGCGTAAGGTATCAGTTTGCAATGATGGTAAAAATGTTGCACAAGTTGCCGCGTCTGTTGCAAAAGAGATAAGTATGAAATTTGTAGATCTGTACAGCACACAACTTTGGATCTCGTACCTTGGTCAGAACTGTCTCTATAGTTAACTCTTTGAGGCCTGAATTGATCTTACTTCTTTTCGTCTTGTTTCCTTATCTGTCTACGATATTTCAAACGCTTCATGAAACCAGCAAGGGTGAGGTCTCCTACTAGCTCCAGGTGCAGGGCCTTCTTCCGTTTTATAGTTTCAGGAAAGTCTGCGTGTGGAAATCTGCCGCTCCCCCTGCGCAAGTCTTCCTTATGCAGGTAAGGTATTAGGCTTTTGATTCTTCCTTTCTTCTTTACAATCCATTCTTTTTTATGGAATCTTCTTTTCTCTTCAAACTCCTGAACTAATCTTCGAAATTCTATGTTGTGGACACATTGATGTATGCTTCCTTTGTGCTCATGAGTGGTGATTGGTGCATATGCAGCTTTGGGCTTCCTCTTAAACTTTACAAGTTTCTCTGCATTCGCATCAGTTTCATTGTGTTTTGCATGCACCTCTTTCTTCGACTGATTTCTCTCGTTCTCATCATCTTTCATGTGATTTTCGTTATTTGCACTTATAAGCGCAAGTTGGTGTAAGAGTACAGCAGGCTTGTGTTCGTTCCTTGTCTCTATGACCTCTCTGTACTCTGCTTGTATCTCTGGCTTGAATTTCCATTCAAGTTGATTGATTCCTATCAGAGATATTTCTCTTGACTCACCTTGCGTTGGTAGCAGTTGCTCTGCTTGTGTTTGTAGCTTTACCTCATTTCTACTGTCAGACAGCCTAGTTGTTTCTTTCTGCTTCTCACATAGCAGCTTTTCAGCGGTTTGATTCCGTTTACCGGTTGCTTGCTCCTTAGTGTTCTCTAGGTCTACCTGCAGCTGCACTAATATCACAGTATCTTGTGATCTGTCCACGTCATCCACGTTTCCAAAAAGAATCCAACCAAGGTATGTATCTTGGGCACATGGGGTACTTGGTGGACCTCTGATGATGTTCTCCTTCATGATTGCAGCGCACACTTGGACTCCTAATATTAAGTCGATTCTTCCTGGTTGGTGAAACTCGGGATCTGCCAGGAAGAGATCGTTGATGTGTTTCCATGAGTGCGCCTGTATCTCTGACATCGGTAGTTGCGTTGTGATTCGTGGTGACATGATGTACGCCTTAACTTGAACATTGAAGTCTGAATTAAACCTTGATAAAACTTCAATATTTGTCATGCCACTTACCTCTATTACTGAAGTACCGACTCCAGTGATCTTGCTACTTACAAGTGTTCCTTTTGCATTTATAAGTTGAGTTCCCCTTTGACTTATAAATGTTGCTTCTGATCCTTGATCAATTAAAGCTCGCAGTATTACTGTGTTTCCATTTTGTATCTTGACGGGTACCAAAGCTGTGGCTAACAGAGACGTTGGCCATTTAGCCGTGTAGTGCGAAGAAAGAGCAACATTTTCATCATCATCGCAACCTGAAACCTTACCTAATTCTACCTCTACATTTGCTTGCCTAAAAATCCCTGTAACCTGTGCTTTATTCCTAACATTCGTTACAAAAAACTCTTTATTCCTATGTACATGCAGAAGTGAATGATGACGGCGCCCACATATCTTGCACGAACCCTTGTGCTTGCAGTAGTGGACTTGATGTCCGGGCAGCAGACAGTTGTAACAGAGTTGGCTACTCCTCGCTTGCTGTGATCTTTCTTCTGCGCTTAGTTTGCCGAACTCCTTACAGTGCCATATGACATGCTCTTGGTTGCAATGGCTGCAGCTTCTCTCCGCAGGCGTTTCAGTTGCATGAATTATCAATCTTTCTACAGTTCTAGTTCCGGTGCTGCTTAGCTCTGCGGTGTGTATTCTATTTTCTAACAACTCGATGGAGCAGTCTGGCAGCTCAGTTTGACAGAGTTCACTCACGTCATGCTCTTCCCAACCTTCGTGCGTATCTAGATCAAACCCACAGAACAAGGAAGATGCTCTCTCTCTCTAAATAGAAATCGCGAGTAGGCGGAGCCCGCGTGCCTATCATTAGCTGTGCAGTGCCTATTCGTAGTTTTTGACAGATTTGATAAGCTCAGTTGCTTTAAGCTTCTTGTAAACAAACCACCAGGAAAAATATGAAAAAAAACCCACTAAAATGCCATATTGTGCTGTGTTGGAATGCAAAAATTAAAGTTGGGGACTTAAAAGTACTAATTATGCCGTATCATTACATCGGTAAGTAATATTTCACTGTATTTTTAAATAAATTTGAAATTATACATGAACAAGAAAACAAAACCATAAGTGAGAAAATGAAAACACCCTAATTACGGAGCAGTAAAATTGAATTTTCATTGAAGCCTGTGAGTCCTGTGACTGTGACTGTACCTTCTTAGCGTTCTTCTTTATCTATGGTATTAGACTCATGACTTTTTCTAGAACATTTTGACAACAGTTTAATGGAAATCAGTTAGAGATTGCTCAACATGATGAAAATCTATCGATAATTTTCTATGATAAAAATCTATCGATAATAATAATTTTCAGTGAAAAAAAAAAGGTATTCGCTTCGACTTGAAAACCTCTACCTTTTTTTCGGTTTAAAATGTGATTTACTTTAAAGGTAATTTCTTGAATACGAATGAAATTATATGAATCTTTCAACTTAGACTCTTGCGTATGAATGAAATTATATTAGCATCATCATCATATTACAATAATGTAAAAAATAAAGTCGCTTTCCGCATCAGTCCTTAGGTATGTTTAAATCTTTAAAAATACAGCGGATTTTAATGCGAATTTTTTTAATAGATAGAGTGATTCAAGAGGAAGGTTTATAAGTATAAAACATGCACGTTCTAATAATAGGTTAGGCGGTACGAAGTTTGCCGGGTCGACTAGTATTGTATAAAGACAAGTCGTCACTCTTATAGTGTGCTATATTATTTTATTTTTCTTTTCATTTATTTACAGCCTGTGTTACTGGATCACCTTGGGCCAAGCTCAGAACCTAATACACTTAAGCATAAACTTGAAGATGGAGCCATCATGAAAGCTTCTTAAGCTAAGAGGAGTTTCAATAAACAATACCTAGAGAAGAAAAAATGCTAAATATTATGTATTAAAAAAACCAAGATTAGTTAAGAGTTTAAGGCAAGTAATAAATAAGCAAGTACTTCGATATTAAATAAGATAAAATAATATAAATATTTATCCCATCTAGTTTTATTGGTCTATCTACCCATCCACCTAAATTGTTTACATTGGTTAAAATAAAGCTTCATTTAAAGTACAGTACTTACTCCAAAATTAATAATGCGCATGCAGATTCGCTAATTGTCGATTTCACGGAAACACCTGAATCAAAAATCATAATTCTACTAAATTACGCATGCAGAAAATGCACTTAACCTCCTTAAATACATATCGTCTTACGTCGCTTGGGAATACGACCGTTGTCGAACAGTGACGAAGATTTCTATGCGCATTATAACTTTTGCAGTACTGTAGGTATATACAATTTTATAACTAAACACATTTTTATTTCTGAATCTCTATTTATGCGAAGCATAACTGTTGAATAAAAAACGACATTGGAAATAAATAAAAATTAAACTGTACACTAAAATAAACTTTGTTCTATGAGCGACTGGTTTTTTCATATGATAATACCAATACATCGCCAATCACCAAGAAGGCCGTTTGCGTAGAATACACATAGATTTTCGTAAAAAAAAGTAATTGTTACCTGTAGCCATATGAAAGAAAGTTGTATATCGATAGGTTTTTCTCATCGACAAACTTTCTCCCGCAATATGTACATCACTAGCTTAGTTTTTCATTTTTCGACGTAGCCACCTAGTGTTTAGTAGCGGTAGTACAAAAGCTGTAGTTCCATCTAGCGTCGAATAGTAAAACTAGGAACAATGCGTGAGGATTTTAAAGCAAAGAGGATGTATAGCTTTCTACCATGTCTTTGGAAAAACCTAATTTCATTCTTTTAACATATGTATGTCATCATTATCTTAAGTATTTCATAATTGTTATTTGATTTTGATCTTTGTTTATTTGTAAAAAAGGTTCATAGTCTACTTCAAAGTTTTGTGATGTAGATCTTTTCGGCTTTGTCGTTAATCACCAATGGTAGCTTGGATTTCATAGTGAGCGTTTGGTTTATATGTGTGAGTTTGGACACACTGGTTTTAGTACTAAAATCTCATGATGCTATTTCTATTGTATTCTCTTGTTCTGTGATCAAACCCTTGCAACGCATGTGCCACTGTTTGACCTTTGTTGTAGTAAATGGGCTCCGTAAAACTGTCCTCAAAGGGCTGCCAATCCTCGTAGTTGTCAGTAATCCTTGGTAAATCGATCCTCGGCATCTGGACGTCAGCACCGCACCTAAACCTTTCAGTTGAAGAAGGAGTCTGGAGTAACATGTCCTCTATGTCCGTCATCATGCTTAAGTACAGCTCTTCACAGACATCGTGCTCCTCGTTCTGGAAGGAGTCGTACTTGGACCGGCAGTATTCGTTCAAGTACTTCTTACGGGTTTCTAAATATCCAGCAGTTAGCCTCTCAATTGGACACTTGTTGAGGTTTTCATAAGCCTTTTTGATAAACTTATGCGTATCGCATAACTGCGCCGATAACTCTTCTTCTGCCAAAGGCATGGTGATAACTTTAGTTGAAATTTACCTTAAAAACCTTTTCCTTGCTATTGCAGCACTTTATAACTCAATGGGCCTGCACTTTATTGAGTTATATCACATTTTTGTATCCACTGCAATCTGTCATAAATTTTCCTTGGTACCGGTCTGTCTTTTGTTTCACAAATTTACATGAAATAGCCAAAATACATTTTTATTTTCCAAAATTCTTACTTATCCGGCTCGTGTGGACCATGTTCGATAACTTGACTTTGTTTTATATAAGAACTTTAATTTAATTTGTATTTTTGCCTTAATGAAATAATACTACGAACTTGTTGAGTTGTTTATTGGGAACTGACATACGTTGTCACATGACACAATTTTGAAGGCACGGTGACAAACACATAACACATAGACAAAACTACTAAAAAGGATAGTAATTGCACGAACAATTACACTTATTTCTTCGAAAACCCTCTTGCTCTTCAGAAAACAAATTATAATTTTCATAGTAATTGTAAAGATTTTTGATGGGTCGGTAGAAATTCATATCCTCTTTGTATTCTTTTTTAAAAAACGGTTTAATAATTGTAATTTTTTATTTGCTGGGAAATATGCCTTTTTCTATGAAAAGATTTATAACAAAGTGTTATAACATAACTTTAATAGGGTGTATGCCATGATAAATTTCATCGATGAAAACACCCCATATGGGGGGTCGCAGCAATCAGTATGATGTTATTATTATTTTTTGCAAAAGTCGACCCCGCCTACTTTTAAATTCACATTTAAAGATTTTAGCAAAAAACAGTAATCCATAAACATTCTAAACCTATATATTATTTTAAATACAAAAAAAAAAATACTAGTGACCAGATTTTATGCACAAGGGAGCACTTTTTTCTGAAAAAAAGCCTTACTTTAGATTTTTTTTTTTCTAGAGTGGCGCCACTGTTTGCGTAAAAGGAATCTTAATTTAGGTTTAGGTTTTAATTCTCCAAATTGGTATTAGATTTATTTATCTACGTCTATTACTTCAGAAATTATCAACTACCAAAAAGACCCTTCGCTTTTACCTTTTAATTTAAGATTTTTAGTTTAACCCACTTTTATTAAAAAAATGTTAGTTATTTTGGTAGCCTAACTACTTAGCGTTCGAACAAGACCTTAATGAAGGTTCTGTGAGCCTTAGATCTTTAACTGTGCATTTAAAAGTAGGCGGGGTCGACTTATGCAAAAAAATTAATTAAAAACATCATACTGATCATACTGAGGGGCAGGGGGTGAGGCTGCGACCCCCCAAATGGGGTGTTTTCATCGATGAAATTGATCATAGAATACACCCTTAAAATTATGTTATAACTTCCCCGGACACACTGTATAGTAAAGTATAGGTGATATTTTGTCAGAAACATATTTTATTACTTTAGTAGGCATTTCATCATATCCGGTGCTATTAGTATTTTTAAGGTTCATTATTATAATGCTTAAGTCATCAGGAGTAATAGGATTGAAAAAAAATTAATTAGATAATTTATTATTAATAAGATTAATGTATTTATAATTTGTGCTTGATGTAAGTGCTTTGTGTTATAGAATTTATGAAATAATTATTAAAATTCTCTGCAATGTCTTAAGAATTGACATATTATACTTTACCATCTACTTTAATTCTGTCAATGTTATTTTTGGGAAAATTATTTTTGTTTTTGTTAATAATACGCGAAGTAGCTCTTGCTCTTGATTTTTTTCTTGACTGGGATAGCAAATGCAAATTTTCTTAAAGTTTAGTAAGTTTTATTATTTTTCTCAGTCTTTTGGTATATGCTTTTAATTGATTTCTGTTATGTATACTGAAATTGGTCTATATGCTATGTCTTTTACGCTTACTACAGTTCTTTATTCCCTTTGAAATCCATCTTTGTTTCTTTTTTACTGAGCATTTTTTCTACTATTGGAAAACACAGATTATAGAAGAGTTAAAACAAATCATGAAATTCATTAAATGCTTCATCAGGATTTTTATTATTGTAAATGTCGTAGGAAGATTTGATAATTAGGTTTTTTGCAAAAAAACTAGGGATTTTGCGATTGAGTCATCTCTATAAAGAATGCGTTTTTGTGTTGTTGTACAGTAAATTTACGAAAAGACCGATACTTAGCCAAGTCTATGACAACAAATTTTTCACAACAACAAGTACATAATAATCACAGACATCAGCGTCTAGAAGCTAGATAGCTCTTTTGTTATTCTCGATTCTAGAACAACACTGACTGTCCCCATTCTGTAGATTACAATAAAATAATACGTTCCTTTCCTGCTGCTGTACCCTTTTATGAGGGTCGTTCGTGGGTCGTGGCGTGCGCGTGGAGCTATGTTACAATTCTACGAGACGATCACAACTGCTGGATTCGTAAACATTTATAGAACATAAAAAATAAACAATTTATATTCATTTATACTGCAGACAGAGCTGCGCATATTGCAAAAGTGCATTCGAATATTTTCAAGGTGTATTCAAGGTATATTATGCGTTGACCCTGCTTCAATACGGATTTCATTTCGAATAACCAAATGAAGTGTTCTTTGGAAAATGTAGTTTTCCATACAGAAAGTCCGGACTCCACTTAGCACAGTGCTATAGGGCTCTTTGTTTTATTTAATGTGTTTTATTTTGTTTAACCATCAATGACTGGAAGTGTTAGACATAATATACTGGGTAAAAAAACTTTCTTTTAATGTTATCCACAGAATATGAATTGATACCCTGTAGTTTCCCAATGCTGGCGAAAGACTCTCTCTCTCTTTTGTGTTTGTTTTATATTCGTTTACAGTTTGACGTCCACCGTTTTCTAGGGCCAGCAAATTTTTGAAACCCGCTCAGTAGACCCAGTAGACCTTGTCGTCTTGTCGTCCAACAGCTCAGTCCCAAAGAGTGAATTACAACATTCGATTATTTATTCAAAGCGTATTATATCTCCACTTTGGTGCAGTGCGGCCCTAATGTAAACAGTCTAAATGCGAAGTTATCTTAATAAATATGTATTGTTATTGTCATTAAAAAGCAGACCTTGCCTGTCCAACCATACTTGTCGATTCAATTCAGCATTCAGCATTCAGCATTGAGCCTCATTTCCGTCCCTAACAAAAAAAAAATACAAATGAACGACAATTTATTTTAGCACTTCTACGTACTATCTTCGTAAATGTTTTCATACTATGTCCGGTTCAAACTGCACCCATTTTCAAGCTAGGTACCTATTATGGTTAGTTTGATTTATGTGCTGGCTACGGTACAGTTGTGCAGTTTTTTCTATATCGCAATAAGTAGAACTGTCTAGCAAGCGAAACTAAAGTGATTTATTTGTTATATAGTATTATTACATTTTGAAAAATATAAGTATGATACATTTCTTAACAAACCGAAAGTGATATGCCGAAACCAAAAAATTGTCAAAGCCATAAAATGTATAGATTGGGGCTTACAATTGAGTAGTTTTTCACATAGCTAGTGGACTAGGGTGAATTATCAGAACTACTGTTTTATCGTAAAAAAAAGAACCTGGGCAACATAGCTATTTCACCAGTTTTATTTATTTTTACTAATTAAGTCTGTATGTGTAGCCCATGATGTTTCACCGTGTGTAAACCGCAGCTCGAGAGGCTCGCAACTCGTTGAGAGCGAGTGCTGTGGCGAGAACTCTTTTAGGGATCAGTGTGAGAAAACGGCATAAAACGAAAGTATCATGGAAATTTATGCATTTGTAAGTAAATTTTATGTTATAATGTACACAACATGTAATGGGTAAGGCGAAACGAAGTTCACCGGGTCGACTAGTTAATTATAAATTTTACCGTCGGAAATCCATCAATAGTTTAATTATTTCTCATTTTCATTCGCAAGCTGTATATGAAATTGCTTATGTATCACAATATGTGGTTTATGATAAGTTTATGATAAGTTTATGATAAGTTTATATGATTATAAATATGCATTGTAAAATGGGGTAGTAGATCTGAATCTAAATGAAAAAGTATCAAATGATAAGCATGGTAACGAATATTAATGATAGTTTTGTTCATATATTGAAAAAAAAAAAATCTTTTACATTTTAATATTTTTCTGCGGATCCTGTTTTGTGTATTGCCAGCGCCATACTTTACGCGAAATAAAACATTTAAAAAGTTCTGCGTCCTCGGGGCGCTCTCAGTTATTACTGAACGTACAAGTGTATTTTACAAAATAACTTCATTTAAGTATTTATTACAGTCCGAATAAAAAAAAATAGATTTTGCGTTCCAATATATTGCCTTTACTTCTAATTTTTGTACTTACACATTAAACCTAACCATTAATAAATATACATGTGCCGTTTTGTCAGTATACCAAAAGAACAAATAACACTTTTCATATAAGATTAAAATAAAAATTATTTTGCTGTTTAGTTCACTTATATTTAAATGTTTTGTTATTTTTGTTGATTGTGTGATTCACGTCGTAACTAGTGAGATGGATGTTGACTGCCTCCGTGGTTTTGTCGAAGTGCTGTCAGGTTCGATTTACCGTGGGAGATATAATTGGTAAAATGAATATCGATGTTTTTTTCCTGGTCTTAATTTTCTTGTGAAGTGTTGCGGGTACAATAGTATGTTTATTTTCATCAACACACGAAGATGTTTTTTGTCTGTCTTTGTCCTAAAGGTATTCCGTGATGGCCGACGAAGGGGCTCATTATTGCACCCTCGTCGAAACTAGTGATTGCGAAATAAAAAAATCAAGATTTCCCTCATCATCATCATCATTTCAGCCGTAGGACGTTCACTGCTGGACATAGGCCTCCCTCAAGGCTCTCCATCTGTACCGATCGCAGGTGGCCTGCATCCAGCGTGGACCCGCAGCCTTGCGCAGATCATCCGTCCATCTGGTCGGTGGACGTCCAGAGATTTCCCTCAATCAAAGCTAATTGAAAAAGCTCCTTGCTGTCGATACGTCCGTTACACAATGGTTTAACGGAAAGCTCTATCGGGTTGTTTAATGCCTAACTGAGCTTTCTTACCAGTTAAAGCCAGCCTTTGCTCTGTTATCGGAAAACTTATAATTGTGCTTTAAGTAAAGTTTAAAATGAAATTTTTACTAAGACGAACACTAAAAATGGAAATGCAGTTTAGCATTAAAATTTATAAAATAATCTTCTACTCAAAATATTATAAAAAATTAAGCATAAAGTTTTGATAAGTACATTTAATACTGCTTTTTGTTTTGAAATACATTAATGGACTGCGCTCTGCTACGAAATTTCGTAACAGAAATCCGTTACGCCGCTGCACCGTAGTTCGTAGTGTTACGAAAGCTTAGTAAAAGTATAATTTTTTGATACCACCAAAAATTATTAATATTGCAAAGTTTGTTTTTAGTTATATTTTTGTTAATACACACAGTATCAAGAGGAATAATGTTTGTTCACTATCAAATGCTATAAAATGAAAAGAAACACGTTTTAGTAAATTTTTGCTAAATCCATTTTAGTGTGTTTAAAAATCGCTTTGTTAAAAGTGGCAGGCCACGTGCATACAACAGTGGATATAATTTTTTGTTATAATACATTTGTCAGTTGAATGCGTTCGACATGCTCTTAGGCAACTATTCCATCACATTTCAGAAATGCTATAATTTCCCTGCGGCTTCTCATTGTTTCCCGTCTATTGTGGGCGGACAATGCCTCCGCCCACAGAGAGTGGGAGTTTATGCGTTTCCGAGAGTATTCTATCTGGCACAGAAAAACTGCCTCAGTTTATTTCGCAAGCCACCAGCCCCGTGTATAATAAAAGTTTTTTAATTAATTTGAAAGATGAATTAGTTCAAAATGACACTTTGAGATATTGCCAACGCGGGCCGTAAATCAGAAACAAATCGCCCTGCTGTGCCGTGCTGCCACTCAGCTTCGGTCAATACACTCAAAGTGTCAATCATCGGTAGAAATAAAATTGTGATTTTTATACTCGCCAAAAGCTTTAAAAATTATAAATGTTTTTCTTTCCAAAAATTTGATACTGAGTCTTTAATATATGCCATACAAACATACATAATCTTTCGACTTCATTCCCTGAAGGGTTAGGCAGAGGCACTAGATCATCAGAGCCGGACCAACGTTTTGCTAAAATTATTGGTAATGACCCCTACTATACCTCCTGAAATGGTCAGGTCTACTTACTAGTAACCCTGTATAGTCAGCTAGCAGGAAATTTTCTTAAATTTTTTTTGGACTTCCATTGATGTAAACGCATTTTAGGGGACGAAGAATTTTGTTTCGATTTTTTTTTGAAATTTCACTGTTAGATGTAGGCCTTCACCTACAATTTTGTATACCATTTTATCGTTCTGTTTTTGAATGGTCTCAAAATTTAATTTGTCGTTTTTTTCGGTTTATCAAGTTCCTTAGTGACTTTAACAATTCATCAGTATCAGTTATGTATTTAATTATTTTTCAATTTAGTCAACCTCAACTGAATTTAAGAAAACTTTTTGCTGTACCTACTATACCTAGATCAAATCAGAACTACGATTCACTCAAACTGGTGAAATAGGCGCAAATTGATTTTTTAGGGAGGAAATACAGTCGCGCTTAAGCTTCGGATCAAACGTGTTCGTTTATGACTTTTTTTCAGGTATAAAAAAACTTAAAAAATGCCTCTAAACCCATCCACCTATACCTATAGGTATCCCCGCCGGCTAGATTATGTACTTCTACGTGTGACCCTTTTGTATACTGCTGTTTTATTGAAACATTTCGAAGGTTCTTATCAAAGCAACAGTGAAAAATATTCGTATACTAAAGATTTCCAAATTTACCGGGCTATACAAAGGTTGTTTTTTTACAAGATCCTGTATTTCAAGCTGACTTTTAAAAAAAAGGAGGACATTGGAGGCCTGCAATTCGGTTGTATTGTTTAATATGTTTGTTATCCCGGGTCAGTACTCCATCATTTAAAGTCAAAGGCAAAATGTTGTTTAACCCGATAGGATGACACATCAGTAATGAAAATTGACGATAAGCACTATACAGCAATTTTTAAATAAAACAATTTTAAACTACACCACAGTGGTGGTGGTGCTGATATAGCCTTTTTTAAATTTTTTGTGGGTGTCACCCCCCCTTTTAATAGGACAAACACAGCTTGGCGATCGCTGTATCTTTTTGTGTTTCATTAGTCTCCTTTTATTGCAACCATGGGAGGCGATGGAGTGGTAGTATTCTATGCCCGACCCTGTGCTGCAACGAAGGCCTAATAATATTGTGTTATTTGGTAAACTGTTTATAAGAAAACTGCTCTGTTGATGTTAGTTAAGTGTTCTTTATTCCTCTCTGTTGCACGACACGACAGACAACCTCTTGACCTGCACTCTGTACGGTACGCGGCACGTCACAAACACTCTCCTTTACGAACTTGAAATAGCTTTTAACGTTAACTTACAATATGTGAAAGAAAATATTTTTTTTTTGTACTAAGGATTTGCAACGAGAGACTTGTAATTTACTTGCGATACGAATTTGCGTACGTCAGGAAAGCCTATTGATGACATATAAGTAACTTAGCAAAATTAAATAATAAACCCTAAAACGAAACTTAAATCTTAGTAAACAATGGGAAACTAGAAAAATAATATACAATTGCGACTATTATACTTAGTTAAGAAAAGAAAAGAAAGAAAAACATCATGTCTACGTATATTACTTTGGTCAAAACTGGAGTTTATGAAGTATAATAATATCGAAAAAAGGTTTTTCTAAATGTCGTTTGTCAAAAGAGCTTCAAAAGTTTGAAAAAAACTAGCTAAGAAAACTAGTTATGAATTTTTGCATGTATTCACTGAGTTGAGTAGGTAGACAATAATAGATTGCAATATTTAATCTAGACAATAATAGTCCGTTTCTGTTAGTCTGTATATATTGAAACTTACCAACTATATTTAGAGTTGGCACGGCTCTTTATGGGACGTCTTTGTATGCCGGCTTATCGCATCAGTTTACTGTACACCAGGCAGCTTTGCAGCCATTAGTCAAACAGCTTAAGCATTCTGTCTATCTGCTATTGTATAAACATTGTATCATAAATTATTTATATAAATACATGTATTTGTCTTAGTTTGAATTGTATTGTCCGCAAGAAAAATCATTTATTTATATTTTATCCCCATGCACCCTAAATAGACTTTAATTCTTAATTCTAAATATCACAATCGTTTACCGTACTTTTAGTAGTTTTCTATGAGCGTCAATTAATGAATGAGATCTATTATGAATTAATTTTCATGGGAATTTCAGGAATTTATTCCATAGTATAGCTCCACACCTCCAAAAGTTTAACGTTTGATATTAACGTAAAATTTTACTAAACCTCCCAAGATTGAAACAAAGTGCTGTAGTTTTGTAAACAAAGTGTTTAAATTGTGTGTAAATTGTAAAAGGGTCCCTAACGAGTTCGGCGCCGAGCCGTCGGGTCAATCAATACCAATGAACTCTCGAATAAACCTATCGTATTGAATAGAGCTGAATTGGTAGTAATATTTCTATTCAATCGAAAATAATTTTATAATTGCTAGCACAGCATCGTCTGTAATTTTATTTCTAAAAAATTGACGATCTGTTTGCTTGGGTGCCTATTAAATAAACAGCGCCCATTTTAATGAGTCGTGATGGTAAGAAAAAAAAATTTAGCGAAAAAAATACAGGTTTTGAATACAGTAGTGAGTAATAGGATTGACTCCATCTAAAAAAATAATAATTCAACAGTAAGTAAATATAAATGGTGGTAAATTCGATCTGGAGCTTACCAAGAGCTTACTTCGAAGCATTGCGTAGCTTGGTGCACGAGGTATAGCGTTTGCGTAGCTTATCGTTGTTTAGCTACGCCATCATGCAACGTGTACGTAACGTAGCAACGCAAATTGAATTGGTTGTGTGTCTGAGGGCCGGTGCTGATATGCAACGTTTGTTTTTGCTTCGTTCACAAGATTGTACAGTAGACAGACACGCCTTCATATTGAAACCGGGAGACATCTCTTAAAGTTCTGAAATAGCTTGTTTAAAAAGCTGGGCTATATTCCAAACATATATATTTTGCTTTTTAATTTGGCAAAATAAATACACCGCTTAGTTGTAAAAATAACCCTAATATGATATGAAATATGATACTTATTCTTATTATAATTTAAAGTCATTGTTTACATTATTAAATATAATAACATATTTAAGAAAATGTAAATTAAACGTGTTAAATGTGTAAACCTACGCACAGAAATACTGAATCTAACCGTATCTGTATTAGTCAACACTTGGCAGGTGTGATCGCAGGAATAGAACTAAACAATCACACACAGCGCTCGCTTGTCCATGTGCGGAGTCGGAACTAATCAGGAAGCAAAGCTCGTTTGGCTTCGTTATCCATTGAGTATAGTTTATATTATCATGTGATTGACTGATAGACATATCTAATTTCTGAGAATTTACTAGGTTGTTCATTAAATTAAATGTTCACATGGAACTTTTACACGATACTAGTAGTGCACGTGTGTAGTTATTTCATATTATGGCACTACTCAATTTCAAAGTCAGCGTGTAAAGTTCAGATTTGGGTAGTTAATTAGTTGGGTTCGCAAACTTTTTGTATGTAATCTAATTAGAACGGCGCGTTTCCAACAAATTCAATGTTAAATTTAATACAATTGTATATGTTACTGACTGCTGGGCTGGACCAGAAATTTAATGTCTGTAGGAAATTAAATTGCATTGGTTATTTTAAGAAATTTTAATAAACTGTATTAAATTAATTAAATATTTTACAAATGGTAGCACACTATCATGTCTTAGAACAAGGAAGGAAGAGAAACAGATGACAGGCGACACATACGTCACATGTCCTTTTAGAATTAAATAGGAACAACTAACCGTAAAGAAAGATAAAAATAATAATCATAAACGAAAATTAACTTTTTTATGTACAGAAACGTTCTGAACAATGTCAGTAAAGTTTTTCTGCTCAAGCTAACAGCGGTTTTTTTTTAAAGGTTTTCTAACTCATGGAAGTAAAACCTACTTACCTCAATATTTATTTGGAGTGACACCAGCTAAAGAATAAAAAAATAAAGCACTTAATTAAAATTAATTCGATCAATTGTTCGTAATATTTTTTAAAACCTATGTATAATTTGTATATTCCATTTATAACCAAATATTCAATACTAGAGGCTGCCCCGCGGTTTTTCCCGCGCAGATTTCTCATAAACACAAAATTCCCGAGTTTTTCCCGTTCCCGTGGGAATTTCGGGAAATCCCTTCTTAGTGCTCACCTACACTCCCCAAGGAACCCACGTGCCAATTTTCAGCTTTCTACGCCCAGTAGTTTAGGCTCTGCGTTGTCTGTCAGTCAGTCAGTCAGTCAGTAACGGAAGAGTTTTATATATATTGATTAAACTTTTTTCGAAGATTATTACATACAATTATGCACTTCTGGGGGCATTTCAATTTAAATAATTCTAGTAAGTAATTATAAAAATTTTGCTTGTTTTTTGCCCAAATTGACATACCTTTTTTTTTGATACTTTCTCTAGTTTCTATATTAAGTGCAGGACTCCAAATGTGATGGTAACGACCCTTTTCATCACAAATAGTAAAAATTGATTAAACTTTTTTCGAAGATTATTACATACAATTATGCACTTCTGGGGGCATTTCAATTTAAATAATTCTAGTAAGTAATTATAAAAATTTTGCTTGTTTTTTGCCCAAATTGACATACCTTTTTTTTTGATACTTTCTCTAGTTTCTATATTAAGTGCAGGACTCCAAATGTGATGGTAACGACCCTTTTCATCACAAATAGTAAAAATTACTAGAAAAAATAAATATTTTTTTTAAATCTCTAATAGAAGAGTGAAGGAGGAGAGGAATATGTTAAAGACAATTGAGACGAGGCGGGGCAAGATGGTTGGGCATCTGTTACGACACGACACCTTCATCACCAACATTATTGAAGGCAAGATTGAAGGGAAAAGGGAGAGGGGACGACCAAGACGGAGTTACTTTGATCAAATAAAGGAAAAGATAGGGGTCGTGTCGTATCAAGAGGTCAAGCAGCTGGCGGGGAAACGGGAGATGTGGAAGACGCTCCACCGACAAGAGCCTAGCTCTTAAATTTGAAGAAGAAGAAATCTCTAATCGATCTAAATCGCTGACATGAATTATTAAAGAGTCTGCGCCTGTGTCAATCACATCGTCGAGAGTGCACATCTTATGTTCTTTTTTGATTGTATGGCTGAAACATTCTTGGAATTTATCAGGAGTAACATAACTTATTACTTCAAGCCCTTTGCCCCCGATAAAGGGCTAAAGGAAGGAATAATCATCACCAACATTATCTTCCAGTAATAGTTTTTTAATTTTCGCCATTTTGAACCTTTTTAGATCTTGCGACATACTTCATCACTTGAGCCCACGCTTCAATTCTATAGGGTTGAGCTCGCAATGATATGGCGGTAGTCTTAGCACATTAATGGCTTGTGCTGCAGCCATCTCGCTAACAATACATTGATTGTATTTGTATTTCACCCGATCCACATTAACCATTAAATTAGCCTTTATCATGTTTTCAGCACAATTTAATAATATTTTTTTTTGAAGGTAACCATGCTTGGATAGCGCATTTTGTCCACGCACTTTTTTTTAACTTAAAAAATAAATTTAATACATAATAGTAACTGTTCCTTTATATTTTTCTAGTCTTTTGACTATAAAAATATTGTGTTTTTTTTTGCACTCAAATGGGCTTTTTATTTCCTTTTTTGGTAGAGATATTTTTTAGTCAACACTATAAAGCCTCAAATTTTCCTTACTAAAAAAAACAATAGGTATGATTACATACAAGTGATCCTTTGGATTTATACTGCATTGTCACAAAAATTCTGTATATTCCTTAGATAGAATGATGAAGTAACACAGTTATGCTAATTATAAGGGTAAAACAGACTTTGTGCAAAAGAAACCGTATTATCTTTCAAGGCAATGAACCTGTTGCCCTGCAGCCACGTCTGAAGGGACCTTTAGTAAACAGAGCTGGCTAATAAACTGTAACGATAGTTCAAACGGCCGTTCCGTCGGTGCGGCACTGGCGGGGGCAGTTTTGGTCAACCGCAATGCAGTAAATTCAGCATGGATAGCGGCTAATCCTCTGGACTGTGAATTGATTGTTCTTGAACCATGGTGCTGTGTTTGCAGTCAATCAACCCCTCAACCACAAATTTTATTTCACAAAATCAAAAGAGATTTAGATATAGTTCATTAGGTCATTGTTGCGAATACGCGTACATTGCCTTAACATAAGCATAAAATCAAATCACATGACAGATTGTTGTGTAGTAATTAGTGGTAAAGGATTATAGTTTAATGGTAATTTTTTGTCCTATGAACCAATAAATCACTTAAAGATAAAATTTGGAAATCGTGTCAAAAGAGGGTTACTAAGATTGTGCGGAAGCCTAAAACATACGAAAAATTACTAAAAAGATACTATGTTTATCATAGGAGAGCCCTGTTACAAAGATATAAAGCGCCTATCATAAGTGATGGATTTTCTCGTTTCATCTGCCGCTATTTCTCTGTATGAAAATTGTAGGGACTTTAACCGTCCCTATAATTTTCAGTGCTCGTGCCCCATGATGCTCCAAAGAAGAATTTTCATTTTTCAAATGCGTCTAGGTTTAGTAAAAGTTCTCAGTCAATTATAAATTCACCAGGCAGTTTGTAAAACGAAGAACTTCAAATTTAAAGTCAGTTTTTAGTGGTCCCTCAATTCTGTTACATAGAATATTGTTTCTTATAAATTAATAATGTTTTCGTGAACTACGAATTGTAATCATTACTAACTTTCTGTCACATCAGTCATTTTTGAGCAAAGACAACAGGTTTCCGGTCCTCTTCGTCTTGATTGGCGGTCATCTTGTCCGTCGAAACCACAGTCTAAAATTATCAGATAGTACATCGTTGTTTTCGGTTTATCAGTATAAAGTAGATTGTCTTTAAAGGGCCGCAAGAGCTGCCCTCGTGTCTAGCGGTACGAAAAGGAACCTCTTTTGGGCAATTTTTCCTAAATGCCCATATCCGTTTGCGGCGAAAATATTTAATTCCGTTGGTGCAGTAGCTCACACACAATATAGATCCTCTCCAAAATTGAAGCACCGTCGTAGTCTACAATTTAAATTTTTTACTCGACTTGGATGCACGTCTTTACCGCTAACAGCTGGGCTTGCACTTTATGCACTACGCTCCTCAATTTTTGCGTAGGTACATTACCAGTCGCACCTTCAAGACATGGTAGGTAATGGCGCCGTATAAGATCTCCTCTACAATATACTGTATGTAATCATACATCCGTCATAATTCCTTCTGTTTTGATTTATGGACAACTTCTTTGAAAGCTATTGTGGCTAGAATAACATCCTCAAACTCCATCAATTTACTTGCTTGATTATGTCACGAAGCGTAAATTCATTTTCCTCGGAGCTCTTTTCCGATGCACAATCGTCTCTCTCCGCTTAGCTATCGTATTTTTGTGATGGGCTATTCAAAGAGAGTAGATAGTGAAACTTTGTTATAGTAAAACTTTGTTATTTCGTCATCGCTTGGCTCACTCAAAAATACATAATTTTTGATTTTGGATCCACATTCCGAACAACTGCCTTTAACCGTCAAGCACAGCTCTGCTCTCCTGTATATCGATTTCATTCGTGGCTTTTCTCGTTTTTGAACGAGAAAAGACACGGCAGTTTCATGAGATTCCATAAAATATCGCAAAGAGTGTCTGCCCAACCGGTTGGCAAAGAAAATATTTAATTCCGTTGGTGCAGTAGCTAACACACAATATAGATCCTCTCCAAAATAAAATTGAAGCACCGTCATAGTCTACAATTTAAATTTTTTACTCGACTTGGATGCACGTGATTACCGCTAACAGCTGGGCTTGCACTTATGCACTACGCTCCCTAATTTTTGCGTAGGTACATTACTAGTCGCACCTTCAAGACATGGTAGGTAATGGCGCCGTATAAGATCTCCTCTACAATATACTGTATGGAATCATACATCCGTCATAATTCCTTCTGTTTTGATTTATGGACAACTTTTTTGAAAGCTACTGTGGCTAGAATAACATCCTAAAACTCCATCAATTTACTTGCTTGATTACGTCACGAAGCGTCAATTCATTTACCTCGGAGCTCTTTTCCGATGCACAATCGTATCTCTCCGCTTAGCTATCGTAATTTTTCTGATGGGCTACTCTAAGAGTGAAAGTGATAGTGATAGGTGATAGTGAAACTTTTTTATAGTAAAACTTTGTTGTTTCGTCATCGCTTGGCTCACTCAAAAAATACATAATTTTTGATTTTGGATCCACATTCCAAACAACTGCCTTTAACCGTCAAACACAGCTCTCCTGTATATCGATTTCGATGGTGTCTTTTCTCGTTTTTGAACGAGAAAAGACACGGGAGTTTCATGAGATTCCATAGAATATCGCAAAGAGTGTCTGCCCAACCGGTTAGCAAAGAAAATATTTAATTCCGTTGGTGCAGGAGCTCACACACAATATAGATTCTCTCCAAAATTGAAGCACCGTCATAGTCTACAATTTAAATTTTTTACTCGACTTGGATGCACGTCATTACCGCTAACAGCTGGGCTTGCACTTATGCACTATGCTCCTTAATTTTTGCGTAGGTACATTACCAGTCGCACCTTATGACATGGTACATGGTAGGTAATGGCGCCGTATAAGATCCCCTCTACAATATACTGTATGGAATCATACATCCGTCACAATTCCTTCTGTTTTGATTTATGGACAACTTTTTTGAAAGCTACTGTGGCTAGAATAACATCCTCAAACTCCATCAATTTACTTGCATGATTGTCACGAAGCGTAAATTCATTTTCCTCGGAGCTCTTTTTCGATGCACAATCGTCTCTCTCCGCTTAGCTATCGTATTTTTGTGATGGGCTATTCAAAGAGAGTCGATAGTGAAACTTTGTTATAGTAAAACTTTGTTATTTCGTCATCGCTTGGCTCACTCAAAAATACATAATTTTTGATTTTGGATCCACATTCCGAACAACTGCCTTTAACCGTCAAGCACAGCTCTGCTCTCCTGTATATCGATTTCATTCGTGGCTTTTCTCGTTTTTGAACGAGAAAAGACACGGCAGTTTCATGAGATTCCATAAAATATCGCAAAGAGTGTCTGCCCAACCGGTTGGCAAAGAAAATATTTAATTCCGTTGGTGCAGTAGCTAACACACAATATAGATCCTCTCCAAAATAAAATTGAAGCACCGTCATAGTCTACAATTTAAATTTTTTACTCGACTTGGATGCACGTCATTACCGCTAACAGCTGGGCTTGCACTTATGCACTACGCTCCCTAATTTTTGCGTAGGTACATTACTAGTCGCACCTTCAAGACATGGTAGGTAATGGCGCCGTATAAGATCTCCTCTACAATATACTGTATGGAATCATACATCCGTCATAATTCCTTCTGTTTTGATTTATGGACAACTTTTTTGAAAGCTACTGTGGCTAGAATAACATCCTAAAACTCCATCAATTTACTTGCTTGATCACGTCACGAAGCGTCAATTCATTTACCTCGGAGCTCTTTTCCGATGCACAATCGTATCTCTCCGCTTAGCTATCGTAATTTTTCTGATGGGCTATTCTAAGAGTGAAAGTGATAGTGATAGGTGATAGTGAAACTTTTTTATAATAAAACTTTGTTATTTCGTCATCGCTTGGCTCACTCAAAAAATACATAATTTTTGATTTTGGATCCACATTCCAAACAACTGCCTTTAACCGTCAAACACAGCTTTCCTGTATATCGATTTCGATGGTGTCTTTTCTCGTTTTTGAACGAGAAAAGACACGGCAGTTTCATGAGATTCCATAGAATATCGCAAAGAGTATCTGCCCAACCGGTTAGCAAAGAAAATATTTAATTCCGTTGGTGCAGGAGCTCACACACAATATAGATTCTCTCCAAAATTGAAGCACCGTCATAGTCTACAATTTAAATTATATTTCGTGGTTTCATTTTCGATATAAATCATTTCACTAGGTAGTCCTTTCACCTACAAGGCAACATTCGCACGTTCTTACAAATAACTATTAGTCGATCGATTTAATCGATATCGATTACTCGATTAATTTGAAATTTACCCATGCTCCCATCCCTACCACTCTACGCGCCCATCACTAGCAGCGTCCGCCAAGCCTGTCATTCTTTTTCCGTGCGAGGCAACGAAAGCACGCGTTCGGATCTTGTTCGCAAAAAATTAATTTTTCAAGATACCGAAAAGATCCTACGAATATTTAACAAAAAATTAAGTGAGTTACTTAAACTTTGATGGATTTCATTATCCTCATACTATAAATCGAGAGACAATGTCTAATGTTACGGTAAGTTCATCTGCTTACCTACCTTCAAAAAAAAAAAAAAATATATATTTAGACAGAAATTTCGAATTGAAATTCTGCTTATACTTACATTTAAAAAGTGTAAAAGAAATATTTTTGCAAAGCCATAGATTCGAACAAGAACCAGGCTGCCATACTGCCATAGATTCCAATAGGAACACGGCAAAATTTAAAACTGTACATCAGTTTTTATCATTAAATAATATTTTTTTTGCAAAGCCATAGATTCAAATATGAACCAGGCTACCATACTGCCATAGATTCCAATAGGAACGCGGCAAAATGCAAAAATAATCATAATTTTTTATGTAAGTAAGTATAAAAATATAAAAAGCATAATTTTCTTTTTTCTTCTTATTCCAGTAGGCGAAACGCCTTTACAAATTAAGGAATGTGCCCAGAGCAAATATCATTCGAATATGAGGATATATTTCTAGCCGAAACTATTCCCTACAACCCATGATCAGGTCTAAATGAGACTGAATCACCAAAAATCATGATGGCGACATACCAAGTGCCAATTGCCACCACTGCCCCAACAGTGATCACTGTCAATACCGTCACCAAAAACAGGTCCAAGCACCAGCAATAACTTCCTTATTGGAACTAGTAGCGGTTACACCAACCAATTGAACTCGGACCCTGAGGCAAAGTTTAAATTTCCGGAACTGGACCCATAAATTTTATTAACCCTGGGCGAAGCCCTGGATGATGAACTAAAGTTGTGTGATTGAATCTACGATAATCTCTCTCAAATGGCTAGAGAAGTCAAGGAAAAAATCCTTCAGCAATATACTATACCTAGCAACTACATATTGGTTCAAGCTTCAAAGCTAAATACTAAAATATTCTCATCTCAACTTGGACCGACTTCGCATCACAGGATTCACAGGGCATCATCATAAGAGCCACCGCTTTATCTCTGCTTTTAGGCAGAAATATTTCTTCGGATGATTGCATCAGCGCCTTCCTTAAAGATGTTATAAACTAATACCCAATCCACCAAAGTACACAGGTACTTGGTAAGTATCCACAATTGGTTCTCAAAAATCTCTAAAAATTTATACCAAACAAGAATGAACTTATCCTAGACAAAAGTAGCTTTGTACTAACATTATCTACAGCCTACAGCACACATGGTTGAAAGTCTTTCTCTAAATAACAGATTATTATAAATAAAAATAGCAATGGCATTAGAATCATAAAGTAAATGAAAATTTTATCAAAACTATAGGCGATAAATGCAATCAAAAGCTATCAACCATTGTTAGTTTTACTTTATCTTACGGTGAATCCGTCTATATATAAGACGGTTATATAACCTTAACTAAATAAATCAGACCTAAATAAGCCAATCACCTCTTAATAACTGTGAAGCGTAACGTCCTCACAGGAACACAACAGCATTTGTGAACAATTGCATAGTCAATAAGCATGTGGATCAGGCAGATCCTTGCGGTGTACGGCACACACAGCAGCACGCGACACGCCGCCGCCACATCGGCTGCTCATGCTACCCGCGTCAATCTTGATCAGATCAAAAGACGGCCGCCTGGACCTCTACCTCTAACAAGTTTGCTAAACTTATCAATGTCCTATGATGATTGATTATCAATTTTTTATCAAATCTCTGACCAAATTAGTTCATTAAAAAATATACAATAAGTATATAAGTATGTTATAAATAATGTAGCTGAGTACCTACCTACCAAGTACTTACCTAAGTAACTACGCAATGTTAAACTTTGAAGTACTCTATAAACTAACTATAATGATTACTTTTATATGTTAAAATATAGTGTTTTTAACTAATAAGATGAGTAATATTATTTAATAATTGTAGGTACCTATACTAAGAGTTCAAATAAAAATAGCCAAAATTACATCTTTTTAATTAATATTGCTTCATTATCATGAAAAAATATAGACAAAACAATGTCTCTAAACATCTACCTAGTGAAATGATTTATATCGAAAATGAAACCACGAAATATAATATATGATCAAACGAACTTCTCAAGTGAAGTTCGATCAATATTATATGAGTGGTTTCATTTGAAGATATAAATCACCCTCCCTACCCAAATCCCGAGTTTTGTCAAAAAAGTCAATAAACGACGTAATTTATGCCAGAAAACTATCTCTAAAAAGAATGACAGGCTTGGCGGACGCTGCTAGTGATGGGCGCGTAGAGTGGTAGGGATGGGAGCATGGGTAAATTTCAAATTAATCGAGTAATCGATATCGATTAAATCGATCGACTAATAGTTATTTGTAAGAACGTGCGAATGTTGCCTTGTAGGTGAAAGGACTACCTAGTGAAATGATTTATATCTTCAAATGAAACCACTCATATAATATTGATCGAACTTCACTTGAGAAGTTCGTTTGATCATATATTTTTTACTCGACTTGGATGCACGTCATTACCGCTAACAGCTGGGCTTGCACTTATGCACTACGCTCCTTAATTTTTGCGTAGGTACATTACCAGTCGCACCTTCAAGACATGGTACATGGTAGGTAATGGCGCCGTATAAGATCCCCTCTACAATATACTGTATGGAATCATACATCCGTCATAATTCCTTCTGTTTTGATTTATGGACAACTTTTTTGAAAGCTACTGTGGCTAGAATAACATCCTCAAACTCCATCAATTTACTTGCTTGATTATGTCACGTAGCGTAAATTCATTTTCCTCGGAGCTCTTTTTCGATGCACAATCGTCTCTCTCCGCTTAGCTATCGTATTTTTGTGATGGGCTATTCAAAGAGAGTCGATAGTGAAACTTTGTTATAGTAAAACTTTGTTATTTCGTCATCGCTTGGCTCACTCAAAAATACATAATTTTTGATTTTGGATCCACATTCCGAACAACTGCCTTTAACCGTCAAGCACAGCTCTGCTCTCCTGTATATCGATTTCATTCGTGGCTTTTCTCGTTTTTGAACGAGAAAAGACACGGCAGTTTCATGAGATTCCATAAAATATCGCAAAGAGTGTCTGCCCAACCGGTTGGCAAAGAAAATATTTAATTCCGTTGGTGCAGTAGCTAACACACAATATAGATCCTCTCCAAAATAAAATTGAAGCACCGTCATAGTCTACAATTTAAATTTTTTACTCGACTTGGATGCACGTCATTACCGCTAACAGCTGGGCTTGCACTTATGCACTACGCTCCCTAATTTTTGCGTAGGTACATTACTAGTCGCACCTTCAAGACATGGTAGGTAATGGCGCCGTATAAGATCTCCTCTACAATATACTGTATGGAATCATACATCCGTCATAATTCCTTCTGTTTTGATTTATGGACAACTTTTTTAAAAGCTACTGTGGCTAGAATAACATCCTAAAACTCCATCAATTTACTTGCTTGATTACGTCACGAAGCGTCAATTCATTTACATCGGAGCTCTTTTCCGATGCACAATCGTATCTCTCCGCTTAGCTATCGTATTTTTTCTGATGGGCTATTCTAAGAGTGAAAGTGATAGTGATAGGTGATAGTGAAACTTTTTTATAGTAAAACTTTGTTATTTCGTCATCGCTTGGCTCACTCAAAAAATACATAAATTTTGATTTTGGATCCACATTCCAAACAACTGCCTTTAACCGTCAAACACAGCTCTCCTGTATATCGATTTCGATGGTGTCTTTTCTCGTTTTTGAACGAGAAAAGACACGGCAGTTTCATGAGATTCCATAGAATATCGCAAAGAGTGTCTGCCCAACCGGTTAGCAAAGAAAATATTTAATTCCGTTGGTGCAGGAGCTCACACACAATATAGATTCTCTCCAAAATTGAAGCACCGTCGTAGTCTACAACTACTTCATTTTACAAACTGCCTGCTAAATTTACGATTGACTGAGATCTTGTACTAAGCCTAGAAGAATTTGCAAAATTCAAATTCCTCTTCGTTCTAATTACCAATATTTACCTGAGTATATCAGATTTTTAAAAAGAACAACAAAAAAATCTTACTTTATAAAGTCTTCAAGCGAAACTCCTGACGAAAACTGTGAACCCACAAGAATTTCCTACCAATTTGAAAGTCACATCACACAAACCACAACTCGATATCAAGAGAACGCATGAGTGCAGTCTACATTCAATTCAGAAAACTTCGGTAGCGAAGTTGGTCTCAAAGTTGGTACCTAACCTACTGCTCCCTCCGGTAGCGCCAAACTAACTTTGCGAGTCGCGCCAACAATGGGCCTCACTGGGTCTGCAACTAGGGCAGCATTGATCCACTCATCAAGTGAAGGCTTAACTCTCACTGGAATCGGTATTAGTTCAGAAATAAATTCAATTTAAAAAAAAAACTTCCTATTTTAAATCGTCTAAGTATTTATAAAATTTATAATCCATCTTTTCATTCATTTAAATTTTAAATTTATCATACTCTATAGTTATCTCTGTCTAATTTAAAGTTTTAATGTACAGGGAAATTATTGTTTTATACGGAAATTGCAATAAACAAATAACAGAATGGCGTTTTTTTGGATTGACTTGATATTTTGGGAACTCAATCCAAGGACACTCCTATTTTTTGACGCCTCCTCTCACACATAGGCGAACATTGAGTAAACGCCAATAAAGCTTACGCTGATAGTGTACACTCGGTTTTCAAAGCGCCTGGGAGCTGGCAAGGTAAGTTGGATACTTACTTTTAAACTCGACCTACATAAAACTACTGATATCTCAATTAGACATAGGTTAACTTCCATTTCAAGTTTGAATGTTTAAAATTTCTGCTAAAATCGCTTCCACTGCCATAGTTAGAGGCGTGCCCTCAAGATCATGACAAGGGTTAGCGGGTTTTTGCCATAATTGTCACGCTTTGAAGGCGGATTGGCGATCGCATACTGTTTGCTTCACCTAGAAGAAATCGCTTTTAGCGTTAAGGGCAACCCTGCATTCTCAATGCTACTAAATTTAACTGTTTAGGCCTCATTTAGGCGCACGCGGCGCGTTGCACGATGTGACGTGCGGAGCTGGTTTTGATTAAATCAAACGTATAGCAATGTATAAAGACGTTTACGGAGATGCATTGGCTCATTGGTCAGGTGTTAAGGAGAACAGACGATCACATCTCCAAACAGGCTCTGACAGGCACGCATCCGGTAGCAGAAGGCCAGGTTGCCCTCGCATCACCTGGAGGAGATCGGTGGAGAAGGAGATCGCGACAATTGGTCTCAAATGGCGGGACCTGGAGGAGGCAGCCCAGGACCGTATAAAATGGAGAAAATTACTTCGAGCCCTTTGCCCCTGATCAGGGGCTATAGGAAGAAATCATTATCATCATTGGCTCATGCGATTTTAGGGATTTGTTTGACATCTGGCGTCAGTCGAGGCGTGCGCCGACGCGTGCACTGCGCTGCGGGCGCCAACGCGTGCGCTATTCAATGATTTATTTGAATTAATATATAGTTGCCTTAACTGAAATTCTGGTATACCAATGAAAATATCGACGCCTTTTGTTCTTACTGACTGATTGGTAAAGACTCGCATATTCTCCTAATTCTTCACGTTCAGCATATGTAAATCGAGGTTGCCCTCTAGCGCTAAATAATAAACTTTTGAAGGAAATATTATCTTCAAAGTAAGTCGACTTCGTCCATAATGGCGACAGTTCACACAAATACGCACGCAGCAAGATTGACACTCGCAACGCGCCACGTCTCCTTGTACAATATCGAAGATAGGCCTATGTTTTGATCTTTAAGCGTTGATGACGGGCACCGCTTGACGCCCGCGTGTCTTTAAACGTAAAAACGCGTGCAACGCGCCGCGTGCCATTGAATGAGGCCTTATTAATTTTATGTTCTTTAGTTACTAGTCAGATACCACCGACCAAATATACAGTGTAGGGTACAATGAGCAAGTAAGGCGACTAACTACACAAACCATTATTCCAATGTTGACATACCCCCAATTCTCAATTTCTCACGGAATTAATTACGTTTCTATTTGCGATTCGTATCACAAACAAGCTATCAATTATAACAAAGCTCATGGGCCACGGACAGTTGTCTTGTCCCACTTGGTAACGATGGTCCAATCAGACTATCGGAATGGGTAAAAGATAAAAAAAAAAAAACATTCCGCCAAACCAGTCTCTGTGTGTTTGGATTAGAGTTCTATTTCTATCCGCTCTTTTTGAAATTCTGAAAGAAAGAGCCTTGTAACTTGTTAAAGAGTCGATTTAGAACTTTTCGAATTTTGTACCAAGTGCCTTATTTAGAATTTTTTCCTTGCTAGAATATAATGTGTCACTCGCTCAGTCTCCTGACGATAAGAATACACATTAACCTAGTCGTGATAATACCACAATTCCCCAGCAATTCCATATGTTTTTTTTATATAATAATACTTGTCGCTAATTCAGCATGCAATATTTTGCAAGATAAAATGGCTTCTTCCCCATTCGCCTGAAATTATTCGCCCGAAATATTAAATTTACCCATTCGCCCGAATTTTAATAGAAAGTGTTCCCCATTCGCCTGATCGTATCTTTTGAAACAAAGAGTATTAAGAACAGAATAAGTCAATTCGTTTTTTTTTAAATAAAGTATTGTTGAGATTATTTCATAGACATTGCAATCAACAGTTATCTGCAGTAAGACATGCTATTAGTTTTACATAATCAAATTCCGCTCATGATCTGTCTGAAGTTCAATGTAACCAGTGTATTCGATGTTTTTAAGTATTTTCAGCGATGATGAGGTCAGGATCCTTAATTTTTTCTTTATATTTTTACTAGTCGACCCGGCGAACTTCGTACCGCCTAAACTTTTACTATCTTGTGCATGTATACTTAAACCTTATTTAAATACCTTCCTCTGGAGTCACTCTACCTATTAAAAAAACCGCATCAAAATCCGTTGCATACTTTTAAAGATATAAGCATACATAGGGACAAACCCGAGAAGCGACTTTGTTTTATACTATGTATTGATTGATACAGCGCCAGTTTGTGTCAACGATAGCTACTTTTTCGGTGCGTGGTATTTGCTGCTCATGTTAGGTAAAGTACATACTTAGTTTACCATTAAATGACAAATTTTGTCAATGGTGTCTACTTGACGCTTTTTTATCTCAAGTTTTATAATTGGTATTCTATAATAGCCTTGCGACATAATATATATAATTAACAATAAACATTTGTTTACCTGAGCCAATTGTTGGGCACCCTGAACTACCTCGTCTCACACAGTATAGGATACTTTACCAAATAAGGTATCAATAGCAATTAGATTAGATGTAGTATAATTGACTTTCAATAAGTGATATCTTGTATCCTATATTGAATAAAGAATTTGACTTGACTTGACTCTAGTTTCAATTTATACTGAGGACACAAACCTGGAGGGTTAATGTAGTACAGTGGCGGACACGATCGGCGTAACACTTCCGTTTTTTCTGTATTGCAAAATAGTTCTTGTTCTTTGGTAATACAATCTAGGGCTGACGAAACCATAGACAAATCTGTTACGGCCTCCTAGTCCGTGACTGTACGTAATAATCATAATAATCCGTTATTTTTTATGTAACATAATCAGCAATATGTAATATTTTTAGATGACCATAAGATAAATATTCAGGTTGTCAAACATACGGCGAAAATTACGCTTAAAGTCTTTACGCGTTTGATAAATTAAATTATAAGCCATAAACTAGGAAGAGAATCTTGGAAGTGATAAAAGAATTTGAAGCATCTCTGTTGCCTACGTGTATAATCGTTGTATTTTGTGACCTGTAACGGTGCTATTTATTCATGAAATAAATTCAGGCGAATGGGGAGCACTTTTTATTTAAATTCGGGCGAATGGGTAAATTTAATATTTCTGGCGAATATTTTCAGGCGAATGGGGAAGAAGCCGATAAAATGTGTAATTACTACTCGCAGACGGCACATTAATGTATAGCATTCCATTCAACTTAACTAAGCTTCAGCTTTCACCCTTTCAGCTTTTCATTTGACAAATAGGAATTCTCAAGCTGCTGTTCATAGACGTGAATCGCGTAGCAAACTCGTTCCAAACAAGGAGTTTATTTAGGCTTCATGTATTATTTGAGTGATGTGCTAAAACCAACACTGCTTTGAGTGCGAGCAGAGCACTAACTACTGCTTCTAGTGCATATCACGAATTGTTTCACAATAACCTTAATAATGGTATTTACTTAGAGAGATTGTCATTAAATCCTAAATGAAATATTTCTACGAATCCTGCACTATCCTTTTTGCAAAATACGTGGAAGTTGCTAAATACAGCGCTGTAGTACATGGTATATACTAAATGGAACCAGACTTATTAAAGTGCACGAGTTTCAACAAAGGCTTTGTGTGATGCTTCAGAATGTATCTGGTCTGGGCCTGTCATGTAATTACTACTAAAACAGCGATATTAAATTATTCGCTCATGCTTCCATAGGTCGTCCCAGCAATATTACAAATACCTATGATAATGTATGCTTGGATATAATGTATGACAAAGGAAGCGCAAGATCGGTATATTTCGATCTGTGGAGTGGTCTGTCACCAGCATTGGACGGTTTTCAAATAAAATTATAAAGGCCTATCGATTTTATGGTTTAGATAGATGAAGCATATATGTTTAAGTTACAATCAACTTACGAATCCTTCTTATAATTTCAAAGTCAAAACGTTTGCTAAGAAAAAACGGAAATTGTTACTTAGAAAGAAGATTTTCACAAACATCCCTTGGCTATGATGGCGTCATTGAGTGCTAACCATGAATGGAAAGCGTAGGCGACAACATTCACCTCACCATGTTTGTCTCCGAAGTAGGAAGGGTCCTAAGATTAGTCCTTTGTAATGATAATTAAATAAATAGTATTTTTAATTTAAAAAAATATATAGTATTTAAAACCAGTTACAAATAATAAATTCAAACACTTGCAAATTTTCGCAGCAATCGACACTGACTAGCTTTGCGTTGAGTTTGTTCGTTGATTTTCAGATGCTACCCTATTATTTACTTGCAATATGGTCTGTATTATCTTCTCCTAATTTTTGAAAACTATTTTTAGAAAACAACCGACTTTTCTTTTACTGTTCATAAAGATAATAAGTAACTAATTCCAAGAACAGATAGATGTTGAAGGATTTTGGTGTTCTGATATTTTCTTTCTTTTTTGCTCTTCGTAATGTATTCGTAAATAAAATACACGAAATAAATTGTGTGCACAGACATTTTCCTAATCCACAAAGGCTTGTAAATTTAAAACGGGCCTCCCAGTGAACGAACGAACGATTCTCTTATCCACTTATGCCTAAATTGTCGATCCGTATGCCAAGCTAAGTGGCAATCAAACGTTTTGACTGATTTGAGCAGATTTGAGCTAAGTGAGGGGCTTGGTTCAGGAATTCATATCCATATCGTTTCAGAAGAATAGTATCGTGACTTCAATACCAATATTAAAAAGCGGAAAGATTTTAAAATCAAATAGGCTTTTCGAAACATTAAACCTGATGAACATAAAATAGAAAAAATATATAGACGAGTACGTCGGCTGTAATTAATAATATTGTGTAAACGTATAAGTACTATAAGAAGTTATGTAGTTCGCCGTATCAGCTAGTTTTATATAACGAGAATCTGACCACGATCACATGGCCTGACCAGACGTATACAGAAGTAATTAGCCGCACCTATTTATTAATAGTATTGTTTGATAGATTGATTCCCTAATAGTCGAATCGATTTATAAAGAGCTTATAAACGGTGTGTCGATTTTTCAAAGTTATTTAATGATCATCATCATCATCATCATTTCAGCCGTAAGACGTCCACTGCTGGACATAGTCCTCCCTCAAGGCTCTCCATCGGTACCGATCGCAGGCGGCCTGCATCCAGCGTGGACCCGCAGCCTTGCGCAGATCATCCGTCCATCTGGTCGGTGGACGTCCTATGCTGCGCTTGCCGATCCGTGGTCTCCACTCGAGAACTTTTCGGCCCCAGCGGCCATCTGTTCTGCGGGCTATATGACCTGCCCATTGCCACTTCAACGAGCTTATCCGCTTGGCTATGTCGGTGACCCTGGTTTCTCTGCGTATGTCCTCATTTCTGATTCGATCCCGCAGAGAAATCCCGAGCATAGCCCGCTCCATGGCTCGTTGAGCTACTCGGAGCCTGTTCATTAATTGTACGTAATGATGCTGTTAATGATACGTAAATGAATTACGATTGACAAACACGACACCATCGTAAAGCGAACCAAAGCCATAATATTTAAGTCATAAAACGTTATGATTAAGTTAACATATCTCATAAAATAAGTCCCCTCATAAGCGCCTCGTAGTTTCAAACAGCAGTCCAGCAGTCGGTAATAAACAGTTTTGCATATAAAATTAAGATCACAAGGTGTCCTCAGTCGACTGGGTTCTATTACCAGCTGGGCGGCGCGGTGATGCGTTAAGTGACTTGGTCGAGGCTGTACTTCTGTCCGCTAGCATACTACAAACAAAAAGAACTAGAGTGGTGTGTACTAAGCAACTGTAAACACATATAAAATAAACATTTACAAAGTAATATTTTTCTATGAATTGGATGAAACACTTACGGAAAATTGCACTGTAAATTGTATTTTGCAAATAGCACTTTTATAATTTACATCTAATGTAACTGCTACCTATTTGTTTCATTTCGATATTTTAGCTTGCTTATTATTCTAATAGCTGTGCCCGCGAATTCGTTTAACACATACATGAAATAATAAATATGAACGAAGAAAATGTTGCATGAGGATAAAAATATACATATCAGTTTAAAAAACTTAGTCTGAAAGCAGCCGCAAAATTGACATAGAAGCACAAGTTTGGTTATTTAGGAACTAAGTATATTTTGAACAAGTATTTTCTCCGTATTTTTTTTTTGCCTAAATGCCTATGCTATACTGAATATGTTCGTAGTAATTTAATTTTGTTATAAATATTATATATATCCAAATATGTAAGTATGGTACCAACATAAAGTTATACACACCTGTAGATAACGCATCGACTTGAGAACCTTCTCCATTTTTTTTGTTAAAAATATCCCTAATTTCAAAAATAATGGCAGTTTTAAAAAATTGAAAACCTTTTTTTGTCAATTTGTCATTTTAACCGAGAACAAAGAAATTTTGAGAACAACTTTTAACAAAAACCTCTTATTCGAAGTTTTCCATCAATAAAGTTTTCAATTTACAATTTCCTACTCAACCCCGCTCGCTGTCCCGACCCGTCTGGATCCTTGCCACGCCAATCTAGGCTTTAGAACCTCGGATGTCCGGAGAGACACCAGACCTGCCATTACTGTGAAGTTATAGACGCGACACCTAACCTTTGACATTTTTGGTTAGTTTATGCCGTGAACGGCTACGCTCCCCGTAAAAACCAACAGTGTACATAGATTGATATTTGTTTAGCTTTCTGGTTTAGTTTGGAACTAAGCAATCTTCGGCTTTACTAATTAAGATAAAATTTTGTAGAACGCGTAATTAGTAAAAGATTTAGTTTTGTTACGTCATCAAAGTTGAAAGGCAACCTATTTGCTACGAATTGAAAAAATATTCTAGTAGAGCGGCAATTAGATATCTTCAAGCGGAATGTGCTTTTTTGGAGCTTGGTCGGTGTTACAAGCCACCACTTTCAAGATAACTAATAAGATTTAACTATAAAACTTTTTCTTTGGTGTAAGATAAAGTATACATAAATCCATTTTGAATATAATATGTGATACTTAACATTTTTGATTAAATTGTACGATAACATGTATGATAGCAATTAATTGTGTGAAAATCAGAGTAAGAACTCAAACCGCTTGAAAGTCTAAACATTTCTATTGAAGTTTATTCAAGTTAATAAAAAAGTGTTTGGTGGTAGGCAAAGATCGAGAAAGACACTTTGTTTCTACAGCTGACTACTTCTTCCAACAGTAAACCTGCAAATTTACCTTCAATAGGCGTGGTCTGCTGGCTACTGTTGGTCCGCGGCCTCTCCTCGCCCGCGGCGATGTGCTTGCCCGTGCGACGCCCTAACGGCCTGAGCTCCCTCTCTTCTTGTTCTTCTTCATTGTAACCGTACTCCATCTCTGAAAAAGGAGAGAGACATTAGTCAAGTAAACGAAATAATAAAGGACTTGTTACGATACTCTTACGGTACAGATTCAATACGGAGATGAAGCGAACTAATTACTAAATCGTACCATCAAAGTTTCTAACGCAGCTAGCTCATAGGAGGAATTAGCCAGTTCCTCTTTGCCTCTTTCTCTGCCTGAAGATAACATGTAACATTCACATTACATTAACGTAAATAGATAGATCTACCAATCGCTACGCTTACATAAAAAAATATAAAACATTGTTTGAAAACAGCACATAGATCAAACTAACCTTAGAACGCAATATAAAGACAAGGATCAATTATGGCTGGGTTGGTAGCCTAAAGTAAATTATACGTGCAATATATTTGTAGGGGCTTATATTTGTTTGCCTATAATTATAAGTAATGTACGTACTATATTTATTAATTTTTTAGGCTAGAAGAATAACCTCTACAATAAAACATCGTGTCGTACTCGATTTTGCACTGTGTCACCTTCTAGGAGTTTCTGCTCGGTGCATGAACTATGTTATTGTGCAGTTAGCGGTCGCGCCCGGTCGCTGATCCATACACAATACGGCTTCGCTCTAAAAAGGAGCTTCTGCGAGTTGGATTTCATTGCTCGCGTCTCAAAGGACTGGGCTATTATATTTTATTTTAAGATTTTACCTTCTTATAAGTCATTTTAGAAGAAAGGAAACTAGATTCCTAAAAATGTAGATGAACAGATTCTACGTAGTACTTATAAGTATAACAGTATAAGTAAAAGTGAGAACAGATTCTAGTAGAGTCCTTATATATATTTTTTGTGGTGCCAATTTCCATAACATATATAAAATTAAGTGCAAGAAAAAAAAAATTGCAAGTATAATAATAATAAGCGCAGAAACAGAAAACGACGCCACCGCGCCGCCGCCGGCGCCGCAATACTTTTAGTCGCATAAAAAGATGTATGAAAGAAAAAAAAATAATTTTAGGTATATTAGAACCTCAAAACTTCGATTGATTAAACACTAAAAGGTCACCAAAGCATCATTCAAAGGCATCTTATAGTCAATGCTAAGACGAGGTCGACGCTATTCTTATAAAAGAACTGCTAAACTAAGCAAAAATTTTGTATTTAATCTTTAATATGAAACTCATATTATGTTATTGGCTGACGGACAATGTTCAACTAAAGAACATTGATATTTTGAACGGTGTAAAGGGGTGAATTTAAGAAGTGATTTTTTTAGACCCACCCACGTCACGTGCATAGTGAACACCGGGAATTTACGTTTATGGGAAGAGACGTTACGTTGACAAATAATAGTTCCGACGAAAAGTGAAAATGATTTTCCACTTGTAAGCGAAAAAATCGTCGATTTTCTTTCGACCTATTTCGTAAGGATCGCATCGCTTTTATATATTTCTTCACTTTTTTTTAACCGACTTTGAAAAAGGAGGTTATCAGTTTGACCTTTATGTATGTATGTATGTTTGCCCGCCCGCGATTATTTCGAGTTTGGCTGAACCAATTTTGATGCGGTTTTCACAAAAGTATTTGTTAAATTCAGGAGAAGGTTTTAGTATATATTTTTAGTGACTTGAGAAAAGAGGAAATTCTCGGTATGTATGTGTAAATATATCGAAGACGGGTATCTTTTTGTAAAAAAGAAATTATTAAAGCATTTTAAATTTTAGAGCAATTTATGCAAATTTTAATATTTATTTTGTATTTTATCAAATCTATGTAGAAAACTAGAAACCATGTTTGTTTTGGTTTGGCATTTTGTACATTCAATCTCTCATATTTGTTTTGTACGCTAGTGCTCACATTGCTATGTGCATATTATGACTAACAGAAATCATTTCGCGGAATAAATAAAAACGAATTGTGTTTTTATAAAAACGGAAAAGCTATTTCAACACAATACTAATTAAGTTACACTACAAAAAAAAATATCCGCGCTTTACTTTATAAGTCCCACTGCTGGGATAAAGCATCCCATAAGCTTCCTAGGCTAGGAATAACTGTAGCGTGCTAAAAGTTACTTATACCCGAATATTGCAAACCCTATTAATTAAAACACAACGCCACATTTTTTTTTTATTTCTTAATAATAATAAATAATTATGTTCGTATTTATTATTTATTTTATTTTATTTTATTTTACATGTATGGAAGGCCAACAGCTTATTCAAACAAAATAGTACAATAAATATTCATAGATAGCCAATTAAAGGCCCTCGCTGATAGTGATAAAATATGAGTTAGTACGTCCAAAAAAATGAAAAGAGTAATGTACGCGGAACGGAAACAGAATTTTGTAACAAAATGGGGATAACATTTTACACTTAAATTCACTAGGTTATATGCAATACAGTTAATATGCAGCAGAAAAAAACAAATATATTTTTTTTTATTTTTAGATATATTTTTATATTATTGCTTGAAGAACAAGTTGCTCATAAGATGCCTTACAGATTTACAGCTCGTGTTAAATAGATCAAGGTCATAGTTCTTGCTAAGCTCGTTAAATGTCCTACTTGCTCGTAGAAGAAAGGTGTTTTGACGATATTTGGTGTTGCTTTGTGGAACTGAAAGGGGTGTATTGAACCGAAGAGAAATGCGCGGCGGGATCCGAAGGAATAAGAGTGATAGCAGTTCTGCACAGTCGGTTTGGCCTGAAGTAATTTTTAACAGGTAAGATATGTCTGCTATTTCCCGTCTTTGGTACAGTGGTAGTAGATGGTGTTTTCTACAGATGTTGAGGTAGTCAGTAATAATTTAATTAATATCTTCACCATTCGTAATCCACATTGATTTAATTAACCGATTTCAAAGAAGGAGGTAAACAGTTTTACCTGTTTGTCTGTATGTTTGTATGTGTGTATATTTGTCCGCGATTACCTCGCGTTAGTAGAAAAAGAGGAAGTACTCCGTTGATGTATGTGTCAGTTTATTGAAGGCGAGGTTCCTTTTTTGTGAAAAATAAATTATTTTGTTTTTAGTTTCGATTCGAAACATTTATTCGTAGTTAAAAAGTAAAATAGTTGTTTTAATTTAAGCTCAAAGAACCCTGACTAGGTGACTAGTAATTAGACGTCAGAAGCACGACTTGAAAACTACAAGTTTCATTGCATCAAAGGCAAAACAATTTGGGACGCTCAGTTCAAACTTTTTGATTATTTTCGATATTTAGCTTTGAGCATTTTGTGAAATGAATATTCTTGGGAGAGTAAATGAAGAGAATGGATTTTATAATGAACTGCACAATCAAAGATTTCAGGTACATAAAAGGCTAAAGAAGATATTATCAGAAGTATAAAAAAAAAACGGGATTCTTGTGGTGGATGTCGTTTGAAGGGCCTGTCAACACATCAGTAGGGGATAGCGATTTGTGCGCCCGTCCAATGTGAATCCGCAGGCCCTTTTTATCTCTTGGAGAATTTAGGCTAAGAGCAGCTAGGGCACTGCACGATGTCGCCGCATGCTGACGCGTCGCTAAAATTAGACTGCGAGGCGGCTGAGGGGGTTGATGCTCATAATTTAGCATACAGATTATAAGAATTCGGTGGGTGTCTTCTTATATAGTAATAATTACTTAAAATTGAATATGTTAATACTTAAAAATGCCAAAAGTTACATTAGTTAGATGTTTCACAGTCCATGTTTGGTTTAGGTCGATTCCAACATCGGTTGGCTTATTGTTTAACCAGATCCAGTGTCAGCTACCTTCACGTATGAGTATGCCACTATGCCACGGACCGCACAGCCAGCTTCATCTCGAGGACTTCTCGAGGAAGGTGACAAGACATGCGTTGAGACGGATCACTGCTCAACTAACTGGTGTTCAGTAGTAGGCTGATGAATGATTTCTCCAGTATGCTTTCTGCTCGGTGGCAACCGACTTGTGCTGGGAGAATGGTGCCATCAAACGTCTGTGCAAATTATTTTGTTTCTTTTACTATTTTAAAAGACAAATGGTCGATTTCAAAATCGATTCGTTAAATTTTATTAAATTTTAAAGGACTTTTTATTTAATTTTAGATTTTTATCGACACATGTCACTTCAATATATATAAAACTCATCCGTTACTGACTGACTGACTGACATACAACGCAGAGCAGAAACTACTGGGCGTAGCGGGCTAAAATTTTGCATGTAGGTTCCTTAGGGAGTGTAGGTGAGCACTAAAAAGGGATTTCCCGAAATTCCCACGGGAACGGGAAAAACGGGAACTTTGTGTTTATGAGAAATCTGCGCGGGAAAAACCGCGGGGCAGCCTCTAGTCCATTATAATTCTTTAATCCAAGCTGTATTCATGGAGCTAGTATAGTAGCTACGCTCTTTGCCGTATTAAGCCTACACTACAGCGCAATCTGACAATACTGATGTAGGTTTCCAATTAAGCCCATCTTATTACTAATATTGCTCAAAGCTCGGTATTGTATTTTTTATTTTTTTATTTATTTATTAAACATATGCTACATACAACTTATACATATTGGATAACTCAACTTGAGGTACCAAGTTGGTAAGTTAGTAAGCCCCAAAATCTGCCTAAAATAACTTTAAGGCAGATTTTTAAATATTTAATTTAAGTAGCATTTTTTTATTGGTTTTATTGCATATTGTTTTCTAAATAAAAGTTAAATCTCCTACTATAGGAAGAGTCAAATTTTTCTTAAGGTTTTTCGATAACAAGTGCATATATTTAGTATATTATGGCTGTGATTATGGTAGGCATTTAAATGTTCACAAAATGTTCATATCATAAATTTGCTTCTAAAAACTTGTGCTTCATTATCCTAGCAGTAAGAAACAATACTAATTGATATACATTTATCCTATAAAGGTGATATCGTGCAAGAATCGTAAACCAAGCAACCCACCCACCCACGCGACACGTTATTGTTATACGCCCGTTTTAAATAAAGATCTACTACGATACGATACAACTAGGAGCCAAGAAGATTACAGAAATGGAGACGTCAATTTATTAACATATACACTTATCGCGACCCGCTGCCATCGCCGACACACTGTCGCTCGTCTGTTTGAGCCCTAGCGAGCAAGATACCTAATATTGTAACTTTTTGCAATCAATCAGCTAAAGTTCACCTTTGTATTTTTACAAGACTTGACAAGGATTCCAGCTTTGTTGATTGAAATTGTCATGCCGACCAACTTTCCAAGTAGTTTAGCACGCTACAAGAGAATAAAACGTAGGTATAAATCGTTTTTGTCTGTATGATTGTTGAATACTTATCCACATCAAACCTATCTGATATTGATTTATAGACGCAAGTCTATAAAGTCACATAACTTGCAAAATTGACTCGACTTGTATTATTAGAAATTGCCGCATCCTAGGTATGCAAGCATACTTCATTAATCGTCGATATCCTTTGCAGGTAGGTGCGGTGATCCATCAAGTACGCATTTAGTAGAGAAAAAATGTAATTGATTTTTACTTTTTTTGCCAAATTAGTCAACGAGTGGATAAATGTTTTTTAGCCTAATGAGTATATACCAAACTTTCTTTGTCGTTTTGCCTACTTTGCATATTTCTGTTTGGTCAGGCTCCTACGGCCACCAGTTGCGAGCATTGCATCTTCATAGGGCCTATTACGACCGCTTTTTCAATAGTGCTTTGCGTCCTCTTTGCGATTTTTTTTTGTATCGACTTTGACACTCACGAGACGAAAAAAAATATTGCAAATGTGGCCGTAATGGTCCTCAGTTATTCTGCGAGATCTTCGTTGTTCATGAATCATAGCAGCTGTCTTGTTTTGTATTTGGATGGTCTACATCACGCCTCTAGAGAGTGTGTGCTCAGTGAAGTGAATGGGGTTACTCTATGCCCCCTCCTACCTTCTCCACTGGAGTCGGGCTTCAGTTTGAATAAGAGGGGTATCAGCTACTATTTACTTACTAGAAATTTGTTTTAAGAGGCATAGCACAGCTAAAGTAGCGCCACCCGCGAAAAAAAATTAATGTCTTGTAAACTACGACAAATATCAAAAATGTAAAACAGTATACCACTAGATAATGCAGCCTATGTATAGTTTTGGTTAAAGACCAGTGAAAGCTACCTACTGATTGTTGCTAAAAATCAGTAGCTTTTTATTTTGGCAACAATCAGTAGCATCCTTTAGTATTGAACCTAAAAACTATACAAAAGTACCTACCCTAAAAATACTATGCTGCATTATCTAGTGGAATGCTGTTTTTAACCGACGGAAAAACAAAAAGGAGGAGGATCTCAATTCGTCGCGTATATATATATATATATGTTTTATGTATGATCACGCATAAGTTTTTACTGTGTGGACCGATTTTAATAATTATTTTTTTAATCGACAGGGTATACCTTGAAGATGGTCCCATAAAAATTTGGAAATAAAATTCCCACCCTAAGGGTGGGAAAATAGGGGTGACGTTTTGGTCGGCGGGTCGATTTATCCACTCACAGGTTGCATTTCCGTGTTACATTATAACTTTTGATACCTACTTACAATATCTTTGGAAATGAAATAAAATCAGCCGAAAGACGTCCATTGCTGGACATAGGCCTCCCTCACAAATCGCCTCACCGACCGGTCGTGATCAAACCTCATCCTGTTAGTCCCTCAACCTTCACCAGGTTGTGTGGCCACCTTGTGGGGTGCGACCACCCTGTGAAGGGTGATTAGCTGGGGTCAAAAAAAACTGAAAAGCAAAAAATAAAAACTTTTTATAAAAAAAATTAAATCGCCGAAAAAACTGAAAAGCATTAAATAATAGGGAAACATACTACCAAGAAATTTTGAGTCGGTGTCACAGAATTAACGAATAATGATCACTAAATTACCTGAAATTCAAAGAAATAACCGAAAAACGTATGCCGCTGCGCATCGCGCTTTACATAGATAATGAATTTGCTTGTGTGGTGTGGCACCGACCTAAAATTTCTTGGTAATCCAAAATTACTTTAAGAAGTGAGTAAATTAAGGCCTAATAGAAAATGTTTCCCTATTATTTAATGCTTTTCAGTTTTTTCGGTGGTTTAATTTTTTTATAAAAAGTATTTATGAATTTTTGATATTTTCCTTAGTTTAGAAGATATTTTTTTTTACGGGTGGTGCTACATTAGCTGTGCCCTGTGACATACCTCTAAATATAAATTGTTACGGTACGCCCACCTTCAATCCTGGTATTTTAAAATTAGAATAAAGACCGCAAGAAAGCTTTGTTTCATTAAGATTTAATCGAATTACTTACTGTCTTCTATCAATTTCTATTTTAAATATTACGTAAACTTTAGACTTCTTAGTCAAGGCTTCACCGTTAGGCTACTTACAGATGAGATTCAAATTAGAAGTCTAAACAGATTTATGTGTAAAACTTAACTTAGCTATAATGGTTTAGAGGTCATATTTTTCCACCCGCGCACAGTTAGGTAAAACTCCAGAAGTAGAGAAGTAATATATATTTTCACATTTTGGTACCAAATTATTTACAAAGATACGTACAGTGGCTGAGAACGACATTTTCACGAAGTTTAGTTATATGCAACGCAAGTTCATTTGCTGCAGTATTTGGCTGGCAAGCTATGTGTCTGTTTTCCTTAGATAGAATTTCTACCAAAATAAAATCTTAGTTATAATAAGTCCCACAATACAAAACTTCTCAATGTTGGGTAAAATCTTCCTTTTTTTAAATATCCAGAGCGCTACCTTGTAACTCCGTTTTTATTTTCTCTGAATTTTGTGTATTGATGACAAGCTCTCAGTAAAACTTTTCCACCATTTCGTTCGATTATGAACACTAGACTAGAACGGTCCAGCGTGGTGCTCTTCACTCACGGCGGGAAAGATCCGTGAGTGAACGTCCACGAAACGCGAACCTGCGTACCTATGTTAGCGGTGTGAATTCACGGCGCGACTTTGGGCGCGAATGAAAAGCGGGCTTAAGGCCGATCGTAAACTATCATATATTTGTCATAGAAATTTGACGTCAATCTGTATAGTTCTAGGATCACAGTAAAAATTATGCTGTTCTACATATTCACAAGCTGTCCCGGCATTCGTTATATACGCTTGCGCTTTGACCAATTATAATTTCGATTACGGTTGCAGTTGCCTTAATTATCGTCTTTAAGAATTTCCTTAATGTTTTGTATATGTTCCATTTTCTGCGACATAAAAGGGCATTCCATGCATCTATGGTACCAAGTCTCAACACAATTTTGTGTTGTAGGTACTCCCATTTCAATTTTAGCAGCCAAAGACCATAAATGTGGTGATTATTATGGTCCCTTTTTTGTAAGCCTTAAAGGAGGATGGGAAAAATATGTGGAAGCTGGTTTAAATTGCAATAACAATGAGTCAAAAAGAAAGGTTATTTTATGTTTTTGCATATGCACTAGGTCGCATGTTCCTTAGTTCTGTTTTATCTGAGTACCTATATGATAATGAATGATATATTCTCCTCTCTTAGCTCTCGCAGTTGTTTTTTGTATTTCCAGTCAAAATTAACGTCGTTCCGCTTTCAAGGCGCCCCTGAAAATAAAGCATTTCTTATTCGGGTGTCTTTGAATTTTGTTATTTTTTTTAAAAGCGGATTAATGTTGGTTTATGTGGCATTCTGATATTTCGCCTGTTCCACCCTTCTAAAGCGTTGATGTTTCGGCGATGGTCAGCGTTTTCGCAACTTTACTGATAATATCGGCTTCCAGACTATAATCAATTGCTTTTAAAAAAATGCTCTAAATTCTTACATTGTCTTATTTTTCTTCAATTCGTTTTTTTTTTAACCAACAGGTATAAATATGCTGTTGAGGAAGCAATGGAAGAGTTGAACACGAACGAACAATATGTCAATATGGCCAGTGGGTCGTTTTAGGGTTTTGCCCTTTTCCACACCGCTCTATTAAAGTGTAAATACCATACAGCTACCACAGCGTCAGGAAAAAAATCCTCCTAAGGGCAAATGGCAAGTCTTCGAAAATATTTTCTAAATCGTTCCTTAGAAATATTTATAGTATTCGCCATTTAAATTATCGGGCAGAAAGAAAGGCTCTATAAGATGATGGTCACTTATTTTTACCAGTGTTTTGAACCCTTTTCTCTTTTTTTGTTAGGATTACCATCTTCTTTGGAAGCCAAGGAAAGGACATTATGGTAATTGGTTATCCCCTCCTTGTCAAACTTCAGTCATCAGTTCAAAGAATTCGTTTTAAAAATTGCGCGTCCTCATTGTCAGCGTTCAGTATGAACCGACAAAAATTCTGCCTTTTGTGGATCTACTTTTTCTAGTAGATGAACTGGTGTATAGTTTGTGGTGATATTGTTAAGAAGTATGCATGGTAAACCATCCTTTTCACTGGGACATGCCCAGACGTGCAGCAACCAATTAGTTGACGTTGTTGGATCCTCAATAAAGTGACGTTTTATTTTATCTTCGTTCTCTACTTGATTGATGGTAGTTCTAACCATGTACAAAGTTCGTCTCAGGATAGACCTTGAGACTCCATCGAAAATGCTTGAATTCGGCAATCGGCGCCCTAGGTACCGCAAAGCGTATTCATTCCGCTCGGACATATCTTGATACTCCCTGACAAAATCCATAACACATTATATTGTCAGAATATTCTTCATTGGAGTACATTTCTAAGATGTCTAACTAATCTTATGTCTAAAGAAGAACAAAATTCGGTATTCTAGACTACTAGAACTATGAACTATCATGAGAGTTCATGAAAGAAAATCATGGTGATTGAAAAAAAACCCGCAAAATGTTTTTGACATATAATAACTCAGAAAAACCCATGGAATTAATAAGTAGTAGCATAGTAGTAGTAAGTAATAAGTAGTATCCATGGAAAAACCAAATCAATGAAAAAAACTTGTTCAGACAAGTTTATTACATCCAGCCAGGATGTCTGGTTCATGAAACCTAGCCTCGTTGATTTTCTATGCTACTGAAATGTTAAAGCTATTTTAGCATTTTGAATAGCTTAGACGACGTAGATGTTTTTAAGATAATCTGCCGATAAATTTCTTTACAAAATGCCTCTGAAAAAATTACCTTTGCAAAAGTTCAAATTAAAATTTCAGTTGAGAGGGCTATAAAACATTGTTTATTTTATTATTTAATTATTGTTAATTTAAATTAATTATTAAATAAAATTTACAAAAGTTATAGCAAACTTAAGGCTAGAATAATACACATTAAACTAATTAATTAAAAAACCAACTACTTATTAAAAAGTCCACCGCCCAAACATCCCTGTTCGAAAGCGCCCAGATTGCTGGCAGCATTCTTGCGCTGGGTAGCCACGGAACGGAGAGCCGCTGCACCAGGAACGAACCGGAACGCCGGTCGTGTTCACGGTCCATGAGGCGACGAGCCAACTTATTTATAAAACAAACAAGGCGCCTCTGAACTTCACACCCAAAGTTTCGAAGGCCACAGGTTCAAATATGTAGGCATCTAGTGTCGCATATGACAAAGACCAATGGTACTAGCGTCAAGCCATCCGGGCGTTTTCCGTCTGTACGAGTTAGCCCGGGAGGTTTCAGTACGGACGGAACATTGGCTGATGCTAATGTCCTGCGAATAATATCGTTCAGCGCATGATGGCGGGGGAATCTGCCAACGCACCTATGGCAGCTCAGACCATGATAACCCCTCGGGTCGACGACACTGCCCCACAGAAACAGCGATGCTCTTCACAAACTGCACATCCCAAACGCAGAGCAGCCGCCACCCTGAGAGAGTCATCGTCTAAGAGCGTACCCAGCTGTGGAGATGGAAGTGCATGCAACCAAGCACCAGATTCTGGTCTGGAAGACACTTTCAATCAGCCAAGTAGTCCACACCTGAACTCTTTGCAAGACGTCGAAACGTCTTCTCCCCTACGCTGGCATTGGAATCTGGAGCACTCTGACCGGCGCAGGCAGCTGAACACTTCAATAAAGCCTCGTCTTCAAAAGGGAGCCGCAATTGATCGCCATTTATTGACAAAATTTGAGCGACCAACCTTAGCATCCCATGAGACAAAGCAAAGAAAGCGGAGAGCTGTACGTCCTGCACCCGACGTATACCCAGACCACCATAACGCATCGGCAGAGCAGCTTGTGTCCACTGGTTTTCGTCACACGGGTCACATTCAGAATAACCTCTAATATATTCTAGAACATTATTAAATAATTTACAATTTACAAGATATTTCATTACATTTATAACTTTTCCTAATTCAAATGCTACGAACCTGACCCCCTGGTGTAGATTTACTCAGAAGATAATAATTGTTTGATCCAAATATGCTATCATTTTGAATACCTTAGAAAACGTAAATGTTTTTTAGATAATCTGCCGATAAAAACCCTAGGTGACTTTGTTTACAAAATGCCACTGCAAAAAATACCTTTGCTATAATTAAAATTACAGTTGAGAGTGCTACAACTCTCATATTATTTAAAAAAAATCAATTTAGGTATTGTTCTTTTTAATATTTTATTAACGATACGAATAGCATTAAAAGAAACATCCTATTTCTTAAAAATTTAAAAATAAGTTCAATAACTCGGATACCTTTGGATTTTGACCTGGGTACCTGGGGGCTAAAATTAGTGAATGACTCCTACCTCACCTCCTGCAAAGGTCAGGTCTACTTACCAGTAACTCTGTATAGTAGATTAGCTACATATTTTATTTAGTGTCTCTATACTAAAGACATATAAGACAGTGTGATGATGTAATAAACTCTTTGCCCATTTTGAAGATGAACAGCCAAATACATTACAGGAGGAAAACGATCATGAATGGAAAGCACATTAAACGCCAAGCTGCCTCAGAGCTACTTATATACCGACCAGCCTCGTAACTTGTCACCTCATCTAGACTTTTAATGGCAAAAGCTGCTTGATCTTAACCTTTATTGACGTATTTACAAATATACTTAATTAATTTTACGGAATTGCAGAACTCTACATTTATATGAGCTAGGAATGTGCGAGAATGGACTGGATTATAGGGCACTACCCAGCGATTGTCTACTGTCTTCCTCCAATATCTTATATTTTTTAGAGCAGTTGCCACCAACCATACATGGACAGTTCCTGTTTTAAGGTCCGCATGGACCATGCGTCATTTTACTTTTAATAATTTCGTGCAAAGCATCTGGTATCAGGATTTGTTATTTTAACCCAGAGCACTTTGTCAACCGACTCAGTAGGACTCGTTCCTCTAGCCACAAGAGGATATGGACATGAGGAAGACCACGCTTTGGCATTCTATGGTGTAAATATGACATCTAGAAGGACCAAAAATACAGCCTTTAGTAAGCAGTTTCATAATTTGCTTTACTTTCAAATGGAAAATCTGGAAAGCTATTAAATCGTTACTATTGTAAGATGTTTGACCATTTTTTACCATTTTGGATTGCAGGTGAAATTAATAAATAAATCAGGTCGTCCATAGTCGCGTACGTAAGTCATTGCATCCTGTGTGCGCTCGTGCATGTAGCGAGGCCCTCCTGTATAAGAAGATGGCAAAACCACAATTTTTCCAAGCTCTGATGGTTGGCAATCAGCTTTCGACATTGCGTCTTTTAAGTGTACGTACTCTTCACTTCCCAGCTTTTTCTGATTATTTTTTGTTATAAAGTTGAGCCTCTCGGTTTCCACCTTAGCGTACACATCAACTAAAATTTATTAAGAAGATTGCGAAACAGCAATAGATTATCTTCGCCTTTCCTTTCCATAATGCGATAGCTATAAAAATCGGCAGCAGATACAGTTTTATTATTTGGCTGCTTAGTCCTTCCATCGTGCTGAGGAATATTTATACAATATCCATCTTCTCCCCTACTAAATATTAGGGGGTATTGAAGAGCGTCTTAAGCACGGTTCGTCTCACTAATTCGTAACAATTATAAAAGTCCTGACTCTCCTGACCAACAACAAGAATTACTACCTCATTAGCCGTCGGAGCATTGAACCAACCTGAATGCTCACTTGGAGGCTTTTTATAAGCGTTCATTATAATTTGAAAGTCATTCTGATCTTCAGGGACAGAATCAATGGCAGCTTTGAAATCTTTAATGTACCTGTTATTTTCATGAAACATTTTTTGAAGCTCACTAACCAATTCTGGTTTGACATCTTTATAGTAGATACCAAATTAGAGATTGGGACTCAATAGAAGAAATGATCGATTCGGTTGTATCATTGTTATCATTGGTTGACTCGGATAACGGTATCAAGACATTAAAGTGTCCGGCTTTATAATCACCTAAAACCGTATTCGTTTTATACCCTGCAGTAGTTCGCCGAAAGAAACAAGCAGATTTCCACTTTGAAAAACCTGAAACACAAATGGGAAAATTTCACCTACCGCCATGAGTCACAGGTGCCCTAAACATACTTGGCTGCATTATTTAGGGGAATACTGTTTGACATTTTTGATATTTGCCTTAGTTTAGAAGATATTAATTTTTTTCTCGGGTGGCGCTACTTTAGCTGTGCTATTCCACTTAAGAAAGGTATAAAAAGTTTCAATTAAATTATATTAGTTTTTTTGCATAAAAAACTGCTTTTTGTCAGGATGATTACGAAAAAATAATCGTTATATCAAATTATCCGGGTTTTCGCAAAATTTTCAAACCTTCCTACGACACAAACTTTGTGTTGATTAATTAATATATGACATAATATTTTTTATTTATTTATTTATTTACAATATTTACAAATGCCTTAACAGTATTAAACCAATGCGACACCTATAATAATTTAACAAATGATGTTTTATTTATATTTTATACAAACTACGTTCGTACCTATATATTTCACTGGATAGCAGAGTAACCGCATCGCAGTTCTGTTAAACTCTACTTCGTGCAATATAGAATATCTATTTCCTCTGAAATTGCATTAAGTAGACGGTGTTCACCAGTGGTGCGTTGTATAGTAGACCCGTCCGCGACTGAGGTAGTGCAAACATCTGATTTTTCCGCCTGCGAAGGAAATTCTTAGGAATTTTTAATTTTAAGGCTTCCAAAATATTAGGGTTACATTCTAATCCTCTGAACACTTTCACTAGATAAAGTAACAATGACATGTCTCTCCTGACTTCCAGCTTAGTGTATATATAATAGGCATTTAGTATGCAGTGCTTCCAAGTGGAAATAATACATGCTAAATAATTAATTCCTTAATAGGATAATTAATACCTACATGCTACACCCACTGTTTTGTTTATTGATAACTCCATGAATATTCATTTTAATAAGAGAAAGTTAAGGTATAAGGGTAGTTCGCCGAAATTGATGAAAATTTCCTAATTTCCATGGACTGTTTTTTTCTTTGGATTTTTCTAATTTTGACTACTAAGAAAAATAATTAAAAAAAAAACAAATATTTACGTGTTATAGGGGTTTCTATATTGCGCTTAGAGATATGATGTCCGGAAATTTTAAGGGACCACGGAAATTAGCTCCGACCCACGGAAATTATATTTTTAAATCAAGGAAATTAGAAACAGTATGAAATTATTCTTTGTATTCATACTAAAAAAAAATTTTTAATGATATAATTTAATAACAAAAGTCACAGAAATTTATGAAACGTATTTTTATAAATTGTTAACTAAATACTTCTCAAGATATATTGCTATGATGATTGAAATTTAATATTATATTTTTTGTAAATATAGTCCTTTTCTTTAAAAAAAAATTGGAAACGTATTTGTTTTTGGTATAAATAATATAAATTGACTATAGAAAGACTACAATCATCGAAAATCAAAATGTTTAATAAAAATAGCATTCGTCAGGCAAGACATCTTTTTTTTTTATTGATTTTGGCGAATCACCCATAACCCAGTGGCGGCGAGCTAAGATTAAGTATTCGTGGATATAGATATCCCTATTTAAATCTTATGCATGAATTTATTTTCAAATTTTCTTTATTGAATGCTCGAAAAAGTTTTAGTTGATTAAGTTCTTATCGAAGTGCGCGACTATGCCCGCATATAAGAGTGACTTTTCCATATTTTCTCACCGTTAAAACCTTTCCTGAACTACAATAAACATTTCAAAACCAAAATCAGCAAAATTGGCCCAGCCCTTATCGAGTTTTAGCGAGACAAATGAACAGCAATAGATTTTTATTTAAGTAAAAATCTATTACACAAGAGAATTCGTCATGTAGCGATCAGCTGGTATCGAGAACCTTTCAGGCAATCTTTCAGCGGTGCCATAGAGGCAAGAGGGGTAGGAAGAGCAAAGGGGGTGACCGTGAATGAGAGGGTGAATCGATCGCGACGCGAGCCACGATTGTCGAAAAATGCGGGACGGGACGGTTTTGGCGAGGTTTTGCTAAATGTTTATGTGGTAAAAAGTGGGAATCTTGACTAAGTGTTTTCAAATACTTAGTTTATTTAGTTTATTTTTTTATATTTTACTAGTCGACACGGCGAACTTCGTACTACCTAACCTATTAGTATTTTGTACAATTTGTATTAAACTTATAAAACTTCCTCTTGAATCAATCTATCTAATAAAAAAAACCGCATCAAAATCCGTTGCGTTGTGCTAAAGATTTAAGCATACATAGGGTCAGACGCGGGAAGCGACTTTATTTTATACTATCAAAAAAATTGATGATGTTATTCACATATACCGCAAAAATTTTATGAGACTTTGCACGAATATTTTTCTTTCGTCGTGATTAGATTGCAAGTTAGAGGACAGAATAGCAACGCAAAAATACTAATAAAAACTCATGCTGTTCGCTCCTGCGATTATAACACATTACGTTTATAATATGAACTAATATTACTAGGAACTTTCTCGGTATCGAGTATTGCAATCAAATTCTAAAAAACTAATTTTTAATTTCTGATAATTACAAGCGCTGAAACGATATTGTAAGCTAAAACTCGGAGTTTAAAAATATTTATAAACAACTCTTTTCGTTGTTTTGCAATTCAAGACGTCGAGAAGACTTTGAGGAATTTCCAACAGTATTTTTTAACAGAAAATAAGTTTTAAATGAGAAAAGGCTTAGTAAGAAGTAGTTAAATTACTTAGTCTTAGTGGCTTGTAGCTAGCTTGTTAAGTGAAATTTAATATAAACGCAAAGCAGCTAACGGGCCGAAGCAAGTTGGCAATTAGCGAAGTTCACGCCCACATATTACTTAGGTAATGCATTAAGGCTGAGTGTTTAATAATCCTATAAAACTTCCATTGCTGATTTACAGACATTGTACAGGCTAAATCGGTTGCATAGAGATTTGAAATTTATAATAATCCTGAAGCCATTGCCAAAGGCACATTGAGCCAAGCACATTTCGATTCATAACAGTTTTATTTATCAAAAAAAATCTAAGGCCGTGCCATTTAATTTAGAGAGCAGTTTTAATTTTTATCCACTAAGAAATTCCCAAAAATAACTATGCGAAAATGGAAGGCTTCCGTATGTAGGTACTAAAAACGTTAGTTAATATAATTATTTTATTCCCTGACGGCTGAATACAGGCGAAAAGCGGACATTTGGGTCGCCCACTGCCAACACGTTCGCTTGACTACGCCAAGAATATAATATTTGTCTAATACTAGAACAGAATATCTAATTCTATACAAATATTTTTGGTCATCGCCAAATGAAGCACATTTGGCTTGACTGACTGTGACTTCAGTCGTCCGAGTTAGTTTCCCAGCGCGGGCAAACCGAACGTTGGTATGATGGATATCGACGTTCTTTCCAGCGTCTGGGTGTGTTCGTGTCCTTTCAAGTTATGTAAGAAAAATAGTTTTTTTCGGAGATAAAAGTTATTAATAACAATCGTGAGCGATGCAATTGATGCAGCCCAGTCCTTTTAGAGGCGTGCGAGGGGGGGGACGAACCCAACTCGTAGAGTGCATGCACCCAGCGGAAACACCCATAAGGTGAATAAAACTATTGTAAAATGGATGAAATGAAATGGATAATGGAGGTGAAATAATTAACATCCCGGTTACTGGTGCTATGTAGTGAAATACCAGTAAGGCTTGGTGGTTCAAAAATTTGTGTTTTTGAGATTTTTTTAAACAATCTGAGACATACAAAATTGATGTCTTCATTCTGAAAAAAATATATGTGTTAGTTAAGGATCTAATCTAGTCATCATACTAAAGGGAAACAGGATCTAATTAATTTTAGTTGATAGAAAAAAATCTCAAAGTTACCCCTTTTTGTTCCGTTTTTTCCATTTTATTTTTAAACCGCTGATTGTTTTTATTTGATTTTTGGAATGAAAATTGCTGACCTTAAATTTTAGACATACTACTATAGTAAGAATTTTTAAGTTTAACGAAAAGACAAAAAACCAGCAAAAACTAAAAAAAAACATCGTTTTCGCGCGGTCCGATGCCATGCCGCGCCGCTCCCTACCCCGTCAGTACCCTTGTGGCCACGGCCGAGGCCGGTTCTGTGTCAAATTTTTGTTTTCGCGCTCTCGTATTTCGTTTTATTTTTATTCAAATGTAAACAAGTTTTGACAACAGATGTCAAAACAATGAACCATAACATCTGATTAGGATCTATATGAAGCTGAAAAAAAACAATTTTGATACCGATATTACATTTAAAAAACCGTCGCATTACAAACTTACCTTTTTTATTTTCACAGACAAAACTTAAATCGTAGGGATGATAGAACAATAGCTGCTGACGAAAACTTGGTTGTTTAACTGTAGCAGCGAGCGGTCTCAGATCAGACAGTGATATTATAATATTATATAAACATACATAGACCTAAATATTTTACACAAGTTATTTTGCGTATAGTGCTTGATAGCTCAGACTTGCCTTTGGAAAGTTTAATAGCTCGAATTTCTGCCATCTTGGTTTCAAAATATTGGTAGGTATGTCATTTTCGTTATCAGCGAACCCGGAAATCTACTTATTAAATAATTTTTCTCGTAAAAAACCTATATACTTACAATGCAATATACGCGCTACCGCATCCAGTGTGCCCGCCAGTTTGAGAATTAAACAATAGATAATAGAGGTACACAACAATTTTATTTAATCCAACAGTACACGCAAAATCATACCTACAATATAATTAAAAACAAAAAACATAGTTTACCTTCAGTTTACATATTTAACTAAAATAAAATAACATGTATGTAATGTAAATGTGCATGGCGTGCCAGAGAAGAGGCCTATGTCCAGCAGTGGGCTCTTACAAGCTGATGATGATGATGATGAATGTATTGTCAAGCCTTTTTTTCTGGCTTACTCCGCACTTTAGGTATAAACCTGCAAGTACGTGCGGCGGCAATACGGAAGCGCAGCGTTCTACTTTGTCTATGCCTAAATACAGAATGTCAAATCAGAAGAAACCCAAGTTTCTTAAAATTAAAAAAATATTTAAAAAAATATATTAAGTACATTTTCAGAAATAATTAAATTGTGTACTTCTTACAATATTAATTTATTTTTTGAAAATAACACCATCTTAATGTGATCCGTTACAATAATTGTAATTATTAGAGGTACAATTGCGGCACTCATGCAAACGAACGTCTAAAAACTTTTTTATCAAAAAATTAAACCGCCGAAAAAAAAACCGAAATGCATAAAATAACAATATAATTAATAAGTTCTTAAAGATATGTAGGGTATACCAAGTAATTTTAAGTCGGATATCCGATTCGGATATTTTCTTTTTGATCAATAATTGTCTTCGGATTAGTTTTTATTTTATTAGACTTTAGTCTAAAGACCCTCTAAGAAAACCCTTTAAGAAAAAGTCCTTTGAAGTCAGATCTGGTGGTGGCCAGGGAATGACGACTACTCTTAGAGAAATAAATTACGGACGATAGGGAAAGTGGTTTAAGAGATGTATCTATTTCCCGCATTTATAGGTATGTAAACATAGTAAATTGAGCAAAAAGTTATCAACTCAAACTATATAGTAATTTGTATGTAATGTTTTTTGAGTCAAAAAATCAAATTAAAACAATCAGTAGTGTATTTCTAATGGAAAAAAACACTACAAAAAGGGTTTACTTTGTTTTATTTCTACAGAGTGAAATTCATTAGATCTTGTTACTTTTTAATAACTTGTCTAAACTAAATCCTACATCTATATTTTTCAGAATTAAGAAATCTGTTTTATATTTCTCAGATGGTTTAAAAAAAAACTCGTTATTACAAATACCTTACCTAAACGCAAATTCTTGTTAGCTGAAACGAAAATCGGAAAGAAAAATTGTGCGGTAGGTATAAACATCTCGATTTAACTTCGGCTTGTATGAAAAGTAATAAAATTTAAAACTGCCGCGACATTTCGCATTTCGACGCGCGCATGTCACAGCTGCGAGGGTGGGGGACCCTCATACCTAATTAGGTAAGAAGCTTCAAACTACAGGTCCTCAACAAAATAATTATTATTTGCAGCATCTTAGCGTCCAACTAATATTTTTAATCAAAACTTATTTCAGAAAACCTTAGTACCTACCAGGTTACATTATCGTAGGTAGTCATTCTCGTGTTGAGCGCTTTGCCTCTTCGAATATTCTCGAAGCTGTATACTTACTTGGTTTGAGGATTCCGTTTCAATTGAAATGAAATCGACTAGGGAATCTAACACCTCTAGAGAGTGTTAGCTGTGTATTATTAACTATGTACCTTTATATCCATGTATTGATTGCCAATACATAAAGGTCTGTAACTGAAATATAACACACTAGGGCTGCCTGCCCCGCGGTTTCCACCGCGCAGTTTTTTTTTTTGATTTGGTTTTTCTTCTCAAAATGTGCAAAAATATCAAGTGGCAATTGCGATTGACAATTCTTCAAAAAAGTAATTTAAAATGTGTTTTATTTTTACGAGCTTTCCCGGCTTACTTCGTTACGCCATAGAATATAAGATACTACCAATGACTTGGCTCTATAGACTATGTTCTTTTGACTACCCAGAATGCGCGAATAAAGAAACAAACAACAACAACAAACCACCTGTCAAAATATGTAAACAACGGAAAAAATATTGCACCTTGGGTTGCATTATTTGAGTTTAGGTAAGGATCCCTAATTTTTTTGAAAATCTAATATAGCCTATGACACTCGGGGTTAATTAGCTTCTTATCAGTAAAATAATTTTTCAAATCGGTTCAGTATTTCTGGGGCCTATTCGTTACAAACAAACAAACAAATCTTTCCTCTTTATAATATTGGTATAGATTAGAAGTCGAGATTGTTTTTAGCAAAAAACCATGATCCGGGTTAGTTTGCCTGCTTCCTCAGAGCAATAATCAGCCAAAATCAAATTATGATATTCAATTGGCACTTCGATTTCTTCACAATCCCGAAATACAGTTTTAGAAACTTGTGCTGACTTGTTTCGACCATGCACGAATATGTCTTTTATTTTTGTTTTTGTGACTTTTGTATTAAGGTCGTCATAGTATTCCTAATGGTTATTTAATCATTTACAGTGTCGTAGGTAATGCTCCATAATATTTTTTTACTCAATGACCACCAGTAAAAAGAAGGTTTTTTCTTGTAATATTAATTTATTCGGAAATATGTCTATATTGATTGTTTCATTCATATCCAATTTAAATATTAACAAATCATTTATTGTTTAAGTGATTGCAAGTTTTCCATTTCAACGGATATCATTAGTGATTTTTGGGCAGTTTTCATTAAAATCAATTCATCTAAAATTCATCAATTCATTTAAAAAAAGGGTTTCATACGTTAAGACATTATTTAATGGAAAGAACGTTTTGCGTAGATTTATTTCTAATTAATACATTTTTTAATAAGGTAAGTTTCCATTATCTGCTTCTGATTCTACCTCGTAGATTTTATGATGTCTGCAATCACAAGTTAATTATAATAACTTAAAAATCGATGCCGATGATGGGCTTTGTGACGTCAGCAACGACAAATGACCACTTGAAATCTCGCCGGAGTCCGAGGTTGCGGATTATGTAAGTTCGAGGTTGCCATAGGTGGGGCGAGTAGTTCCATTGGCGGCAAACAGCTCGTATTTGCTCTTTGGACGCTGAGGCTTTATCAATGAGCGCGGGTAGTGTTTCGATAAGGAATTCTGTCTTAGTGGCTTTTGTCTGTGACGAATAAGCGGCCATTGCATGAGTGGCAGTCAGTCGCCGCCGTCAGCCAACACTAGGCTGCCGTTGGAGTTTTCCGGGTATTTGCAAGGTGTCGTGCATCTCAAGGCTTTATCTCCGAAGTTCTGGTGGTACCAGCATATTTATGTTAATATCGGTAATTATGCATAATTACTGACGTACGCGGTAAATGTGATAAATTATTCACATTGACCGGTAATTATGCATAATTTTCATACAACAGAGGTAAATGTTGACAAAAGCTTTTAATAATCAAAATAAAAAAATTAAAAAACCTCCCGACCGGGTCAGATACCCTCATTAACTAAACTAAAACTAGAGCTGATCATTTTCAAAAGGTCATGGTTACCTTACCATTAACTTTCAATATAATTGAAGTAACGCGTTGAAAAATTTAAAATCGTTAGGACATCTGGAAGGTAGTTAGGTCCCCATCCACTCAGCCGTTTGAAGAAGATCAGCCCTTAAATAGTGGATGAGTGGATCTATCTTCCTTTCAGATGTCCAATTGATTTTAAAATTTTCACCATGTTACTTCAATAATATTGAAAGAATATGGTAAGGTAACCATGATCTGATCAGTCGTTTCAAGATGATCAGCTCTGAAATAGTGGATGAGAGGCTCTAACTACCTACTATATCCTTCTTGTGTGCTTATTGAATAAAAATAAAAACATTTTACAATTTTCCAATTTAATATAATTAACAAATATTCAGTAAAAAATTAAAAAAACTAAAACAATGAAAATAAGTGAAACAATAACAATAAAATAAGTAGCTCAGCTTTATAAAAAAAAATGAACCTCAGACCCACTCAGACCCCTCATCAACTAATAATATATATTCTGGTGGTACCAGCATATATATATGATTCGGTCTTGGCTATCTGTGGAGTGCGACCGGTATCGAGATGACCTTGATCTGTCTCTTCTCGACCTATGCTGATCTTGACCTCTGGCAACCATGCCAGTCAGTGATGCAACCTGCTTTGTGAGTGCTGCGATTTGTATTGCCACTGTATCATTGAATGCAGCTTGTGGATACAGGGGTGGTGGTGCCGATGTTGAAGCAGCAGCCACGACTTTTGCGACATGTGTAGCTGGTGACTACTTCTAAGTTTTTAGGATCAAGTTCCAACTCTAAAATTGGTCAGTCTTTAACCCATATTTAATTGATCAACAATTTCAAAGTGTTGAACCCCTTTCTTGAGCAGCTGTAAAACAAAAAAATGACAAGTCCCACCTCCGTACTCAATTACGTATTAATCAATTCAATCTCAATTAGAACCGTGATTACAAAGGTCTTCGATCATTTGCTCATAAAAACTCAATTTTTTTTTTTGACTTTTTTCAGTTAAGTAATGATAAATAAAACACATTTTAAATTACTTTTTTTAAAGAATTGTCAATCGCCATTGACAACTTGATGTTTTTGAACATTTTGAGAAGAAAAATCTTAAGTGTTTTGTATAGGACCCCCCTTCCCTATGGGTTGCCCTGCCAAATTTTTGCCGTTGAGTGTATGATAATTTTAATGGAAAGTTCAATAAAATATTGATTTCAAGTAATCGAACTATTGTTGTGGAATTAAAAGGATGTCAAAGGATCAAAGGTATTGAAAATTCCCGGGATCCTGGAAATCCCGGGTTTTTTTTTCCGTTTCCCGGGAAATGAAGTAAGCCGGTAAATTGGACACCCTAATGTCAACCTAACCTCTAGCATGCATCAAAATACCATTAACCATTCACGGGTTCATGGTGCCCTGGTAGTTTATTTATAAAATAATAAACAGCGAATAAAAACACAGTGGATATGTCACCGGAAAATAACAAAAACCGTAAATTTATAAATTTTCTAGGAAATTTATAAACTTTCGTAGGATTCTAAACGAGAGATAAATTGTATTATTTTACGGCTACATATTCGTAAGTTGATAAACTTACTAAACTCACTCGTAAAATAATAAGTAACCAATCACCAAACGCCATGTATAATGTATTGAAATTTACCACAGAGCTACGAAAGTTTTATGGTAGCCATGACCAAAATGTTTTATTTTTGTAGAGTGAAATAGGGAACCCCCTACTAAATACAAGGTTACTTTTTGTATTATATCTGTCACCGTTATATTGCGAAATACGTTAATGTGCACTTTACCGGGCAATGTGCACATTAACTGTTTAGGTCAGTTAATGTGCGAAATTTTATGTGAAATATGGGGTATCCACACTTTACCTAGTTAATGTGCGTATTACCGGATGTCTCGCGGATTAAGTGCGGAAAACAGAAGACTCCGACCGAAAATTCAAATCTAGGGCAAAATTGTAGGTTAGGTTAGGTTTGGCTTGTGATCATTAACCAGCGTAGCGAGCGAAGCGAGCGGAGCTTGGTTTACCTGTGTTAAACTGAAATCTAAGTCAAAATTTTTTTAGCCTAACTTAGTCGTTATTCTGTAGATTACCTAGGGATTTTGCAAATTACCTAGTTAATGTTGAGAACAAAATTTTATTTCGTACTCTAACAGATTCAGCCAGTAAGTGCACTTTTACTGAATTTCGCAAATTTGCGGTAACACTTAACCTATTAACCTACCTAGTTTTTAGTACCAGTAAAAATTCTTTTAGTGTAATCGAATTGTTTGGCAAGTCTGATTGTACGTAAGTCTATGGACGCAAGCATTTTCACTGTCAACATCGACCAATCAGAGAGCAGTGTGTTATTTTCCGTATTTCAAAAAGCGTAAAATTAAAAGCTCTTCTGTGATTGGTCGATCCGTTTAGAATCTTACGAATTGATTTCCGTTAGTTTATATATTTACTAAGACGCGCCGAAAATTTATAAATTTGCAAAAAAGTGGGCGTAAAATAATTCAATTTATCTCTCGTTTAGAATCCTACGAAGGTTTATAAATTTCCTAGGAAATTTATAAACTTGCGAATCTTATTATTTTCCGGTGACAGATACATTATGCTTTAGTAGATTGTATTACAAGGGAGCAAAGTAATTTACGGGGAGGCCGCTTAATTGAATCCAGAGCGAAGGCGGGATTCTAAAGTGTAATTCCGAGCCTAGAGTGGGATTCTTTAGTAGAATCCCGAACGTAGCGAGGGATTCAAATATATTTGCTTCCGTGTGTTTCACTTTGCTTTTCATCATCCACTATGAGAAAATTATACTTATATTATTATTAATAAAATGAGGAATAACAACTCAATTGAAATTAAATGGTATTTAATAAGAAAACCACTTAAATCTTATATTTACATTCTAGAAAATTTCGGGGTTATATAATCCATCACATTTCTTGCGGCATTTCTACTAGGTATTTTTAGGACTTAATTCTTACTTTCACTGTTACTTGACTTGAATAACTCATTGTTCAAAGCAAAAACATGAATTTCTAACAATTCGTGAATTTTTTTCGTGAATTCGTGGTTATTTAATTATTTACAATGACATACATAATATTTTTGTACTCAATGACAACCAGTAAAAAGAAGGTTTTTTCTTGTAATATTAATTTATTTGGAAATATGGCTATATTGATTGTCTCATTCATATCCAATTTAAATATTAATAAATCATTTCTTGTATAATTGATTACAAGTTTTCCATTGCAACGGATCTCATTAGTGATTTTTATTTTTTATCTCATTAATATTGGTATAGATTAGAAGTCGAGATTGTTTTTAGCAAAAAACCATGATCCGGGTTGGTTTGCCTGCTTCCTCAGAGCAATAATCAGCCAAAATCAAATTATGATATTCAATTGGCACTTCGATTTCTTCACAATCCCGAAATACAGTTTTAGAAACTTGTGCTGACTTGTTTCGAGCATTTTGAAGAAAATTACAAAATATATGTAGGTACCATGCACAACATGTCTTTTATTTTTGTTTTTGTGACTTTTGTATCAAGGTCGTCATAGCATTCCCAATGGTTATTTAATCATTTACAGTGATGTACGTAAATCTCCATATTATTTTTGTACTCAATTACAACCAGTAAAAAGAAGGTTTTTTCTTGTAATATTAATTTATTCGGAAATATGTCTATATTGATTGTCTCATTCATATCCAATTTAAATATTAATAAATCATTTATTGTATAAGTGATTACAAGTTTTCATTGCAACAGATATCATTAGTGATTTTTGGGCAGTTTTCATTAAAATCAATTCATTTAAAAAAAGGGTTTCATACTATATGACATTATATATTGGAAAGTACTTTTTGCGTAGATTTATTTCTAAGTAATAAATTTAATAATAAGGTGAGTTTCCGTTAAATGCTTTGACTGATTCTACCTCGTAAATTTTATGATGTCTGCAATCAACAAGTAAATTATAAAAACTTAAAAATCGATGCCGATGTTGGGCTTTGTGACGTCAGCAACGACAAATGACCACTTGAAATCTCGCCGGAGTCCGAGGTTGCGGGTAAGTTCGAAGTTGCCATAGGTGGGGATAGTAGTTCCATTGGCGGCAAACAGCTCGTATTTGCTCTTTGGACGCTGAGGCTTTATCGTCTTAGTGGCTTTGTCTGTGACGAATAAGCGGCCATTGCATGAGTGGCAGTCAGTCGCCGCCGTCAGCCAACATTAGCCTGCCTTTGGAGTTTTCCGGGTATTTGCAAGGTGCATCTCGCGGCTTTATCTCCGAAGTTCTGGTGGTACCAGCATATATATATGATTCGGTCTTGGCTATCTCTGGAGTGCGACCAGTATCGAGATGACCTTGATCTGTCTCTTCTCGACCTATGCTGAGCTTGACCTCTGGCAACCATGCCAGTCAGTGATGCAACCTGCTTTGTGAGTGCTGCGATTTGTATTGCCACTGTATCATTGAATGCAGCTTGTGGATACAGGGGTGGTGGTGCCGATGTTGAAGCAGCAGCCACGACTTTTGCTACATGTGTAGCTGGTGACTACTTCTAAGTTTTTAGGATCAAGTTCCAACTCTAAAATTGGTCAGTCTTTATCCCATACTTATTGATCAACAATTTCAGAGTGTTGAACCCCTTTCTTGAGCAGCTGTAAAACAAAAAAATTACAATTCCCAACTCCGTACTCAATTACGTATTAATCAATTCAATCTCAATTAGAACCGTGATTACAAAGTTCTTCGATCATTTGCTCATAAAAACTCTTTTTTTTTTGAATTTTTTCAGTTAATGAAAAATAAAACAAGAATGAAATGAAAGTTCAGTAAAATATTGATTTCAAGTAATCGAACTATTGTTGTGGAATTAACAGGAGGTCAAAGTATCAAAGGTTTTGAAAATTCCCGGGATCCCGGAAATCCCGGGTTTTTTTTCCGTTTTCCGGGAAATGAAATAGGCCGGGAAATTGGAGACCCTAATGTCAACCTAACCTCTAGCATGCATCAAAATACCATTAACCCTTCACGGGTTCATGGTGCCCTGGTAGTTTATTTATAAAATAATAAACAGCGAATAAAATCACAGTGGATACATATACTTTAGTAGATTTAGATTTAGATTATATTACAAGGGAGCAAAGTAATTAACGGGGAAGGCGCTTAATTGAATCCAGAGCGAAGGCGGGATTCTAAAGTGTAATTCCGAGCCTAGAGTGGGATTCTATATTAGAATCCCGAACGTAGCGAGGGATTCAAATATATTTGCTTCCGTGTGTTTCACTCTGCTTTTCATCATCCACTATGAGAAAATTATACTTATATTATTATTAATAAAATGAGGAATAACAACTCAATTGAAATTAAATGGTATTTAATAAGAAAACCACTTAATTCTTATATTTACATTCTAGAAAATTTCGGGGTTATACAATCCATCACATTTCTTGCGGCATTTCTTCTAGGTATTTTTAGGACTTAATTCTTACTTTCACTGTAACTTGACTTGAAGAACTCATTGTACAAAACAAAAACATGAATTTCTAACAATTCGTGAATTTTTTTCGTGAATTCGTGGTTATTTAATCATTTACAGTGACATACGTATGTTCCATAATATTTTTGTACTCAATGACAACCAGTAAAAAGAAGGTTTTTTCTTGTAATATTAATTTATTCGGAAATATGTCTATATTGATTGTCTCATTCATATCCAATTTAAATATTCCATTGTGGAAGTTTCAATTTTATCATATTGAATAAAATGGTATAACTTTTTTCAGTTCGATTCGACATAAGTGCGAAGATTAAAGGCCTAACTTTTACTGTTTCCATTCCACTTCCTATGTCGCCGTGAATATTATATACTTGTGAAAAGGGTTTTGGGCAGTAAAAAGTGCCATCAAAAAAGTATTCCTTTATATTCGGAATTAGAAGTCGAGATTGTTTTTAGCAAAAATCCATGATCCGGGTTGGTTTGCCTGCTTCCTCATAGCAATAATCAGCCAAAATCAAATTATGATATTCAATTGGCACTTCGATTTCTTCACAATCCCGAAATACAGTTTTAGAAACTTGTGCTGACTTGTTTCGAGCATTTTGAAGAAAATCACAAAATATATGTACCATGCACGAATATGTCTTTTATTTTTGTTTTTGTGACTTTTGTATTAAGGTCGTCATAGCATTCCCAATGGTTATTTAATCATTTACAGTGACATAATTAATGCTCCATAATATTTTTGTACTCAATGACAACCAGTAAAAAGAAGGTTTTTTCTTGTAATATTAATTTATTCGGAAATATGTCTATATTAATTGTCTCATTCATATCCAATTTAAATATTAATAAATCATTTCTTGTATAATTGATTACAAGTTTTCCATTGCAACGGATCTCATTAGTGATTTTTATTTTTTATCTCATTAATATTGGTATAGATTAGAAGTCGAGATTGTTTTTAGCAAAAAACCAAGATCTGGGTTGGTTTGCCTGCTTCCTCAGAGCAATAATCAGCCAAAATCAAATTATGATATTCAATTGGCACTTCGATTTCTTCACAATCCCGAAAAACAGTTTTAGAAACTTGTGCTGACTTGTTTCGAGCATTTTGAAGAAAATTACAAAATATATGTAGGTACCATGCACAGCATGTTTTTTATTTTGGTTTTTGTGACTTTTGTATTAAGGTCGTCATAGCATTCCCAATGGTTATTTAATCATTTACAGTGATGTACGTAATTCTCCATAATATTTTTGTACTCAATGACAACCAGTAAAAAGAAGGTTTTTTCTTGTATTATTAATTTATTCGGAAATATGTCTGTATTGATTGTCTCATTCATATCCAATTTAAATATTAACAAATCATTTATTGTATATGTGATTACAAGTTTTCCATTGCAACGGATATCATTAGTGATTTTTGGGCAGTTTTCATTAAAATCAATTCATCAATTCATTTAAAAAAAGGGTTTCATACTATAAGACATTATATATTGGAAAGTACTTTTTGCGTAGATTTATTTCTAAGTAATAAATTTAATAATAAGGTGAGTTTCCGTTAAATGCTTTGACTGATTCTACCTCGTAAATTTTATGATGTCTGCAATCAACAAGTAAATTATAAAAACTTAAAAATCGATGCCGATGTTGGGCTTTGTGACGTCTGCAACGACAAATGACCACTTGAAATCTCGCCGGAGTCCGAGGTTGCGGGTAAGTTCGAGGTTGCCATAGGTGGGGATAGTAGTTCCATTGGCGGCAAACAGCTCGTATTTGCTCTTTGGACGCTGAGGCTTTATCGTCTTAGTGGCTTTGTCTGTGACGAATAAGCGGCCATTGCATGAGTGGCAGTCAGTCGCCGCCGTGAGCCAACATTAGCCTGCCTTTGGAGTTTTCTGGGTATTTGCAAGGTGCATCTCCGGCTTTATCTCCGAAGTTCTGGTGGTACCAGCATATATATATGATTCGGTCTTGGCTATCTCTGGAGTGCGACCAGTATCGAGATGACCTTGATCTGTCTCTTCTCGACCTATGCTGATCTTGACCTCTGGCAACCATGCCAGTCAGTGATGCAACCTGTTTTGTGAGTGTTGCGATTTGTATTGCCACTGTATCATTGAATGCAGCTTGTGGATACAGGGGTGGTGGTGCCGATGTTGAAGCAGCAGCCACGACTTTTGCGACATGTGTACCTGGTGAGCATATGGCGATTACTTAATCTGCTAACTCTACAAGCTTGTCCAGAGGCATATCTGCGTTCGAGGCAACTATTGCCTCAAATCCCTGTGAAAGCCTGCTGGCCCAGATCGTCCTTATGACGTCCAGAGGTAATTAGGTCCAGCAAGATGTCGTAGGTGGCGCATAAATTGAGAAGGCTTTCTATTGCCAAGTAAAATTTTTGCATTTTTCATTACAGCCTGGTTTCACGTCATATTCACTTCTCTTAGGCGTTTTCTTTTCAGTCATTCGTATGTTTAAAGCTCGTTTTAATTTTTTTCCGTTTTTTCTTTGGTTCGGAAGTCTGGGGCTGGGGTGCAGTTGCTAAGGTGGTAGTCTGTGTTTCTGTTATGGCTGGATTACCTTAATTTTAAGAACAATTCTCTACGATTAGGATTGAAGTTTCATCAGCGGAAATTTTCCGTTTAGAAATTATTTTGTCGGTTTTTTTTTTGACACGAGTCAACAGTATGACGTCCCGTTTGTTTTTAATAAGCCGGTTTGTAAAAAGCATGGTCCTGTTTTCACGACATTGTGGGATGTAGAAGCCAAAAACACTATTTACACCTTGAATTACGCCTTTTATTATATTTTACATATTAACAACACTCTGAATAAAAAAAACTCAACTTCTTAAAAGTAAACTCCATCGTCGTTCGACATCTTTTTTCTACTTCTTCTAATTACAAACTACTCAACTAGACAGGAGTCAGCTCGCCGTCAAGTCTATGCTTGGCATAGACATAGCTATCCAGCCTATACCTACTTCCCACATGGCCATCCTACTACTCGTCCGCCTCGGACGAGTCAACTGAACTCCCCATTACAACCTATGTTTTCATAACGTCTCTACCTGGTGGTGGTCTTCGGTCTCCGTCCTAACAATTTCCTTACTTCATTACTTACCTCTAAACCTATCCTAAAAACTAACCTACTACTTCTTCATATCTCACTATTTTAACTCTCTTGTCACGTTCAAACTGAATTTTCTAAATTGCTACCAAATCCCCTATCTTGAACTTAGTGCCTTGCTTTCGTCCTCTATTATTCTGGCGAAAGTATTCATTTTCAATAAAGTTTTAATGAATTCGCGTATGTAAAAAACCATCTCCCACATTGTAATACAACGTTTTTGGAAGACAGACCTTCTGATTTTGTGTCTTAGGACATAACTTGATTTTTAGGCTTTATGTCCTAAGCGTAGTATTTTGATAAAGCCCGCTATTAGCTCATGATATTTTGAAGATAAAAAAAAAAACAATGAAACTATAATAAGTACATCCAATTATACATATTATTTAATTTAGATAAGTAATTATTTACATGGTTAGATAAATCAAAATATAAAAAAAATTACATTCCAAATTTTGGCAGAGGCGCCAACACTTTGTACTTGTGTAGTTAATTTACTAACCTAATTATATTTTAAACAAATTTGTGTTAATTTAAATAATAATCGCGCTGTTGTTTATGTCTATTATACGTTATTGGAAATAAGTAAATGTAATTAATACCTAATTTAATCAAATGCAAAAATAAAACTTGGCAAAGTTCGTAAATAAATAATAATCAATCGAGACGGCTACGAGTCTGCGAGACGCTACGCCCCGTAGTTGCGGTGGGCAACGTTCGGAGAATCTAGGTGTCGCCAAGGAAAGGTCATTCACCTCTGGATTTATTCATTCTGGGCACTATTCTACAAAACTTATACAAATTTCAAAAACAATTTAAATTAAAAAATTGTCTTGTAAATATGTTTATCATACTATCAAGATATAACTATAATGAAAGACTGCTCGCTGCTACTGATAAACAACCTTTTTTTCGTCAGTAGCTCTGCTATTGTTGTATATTTACAGTACATTTGGAAATAGCTAGGTATAATGTGAAGGATGAAGGATCAGCTTCAGGTCCCTGATCGGAGGCAGGTAATGAACGACATTGAGCTTGAGTCAATTAATGTTATAATGAACTTGTCTGCAATGGTAATGTAAGGATGATCACTTTAGTTGTTCTATATTAATTAGCAGGTATTTTATTAGTAATGTAAGTATTTTATTATTCTATTAAATTATTGTATTGCTGACTTCTTGTTGCTGTAGCAACGGTTACTTCTGAAGTATCGAGACGAGGCTCGCGATGCTTGGCGAGTGATGTGCCGCGCGCGTTTCGCGCGTTAATATGCTGAATATCTGAATATTATGGAAGTGATAAATGTTATCCTCAAAATTATTTTAGTAGCTATTAAAGAAAAGAATTAGCTTGTTTGGAGCGAATTTAAAAGAAATAATTTTAGGTTTAAGCTGGTCGTCATTCTAGTAGTCAGATAAACAGCCCGCTCAGTTGCTAACGATTACAAAACAAAATAAAAATAAAAATAAAACTCGGATTATCTAATAGTTGCTTATCATAACTTGATTAATACAATCCATAAATCAAATAAGGATTGGGCCCTGAAGAGAGCTACATTTACTGAGACGGAGTGTTGCACCGTTGTAGGATATTCACACGAAAATGAAGCTTCTTTGTGGCTTTAAATATTATTTTCCTTTTGTTTTTCGCATCGCATTGTCATTCAACCCCAGAATACTTTAAAACTGAAGGTAATTTTTTTTTGTTTTAATTCGTCACCTATATTTTAAGAATAATATTTTTAAATGCGAAAATCACACTGTCTGTGTTTTATGCAAACAAACAATAATATAAATAACAGTATGGATTGGAAACTAAAACTGCAAGTTGCAGTACAGTTGATAGTTAACTAGGTACCCTCGAAAGAAAATTGTTTGTTGCATTTGCAACAAACAATTCAGTGCCTTTCCGAAGAGTTGCTGCTATTAATAACAATTTAACGAAGAGAAGAGTAACGATTAAAAAAAGGGATTTCAATTGTGTGGCTTTTATTCCGCTAGGTTATAATATTTTTCGTTTGAAAATCAGTAAGTAATCAATCATAGGATAGAGAAGAGACCACGGTATTTTTCCCTAACCAAATTGTTTCTGAAATAATAACATCACATGGATTTGGTGCATTTAAATTTCAAAAAAGGGATGATTTTTCATAAATGCATCTCAAATTGTTGTAAGTGGTTGAAGCCAGCGTAATACCATAACGAGGTGTATAGGTATTGAATTATACCGCTTTAAACACCATTTTTATTAACTACGAGCTTTCTCGGCTCTGTTTCTTACTTCGTTACGCCATAGAATTTAAGATACTACAAAAGACTTGGCTCTATAGACTATGTTCTTTTGCCCGCCCAGAATGGCCGAATAAAAATCAAACAACAACAACAAACCACCTGTCAAAATATGTAAACAACGGAAAAAATATTGCACCTTGGGTTAAATTATTTGAGTTTAGGTAAGGATCCCTAAATTTTTTTGAAAATCGAATATAGCCTATGACACTCGGGGTTAATGTAGCTTCCTACCAGTGAAAGAATTTTTCAAATCGGTTCAGTATTTTCGGAGCCTATTCGTTACAAACAAACAAACGAACAAACAAACAAATCTTTCCTCTTTATAATATTGGTATAGATAAAAGGATTTCTATTAACAATCTCATTAAAATCAATCATTCTCTATCACCCTCAATCATTTCAAGACCTATAGAGAGCGCACTTCATAATATATGTGATGCAATCATTGCGTGCCGTTTGATTAATGCGAATTTATCATTCACGACTGCCTGTGTATCTTAGAAATAGATTGATCTGTCTTTTACTCCTTTAAAACAACTTTCCGGTTGTCTCTTCTTAGTTAAAACCAGGCTAAGAATTATAAAACTTCAATCCATGGCTTTCTGAGTTACTTGGAGAAGGCTTAACCCTTGCTCACATAAACTGCTGAACTGATTTGTACTGAGCCTGAGTTCTGCTTGACTTTCCACTATTGAACACCAAGCTTTTATGAACTGTATTTTTAGCTGGTTGCTTGCTTAGTTAAGCTGATCGAAAGACCATGAAAGAAGCTTGGTGGAACTGAATAATTATGTACTATTAGCTGTTTCGTTCGGCGGACTTCATACCGCGCCTTACAATTTGTATGGAGAAGATAAATTGTTATTTTTATGAACTGCCTCTCAATTTTTACATATTTTCTCACCTTTTAAACCTTCCCTTGACTACTACGAACATTTTAAAAGCAAAATCAGCTAAATCGGCCCGGTCGTTTTCGAATTTATATACAAGAAATGATGTATTTATTTCTGAAAAAAAAATTACATCTGGTTTTCTTACTGAGAGTAAGACTTATTATATTTGTCAGCATCAACAAGGGATGTAGTGACTAGATAATCTTGCTTATAACTTTAAGGGTACGCCTCCGCCGGATATAAAACCCGGGACCTCCGAAGTGAACCACGGGGGCACGTAAACTTACTAATGTAAATTATAACAAACGTTGACACAGTAATTTTTGTACGTAAATATGTTGATGAGACATTATTATTCGTTTAATAAACACAATTGCTTTGTGACATTCGTTAATTAAATTCTTTACATATGTAGCTGTTGGATAACATACCTTAATACATTGCACAAAGGTGCATAACGGTAGATTTTCTTTTATTTGAGGGCTGTCTCTCGCAATTTTTCTATAGCATAAAAGGAAAAAAATCTTATAAACTAAACTTTTGTTTTTACTGACCATAGTAGACGACACTTTTGTAATTTGTTTTTTTCAAGATTGATTTATATTGTATCCAAGAACTTGCGCTTCGATCATTTATCTATATTGAAACCAGCCAGATTGACAATATTTTACGAATTATAAAAGCGTTGTGCTTAGTGAATAAGCTATATATTTTGTTAGTGGGTTACCATTTTATATAAAACAAGCTGGCCCAGCGATCTTTGTATAGATATTCTGCTATTTGAAGCAAAGGCTAATCGAATAAAACAATTGTCGTAAAAATCGGTATAGCCGTTCTTGATCGATAAATCAAGAACGACTAACGATTTTTGAGTGGTGTAACTACTTTTTTATGTAGGTTTTAAGATTTTAAGACAAATTTCAGAAGAGTGGTTGGAGGTGGCACTGGATCTATCCAGTGGAGTGGAAGAGAAACGGGAGGCCTTTTTCCAGGAGTGGGATACATAATGGGCTATATAAAAATATATATTTAAGAATAGATATCATATTAACTAAAAGCATTTTAACAAGATAGCAGACATGATTGCCACACTACTGAAAGACATTTCATAATGTGGGTATGAGGTATTGTCATGTCACCCATTGTATTGTATTGCTAGGCAGCCCTAGCGTGGACTCGCTCGGTCGCCACCACTTAGCACGAAGGTCACCCGCCATCTGTCCGCTCATCCCAGCGATCAATGCGTGGACATGTAGACGTGTACTAATGGCTCCTACAAACATGGGGCATACTTTCATAAAGCCAGTGTTCTTCAAGCGGGCTGCCTTTTCTTGCCACACCACGGCATTTCCGCCGTACTGGGTATAAGAAAACCATTAACATTAGCAAAGCAATGGTTCGATATTTCTTTTAATATATTTATGTGCATTTACAGATAGTATGATTCTTTACCATACCAACCCAAGCACCGTGGGTTATTTTCATGAGAAATCTCAAAATAATAAATTAAGGAACTGTTTTTTTTAGACTGACCCGTATTACTTTTCGTTATTGAATTGTTGAAAATCACCCCTTTAATGTATTAGGTGTTACTGATTTATCAGAATCAACCAGTAAATCTCCAATTAATCTAATCCAAAGGTATTAATACCGAAAAGGGTATATTCAAAAACTAATTTTCGCTAATGCTGCACTGCACTCGCAGTTTTCAGGTTGAATGCATGAAGGTACTGAAAACTAGATTTTCTTTTAACCTCACCTCCAAGGGGGTGGGGGTTATTGACCCCGCTTTTGATATATGGCATCATGTAGAGCTTAACTCATATAGGTACCCATATGTATGTAGGTATGTAACATTTGAATTTAAAAATCGTTCGGAATTGCGGTAGGGTAGGTAAGGTAGGTAGTTCTTTTTATGCTTAAGAGCTAGTTTACAGCGATGCTAGCGCTGTTCGCGAAATAAAATAATGTCTTCTAAACTAAGGCAAAATATATCGTGGCACAGTATTTTAGGCTACATAATCTAGTGTCATAACAGTAGCCTTAAAATACTAAGCTAGATTATTTAATGTCATACTGTGCTACATTATTGATATTTGCCTTAGTTTAGATGATATTATTTTTTTCGCGAATTGCGCTAACATCGCTATTAAGTGGCTCTTAAGTAGAGCAGATGTTTTTGTTGTGTAATAAAAATAAAAAATACAAACCTGTATGTACCCTGCACAAGATACGGGTAATTATTTATAGAAGTAGGTATAACAGGTATAACAAACTTTATCGGTAAACCTTGGCGTATAAATAATAATATTATTAGTCTGCCGCTGTAGACGATTAGTAGGGTGCACGTTGATTATTAACCTAGCTTCCCCGGCGAACTTCATACCGTATAATTTTATATGGAAATTGTAAAATTTGCTGATTTTACTAACTTGCTCTCAATTTTTTCTTGGTAGATGGTTGATTTTAGATTTGAACATAATTAAAAGCGCATTTCACTTTACGTTCGCGTGTGGTTTTTGGGAAAAAAAATATCCTAAGTCTCGTGATGATAAGCTAACTACGCACCCTTTTTTCAGTCATATTAGAGCAGTAGTTACCGCGTGAATACTTAACACGCAGAAAAACAGAGTTCTTTCTCATTTTTATCATAGTTATTAGTGCTTCCTTATTCCATGATGATAATTTTGGAAGACTTATGGATGGCATGCTAAATTATCGTCATGCTAGACAGTATCACACAATGTGCCGTAGGTGGAAAAAAACCCCCACATAACAAACCATTTCTGTCGACTTTTGTAAAGTTAATTCATAATAAATCTTTACCTTCAAAATAACTTACAAATAATGATAAGTGCGCTTATAGCGAGCAATGTTGTAAATACGACTAAAACTATACCTTTAAGTACTTAAGGGTTTAACCAATTGTAACTAGACCGAGCTGTACCGATAAAATATAGCATTAATTACGTACTAAAAACACCATGTTTATTCGCTTCGGCAATAAAAAAAAAAGTAAAAAATAGTTCGCGCAGCAAATTGAAATAAGGATAATCGCATAAGTGAGATTGGCTGGTATTCATAGGCATTCAACGATATCCGATTATCGGAATTGTTTTTAATATTTTGTTATGGTTGTAACCCGCCGCTCGCTGCCGGCGCGGCGCCGCGCCGTGGTCCAGCGGACAGCGGGTGAGACGACGAGCGGTCGACATGGCGACATTACAGGATACGAGTCGGTAACCCGAGCCGCAAGGACGACCCGTGGCGCCCTTGAGGCAGCGAACAGTGACTCACCCAGCGGCTGGTGCAAAGCGGCGTGCGCGTCGCAGTCGGCACAGATAGCAGAACGCAGCATCCGCTCCCGCTGCAGCCGGCGCAGCAGCTGCAGGTGCTGCGGCGTGAACACCGTGCCCGAGCGCTCGCCCACCAGCACCACGTCACCCGCCTCCCACCAGGCCTGCTCCCGCAGCGTGCCATCCCGGTTGAACAGCCCCAGGTCCTTGTAACCCTCCGGCGGACTGAGCGCCCCTGCCTCCGCCTCTGCAGAATACCGTTCGCACGAGCCGCATCCCGAGCACTCTTCGCTCTCGCCCTCGTCTGAGAACCCGCACTCGTCGCGGACAACTATTATGTAGTCTGCCTCAAAAAATTCATTGGCGCTCTCATCAAACACCACCCGGTGTTTCTTGCTTTTGATTCCCTTTTTCAGTGATGATTTTAGGTTATCGTAATCCTTGTTATGTCTCGTGTCGCGAGTGGCGGCGCGTTCGCCGCGCATGGTGCCGCGTTTATTCGCGACGCGGTTGGACGCGGGAATGTCGCACAGGCCGCAGATTGCCGCACGGCAGCAACGGAGGGCGGGCGGCGGCGGCGGCGGGCGGCTCGTTGCCGGAGGCGGCTCGGCCGGCGAGCGCTCGCTCCGCCCGCCTTCCCCTATCGATCGCTGACGCCGCCGTGTAGCCTCCGTCTTCAGCCAACTGATCCCCAAGCTAAACAACTCCCGACAGTTTAGCACCTAAGACCTAACAATCAAATCAAATTCTTACCTGCTTAAAAAATGCAATACTCTACTTATTTTCGTAATTGAATATGCATCCACTCAGCCGTTTGAAGATGATCAGCCCTTAAATAGTGGATGAGGGGATCTAACTACCTTCCAGATCAGATCTAAACACTCCGAAGTGATGAATATAAACGTAATCAATATGGGTGTTTCTGACAAGGCGGTAATAAATCAAAGGAGTGATTCAGCTCACCATACCTAACAACTTTCCCAAAGCAACATGGGACGAAATCTCAAAACAAAAACCAGCCGTCCAGTACATTGACCCCGTCAGCTGATCGAACCAATGTATGGAACAGCTGATATTTTTTTGGGATTTCGACCCATGTTGCTTTGGGCAAGTTGTTAGTTATGGTGAGCAGAAGCCCTCGTTTGATTTATTACCGCCTTGTCAGAAACACCCGGTATATAAAACTCTTCCGTTACTGACTGACTGACTGACTGACTGGCTGACTGACAGACAACGCAGAGCCGAAACTACTGGGCGTAGCGGGCTGAAATTTTGCATGTAGGTTCCTTAGGGAGTGTAGGTGAGCACTAAGAAGGGATTTCCCGAAATTGCCACGGGAACGGGAAAAAGCGGGAATTTTGTGTTTATGAGAAATCTGCGCGGGAAAAACCGCGGGGCAGCCTCTTGTTTATTACATTTACCAATGGGGACTGGGAATTATATATAGTTACCGGTTAATGTGATAAATTTAGAGTTTTTTATTACATTTACCGCAAGTGCCGGGAATTATGCATAATAACCGGTAATTATGCATAATCACCGCATTATTCACATTTACCGTAACATATAGATTAGTCGTGCCTGTTCTGGCCAGGCCTTTCATATAAATCCATACTAATATTAGATATAAATGCGAAAGTAACTCTGTCTGTCTGTCTGATTCGATCTAATAAGTCTACAATAAAAAAACTTTTTTTTTATGAAACTTATTTTAAATAAGACGTGAACTGCAAGACATATAGACCTAACCCACAGATCGCCCCAAGGACAAACATTGTGAGGCAATTTTCCGGGTTTTCCTTTAAATAGTTCCCTTTTACAACACCCATCGGTGGTGATGGGATAGGCATAATCGGAACCAAGCTATACATTAGTACTCTGAGCAGGCCTGGCTCACTCCGCACTTTAGGTATAAACCTGCAAGTACGTGCGGCGGCACCGACGGTGATACCCATCAGCCTCGGGTTGCGCCGCCGCTCGCGCGCTGCTCGTTGCGCCGCAAGTGTCTCAAAATTGGTTTACTGTCTTTACGGCGCTCTGACGTTACGTCGCTCCGCACCTACGAAGCACTGTCGGCACGTCGCTCCTGCCTCCAGCGTACTGTCTCTACGTCGCTCCGAATTTTTAGTAACTTAAGGACATGCTTAATTTAATTTTAGGAAATAAAAAAGAACAGAGAGGAAAGAAATTATATATTTATCAAAAAATCAGTATTTTATAATTGACGGCAAACGTGAAAACATGGGGTTAGTAAATTATAAAAAATATAGTTTTTTTTTGTGTTTTGTTGTTTTCACTTTTTCACAAGGATTGTATTAATCAATCACGTTTTGTACTTACTTGTTTAATTATACGACGAATCTACTTCAAAATTTCTGTGTAGTTACATTTATCAGACCAAAAATGAAAAGTATTGTAAATGTAACTATTTTTAAATAATTAGGCTAGTTGCAATTATCTGCTGGTTTTTGTATGAAGAATGAAAAACGCACTAATATTATACAAAATAATAATACTAATATTAGAAAAAAACCTTAAACCTTAAAAAACTCTTTAAAAAGGAGGGTTTAAAATATTTCCAAAATTTAAATACACTAAATTGAAGTTTTTTTTGTACAACTACTTTTAGATTTATTTATTAATATCAACAGATGCAACAGCTATACATATAGATATATACCCAAATGCAAATAAATTATGTTTTTATCTGAATAATATACAAATAACACCGAATTTTTTATAAACTTACTATTAAACCCACTTTTCTGGTACCCAAAGCCGACGCCGACACACACATTTCAATAATATATTATTATTATTATTATTATTATTACACATGAATATAATAAAAACCTGGTAGTTGATAAAAAAATCAACATATACTTGTTGGGTGCCTGTTCTAGGTATTTATTTTTATTGAAAGCGCAAAATTCATGTACGGAATTATTTCATAGTGTGCAGTATGATTTGTAGGAGTTTTAACGAGTTACATGAATATTTAAGTTTTATTTACGTAGATAGAATGAAGTATTACGACTTCACCGATAATTTGAAAAATATTCTAAGTTTTTTTGTCACTTGATGATTTTGGACTGGCAAAAATTTTACAACTATAAATCATTACATATATAGGGAATAAACAGTGATTGTATTTCTGTTAAATACATTTTAGAAGAGTTTCCCCTTAATTAATAAATTTTAAGAGCGACGTTACGACAGTACTTGAAGAACGGAGAGCGACGTAGTGACAGTAGGTTTAAAGCGTGGGCCAGGAGCGACGTAACGTCAGAGCGCCGTAAAGACAGTGAATCTCAAAATTTTGGCGCCAAGTTCTCGCAACCCTAATAATTGCTCGATGCCGTTAGAGTTCCTAAAACAGGCGCTCTCGCAAAGCAGCACGGGTCATTATCGCATGAATATGCATTGCGGCTTTGGAGATAAGAGTGAGAAAGAGATATTAACTCAAGGTTATATGTAACAGAGGAGCGAGCTAAATGAGAGGTTTTCAATTTGACAGCTCAGAAGAAAAAAACAAGTTTCATTAAGCTGCTACTAGATGGCGCTCTGCCAGGAGCAATAGGTCAAGATGAAATGAATGATTCAATAGCTCAAAATGAAACATAAAAATTAAAATTTAAATGAGGCAGTGACGTAGTAGGTGAAATTAAGATTTATACTTAGCAGAAAATGATCCAATCCAAAGATTCAGTCAATATTCGATTTCCCATTTCTCTTATATAGCTTTAGACACCGGCATCTACCGGCGTATTATGAAACTTTTTTTTTTCTTTTCTGTCACTTTGAAAACCCCTCATTGTGCTTTAAGAGGCATAGCAGGGTAAATCTACTAAATTTGATTCTCCAGACGTTTTTGCATTTATCAAATTCCCTGATTGTCATAATTTTATGATATTTTTTATTAGACTACGAGCTTTCCCGGCTTAAGATGCTACAAAAGACTTGGCTCTATAGACTATGTTCTTTTGACTGCCCAGAATGGCCGAATAAAAAACAAACAACAACAACAATCCACCCTTCAAAATATGTAAACAACGGAAAAAATATTGCACCTTGGGTTACATTATTTGAGTTTAAGTTAGGATCCCTAATTTTTTTGAAAATTTAATATAGCCTATGTCGAGCCTATGTCACTCGGGGATAGTGTAGCTTCCTACCAGTGAAAGAATTTTTCAAATCGGTTCAGTATTTCCGGAGCCTATTCGTTACAAACAAACAAACAAATCTTTCCTCTTTATAATATTGGTATAGATATTAGGCAATAATTTTTCTGTAGTCTATGTCAAACATACGAAAAGCTGTTAAATTTTTGTGAAATTATTTTATGTTTGGTGCAAAAGTCATCTCCCAGGAAAGTGCGTCAAACCGATTTTATTTTTTTATTTGGGTAGTTTTTTGCCCAGACAGTTTCTCTCCCACCTTCCTCTAGGATTCTTCTAGACGGTCATTGAGTGCGCAAGAAATTAAGAGAAGAGTAATAAAAAAAAAATTGCTCCGAAAACATAAGAAAACGATTTGGCATAATTTGCGTCATTCCCAGATATTAAATTTTAAAGGTAAGTAAATTCTTTTAAAAAAATCTGTTTTAATTAGAACATCTGCAATAGATGCATCTTCGGTCCTTTTTTTTTCAACTGGCCTCTTTTTAAAATAAAATACTTTTGGGTTATAATATAATTTGACAAAAACGTCATTACCGGTTGAATCATTTACCAGTAAATCATAAAACCTGGTAATGACATACCCTTCCTGGCAATGACTAACACATGCAAAGTATTACTTATTTTCGCTAAAATTATCACAGGTTTATTTCTTTTTATAAAAGCTTTGGATTAAAGCTACTTTATTTCATTTGGTTTCACTTTTTTCACGACCATGTCACTTTTCACATAATACACTGTATTATAATTAAGTATTGTATACTTATATTTTTATAATTTTATTTACATTAATTATTCGCTTATTTTTAATATTTAAAATATATTATAGAATTTTTCAGTAATCTTTACGTGATATAGCATTTATCTATTTTTCGTAGTTTTTTTTAAATACAAATTTCAGGTTGATAACAATTAATAAGTGAAAAAAATTAATCTGATTTAGCTGATCATAAACGCAGGAGATAAGCTGAAATCAAAACTGATCCTGAAGCCTATGAACAAGTAAAGAAAAAATAAAGAGCTCGATATTGAAGAAGCTAGATCAGTACGTCCAATTATAGAATTTTCAGAAAGAAGCAAAGGGAAAAAAGAAAGAAGTGGAAAGAAGCAGCAAAAAAAGCAGACCAAAAAAAGGAAATGAAAGAAGACGTTAAAATTTCCAATAAAATAAAAATTATTGAAATAAAGTCCCTAACACTGTACTATTTGTTATACTACTTATATGACTATATTTCATATATTTTTATGTTTTTTTGTTAATACTATGTTACTTTAATCATACTATGTTATTATTTATTATTATAAACTATGTTATTAAAAAATATATAAATATTAATACATTATTTTTTATTATATCATTTTACACAGCCAGTTTGAATAACAAAAAAATAATGATAAAAAGTATCAATATTAAAACTTTTTGTTATTAACAAAAAAAAACATAAAATTTAATAAAATAAAGTCATATAGTACTTATAACAAAAAGTTATAAAAGTTGTTAACAAAAAAAAAACTGAAAAAAGTAGCATATCATAACTTTATCAAAGGAAGGATTCAGCTCACCATACCTAACAACTTTCCCAAAGCAACATGGGTCGAAATCTCAAAACAAAAATCAGCCGTCCCGTACATTGACCCCGTCAGCTGATCGAACCAATGTATGGAACAGTTGTATTTTTTTTGAGATTTCGACCCATGTTGCTTTGGGAAAGTTGTTAGTTATGGTGAGCAGAAGCCCTCCTTTGATTTATTACCGCCTTGTCAGAAACACCCAGTATATAAAACTCTTCCGTTACTGACTGACTGACTGACAGACAACGCATTGACGAAAATACTGGGCGTAGCGGGCTCAAATTTTGCATGTAGGTTCCTTAGTAAGTGTAGGTGAGCACTAAGAAAGGATTTCCCGAAATTCCCACGGAACGGGAAAAACAGGAATTTTGTGTTTATGAGAAATCTGCGCGGGAAAAACCGCGGGGCAGCCTCTAGTCGGTAAATAAAGAGACATCCAAGTTAAAGAAGATGTAAGTTATAATTTTTTATAATATATATGTCGTGGCCAGATCGTTAAATTGGCCACTTCATGATATGGCCGGCCATTTCATGAAAAGTGATTTTTTCATGAAATGGCCGATTTTCGTAGGCCAGATCGTTGAAATGTCAACGTTTAACGATTTGGCCAAGTAATAGCATGACTATTTCATGAAATGGCCAAACGTTAGCGATCATATCGTTGAATAGTTAAAAATTTCTCCGCTAGTGGCGCTGTTGTTGCATTTGTGTTGTGTGTTTTGATTAGTGATGGGTAACTTAGTGATTTCAAAATTGAGGATGAGAGAGGGCCTCATTCTTTAGACATTCACTAATTTAGCAATATTAGCATTTATTGTATAAGTAATATACTTATATTTTCCAATTTAAATAATTAATATTAAAGCACCTACATTAGTACAAACATAATTAATGTAAAGTGATTATTTGTGCCATTTTATAATTAATGTTAAGTCATTATTAGTGCTATTTTAATTAAGATACATAGATCTCTTGATGTCTGTAACGTTATAATAAATAAAAAAATATTAAGTATAATATTTTTTTATTTCACCTTTATTTCACTCTACATTCATGATTTGGCCAAACGTGGTTGGCCAAATCGTTGAACGTTGTCATTTCAAAGACATTTCAACGATCCGGCCAACAAAAATTGGCCATTTCATGAAAAAATCACTTTTCATGAAATGGCCGGCCACATCATGAAATGGCCAATTCAACGATCTGGCCACGACATATATATATATATACATATATTTTTGTAACTTTTAAACAGCTAGTTGAATATCAATTTGTTAATAACAAAAAGTTATACTATGTTACTTTATTTCATAAGTGTTGATTTTATTTTTTTATTTAACTGGCTGTTTAAAAGCTATAATAAAAATTATTATAGTATTATAAAAAAAAAAACTTTAGTACATCTTCTTTAACTTGGATGTCTATTTATTTATCGATTTTTTTTGTAGTCAAAACGTCATTTCCAGTCACAACCGATCATTTCCAGTACCTAATAAAATAATCATTGCCATCCTCAGGTTGTCATCACCGTCATATACCCTAACTTTAAAAATATTTTTCTCAGTAAATAATGACTTTCCGTATGTGCCTTATAAAAAAAAAGTTTCTTTTATTGATGTTTTATCACTTCCGCAAAATATAAGCGTATAAAAAAAAGTTAAAATTAACTGTTGGAGAATCCATCTAAGGAGATTTACCCAGCACAGCTGATGATTGAATGCATGAATGTAACTAAAACTAACGTCAGTTGTGCGTCAGTCTTTCTAATTTTTGACAGTCGCTAAAGTCAATCAATTTTCTATTGATTGTTGCTATGCCCTCCTTTCAGAGAAAATAACGATATAATTTCGACTATTTTACAAAACCTTAATTCATATTAATTCGATAGTGAGATCGCAATTATAAGGTTCAAGCATCATGTCAGCTTCATATTCAATTATAGGTTCCTTGTGGTTTGTTTGATGATATTGTGAGGAATTTATAAGACTTTTTTTTTAAAGCGGGCCTTATTTATATGGTATGGCGGCAACCGGAAACCCGGAAACTAACGGGTGCAGGTGATGCCAAACCAACCTAGCGCCAAAGGGGAATAAAACTTGAAACGCACTCTACGCAGCGTTCTTCTTTGTCTATCGAAAACGCGATCGGCAACGAGAACGCAACCGTTGCCGACGGCAACGAGAACGCGATCGCAGTATACATTCGTTGTGAATAGTAGCAATGCTATTCGTTGCCATGAAGTAATGAGTGTTTTTAAGGTGGTAACTCTCGGTATGGCGCGAAATTCAAATTTTTTCGCGTTTTTTATTTATTATGGCGAAAGTATTCATTTCTTATACATTTTAAATGAATTCGCGTATGTAAAAAACCATCTCCCACATTGTAATACAACGTTTTTTGAGGACAGACTTACTGATTTTGTGTCTTAGGACATAAAGACCAAAAATCACGTTATGTCCTTAGATACAAAATCAGTAGGTCTGTCCTTCAAAATCGTTGTATTACAATATGGGAGATGGTTTTTTAGATACGCGAATTCATTAAAACTTAATTAAAATTGAATACTTTTGCCAGAATAATTAAAAAACGCGAAAAAATTTGAATTTCGCGCCATACCGAGAGTTACCGCCTTAAATGAGATTAATAATGACCACCCCTACAATTGATTTAATCAATCATAACAATATTTTTTTCCTCTAGAATTTGGTGTGCCAACTGCTGGGCAAAGGCCTCGAAAATAAATTCGATCCCGCAGACAAACCGTTTAAACGGTTTTGTGGGACTATGTATAGCTTATGGTAATAAGACATGTTTAATAAAATATATAAATAAAATAATAATAAACAACTTTTTTTTTTGTCGGATGATTGATAGTGGATTGACCTGGTGAATTCTGGTGCGACAACCTGAAAATGCAAAAATAGCGTTAGCAAACGTTTTAACTAAATTGAACGTTATGGCCATTTTAGGGGTTTTTTATCAATAAGACGGTAAATATTTATCCAGCTGTTGAACAGCCTATTATTTGTTGGTGCACACTAGCCTGAGTATTTTAATTTATCTACACAAACAAAAAAAAACTTATACTTACTCACGATATGGATAGTAATCAATTTTATTACTACTTACTATCGACAAAAAAAATAATGCATTATTTATCCGCAAGTAAAGTAAATAAGTGTTCGTCTGTTTGACTGTGTGTAGCGCAATCACGTCACGCCTAAAGTACTAAACCCACATCTTCTTCTTCTTCAAATTTAAGAGCTAGGCTCTTGTCGGTGGAGCATCTTCCACACCTCCCGTTTTCCCCGCCAGCTGCTTCATTGAAAACCCACATTGAGTCTGAAAATTGGTTGGTTGGTAGTTTAGATCCACGAGATGGACATAGGATAACTAACTACCAACCTTCTTCTACAACAGTGCAATGCAACTAGGTATTTAGTTAAAGTATTATCCGAAATGAAAACCATTCAACAAAAGCTTATACTTTCTCGCTCCCCAATAAGTATTTTTGCATCATGAGCATTTAGGTATATCATGCGAGCCTAAGGTAGCCCAAGGTATATTTCCTCTGAAAGGAGGGCATAGTAACAATCAAGGAAACCAAACAAAACAAAACAATTTCTAATTTCCCGCCCTGCTCGCCACATTCCACATTACCAACCATAGCGTTCTTTGTTACCAACGCACAAAGCACCACTTTCGGCTTTCTACCAACCATCGAACAAAGAAAAAATTCTACCAACCATACGGTACGGTCGCCGGATCAATAGAAAATTGATTGACTTTAGTGACTGTCAAAAATTAGAAAGACTGACGCACAACTGACGTTAGTTTTAGTTACATTCATGCATTCAATCATTACACAAGTTTGTTCCTTGCTTTGCTTGCATTGCATTGCATTTCAGAATTTTGTGTTGTGGTGTGCAGTTTTTGTGGTGCTGGTGCTTGTAGAAAGTTCCTTTTTACTGGATATTGCACTCTGGTGTTATCTTCCGTTCCTTACAAAATTTGGCAAGCAATAATGTTGCGGTTGTTATTTTATCATCGAAATTTTGATTAGACAACTGGTTGAAAAAAATAAGTTTACGCCAAGTCCTGAACCCCTGACCTGAGTCCTGTGGCGCTCTCCGCTCTCCACAATCACAACATCTGCCGGAAGTATGTTGCATTATTTATTTGCATTACCTACCTACCTAGATAAATAACATTACCAGTTATCATTGAGTATTCAACAGGTCTGCAAAATCAATAACAGCAAATGCAATATCTACCTACCTACAGTTTCTATCTTTGTTGTTCTTTTAACCAAAATTATTTTATTGCAATGATAATGTATGGTCTGGTGGCGCATTTTATCACAAATTCCAATTTAATAGCTTGTTAGTATTTTAAATAATTGGTATTTCTTAGCACAAAGTTACAGCTCACTCTCATATTTCATTGTTGTATGTACCTACCCATTTAATTTCAATTAAATCTTGTACACTTATTGGAATTAAACAAAAACATACTGATGGCACTATGCTGATGAAGACCCTTACATTATTTTGGGATCTTAGTAATCTGCAAATAATTCTATTAAAGACCAAAGTTTAATGTGTTAAGACTCAATGGAGAAATGTATGTGAAGCCCTGTGCTGTGATGGGGGAATTTAAATCATTATTTTACTTTCCACAACTTGGATGAACCTATAGGTAATTCAAGTTGGGACAGACAATAGTTGGTAGTTGGTTCACAAACATCATCTTAAGTGCATCTCTCCTTGGACTGAGCGTATGTGTATTGATAATAAAGGGAAATAAGAGCTTATCCAAGGTTTTTTGTGTTAATTTTTCCAAGAGTGAAATCAGTTATTGTTATAAAGTAACTGATTTCACTCTTCAGAATCAGAATATCAATATATATAAAACTCTTCCGTTACTGACTGACTGACAGACAACGTAGAGCCGAAACTTCTGGGCGTAGTGGGCTGAAATTTTGCATGTAGGTCACTTAAGGAGTGTAGGTGAGCACTAAGAAAGGAATTCCCGGGATTATTGTGTTTAAGAGAAATCTGCGCGGGTAAAACCGCGGGGCAGCCTCTAGTCATTTAATAAAAAAGGAACTAGCCAAATGAGCAAAGTGGTATATAACCATTTTGATTTTGTGAAAATAAAAAACAAAATCCATTTAAATGTACTCAATCCTAACAATTCTTTAAAAAATAACCCTTTTAAGCTCTAGTTTTATATAAATACAGTTATTTCTGAGATTTATTTAAATAATTGTTAATCCATGCGAGAAAGACAATGTAGATTATGTTTTCTTTTCTGTTGAGAAAAAATTCACATGAAATTATAATCATTTAAATTAGTGGTTTTGTTACAATTATTGTCAGGTTTTTTCTTAAACTAGGTATTTACAGGCAACCAATTTTAGTTTCACCCATTGTACATAAAAAAAATACTTTCCTTTCTTTAACAGAGCATGGGTAACTGCTGTTTTCCGCTGCAGCGGCCACAGAATCGGACAGAGTCATACAGGAGACCACCAGATGCTATATCAGTTCCTCGGCCCTGTCCGGCGCTGCATGCATCCCTAAGCGCAGACCCTGGTGTTGTGGACAAGCTCGTCACCGACATGCTCTCCATGATCGCCACATATGTTGACAAGTATGTGGTGTCCATTAGGAGCAAAAGCCTTATGGCCTTAAAACTGCACATCCTGTGTGTTCATTGCCATACTAAATGAAAATGAGGAATGAAAAAACATTTTGACATGTTGATAACTATACATTGCGGGTTTACAGGTGAATCTCTTGTTAAGAGAAGTGATTCACCTACCCGCAATGTATTACAAAATAATCACATGTCAAAATTATTTTCATTCATATTTTCATTGAAAATGGCAATCCCCTGTTTTAATGGGCCAGTTTACATCGCATGCTAGTGCCATTCTCAAAAAAAATATTTTATCTTCTAAACTAAGGCAAATAGCAAAATGTAGCACAGTATGACACTAGATAATCTTGCTTAGTATTTTTTGAGCAAAGTAACGTAGTTAACTAAAAAAAACAAATGCTGACTAAAAAGAACAAAATTATCCACAGATTGTTGCACAAAAGTGGCCACTTTTAGCAAAACTTTGTAGATTTTTTTGGTCTTTAACTTTAAAGCTATACAACAGTGCCCTAAAAATACTAGACTACATTATCTAGTGTCATACTGTGCCAAATTTTTGATATTTGCCTTAATTAAGAAGATAATAAGTTTTTCGCGAATGGCGCTAGAATCGCTGTAAACTGGCTTTTAATGCAAAAGCAATGCTTATCAGTGATAAATATTTTTATCCGACTTCAAAAAAGGAGGTTATCAGTTTGACCCGTAGTATGTATTATATGTATGTTTGTCCGCGAATATCTCGCGTTTGGCTGAACCGATCTCGATGCGGTTTTCAGATAAGTATTTGTTACGTTCAGGTTATCCGACTTCGAAAAAGAGGAAGTTCTCAGTTGATGTATGTTTCAGTTTATTGAAGTCGGGTTACTTTTTTTGTAAAAAATAAATTATTCTTTTATTCAGGACGCCTTGCAAGCGTACTTATGAGAATTTTCTTTAGTTTATGTCACTCGGGAATAGTGTAGCTTCCCAACAGTAAAACAACTTTTCAAATCGTTTCAGTCCTTTCAGAGCCTATTCAATACAAACAAACAATGAAAAATTTCCTCTGTATAATATTGTTTTGTTTTCTTTGGACCCCGTGAAGGGAATGAAAAGTATCTGGATGAAAACGGAAAAGTATCCGGATTGATATGGTATCCAGATAAATCAGAATATCCAGATATTTTTTAAATTTAACAATAAATCACATCATCATCGTAGCTGAAAGATGTTCAACCCCCACAAATCGCACACCGACCGGTTTTAAGCGACTCTCATACAGTGTACTCCCGCAACCTTCACCAGGTCGTATGAAAACCTTGTTGGGGGTCTGCCAGCTATGGAAATCAACGCATATCCGGTCGATTTGAATATCCATATTATAATATACTAGCTGTCCCGGCGAACTTTGTACCGCGCCTTACATTTTTTCACTTCACCTCCATTTTTTCATATTTTCTCACCTTTTAAACCTTCCCTGGACTAATTTTTAGAACAAAATCAGCTAAATCGACCCGGGCCATTTCCGAGTTTTATGAGACTAACGAACCACGATTCATTTTTATGTATATAGTAGATTTTATTAGGATATTATTGTGTAGTCATCAATGCATAAAATGCATTTTGTTCAATTATTTGGCAAGTGTTATTAAGTAAACTATGTAAACTATGCTTTAATATATGTATATTTTAATTTGTAGTGCCCGATACACATATAATACATAATGTACAACTTACCATGTTTGCCCACGCCGGTACAGAGAGAAGATAAATCACTACGCCGGTAAACGAACTTGAACCTGCCAAGTCACAATCATCATAACAGCCAATTGAACCACGTAGTCGTAATCTTGTTGATTCTGTTTTTAAGCCTATAAATAATTCAAGGTTAGCAAGAAACCTGATAGTGTTACAATGCCTTTTAATTTATCGTCTTCACTTTTATGTATTTGATCCTCGTTTCTTCAATTCTTATAAAACTTTCCTTAAATTTTAAATGAGTACAGTCACGGACTAGGAGGCCGTAACAGATTTGTCTATGGTTTAGTCAGCCCTAGACTGTATTACCGAAGAATAAGAGCTATTTTGTTCCATGTAGGAAAACAATGAAAGGATGTTTGAATGAAAAGGTGTGCACAACATAAATACAGGTATAGTTGAAAAATTTAATCTTCTCTATTTTTACCCTCTTTATAAAAAAAAAAAAAAAAAACAAAAATACTCGATATTTTGGCCAAAATAATATCGTTAATCATATCGGGCTGACAAAAATATCTATATCGGATTTTCGATGTATCGTTGCATCCCTAATAAATACCCACCCTTCCAACTTTACCACCGCCGTGGTTCAGTTGGCAGTGATGTTGACTGTGACGTCAGAGATCCAGGTTCGATAGGCAGGGTGAAAATTGATATTATGGATATCGATGTTTGTGTCCTGTGTCTGCTGGGTGTATTACTTTACATTGGCGGACTAGAATGGCGTAACACTTCCTGTTTTTCTGTATTGCAAAAATATCTATTGTTCTTTGGTAACAGTCTATAGCGCACGCGACCATAGAAAAAAGTGTTACGCCGTATAGTCCGCCACTGTATGTCTTTTTGTGTGTTCCGAGTACCCTAGTTGTAGGTGCTTGCTAGTGGTTTGATCTGAGTGTGATGTTTTTATGAGTTATTATTAATAACTTAAACTAATATCTATATACTGTTTTACATATTAAGATCTTGTCAAGACTGCGCCAACCGCGATGCTATAAATTTTAATTTTAACCATGGCCGAATTCAAAAATATTGGTTAACTAGTCGACCCGGCGAACTTCGTACCGCCTTACCTATTACTATGTTGGGCATGTATTAAAACTTATAAACCTTCCTCTTAAATCACTCTATCTATTAAAAAAAAATGCATCAAAATCCGTTGCATAGTTTTAAAGATAAAAGCATACATAGGGACAGACGCTGGAAGCGACTTTATTTTATACTATGTATTGATGATGCACTATGTACTATGATATTTCTTTGGTTTTTATAAGGTACAACAAAACTGTGGGGCACAACAAAATACCTAGGTACACTTCGGAGCCTTTAAAAATTCAAGCAAGATTATCTAAGTGCATTAGTATGTAGATTTCGGCCATAGTTTAGATGAGTTTTTTTTCAATATTGGCGCTAGTACGCGGTTGGCGCAGTATTAAAGTGCGGCTTACCGTACTTAGCATATATTCGTGACGTTTCATAATTGGTCCAGCTCGCGTGCTATGAATACTGCTATTTTATTAAATACTTTGCTAGGCGAGTAATATATTGACAACTAGTGTGCAAGCTTAAAAGAGATAATGAAGAACAGAGAAATCAGTATGACCATCAAAAGAAAACTATTTGATACATGCATATTACCAGTATTAACGTATGGCTGTCAAACCTGGGCCCTTACTAAAGCACACAGAAAAAAACTAGGAACTTGTCAAAATTCTATGGAGAGGAGCATGATGGGAAAAAGAATATCAGACAGAATAAGAATAACAACTATAAAAGAACACACAAACACCAAAGATGTTAATGTAACCATCAGAAAACTAAAGTGGAAATGGGCAGGTCATACAATCAGAGGTAAAGAAAAATGGTCAAAATCAATAATGTTCTGGTTTACAAAATACAAGAAAAGAAAAAGGGGTAGACCATTTCGCAGATGGGTAGATGAAATAGAAAAGATAGGTGGTGGAACATGGACAAGAAAAGCTTGCAACAGAGAAGAATGGAGACAGTTGGAGGAGGCCTTTTGCCAAGAGGCACACAGATCAGATCAAAATTAGATATATAAATTATACTCAACATGCTTGTATTGTAAAACTAAGTATCTGAATAAAGGCTATTATATATTATATATATTATATATATATATTATATAGTGTGCAAGCTGCGGCTTCGCCAGCGCAAACGCTTAAATCCGCAAAAGCAACTTTTGCGGTTCTGAAGGATTTTTGATAATGATAAATAGTTTTATATGTCTGTCTCATGGTTCCAAATTTTTAACAATATTGTTTCAGTATTTTTGGCGTTAAATTATAACGTACAGACAGACAGGGTTACTTTGAAACGTATGAAAGATTTAAACGTAAATGTGTATGTACATATGATGTACCATTACTGAATAAATTTAGCTCACTTAACTTGCATGTTTAATGCAGAGTACCAGTTATGTATAAAAAAAGAATCGAATCACTTCCAATTAATGGTCTCAAGGCTCAATTGATGCAGATGTGAAGCTAAGTACTGTTCGCATATAACTGCAATGTACTACCTTGTACTAAGTTGGTTACGTATGAATATACAAGATATTATGTATTGTTGTGATTGTGGTAAGCCGTATGTTTGCGGCATAAAAAAAACACCCTACCTCCTCCCTATGGGTTTGTAAAGCGACTAAGGATGGACAGCAGCGTCCTTCGTTCAATCGCCAACCCGCCTTCTAATCTTGGCGATTATTCCAAAAAATGTTTGTCCTTGTGGCGTTAGGGGATCGTGCTTAATGGGCTTTGGAAGGTCTTTGTGCAACGCTATTTGTGGACTTTAAGAATGCGTTTGACAGGGTTAGGTGGTCCGGCATTTGGCGAGTACTCCGCAGTAAAGGTATACCGGACAAGTTAATAAACCTGATACAAAACTAGTATGTGGGCTCCACCTGCGGAGTATTTCACAAAGGCCAATTGACGCAATGTTTTATGGTCACAGCAAGCGTTATACAGGGTTGACTATTATCAACGCTGCTGTTTTTGCTGGTTCTGGACGATGTGATGTGTAGAGTCACCGGCAGAGGCAAGCGGGGTAATTACTGGAACTCGCAGAAATGTCTTGAGGACATAGACTTTGCAGATGACCTTTGCCTTTTATCTACAAAAACAGACGATCTGGTGGTTGAAGCTGCAAAAGAGGGAATTTGTATTAATACGGCTAAGACCAAAAAAATGCGCATAAACACCTCAGATTAGGACCCTCTGAACATTAAGGGTGAAGTGGTGGAGCGTGTGACAAGGTTCACCTATCTTGGTGGAGTGTTGTACCCTACAGGAGGTACGGAAGTTGATATTGAGAACCCCATTAACAAAGCGCGGGCAGCGTTCGCACAACTTATCACCAGATGGGCCAAGCTTCGGATCTTCGAGTCCAATGTAAAATCACTGTTGCTATATGGGTGTGAGTAATGGTTTGTGAGAAAAGACCTGACCAATAAGCTCCAGGTATTCATAAACAAATGCCTGAGAAGGATACTAAAGATATTCTGGCCACAAACAATTACCAACACAGAGCTATAGCGCCTGACAAAGCAAAGGCCAATTTAAATAGAAATTCGAACTAGAAAGTGTCGTTGGATAAGACACTCGCTAAGAAGAGCAGATGGACGACCTTGCAGGGAAGCTTTGTTGTGGCAGCCCTCCGAAAGACACAAAAGGGGTCGCCTGAAGGCAACCTGGCGCCGGCCTACCCACGCTGCAAGAAGCAAATAGTGTGGGACATTACTGGGAGGAGTTACCCGCTGTTGCTCAATACCTCCAAAATTAGAGGAAAATTCTATGTCCCTGCTTGGGATAACAGGATAAAAAGAAGAATCCTCGATAGATATAGTTATATATTAAAAGATTATAGTTATATATTATATTAAAAATTAAAAGAAAAGGTACCAGATTCTTGGCTGTAAGACCAGATTGATGGAATATCCTGGCTCAGATATTAACAATATTTTTTGATTTAATTTTTTAAGTCTAAACAACAAACTCGCCTAGCACGTAAACTTTAAAATTAGATGTACAAAATATGGAATTTTACGTAAAAACTAATATTCGAATAATCGTTTTTACTTTTCGAATATTCGATTGAGTTTATTATTCGAATATTCGATTGCAAGCCCTATGTGTGAGCATGTGTTTCCTAAAAATGCATTTAATTTGAATAGCAGCTGCTATAGAAACTAGTTTTTTGCATCTTCATGGCCGAGAACGTTTGTTCGCAAATGTACGAGACATTGCAAACCTTGCCATTTGATCATAAGTAAAGCAGTAAGCTTTGGAACAGTGGTTTTGTCAAACTCAATCTCAACGAATTAAACAAAACATGGTTGTTTATAATTAGAATGTGCTAAAATATATTAATACTCTACAAAATTGTTGGAGGGCCGGTTTAAAGCTGCCGCGGGCCGGAGTTGTCCTGCTGTCCGTGCTTTGCCCACCCCTGCAGTACACCGTCATGTGAGGAGTCTGAGAAATGCTAGGCAGCTTTTGAAACATTGAGAGTGTTGACGAGATGTTGGGAGAAAATGTACAAATTATTTTGATCTTGATCTGTCGCTGGCAATGTGAAGAATTTGTATCTGTTTGTCCTTATTATATGTGCGGGGACTTTTTTGAGATGTGAGTAAATGGCAGGCGCATCATGGCGGAGGCAAGCTGATACTGAACAAAATAATATCGTTGCGTATTATAAAGATTTAAGCATACATAGGGACAGACGTGGAAAGCGACTTTATTTTATACTATGTATATTGATATTGATGATTGTTACAAGAGACACTTTTTTTTTGTTAGAATAAGAATATCCCTTATGACTTAGAGGCTGCGCACACTGGATAAGGCGATCATATCGCCACAAGGACTATATGTCTTACAGGAACTGTCTTGTGGTTGTTATGATGATGGGTTATTCCCATATGCTCCAAAAACCGTCACTATGAAGTGAGAAAGCACTTGTTTCTTAGAGACTGGATAAAGCGCGGCACAAACAAAAGCGGCAACAACGCGGCGTAGGTAGATGTTGAGCAGGTATGGTGCCTGCGCCGTATCCATACCGTGTTTTTTTTATCTGCTTAGTCGCTAAGGGTACCTGCAAACATATTGTTATGTCCAATAATTCCAACTTTATTTAATAAAGTGAGTTAGTTATGTTTGTTTCTGTTCTATCAATGTAACATAACATTGTCTCGCCGTAAATAGACATTGTTATTTCTTTGTCAAAAAGTATCTCGCCCGTTTTTATTGTATGCTGGACATGATTTTATAAAATGTAGGTCAATGTATAAAATATTATACTGTTTAGTTCAATATTATTTAAGGGGCCTTTTACACGTTTTTAGCAATAATAACGATAAAAATTCTATAATTATCTCATTTTTCATATTTTACACTACCCGGCTATTCCGGTTATTCCCAGTTGTCGCCACTGGCAACGTTCCCACTGGGGACAAAGGGGAAAAAAATTCCCATTTGTCACCACCTGGTTCAGAGTGGTGAGAGATAGGACGAAAAAAAAAACCCAGTTGTGTTAGTGGCGAGATTTCGTACGTTAAATTGCTTTACCATAACAATTAAATACAAAAGAGGAGTATCAAATTTAAATGTTTACTTAAAAATTAATACAATCATTTTAAATAAAATTAACAAATAATCATTATATTATGAGTTTCTATTGCAAATGTCGCCTTTATCAAAATTTTTACTTGTTATGCATAGCATTACCAGATCGTAAAAAAAGATACCTTAAAAAAAGGCAAAAAGTGAAAATTTCAATTTCGTGAATTTATATTTTATTTTTAAATCTCGATTATTAGAATTTTTCACATAAATTTTGAGGTTGATATGTTGTTAAAATATCCTTTGACGCTACAGAAGCAATCAGAATAAGAGTTTACCAGCAAGCAATAATCTAGCCAATCAGAGTTAAGGCAGGTTTCAAAGTTTTCAATTTTACTAGGTTTTTTGCAAAAAAAAACTGCTTTATGTCAGGATGATTGAAAAAAAAGTAATGCTCATATCAAATTATCCGTGTTTTCGCAAAATCCCTAGTTTTTTTGCAAACAACCTAAATATCAAATCTTACTACGACAGATACAAAAGTTATAGATTTTTTTATTACTTACATACAACTTTGTCATTTAATTTTTTTTCATAGGACTTGCAGTTTTACCGGAAATCGAGATTTACCTTTTTGTAACCCTTAAAAACTCACCCTCTTACCCTTGTAGACATTAGATCACCCGTAATTTCTTTTTCTTTCATTTTTGTTATATTCTCTACCTTTTCCAATGGGTTTAATCCTACTATAATTTTTTTTGGTCTCAAAAATTATTTACCCGTCTATGATACTCAAAACTTCTTTTTTGTTTAAATTCTTTAAAAATGCAATTAAAATACGAAAACCCACCACTGGCAACAACTGGCAATTTTTTTCCCAGTTGTCACCACTGGCGACAAATAGGAATTTTTTTCCCATTTGTCCCCAGTGGGGACGTTGCCAGTGGCGACAACTGGGAATAACCGGGCTATTCGTATTGGGTCACAAATTTTTTAAGGAAAATAAAATAAATTATAACTTTAATTTTACTTGCAAATTTTCCATCTAACTCAACTTTTAAACCTGCCCCACTACGACAAAATTTTCAGTACCAAAACAACAAGTTATGCACAGACTTTCTCAAGTTTTAGCCAAAAAACGATTCATAATTTTTCCGCGATTCGCAAAACTGCATCTTAAAATTAGTAATGTATACATATATAAAGTAACAAAGATAATATGTTACTTAAAAGTTTTAAGACGACTGTTTTTATCGAGAATATTCCTGGTCAATAAGTTAAACAAAACAACCTACCTATTAATAGCTCTACCTTGAAATAACTACGAGGCTAAAGCTCAAACACTTGTTTTTGTAAAAGACTACAATACAATGTTGGCAGTCTAAGAGTAATTACTCGTATAGAGGGTTTATTGATACGTTTTTTTAAATATATTTAAAAACATTATTTTGCTTCTTACTCTTGTTTCGTTGTAATAGCACTTTTTAAAACATCCAAACGATAAACAGAATAAGAAAATATTCTGAGTATCTAACACAAACCTTATATTTACGAAGAGCCGTGTCAGAGGCGGCATGAAATATAGCAACCCCATGTTATGGCGACTAAGGGAACACTCGAAAAGCTGGCAGCGTTAACTGGCACTGCGAGAACCAACCCGCCTATTTTTTAATGTTAAAGGAAATGCCTTACGCATTTATTATGGGGGAGCGTCGGGGGTATGTGGGGCTCGCACCCACTTAAACCCCCCGGTGGCCGTTTTGGCGTTTTGGGGAAGAACCCTGGGAACCATAGATTGTCGGCGTCCGGAGTCCTTCCCACGCTCAGCCGCTATCAGCTACGTGCTCGGGCACAGTGCCACAAACTGTGCCGCCTCCCATCTCGGGGCAGGTTGATCAGTGTGTAGGGCTCCCGCCCTTCACGCCTTCGCTCTTACGACAGAGCCAACCTGCCTGCCAAAACGATTGCCGCAAAACTTCCTTGTGGCAATCTGTAGTGGAGACCTATCTCCAACAGTGGCCGTCTTGCGGTTTTTATGGTAAAATTTAGTAATAATTCCAGTACTGAGCGCTCGCCGATGTCGCTGGTGCAGCTGCAGGCCATAGCTGATCGCGAGATCGGCTGGATCCAGGTCCTGCGGTCCATCGTGGACGTGATACCGCTAGACGATCCATTTGGGATGTCAGCCATTGCCATCCTGCTGGATGATTGTCCTCTCCCATCTAAGGAAGCTGTTGTTGGGGTAAGTGACATACTCTATAAAAAAAAACAGTTAATATCTTAGGTAAGTATCATTTAGATCTAATATGTACCACACACACAGATGGTTTCATTTTCGCAGATAATTTTATAATTATTTTTTTTGGTACTAACAAATACTAATAATATTTTCTAAGTCGTTAGATTAAATTAAGCTGCACTCGAATTCAAAGATTAAAATTATTTTCAACTTAGGCTTTATGCATGTTTTTGGAAGTTTTTTTTTGTTGTATTGTTTGTTACTAAGCCTAAATCAAAATATAACTGGAGAGCTAGACTCATAAGACCTTGTTGTGACCGATCGACGACCCTAACATTCAAGGCTGGCTAAGAGACATTCAGGAGAGATATTCAGACGTAAATAATGTATGGATCGAAGTATCGTCCGTCGCATAAAATACGTCACAGAATAATTTTAATATAGGTTTTGTTTTGTAAAACTTTTGCTAAAGTGTGTATCTGTGAATCTGGAAGAGGTAGTGGTGAGTAACGCTCGCTATATATAACCCCGCGCGTCCGGAATAGGCAGTTCAGTTGAGGCTTTGTTTCCGGCTCGCGTTCGTATCCGTGAAAGTTTTGTTTTAATAGAGCAGATGACAATAGTGAAATAAGTGATTATAGTTGGTCGAGGATAACAGTTTTGACTTTTTAACTTCATAGACAACCGTTAAGAATATTACGATGTTTTACTATTTAATTTCCATTTTTTGTGTTATTTTAATTTTTATAATTATAATTCAATACGAACTGTATGCAGATTGTTTAGTGGTTTTAATTGTCTATTTAGTATATAAGGTAAGTGAAACTTTTACTAATTAAATTTCTATCTTAAAATCTATCTGAGAATTTAATAAAGTTTTGGTACGACTGTGAGTTAGAAGCATGTTTTGCGTCCAGCGACTTCTCCTGCTTCTCTTATAAAGTCCTTTTTTTATTCTGTGAGATTTTTGTCTCGTAGTTCTAATCTACTTATCAATATTCATCCCCATTAGTTTAGCAGTTTAGGCGTGAAAGCTTATTTTATACAGAAAAAGGAAAATCGTTAAAGAATCTATTCAATTAATATTTTCTTGATCTATTTTCTTGCTACTTTTTAATAAATTTATATTTTCAGTAATGAATAAAAAAGGAGACTGAATGAAGTTTTTTTTTTTACCAGCATTTCAATTAAAAAGTTATAAGAAAAAAAGGCCTTTTTTCAAATATAATACAATTAGGTATATGAAAATAGAAATTACAAATACAGTTTACTCCTAACTGACTAGAAAAATAAAACTGTTTAAGTTAGTATATCTTTTTTCTATCCTCAAAAATACTTAAGATATCAAACGTTATATTATGTACGACTGCGACTTTTAAGCCTGTTTTAGATTTTATTGAAAACTAAAGTGTGCGCCCCCATAATAATTCGCTTGAAATTTCCCTTGAAAAATTCAAAATCCATTTATTTTTCACTCCTATAGATTTCCGTATTAAAAGTATCCAATATCCTCTCGTGGTGCTAAGCTTCGGTTCGGTTGAGCAGTTTATCGTGAAAGCATAACAAACAGACAGAGAAATCATCAGTGAATATTTTCAGTAATGTAGGTATAGAGAAGATTATCAGATCGAATACGCATTTTTATTGGTTTGTGATTTTTGTTACTATCATATTAAATAAAAAAGTGTTTATAGGGATCTTAGTAGAAAAAAAATATGTAATTCTTATCTTTTAAAAATACTACTATTACGGCACATTTGCAATATCGCTTTTCATCCTCTAGAGTGTCAAAGTCTTGCGCTTTTTTTACACACTGCACTATCTGGCCGAGATGTATAACATGAAAACATTTTAATAGAAACTATTAAACTGCCAAAAAATTGTAACACCAAAAAAATCTAAAACTTTAAATTACTTGCATTATGAAGGTTTTTTTTTTGTAAAATAATTTTAAATAAAGTTAAAATAGAAAAGGTTTGTAAGCTCTTGCTTTACGAGTTTATCGTGGGTTAAATTTTTGACAAAAAAAATGGTACACTACTTAACTCTGCAAGGAATCTTAATTAAAAATTTCATCTATAATCATAACCGGTTTGGGCCGTAAGATCTTTGTCAGACAGTAACGACACTATTTTCTATTTTAAGACTTTAATTGCAATCTGAGGTGCCATTTGCGACAATTAAAGTGTTGACATTTTCGAATGATATTTACTTAAGAAATCCTGGAGCGATATCAAGTTAAAAAATATCTATTAATACATGCGCATTAATTACAGATGCGTTTACAGTAATCTTTTAAGTTTTTGTGTAACTATAATGTAGGTATAGTAGGAAACTAGACCTAGCCCATCGAATAGGAAAAAAAAGTACGAATTTTTTAATACTGATTGCATTGCCTAGAGATCCCAGACATGATTTTAGCTTAGGAACCCTAAAGGGTAAATCCGGTCCTGTAGACCTTGAGTAATAATAACAAATAGAAATAAAACTCCAAACACGTTTACTGTGTACTGTAACTTCGAATACGACCTTAAGGTCTAGTGGAAGCGCAATATCTAGTTAAGTATAAAAATAAATTATGACAGCCTGTTGTGATAAAATGTATTGGTATTTTCTGTAAATAACAAGTGGTATTCATTGTTTTAATTCTCGGCGGTGATAAATTATTGCATTTATCGAAGGGTTTAAGGACCAGCGATATAACTAGGTAGATCCGAGTCACGTACGGCACTACGCAGCTAGGTTGCTGTGAGACAACCTTGACTTTCAGCGAAGATTGAACTGTGGTCTTAACTGCGTCATCACATTTATTATTGTGAGTAAAACAGTATCTAAGTACTTTGGAGTCAGTGATGTTAAGGATTCAAGGTGGTTTTTCGTCATGTTAGGTCGTTTCATGGCCCGCGAATCGTCTTGGCACTTGTTTCTAGAAATTTTTTTTTTTTGGTTTGCCAACAAATTGTCAATAGATAAAAAAAATGACGATAGGAGCGACCCCGTTTTATCAGCTCACTTAGCATGCATTAAGTTTACAATTAATTAATTTATCCAATCATATACAATGCAGTTAAAAATATTTAAAAAGATGTGTACTAGAACAAAATAAAATAAAAACGTTAAATTTCATCACAATAATTTTTTTATTTTTGTTTTTACTGTTTACCTAATAACCTACTTCTTTAATGTTCTAATCGAGTGAACCCATCTTTAGTAAACTCGTCCTCCTCAAGTTAAAACCTTTCATTTCGACAAACATTTCAAACCCAAAATTAGCAACATAGCCGTTCTCGAGTTTTTGCGAGAAAAACGAACAGGAATTGCTGTTTACACAGTGGCTCAGTTGGCATGGCAGTGATGTAGACTGAGACGCCGGTGCACCGGGTTCGCGGGGGCGAACATTGTAATGAAGAATAATATATCGATGTTTGTTTCCCAGATGTTTGTCATCGTCTCTGTAGTATATGTTTCGGGCACCTTTGAGTGTGATGCGTTGTATATAATACATATTGAAAGATAATCGTCTAAATGCGGCTTTAGTAGACTCGTCTTCCTCAGGTAAGCCGACTGTTCAACCTTTCGGCAAGACGTGCTCTTCAGCCGAAGCTAAACGTCAAAATGGAGCGCAACATATGTGTGGTACTCGGCTGCATAGCCGAGAGGCTATCCGGGCCGAACGCGGTCGCAGCTTTCACCGACAACACTATGGAGTACCTAATTTATTTCCTAGTAAGTTACCTGTACACCTATAATCTTTATACATAGACCCATTATAAGGAATTTTCAAGGCCCAGTTTCAATAAAACTTACAATTCGCCCAGGTCAATTTTTTTTATTGTAACTTCAATAATTCTGGAGTTTCATTGGACATCGATCAGATCCAATCGAAAGCGCTTTATATTATTTTTCATGTTTACTACACAGTTTACAGTAGAGAGCACATTATTAAACTAATGCTATAGCCAATAAATAAAAAAAAAGTTAATTATAATCTTTTCTGTTCGAACCTTTTTTTTTTAAACTGGATTGATATTTTTTTCTTTTCAACAGAGTACTAGGCACGTTTAAATTTTTGGTGAATAAAAAGAAATTGCGTTGTTTAGGTTTGTTTCTATCTGATCATACTTATTGCAGATATACTGTAACGAGGCTTGCCTAGTGATGTTCGCCATTATAGCCCTGGAGAAGTTCGCAGCTACATCGGAGAACAAGCTGCGTATAAAGGAACGTATGAAACAGGAGAGGGAGCATCCTTTATGGGCCCTGGAGAGGCACGTGGACTCCTCAAGTATGGGCTGGAGGCAGGTCGGGTTCTGTGCGCAGTGGGCCCTGGATAATGTATGTAAGTAAAATGTTCACTGTATTTGTTTGCTTTTTTTCTCGCTATAGGTGATGGTGTCTCGTAGCGCTTTATAACGGCAAAAATACAAGTTTTTTCCTAGGATTTTCCTTTTATTTTTTGTTAATCTAGGGTCTTGAGCCGTAACACCGAAAAATTTTAAAACTAAGCAAGCCGGGTTCACTGGAAAAAAATGCGAATGTATATTATGTGCTTCGGGATTGAATTATAACTGATATAATTATTGAAATTTTGACTGCGTTAAATCGGATTTTCTGGAAATTTTCCGGAGATAAGATATTTATTATTTCCGCTCTGGCTTGTCTTCGAAGGTGTGATTTCATGCTCCCTATCGACGCGCTCAAAATAGCATTTCTTCATTTCAGATTGAAATAATTCATTTATCCTAATAAGTAAGCACAAATTGTCTGTTTACTTCCATAACATTAAGAGCTTCGACAGAGTGGACGTAAACACTTTATTGAAGGCGAGCCAAATCTAAAGACATCTCATAAATAACTTAAAAAAATAGCTTTATATAATTACTAGAGGCTGCCCCGCGGTTTTTCCCGCGCAGATTTTTTCATAAACACAAAATTCCCGTTTTTTCCCGTTCCCGTGGGAATTTCGGGAAATCCCTTCTTAGTGCTCACCTGCACTCCTTAAGGAACCTACATGCAAAATTTCAGCCCGCTACGCCCAGTAGTTTCGGCTCTGCGTTGTCTGTCAGTCAGTCAGTCAGTCAGTCAGTAACGGAAGAGTTTTATATATATTGATTAATTATGGTTTTTATACACGGTAACTTTTTTATCGCGAAAATAATTTAACACACAGTAGGCATAGTTAAGTTATACAGGGAACTGATTCGTAAAAACAAATTAAAAAATAATTAACCTTGCTTAAGGTCCATAAGGTCCGGGCGCCGGCGTTGCCGCGGGCGCCGGCGTTGCCGCGGGCGCCGGCGTTAGAATGTCGCCCTCCCCTCTCCTCCCGTGGGAGCCGTAGGACCCGGCTGAGGGATAGCACCAGAAGACGGGCAGCAGCGTCTTCTGGTTTATACAACACCATACTGCGCTCGCCAACCCGCCTGCCAAGCGTGGCGAGTATGGCAACCCCCCCCCTCATGAATAGTCAACATGTGCCCAGGCCCCTAGTCCCCGGCAGCCCCGCTATTCCTGACCACGGTAGCGGTCACGGTAACGGCGGGGCAAGGGGTGCTAAGAATCCCCGGACGGTCGGCTACCACCCCTTTAAACGACAACTGGCCCTGGCAACACACAACGTCCGCACTTTGAGGACTGACGATATGATTGTTGCGCTGGAAGAGGAAATGAGCAGGTTACGGTGGGATATTCTAGGGCTATCAGAAGTCCGTAGACAGGGACAGGACACGATAACCCTGAAATCGGGTAACCTGCTCTTCCACCGGGAGGGCGACCAACTGTCCCAAGGTGGTGTCGGGTTTCTCGTCCACAAGTCCCTCGTTAGCAACATTATTACCATCGACAGTGTGTCGAGCAGGGTCGCATACCTAACACTCAGAATATCTAAAAGATATTTGCTGAAGGTCGTTCAGGTCTATGCACCGACCTCGACACACTCATATGACGAAGTAGAGTCTATGTATGAGGACATTAGTCGGGCCATACATACGCATAAAACTCACTTCAATGTTGTTATGGGGGACTTCAATGCGAAACTAGGCAAGAGAAGCGAGCATGAGTTGAGAGTGGGGAACTTCGGTTATGGGCAACGGAACCCTAGAGGTCAGAGGCTGGCCGATTTCATGGAGAAAGAAGGACTCTTCATGATGAATTCTTTCTTCCAGAAGCCACCTCATAGGAAATGGACCTGGATGAGCCCTGGTGGTTCTAGGAACGAGATAGACTTCATCTTGACCGACAAGAAACGGATATTCAATGATGTCTCCGTGATTCATAGGGTAAAAACCGGCAGTGATCACCGAATAGTAAGAGGCACATTGAATGTGAACGTTAAACTTGAACGGTACCGCCTGATGAAGTCTACGCTCCGTCCTACCCTCGCTCAGATCGAAAACCCCGAGAGCTTTCAACTCGAGCTCTCTAATCGCTTTGATTGTCTAGACGACGCATCAGTGGACGAGATCAATAACAGGTTCGTAAAAACTGTCCATACGGTCGGATCTAAATTCTTTAGGACTCGCCGTACCGCTAGAACTCAGAAACTCTCTGAAGACACCCTCAAACTTATGGCTGAACGACGCTTGCTTAGACTGCAGTCTCCCGATGATGCTGCGTCATATAGGCGGCTCAATAGGCAGATCTCGAAGGCCTTGCGACACGATATCCGTGTCTTTAATACTGCGCGTATTAAGGATACGATAGAGCGAAATAAAGGCTCCAAAGTGTTCGCAAGAGATATGTCTGTTGGGCAAAGCCAAATGACCAAGCTGAAGAGGGATGACGGCAGTATAGCGTCGACGAAAGCGGAAATTTTGAGGGAAATCGAGAAGTTCTACGGACAGCTATACGATTCGGTCACTAAGCCTGTTACTAGTGCGGCTAACGACCCTAGAGCCAAACTAACCCGACACTATACCGAAGATATCCCGGACATCAGCCTGTACGAGATAAGGATGGCCCTGAAACTGCTTAAAAACAACAAGGCACCGGGTGAGGATGGAATCACGTCAGAGCTTCTGAAAGCGGGTGGAACACCGGTACTCAAAGTCCTTCAGAGGCTCTTTAATTCTGTCCTACTCGAAGGGACCACGCCTGAAGCATGGAACAGAAGTGAGGTGGTGCTTTTCTTCAAGAAGGGCGATAAAACCCTTTTGAAGAATTATAGGCCCATCTCGCTTTTGAGCCATGTTTATAAGCTGTTTTCCAGGATCATCGCCAATCGTCTCGAACGAAGGTTTGATGACTTCCAGCCTCCCGAACAAGCCGGCTTCCGAAAAGGCTTTAGTACCATAGACCACATACATACGCTGCGGCAAGTTATACAGAAGACCGAAGAGTATAACTTGCCGCTATGTCTAGCGTTTGTGGACTATGAGAAGGCCTTTGATTCGGTCGAAACATGGGCGGTGCTAGAGTCCCTCCAACGATGCCGGATTGACTATCGGTACATCGAAGTGCTGAAGTGTTTGTATAGCAACGCCACCATGTCTGTCCGAGTACAGGAACAGAATTCGAAGGCTATTCCCTTGAACAGAGGCGTGAGACAGGGAGATGTTATATCTCCGAAACTGTTCACCGCCACTTTAGAAGACGCCTTCAAACTTCTAGAATGGAAAGGGCAGGGCATCAATATTAACGGCGAATACATCACTCACCTTCGGTTTGCTGACGACATCGTAGTCATGGCAAGGTCGATGGAGGAACTCAGCACGATGCTCGAAGGCCTCAACCGAGTCTCCCAACAGGTGGGCCTTAAAATGAACATGGACAAGACGAAGGTCATGTCTAATGTCCATGTTCTGCCTACCCCAGTTATGGTTGGGAACTCGGTTCTCGAAGTTGTCGACGAGTACGTATACCTAGGACAAACCATCCAGTTAGGTAGGTCCAACTTCGAGAAGGAGGTCAATCGCCGAATCCAGCTCGGATGGGCGGCGTTCGGGAAACTACGCAACGTCTTCTCGTCCAATATTCCTCAGTGCCTGAAGACGAAGGTATTTAACCAATGTGTGCTGCCAGTGATGACATACGGTTCTGAAACGTGGTGCTTCACTATAGGGCTTATGAACAGGCTCCGAGTAGCTCAACGAGCCATGGAGCGGGCTATGCTCGGGATTTCTCTGCGGGATCGAATCAGAAATGAGGACATACGCAGAGAAACCAGGGTCACCGACATAGCCAAGCGGATAAGCTCGTTGAAGTGGCAATGGGCAGGTCATATAGCCCGCAGAACAGATGGCCGCTGGGGCCGAAAAGTTCTCGAGTGGAGACCACGGATCGGCAAGCGCAGCGTAGGACGTCCACCGACCAGATGGACGGATGATCTGCGCAAGGCTGCGGGTCCACGCTGGATGCAGGCCACCTGCGATCGGTACAGATGGAGAGCCTTGAGGGAGGCCTATGTCCAGCAGTGGACGTCCTACGGCTGAAATGAAGGTCCATCGAAAGTTTAAGTAAAAAAATCTAAAAATGATGTGTGTTTTTTTTTTAATCATATCCGAAATATCAGTTCCTAGCTGGCTGCGCTTTTGAAATGCTCCTATCCCTGGCGTGCAAGCGAATTTTGAAAATGTTTAAATGCAGTTTTTGCAATGCATGTTTTTGCTAAAGGTTGACCCAAAGCGAAACTTCATATCAATGTCCTAAATTATTTTTCAAATGCGTTGCGAGTATCTTAATTTAAGGGTGTGCGCGATATTTTAACGATGTCACTAAAATAGTTTTCGAATAAAAAGAAATTCGAATGAAATGGATGAAAAAGAACGAACATAGCAATACTGTTATGGCTGGCGCTGACTAACGACACGACAGAACATTTATGAAGTTTCAGATTTAGAATTAGAAACTGCTTTTCGTATTAAATTCGTTTCACTTGCTAAGCACGTGCCCATTTTCTCAATCATAATCTCAGACAAGAGACGTTCATTGTTGAAACAAGAGATCGCCTTAAAACGAACGAACATAGTGCGGCGGTTTCGACAAATCGGCAAGCTCGGCTTACGGGTTGGCGATAGCAGTATGGGTTAGTTTTTAATAAAGGACGCTACCCTCGTCATTCGGGTGTTTCCAGTCGCCTTTTCAGATTCTTACGAAATTCTTAATAAGATAGAACAGGTTTTCTAGGAATTTTTCTATATTTTTATTTCCCTTGTTTTATTCAATGTTAATAATGTGCGATTTTAATTAAATTTTTGTAAATAATAACAAAATAAATAAATAAAGCGTTTATTTATTTCATAATTTAAAAGAAAATACTAAACATAATATCTGCCAAACCACAGAGCAGTTTGTTGGCAGAGAGTGCTCTCTAAATTAAATACATTAGTTACCTAATAATTATTATTTAATTCAATTTTTATTTTGTTGCATAGCGAGTACAGTTGCGGATTAGGGGTTTAGGATGTGGTGCGAAATTATAACATGTAACTCAAATAGTTTTCGAGTAAAATGGAATCCCAACAAAAAATTATGAACATAGCAAAAATGTGGCCCTCGCTGATTGGCGGCACGGCATGGCAGAATATTTATGAAGTTTTTGATTTAGAACTTGATCCGGCGTTTCATGAGTTTAGTTGAAATTAATTCTTAACTCGTGCAAAGTCAGATCAATATGATAAATCATCATCTCAGGCCAGACGCCCATTGTTTGACTGTTTGACATAGGATCAAACAACGAGCATAGTGCGATCATTTCGCCAAGCTCGGCATACGGGTTGGCGATAGCTATATGGCTTAGTTTTTAATGAAGGACGCTACCGTCACCATACGTCATTCCGGTGTTTTCAATTTATTTTTTCGAAGTTTTAAATAAGAAACCAAATATTCTGCCGTGCCACAAGTCATACTGGAACCCTAAAAAGGAACTTATTTTTACTAACGTTCGTTACTTTATTGCAGTTGTCATTGAGGGGCGTGAGTTGTCATACCGCCGCGTGGATATGGACGGAATCAACGCGATGCTGAACTCGAACGACGCTAGCGAGTACCTCAAGATAGCCAGCAATGGTATAGAGGCGAGGTGCGACTCGCACTCCTTCGAGAGTGTCCGCTGCACTTACGAGGTAAGCTGGCTGGCCCTTAGGCATGAAAAAGCGTTGCACGGACCCCTTCGCGGTCTTATATGCGCGGTCCTATTCAAAGAGGCCCGCACACCTCCATGCGGCGGAGCCCTTTTCTATGGTACCGCGTGGACGCTCGCGCGACGCAGCTTCAGACCTAACAATTTTGTGCCCTATTACGATATAATTTTTATACTAGGCTTCGCCCACACATTGAAAATGTTTTCGCCGCGCCCAAAATCCTTTTTTTTTCGTTTCCATATGTTTTTCGGGGTAAAAAGTATTATAATGTTCGTGTCGTTGGTTCTTATAGTTTCAAACCTTTTTTCATCCCAATCAGTTCAGCAGTTAAGGCGAAATCGCGCTAGTGCGTTATCTTTTTGTAAAAGTTCATAAAAACCGATCAGTAGTTTTAGCATGAAAGTGCGGGCGCTACGACCAGACAGGGTTAGCGAAACTATAACAGTTCCTTGTACGACTAAGGTAGAAAGCGAACAAAGATTCAAAGATTCTATTTCATATAAGTTACACATAAAACACAAACAATTAAAAACATAGTGCCTTTCCTATACTGCAAGAGACGAGAGGATTCGGGGTCGCCTCCCATGTGCCCAGAAATTTAATATGAAAACAACAGTCCACAGTAGGCAACCATTATTATGGCAGGTGAACGAGGGCTGCTGGTACTACGAATGCGAGGTGATCACGCCAGGCGTGATGCAGATCGGTTGGGCCACCAAGAACAGCCATTTCTTGAACCACGTAAGTTTTATATTATTTTTAAACGTATCTTTTTATTTGTGTATATCATGATGGACTGCAAACAAAATACACAAAAAAAAATCTTTTTTACTTTCCCCAAAATTACAAACACAAGAGTCCTGTAACCACGATACAGCGCGAAAATGGCGAAAAATATTAGTAAACATGATACTACAATATAAAATACTTACTTGGATTTTTTTTTGTGATTAGCGCTTACAGGCCTCTTCAGTCTCACATAACTTCTACTTTTGTACCTCAAGTTATATTTATTAAAATTTCCCTAAAGAAACTGATAAAATATAATCATTAATTTAATACCATTCCAACATTTAACTTCAATTAAAATAAATACATAACATAATGCATAGCGAATTTTTTCAAAATGAAGTTGCCCGAACGTAGTCTACGTGCTTTTTAATATAACGCAAAATACTGTACAATGTGTTTCTGCATATTCATATTAGGCGAAACACATTGTACAGTATAAAACAAAGGAAATTAGCAAAAGAATCTACAATTATAGCTACGAATGCGTTGTATTCCCAAAGGAAATGTTCTTGGTAACTCATAGTAAGCGAATTATATCGCAAATAACTATTATGTTTATATAGGTAGTGTTTTCATTGTTATAATAAAATTTATCTAGGTAATTGCTTCAAAATAAATTAATTGAATTACAGTCATTGCGGCTCGTCACGGAGTATAGCCTACTCCGTGTAAGTATATTTCATGCAAACTCTGTGTTATATTATGTACGTTCGCACCACCATTAAACTTGTATTAGATCGTTCAGTAGGGCTTCCAGTATAAAAAAGTAAATTACATATTTCAAAAGTCTTAGTCTTGGAAGATGTTGATTGCCTAGGTTGTCAATGGCAATGCAGTGGTTGTTTATTTAAGCTTTCGCATGATTCGTGGCGCAATACGGTTTTCGATGTTATACAGGGTGGTAATTTGCAACGCCATTTGGTAGGAAAAGTTCTATTTTTTTACTAAAACAAATAACTCCTTCAATGTCTGCCCACAAAAATTTTCAAAATTTGCTTGCCACAACCAGGAATCGATTCGGCTTAAATCTGGAAATTTTCGTCTTAAGTATTTATTGCGTCAACCGAAACGGTTAAGTAATGAGGTTCAAATCTTTCTAATAAACTTGATAAATTAAATTAAACTTATTTTAATTAAACAAAAAAAATATGCTTAATTGAGATTGGTGGTTTTCCTGGCACCATTTATTAGTTTGCTTAATTCATCTAATCATCAACAATGTTATATTTATATGAATGTATGTTGTATGAAAGTTGTAGTAGAATGTATGTTAGCATGAAATACATATGTTCAGAGATAATCTGTTTAATGCTTTTTTTGTGTTATTTTTTATACACCGTTTTTTTAAGTTGAAGCTATGTTATCTCGGCAGCATGAGCAGAGCAGTGTTTTGAGTAGAACTGACATTAGCGAATAAAACAAAAATTGATTTCTTTACATTTAATTTTGTGTGCATTAAGTTAGAAGGAACGTTTGATTTTGGAGCGAAATTCAGCAGTATCAATATTTTGAATTTTTTTAATAATAAAATAACACTTTCGTCGATCGTTAAATTACGAAAATTCATGGGAAATCTTCTTTTCAATAATACTCAAATCCCAAGGATCAATACACGACAAACTTTTGAAAATTTTTGGCGTAAGAAAGAAAATCCACAAAAACTTGAATTTCGCGCCAGATCGAGACGTTGACATTGACGAGATGAATCCTAAAGTGCTATTGTGTACAGGTAAAATCTTAAAGGTTTGCACATCGGTCTTCATCGTCCTTAAGAAAGAGGCAGTCGGCTTTTTTTGTATTTCTTAGCACAATATCTATCTATATCGCACGCCCAACCTGTATGACGTTTGTTAGTCGTGCTTCAAATGCGGTAGCGGTAGAGTGCAGTCGCGTCCAGATCAAAATATCTTTATAGAGTTGTAAATCTCCACAATTTAAGTAATATAATTGAGAGTTCTCATCATTAAAACATTCTATACTGTACGTATATAACTTTACTACGTATCTTATATGATTAAATGTATTTAATCAAATAAGATTGTTGAATGTATTTTTTTTTATAAAGCAGTAGTAGGTAATTGTACCCAATAGAACAATGGTTTTGGAGTCGATGGGACCAACCCAATTGTCTGATTGAAACTTACATGATCTAAGTTAATTAATACTTTTATTTGTTTTATTCTTCTCCAATAATTTTACAAAATCATCTCACATGAACCTTTGACAGTTTTTTTGTTAAAAATGAAATGCATACATTTTTTGTAGCAGCACAGCTCTTTAAAGATACCAAACGTTTCTATGTCATCGATTTGACGTTACAAAGAGGTTTAATTGTTATCAACTTAAAAGTCCATGCAATTTAGTTTTACTTCATAAAAGTAAATAAATAAAACCGATTATTAATGTATGATTCTTATTTTGCCAAAGGGTTTAACAATCGCCGTAGACCCGATTAAGCCCGATGAGCATATCTTTTAGAGTTAACCTGTAAGTCTATAGGGTTTTTCATGGATGCTTTAATTAATGAACAGTTCTGTACATACTTTAATTTATGTACAGTAAAGAACCATATTCAAAATTTAAATTTATTTATTAAGCACGTTTTTTTTTTTGTAAAATTTATTTTGAATTGGCATTAAAAAAAAAATGTTTATCTAAGGCCCGTCACAAAATAACCTCATCTTCTAAAGATCTATCTCACATGCATTAATAACGAATCAAAACACAGAGAACATCCATGATGGCCTCTTTTTAGTTATTGTATTTTAATCAAATGTGTGTTAGGCATTATTATTTTACAGCTAAACGAAGATTGCTAAGAACCCACAGACACGCTACGGGTAGTGTTCTGGAACCTGGTACTGCTATTACTCGCAGCTTCCGTGGGTCGGCAAGCTTAACTCTGTTTATGATCAGATGGGGCGTTTCGAGACGCAGCCACTCGCAACCAAATAAAAAACAAAATTGAGTTACGCGTTTAAGTATTAACAGAAGCGATTTTTGGGTGGTTTGTTGCTGGTACTGGATTATATGCGTCGCGCTTCGACCTGCGTGATCATAAATAGGGTCAAATAATTTAAGAGTTTCTATGCTATTAAAATTGAAATGTTTTGATATTTATTAATAACTTTTGCATTATTCTCTCTTATCATCTAGTTACAAAGCGATTTGCTTTGTTAAACTTTGAGATAACAGAGCGGTTAATTTCAATAAAATAATTAGTTTTAAAATTAGATAGTGTTTAACAGGACTGGTCTCGAGTCCCGGCTAGTATTTGCTGAGCGTAATCCATTCCATTATTTATCTGACCCTGATCCATACAAAATAGATAAATATAACTATATTATACTTTTAATATACTCTTGCTTTAGATACTAGCGCCGATAATATTTTTTTATACTTACAATTTTGTTAAAAGATATCATATATATTTTTTTATATTTTTCATAACTATCCAGTATCTAGAATAGAATCATTCTTTGGATTTAATTTTTTTTTCATTGTCTGAATTGACATAATTTCAATTCTATTTTCGGCACCAATATTTAAACAGGCTGTTAACTTAACTTGGTGTAGTTTTTGCAAACAGCCTGTATAAGTGAAATAGTGTAATGTTTGTGACAATTTAACATAGCAGTTTTTTGACTACCCTCAATTTAAAAAAAAACAGGAAGGCTTCGGTATAGGAGACGACCTCTACTCGTCTTCATACGACGGATGCAGGCGCCTGCTCTGGCATGAGGCAAAGCCGACCGTGGTGACCTCCGTCCCGAAGTGGCGCAGTGGAGATATACTCGGCTGCCTGCTGGACGTGGAACGTCGCGAGGTTGTGTACTCGCTGAATGGCGTCAGGATATGCAAAGAGAAGAAACTCTTCCTTTCTGCCAAGTTAGTTTTTTTAAGATGTCAAATTTTAAGTTTGTTTTAGGTTTTTTTTACTTTGATGGTGGCCTTGCTATAAGAGTAGGGAGAAATTGGAGGCTTGAGATGTGGTGCTAGCGACGGATGGAAGGAATTAGTTGGAAGGACAAAGTTACTAATTTGGAAGTGCTGAAAAAAGTGAAGGAGGAAAGGAATGTGTTAAAGACCATAGAGACAAGACGGGGCAAGATGATTGGGCATCTGATACGACACGAAACCGTGGTCACCAACATAATTGATTGCAAAATTGAGGGGAAAAGCTTACTTTGATCAAATAAAGCGATAGCCGACTCACCTGCCAAGTGTGGCGTTTACGGCAAATTTTCTCTTTATTGTTAGTCCTTGTTGCAATTTGTGAGGGAGGCCTAGGCTTACAAGTCATATTCACTGTTTTGGAGTCTACTCAGCCAGGTTTGCTCTCGGACAGTTTGTTCCCGAGTACAGATTATCCCGGCTCCAGCTTCACTGTATTGAAATTGGAACTTGATTGTGTATATCAATTTGGAGTGGAGAACGATTTAAAGTTATATTTTGTCACTTTGTAATGCGAGTTCGAGCTGCGACTGCAACTCGTCTGTGAATGTCAGCCCTAGGTGCAGCAGTGGTCGTCTATCGATTGTAAAGAAGATATTATAATAATTGTACACGTATATCCTACAGGAACGGCTTCTACGCAGCTGCCAGCTTCATGGCATACCAGCAGTGCCGTTTCAACTTCGGCAGCGAGCGCTTCCGGTACCCGCCCAAGGACCGCGAGTTCAAGTCCTTCAACGACCACGGGAAACTCTCCAACGAAGAGAAACAGGTAATCTTTGTACCAATACCCACCTTTCACGCCCCTTTCACAAGGCACTCCAGTTTTCCGTTTTCTTCAGGATCCTGCTTGATAACCGCTTGCTTTGTTATAATTATCATCATTATGACAACCGTTGGATGTCCACTGCTAAACAGATTGCCACAAGGACCAACAATTTGGAGGGATTTCGCCGTAATCACCACTTTTGTGCCAAGCCACTTTTGCGCCACGCTTTTTATATTTTTAATGAAGGAAGACGAACAATGCACCCGGACCGGGTGCCATTTTGCGCCAGCTTATTTCGACAGCCACTATTGTGCCTAGATCAAGTCAATGTTAGTACCATTCAACAGCGATCCATAGTTGCTTTTCTATAGTTTTTTTAGAGAATTGCAAAAAGGCAAAATTTTACATACATTTTATAATGAGAGAATAATGAGTTTTTGTGCTTTTTATTTAACCGACTTAAAAAAAAAGAGGATTTCAGTTTGAACTGTATGTAAGTGTGTGTTTGTCAGCAATTTTCTCGAGTTTGGCTGAACGGATTTGGTCGGTTTTAAAAAAATGTATTTGTCACATTCAGGAGAAGATTTTATTACGGCAGGTCTCTTTTTAAAAAGAAAGAAATTAAAATAAGAGAATTACCCCCCGGGAAACAGACATCGCACGGCAATGGTATATCATAATCTGGTATATGGAACTAGGTGATCCCGCGCCGCCTGGTCCTTGAGCAGCTTCGCGCGACCGCGTCCGGAGACGACTGCTGCACGCTCTGCTGCGACCAGATCGCTAGCTGCGCGCTCGTACCCTGCAAACACAGGTCAGTCTTTCCTTACCACAGACACACCTATCAAGTATCACCCTCATTAGTTTCATTGCTATCATCCCTTGTCTGCCTTCATCACAATATAGATAAGAGCAATAGATCATCTTCATACAAACGGCCGAAACCCGAGATGTACCGACGCGCCTCGAATCTCAGCATACATGCGGTCGATGAGTGACTCTCCCGCGAATTTATTACGTGCGCATTCTTATATCGTTAATACTTTCCATATTTAAATTTATTTTATCAGTGAACAAGAACTACAGAAGTCATCGATAAAATAAATATTATATAAAAACATAAATGTTTAAATTATACAGAACGCCAATTTCATAACTAAGCACCTCTTAAATTTATTATTAGTTCATGAGCCAGTAACCAGAGTGACATTAGCCAGCCCCTATCTCGCGTTTCTCTACCGAGCGTACACTCGCTATACGCGGTAATTATATAGGACGGTGCCGAGACGATGTACTGCTGCTATCTATAATGTGCCTTCATACACCTAGCACATACCGAGACACTTAAGTTGAACCTATGAACTTGAATGCACAGAGAAACAAAAATAGATATCCTCGGTGGTGCAAGCGGGACGACGAATTCCCGCACCACCGCAGTTCTGGTTCAAGTTATTTGTCCCGCATTGCACCTAGGTTTAGCAATCTCCTTCTTGGCCCCTTCTGTAGACTTCTGTTGAATGCCATCATGGTATTCTTTTATTAGATTTTTATTGACTCAAGAATTCAAGTAACAATCATTTCTAAAACTAAATAAACAATCTGCAAAACCACAAGTTAATCCATATTCAGCCACTTAATGGAAACATGCCAATAATAGGTAAGGGGCCAAGAATAGGACCGGTCATCAATGTTTATTTACCACTATCAGGCCACGATATAATCGAAAATTAAAGAAAGATAGAAATTTTGTTAAAATCTGCTTCCACATTCAGTCTTATGAGAAAATCATGAATATTTTTTTTTTTAACTACAGAACTTGAATGTATTTTCATTTATAAGTATTCTAATTATTAATGTATTTTAAAGTTTATTGTTATGAAAATATTTTTAATAAAAAAAGAGTTTTTGCTCTTAGCTATACAAATAAATTAAATGATTAATAAGACAAGCATGACTCTAAATATGTAGTTAAGAAAGTAAATTTATTTTTGCAATATCTTCAAAAAATATATATTATGGCGAATTTTTAGTCACCTTGCGCTCTCTTTTTTCTGCACTTCAAAAGACATCCATAAAATGAATATCGTTCATATACGCACGCAACATAATCAGCAGTAAAAGTTCGTTTCATTTCGCTTTTGTAACGTTGTGTGTTTTATATTTTATTTGGGCATTGTTATAGGCTGTATTAATGTACTCTGCACTTTTACCTGGGATGGGTAAGTTTTTTTATTTATATTTAGCCACCTTGAGAAAGAAAGAAGAACGGATGAAAAACACGTTTATGCTCAGGAACAATGACGAACATTACAAATACAGGAAGACAAAAAATAATAATTAATAAAAGGTATTGAAAAACATGTGATAAAAACATTTTAGTATCCTACCAAATCAAAAAAACCGTCGTAATTTTTGGTGTTTAGGTTGATTAAAAAAAACAGGAAAAAGTTCAGCGCGCATGGTAACGACGTCACAGTAGGGCTTATATATGTATTTAAATTACATTATATTTTTTAAAAGATGATTCTTTTGTAAAATAAAATATTTTTTTTTCTACTTTGAAGATATTTTAAAAATTGTTAACAAGGATTTTATTTTTAATTTTTTGCACAAGAAAAAAAAAACCTTAATTGTCCCTGAGTTTGACTAACTGTCAGGGGACAGATCAATTACATTTTTGCCTCTCACTCAGTAAGACATAATTAAATAAGAAATTGAAAATAAAATTAAAAAATAATAATAGTTACGTTAACTAGTTACTTAATTCATATAGTTCTCATTTTAATTTAATTATAATTCTTGCCTTTGTTACAAAATTTTATATCGCTTTATTTCTATCAAAATCGCCACAGACGTAAGCGGTTGGCTGGTGCATCTGTTAGTGGTGGTGGCGCATATAGGCGAACCCCAGGCGTTGTTGCTCGGTCAACATGCGTAAACCTGCTAGCACTTGGAAAGGCTGGCCTCAAACACAAAATTCGCAGAGAGTGCCCCGTTTGCATCACTAGGAGCATGGCCAGCATTGACAAACTTTGCGAGCTTGTCATCTATTCGTTCGTAAAACTCTGGAATATATACCTAATACTTACCTACTTAAAATACAGCATTCCCTACTTACATTATTTTTATTTCTATTTAGCTGACTATTTTATTTTGCTTATGACGTAGAAACATGAACACGACTGTCTGAACACGACTGTCTGGCCCTTAAAATATTACGATCACTTTTTAAATGAAACACTTTGAAGAATTTTAAAGAATAAAACGACTTTAAATTTTATTATACGACCAAAGAATCGAGTTACTTAAATCCATACAAGAAGGCGTCAGCTCAGAACACAACTAACAAAAGATCTCGGAGTACACATTTTAAACGAGCTCAAATAAGAAGCATTTGAAGAGCCACACTTGGAAGACGGATTGGCGATAGCAGAATGGCTCTTCAAGTTTTCAACGAAGGACGCTTTTGCCCGCACATCAAACAATACATTTTGGTGTTGAAAATTTTTGAGAGATTAGCAAGGCAAGCAAGAAACCATATCCAGTTTTATCCGTGGCTGTTACGTCTGCCCCAAACTTTCGAATTTGTTCACACGAGAAACTTACACTGCCACAAGGTATCACATCGGTAGTAATAACTGAAAGTGTTTTCTAACGCAGTAATATTGTCAAAATTCAAAAATAATATCCTTATTATTTTTCCAATTACCGATAGAATTTTTTTATGTATATGTAGATATGTTTTGGCTTTTTTATCCCTGTTATTATTGAAATTAAATTGCACATCTCGATATTATATAAAGTTAAAAAAAATAACGTTCCTATGGTATTTTCAAAAATTCGTTTGTTATATTAATGTAATAAAATAAAACACCTAAGGAACCTTCCATCAAATTTTATCTCAAAAGATTTGGGTTGTATGTTGTCTTCATTCAATCTTACAGTAACGAAAGATTTTAATACAGAAGGTACATACACAAACTTATCTGACCCGGTGGAAAAAACTTGAACAATTATTGGCCCGCAATTTTAAAATTTATTGACGACCTTGTAATCGACGCAGCAACAACAGCGATATCTTCACTAAGCAGTCTGATACGTTTGTCGTATGTACCTACTACCCTTATTCTTGAATGTATATTGTTTTAAGATGAAATAGTACCAAAGGTCCCTCATTTGAAAATAATCTAAAAACGGCAACTTTTGTTCAATATTCAATTGTATTTTCCACCCATGTTTCTACATTTTATTTAAAAAAAATCTTAGGGCTCTGTTGAGCAAAATTGGTATAGATGACTTTCTGAATTTGTATAATATGTATTTTTTTAAATGAGGGCGCAACCATTAGTACGATTTCATCTTAAGGGTAAATTATAATCGGAATCTTCTTTATAGGGGCTTCTGTTCGGTGTGCGCCTCGCAACTTGCGGAGTGCCCATACTGCCGCAGCGGCATCATGAACGTGATTCTGGAGGAAGAAGAGTCATTCGGGAACAACGAAGAAACCCCTGGGACCTCCACGGACACCTCTGATGAGTAGGATAGGAACCTAGCAAGGTCGCGGGGTAGGAATGATGGCATCTCTATTTCTAAATGCTTGCTTTCGCAATCGTTAAGTACCTTGTCTTTTATTTAGTGACTGACCAGTGATGGTAAATGTCCTTTACGAGAATATAAAAAATTAAACGTAATTTTTTTTGACACGCTTTTTATGGAAACAGTTTGCGTTCACGAAATTTTAATTGCAACTTAAGTGCAATATTCATTGAGAAAATGGTTTTTGACTTTCTAACTTTGGTTAGACGCAAATTGAACAATTATCTTGTTTTGTATGAGTTTTTTGACACTTTTTCTTGCCATAAGCCTGTGCTTTCACTTTTATTATTCAAAACTACCCTTAAAAAAAAGTAAATTGAAAGTATTGACTGCTTTGCATACGCACCGAGATTTATGTGAGCATTACAGAGAATTCATAATTTTGCTGATATACTCAAATTCAACCACTTAAAACTTTACTAAATAAAAAAATATGAAATTTGAAAGTATTTAGGAATCGGGTGCCCATGTAGAGAGAGCCATGTGCCCATTGTTGGAAGTTGATTGTTGAAGAGTCTATTTTTGAAACGTAGAGGTAGTTATTGGCGATGGTGGTATAGTAGTTTAGCGGCAGATAGGGCCAGTCCGCAACGAAGTCCATTAAACCATTTTTGTTACTGTTTTATTTGATCAAATCACACAATTATGTTTTGTTTTTTCATTAATTTCCAGCCAGTAGTAATTATATACCAATTAAACGGTTTTCATTTAAGCAATTAATCAGATAAATAATTTTATTTTAATACGAGAATAAGATAAATGAAATGGTCATCTGACAAGGAATTATATATTTCTTAAACACGTTTATAGTTCAGTTTAAAATTATTTTCTTAGAAGCGTCGCACGCAAATATTGTGGTTTTAATATTTTCTTTTTTTTTATATTATAATAATAAGTCTAGTGCATGTTGCGAACTGGGCCCGCGCCGCTGCAAGTCAAGCTTGTAAAATGAAATGAAATGAAATGTCATTTATTTGCCTGAGTAAGGGTGTTGATCTCAACCTCTATGATTCCCTTTCTTTTTTTACTTTAAACTGTAATCCTCCATATTCTTGAACTAACTAATCTTTTAAAACTATATTTTCTCTACTTATCATCTTTACTAATACTGTTGTTAAATAAAGATATTTTTTTTTTACTTTTGGAGGATTATTACATAACATGATTCGGGAATATGGAGATACGTAACTATGTAGCTTTCTTATTTTTCGATTTTTCTTTCGTATTTGAGTCAAGTAAGTACCTGCAATAATAAGCTCAAATTAGTTGTATTTTTGTACTTTCTCATTTCTGATCATTAATTTTTTATCATTATACGAGTGTTCAAAAAGGGTATTGATTCACAGCAAATCGAAGAACTAAAATGTTCTTTGTTTTATAAAATTTTGCCAAATTTATTTTGTAGTTTTTTCTATTAAGTATATTTAAAGTAATGAGTTATTTATTTAAAGTTGCGAAAACGGCCGGAGAGAATTATTCCCCCTTTATTTCGAAAGAGAATTGTTAAAACCATGTTTGTAATAATAGTTTTAGTTTTTTTTTTAATTGTTCTGGTTTTGATGATCGTAAAAGTCTAAGGATACAATTAAATAAAAAAAATTAACGGTATCCTACGTACGACGATAATTAATTACTTTCTGAATGTTATAAATTTGAATTTTTTCTTCATAGTTACCGGTACTAACGCCAAACGTTGTCCGTGTGGTGGCGGCATAGAATACCACTACCCCATCTCATCCCGTGGGTGTCGTAAGAGGCGACTAAGGGAACACTCGAAGGACGGGCAGCAGCGTCCTTCGGTTAAAATTTTAAACAGCTTTACTGCGAACGCCACATCTCCCGATAAGCGTTGCGTTGCGACTTAGCACACCATGTTTGTCCTTGTGGTAAACTCTGGGAAGGGCTTAGTCTATCAGTTGTCGTCTTATCGGCTGATGAAAAATTTGAAACCATTGCAGATACAAAAAAATGAGATGACACTAGATAATCTTGCTTAGTATTTTTAAGGCACGTTCTTATGTAGCTTATATGGGAGACCTGTGGAAGCTATTAAGGGTTGCTAAAAGAAGCTGTTTTATCCAAAGTAAGAACTGTAGATTAAAAAGGTATTTGAAATAAGGACTACAGAACAGAGCATTAAAAATACTAATCAATATTTTCTAGTGTACATACATTTCACATTTTTGATATTTTGATTTAGATTGGCGTTAGTGTCGGCTCAAACCGGCTTTACACCTATAACTCGCGCCGATAAAGAAATGTTTCGATAATATCGTTGTCTCGTTTAAGTAGATATTCCTTTTTTACCCAGGGGGTCAATGACTGTTCGACAGGGACCCAACATGTCGATTCATATATTTTTATTGGCGCGATTTATATATCAGATTTCGATCATTATAATATTACAATCTGTAATAAGTGTTCGCGATGAAAAAAAAAAAAGACACATGTTGTCTCTGTACCTATACAGAATTAGTGATACTCTTTTAGGTCCAACGCACATCAGACGCAGCGAAGATGAAGATACGACGAGAGCATAGCAATTATACTGGTAGTTTCGAATAATTCCTATTTGAAAAGCTGATTTGAACCCAGCCCAATAAAACTTGTAACTCAGTTAGTTGTTATCTCTTCGGTAACTGTAACTTTTCTTCGTCTTTTATTTGTGCGTTGGGCCGTATTGTCTTAAATGCATTTGTTTTATATTTTTTGTAGGTTTTATTTTAGTTCATAGTTTTTTGTACTAGCTTCTAGAATCTAGATGTTACATAAATCACACGGCTGGTGGATCGCACGTGCGGGTAGGAGTGGATGCATGGTGTTTATTTTCGAGCATCCGCTGCGTAACAAATACACGCGAGTGCGCGCTGTGGGACCCGAGAGCGAGCGCACTAAGTTGGAGTAACTTTGAAGAAGGCTACTGTAACTGACTAACTGTAATACTGAAACTTCTTGCCTCCTGCCCCGCGCCCGCGCGGATGATCCGCTAGTTATGTGGTTTATCTATAGATTAGTTAAGTACTTCAACGATGTCCTAAAAGAAATAATATGTATTAATATTATGAATGTAATTATAAAGTATGTTGGTGGTAGTCGTGATGACATATCTCGCTCGATGGATAGGTAATGAATGACTTGATGTGTATTGTATAATTCTTATATTCATAAGGTTCTAATTTAAGGCGCTACCAAGAGCTTTGATAAATTTATGTATTATAAAGACGAGTTCAAACTATTTTTGGTATGGCAAACCCTCTTACTCAACTTTTTCGGAGGGTTGTATGGAACTTCATACTGACCACTGAAACAAAACTGTTTCCAGTTGAGTCAGGGGGTTTGATTGATTTTAAACACTTCAAAATAGAGGTATTCTAGAAATTTCTGACTTGATACGGATGACTCTTTAAGCATCCCATCGAATTTCCAATTAATATTTTTGCATATTGTCGTTGTATTGTTTCGCTCTTGTTTCCGCCTTCAACAATAGCGAACACTTTCTCTTCCACTGACATTTTAAAGAACACAACATAAGTTTAACATAAATGTTAAAAAAGGCTCTCATAATTACCGATGCAGATCTTAGGCCTGGGAGCTGGAATCGAAACACGACATCGCGTGGCCAGCCAAGTTTATCTAGGTTTTATTGGTGATATGACCTTTAAAACATCAGTGGAAAATTGAAATAATTAAGGCAAAAAAATTTATAATATTATATTGTTGATTGGCATACATTTGTACAAATGGTATCGGCCTACAACTCAACATTTGCTTAAACTATCCGCCTGCTGATTAACGTATTTAGATCTTAAATTACAATTAAAATTAATCGCTGCTGGCTGGAAAACGATTCGAATGAAAGTATTAATGAGGAGTTGTCCAAGGGTGTCAAAATTATACACCCCGGTGCTGTTGATCACAAAATATTGCCAAAAAATTACGATTAGACTTAAGATTCTTGACTGTGGTCAGTTTTAGAGCGCATGCTTTTTATCGAGGAAAAATAAAACTTGACATTTCTGAAAATTTCTCATTTAAAGCATACGCGTAACTATAAGAATATAATAACTAGAGGCTTCTCTCTATAGACACCAGCGCCATTAATCGAATTTTTTTTAATAATAACAATATAGACAGCTCAAACTTAAACGTCAAGATTAGTCTACTTGATTAGTTTGTTGTGCATGTTTTTTTTGTTATCAATACATAGTATAAAACAAAAGTCGCTTCCCGCGTCTGTCTATGTCTATGTATGCTTATCTTTAGAACTATGCAACGGAATCCAATAAGGTTTTCTTTAAAGGATAGAGTGATTCAAGAGGAATATTTCATGCACAATATAGCAATATGTAAGGTGGTACGAAGTCCGCCAGGTCGACTAGTTTATAAATAAAAACAAAAAAATAAAACACTTAGCACACAATACGTAGGTATCAATCTTGTATTTGAATATTTCAGTTGTCTATATTCTTATCATTTTTTTTCTTCGATTTTTGGCGCTAGTGTCAAGAGCGAGCTCTTAACTTTATTTGCTGTTAGAATTACTTACTGTAGATTTTAACGTGTTATTTCTATAAAAAAACCATTCGGTTTGTATTAGGATAAATAATTATTGTATCTACCTAAGAAATCTTCTTATTGATGCCATTAAAACAGATAATTTCTTGCATTTCGTTAATATTATATCAGCTATGCCCAATTAATGAAACATTGAGTATAACTACTTAAAAAAAACGTATTTCTGTATAACGTTTTACTGTCGTTATTTTTTTCATGTTGACAAGGGAATACAAAACGTAAATAGCGAAAGCCTAACAAAGTACTATTTTTGGAGTATTTTTTCTTGCTCTAAGCCGAAAATTACAACGATATTTCTTACACTTATAAAAATTATCATACCTATAAACTTTGCCCATTTTACAAAATGTATGTGAGATACCTAATCGGTTGTAAATTCATGTTAGTAACAGCCTATTGTATTTACTACGGATATTCTCTATTTCGCTAAACTGTACATGTACGCAGATATTATTTACACTGTTAATTATTACAACACATCGACAAATATAACGTAACTATACCTACCTATATAAGGATACGTTGTCAATCTATATGTGTGTAGATCGTAAGTTAATAGAGGACCGCACCTTAGCGGGAGGCGTTTCGGGCCTAATCCTCTTAAAATTCAATAAATGTTTAAAATTAAATATGTATTACTGTCTTTTCATTATTATCACGTACAGTGGCGGACACGATCGGGGTAACACTTCCGGTTTTTCTGTATTGCAAAATAGCTCTTGTTCTTTCGCAATACAGACTAGTGCTGACGAAACCATAGACAAATCTGTTACGGCCTCCTAGTCCGCCACTGTACTTTCCCAGCAACCAATACTTAGCGTACAGTAGTTTGTTTTGAATGGCGGACGGGAATTACTTTTACATAGGTACATCTTGGCACAAAAGTAGAAAATAATTTATTAGCGCGCCACTTGACTGTCTATGTGGAATTAGTAAATTTTATTCACTTTCTTCTTAAAATGTTAGTAAAAGGAGATTGACCATTTTTGTATGGACGCTGGACCAAGGCTGCCCAGCATTGAATCATAGTGCATAATGTTCATTAGACTAACAGTAGTCTGTAACCTAAAGCGCTTAAGAATCTATCCAAGGAATATTGAAAAATAATCTATTTTACATTGACGAAAAATCCTAACCAACAGCTTATTTTAAAAATAAAAGACGGTGTATCATTTAAAATATCAACATTTATTTAAGGATAAACATTTTAAAATACCATATCAATCGTCATCATCATCGTCGTCTATAATTATGGAATCTAAAAATAAAGCAGGGCGCCTCACAACGTCTTGGTGCCTAGCCCATCCCAAAAACCAAACTAGGCAAACAACGTGGGCACAACTGCCGATCGTTCTTCGCCCGATATAACATGAGCAGCAATAATGTTGAACAGAATCGAGCCCATGATTGTTCTCGTCAATTAAAATATAGCAATGATACACTTTTGCCGATTTTTTTTTTTTTTTTTTTTTTTTTCATATAGAACTTGCTACAAAAAAAAGTTGCTTCGAACGAGACTAGTGAGGTCGGAACCGGACTCGGGAGGTAGAATAGGTAAGATAATAATAATATTATTTAACATAAACGATAAAAAACTATATATCAAATGTAAGATCACCAAAAAAATAAGTTTTAAGGTACTACGTATATATTATAAATCCGTGGTTTTAATTTTTATTTTTTATTTTTCATATATATATCTCTTCATGTGAAGAAGAAAAAAAATATTCACATGCGTGGGCAGCATTTGGTCCAGAATGGTCAATCTCCTTTAGCAAATTCATGAACTATTTCTTTACAAGAAGTTTTTTTAGGGTTTCAAACTCAAAATAAATATGGTTCCGCTTCAAGACTTTCATGGCAAGCTGTAGGTCTAGTATGAGTTTGACAAAGGTTACGTTACGCGTTGAGCGTTTGCATTTTAGTATGGAAACCGTTCCAGCATATCTGACAGCCAAAACTAAAAGTATAAAGATACTTAGGTACCTACATTAAAAAAAATTGTAGGTGTACGCTTCCCCACCTCACTGGTGTACGCGTGCGTAAACTCGCTAGAAAAGCAAACCCATTCTAAGGCCAGACGTGTACTATACAGACGATGGTTTTAAAATTATTCAGTGGCGCCCAGTGAGGTGGGGAAACTCTACGGAAATCTTTGGTGGCGCCACCAGTCGCACGCAGACTTATCTGCCCAGCCACCCCCTTTTTATTGCCCAGTTATGTAGTATAATTCAGTAACCGTGGACTGATGGCATTATCACACACCGGATCACCGTCTAATATAAATAAATCTACGATTTTCTCAATAGCAAAACATTCCCTCAGAGGGCGCTTGTATTCACTCACGAAGGTTTTTTTTTATTTAAAATGTCGGTCAACGTTAATGCTGCACTACCTACTTAGTGTCATCTATTGGCTGTACGGAAACTAGTAAATTGTATATAAAGCACAGATCACAGCTTAGTAAAGAGATCTAAAGTGTCTAAAAAATGTATTTCGTTATGGTTTCCCCTCAACAGATGGCAGCACATAACTTTTTTGCACAATTCAATGGCACAAAAGGACTCATAATAGGTGATAGGGAAGTACTAAGTAATATTATTTTTATGTATGAATAGATAAAAAAAATCTTGTACAGTGGCGGACACGGCTGGCGTAACCATTCCGGTTTTTCTGTATTGCAAAATAGCTCTTATTCTTTGGTTAGACAGTCTAGGGCTGACGAAACCATAGACAAATCTGTTACGGCCTCCTAAACCGCCACTGTACTACTATTGAAAATCGTGACTGTACCAACAGTATCTAAAAGAAAATTATAATGAAAAAACTCAGATTGCTAATAAAACACAACTTAAATGATTTAGTACCTGTGATGGCCTAGGGCATCACACTAAGCATAAGCACTAAGGTTTTTCTAAATAAAAATTCATTTTATTCCGATTTTTTCTTTAAAAAGTTAAGATTTCTTAATTGAATCAATGTATTAGGATTTTTTTAGCTTCAAAATAAATCTACTTTGATCAAGAAAGACAAATGAATTTTAATGCAGATGCTGCTAGTAAAATTATTTTCCTCGAACATATACAATATAGGTATACTTAACTATATAAATTTCTTAATTTTTTCAATTTTATTTGAGATTTATATACCTAACAAAGAAGCCTACAGTATACCTCATTTAAATTTTATTTTAAACATAAGTACTTACTTACTTAAGTTTTAATAAGTACTCAGTATATAATATACTAAGTTGATTTTATAATACCAAGCGCCACCCACTACAACCTTCTCTTAATAGTATTCTAGTCGACCTGGCGAACTTCGTACCGCATAACCTATTTCTATGTTGTGCATGTTTTATACTTTATATTTAAACGACAAAGACGCATGGAACTATAGTCTAGCTCTGCACTTAAGATATTTTAATTATTTCATATAGGTACTTTCATTTTTATTAATCTGTATAATGTTCATTGTATTGTCACCTTATTATATTGTAATTGTAATATCACAAAAGCAAAAAAAAGAGAGAGATAAATTGTAAAGTAGAGTTGGTTACCCCTTTCTTCTCTACGCTGTAAAAACATTGCGAAAGGGATTGGAATCACTTGACAGAGGAGGGCTCGTTTGGGGGCCTCTCCAGGCGACTATTGTCGTAAGGCAAGCCAAACATTTGTTTGCCTGAGCCAATTGGTGGGCACCCTGAACTACCTCGCCTCTCACAGTATAGGATACTTTACCAAATAAGGTATCAATAGCGATTAGATTAGATTGTAGTCTAATTGACTTTTAATAAGTGATATCTTGTTTAAAGATTTTTTGATTTTGATACTTATAAACCTTTTTCCTGAATCAATCTATCCATTTAAAAAACGCATCAAAATGCGATGCTTAGTTTTAAAGATTTAAGCATACTTAGGGACAGACGCGGGAAGCGACTTTATTTTATACTATGTATTGATGTATATGTCGTGGCCATATCGTAAAATTGGCCATTTCATGATATGGCCGGCCATTTCATGAAATGTGAATTTTTCATGAAATGGCCAATATTCGTTGGCCAGATCGTTAAAATCTCAACGTTCAATGATTTGGCCAAGTGATCGTTTGACTATTTCATAAAATGGCCAAACGTTGGCGATCATATCGTTGAATAGTAAAAAATTTCTCCGCTAGTGGCGCTGTTGTTGCGTGTGTTGTGTTATTTGTTGTGACGCGCCATTACGGTTTACAATAATAAAACGAAAAAAGTGAATTTAAGTGAGGAAAAAGACGATAAAAGTAAGTAAGTACATAACAACTTCGTTTTGATTCGAAGATTTGTGAGTTGTATGCAAACCAATCGATAAACGAAAGCAACTTCAAAAACCATGGAGTTCCGAACGATTTTTTAGTAGTCCGTATTTAAATCATACATTACTTACTCCAATTATAGTAAAATAACTTTTTTTTACTTGTTATGGTGTTCTGAGTAAGATTATTTATATTTAGCTAGTACGGGGAACTTTACAACCTAAAATCATGGAATTTAATTTTTTAGGTTACACAACAACGATTTGGCCAAACGTGGTAGGCCAAATCGTTCGTCGCCAAAGGAATATTGGCCATTTCATGAAAAATGCACTTTTCATGAAATGGCCGGCCAGATCATGAAATAGACAATTTTACGATTTGGCCACAACATAAATATAACACTATGCACAGACCACCACAATACAGGTTTGGGGTATGGAGGTCATTGTTAAAACCTTAGCAATGTAATATAGGTATTTTTAATTTTGGTTACCCCTCAACAGATGGCAGCACGCCAACTTTTTTGCACGATCGGACCTTTATTTTGTAGTTGTTCAGGTCAGCGTATTACGTACCTACGCGATACTAGTGCGAGATTGGCGCTAGTGACGCTGACGGCGTGCCCTTAATAATATTTACTACGTTACAGATGCATTGCCGTGTTTGTCCCTATGTATGCTTAAATCTTTAAAACTATGCAACGGATTTTGATAAGGATTTTTTTAAATCTAATTCAAGAGGAAGGTTTACAAGTATAATACATGCACAATATAGTAATAGGATAGGCGGTACGAAGTTCGCCGGGTCGACTAGTTATCTAAATAGAAAATTAAAACATGTAGGTACTTACTTACAGTCATGGTTAATAAGATACAAAGTTGCTCGACGTGCGCGCGTGCTGCTATTATGATATACAGGATGTATGGCAGATGAGTGGACATACGTTACTGGGGGACTGTTAGCAGTTTTTGAATAAATTCGGATTGTGGTATGCCGTTCGAAAGAATATTAACTGAAGACGTTTTTGACAAATTGTAAGAACACTCGAATATTTTTACTTTTTTTTTTTAACTGAACACAAAGATGTCTAAAAATATTTATTTCATTTTTTTGTACTTTGAGGACCCGTAGTTTTCTCAGTAGCTGTCTTGTGCACCTCATTATAGTTTTTAAATACAAAGGGTATGGTATCCTAGATAACAATAAAATTATAAGGGTGCGAATTGGTTAATTTTTAAAAAAGTAATATGGGTCGAGTCTTAAAAATGGAAAACAAAAAAAAATCATTTAAAAAAATGATATGGCCCAGCGCATATCTTTGGGGTGGAACGCATTTCAGACGGTCCCCCCTGTCCCCCGTTAACGTATGTCAACTCATCTGCCATACAACCTGTATACTTACCTAAAGAACTTTAAAATTATGATGCGGTTTTTTACAACCCTACAATGTCTAGATCAGTACATTCATAGACGTACCGGTGTGAAGTTAGCAGCCAAAATTAGCAGCAAAGTATAACCCCATCATTTAAGGATGTCATTGTAAAATAAATTTCCTTGGGGCAGAATATTGCCTTAGAAGCCTCTGCAAGGCTTAAATAGTCAACAGAATGTCTAAAATATAATTAAAAAAAATAAAAAGACGCGAAAGGCAAACACAAAACTATTTTGTTTATTGGCCCTGTGCTTCGTTCTAAAGCTTTCTGTCTACTTACCACAACACTACCAGCCTAGCTTATTATACAAGCAACCCCGTGAAAGCCTAAACATCTCCATAAGTAGGGGTTTAGGTACCTAAATGAGCTAGCAGCCAAAGTAAATAGATAATTTTTGACGAATATTCAGAGTTTCAGGCTTCGTGCTCTGTCCTGAAGCTTACTGCCAACTAACCACTATGCTGCCAGCGTAGCCTCATATACTAGCTACTTAGTGAAAGCCTTGACATCTTCATAAGTAGGGGTTTAGGTACCTAAATAAGCTAGCAGCCAAAGTAAATAGATAATTTTTGACGAATTTTCAGAGTTTCAGGCTTCGTGCTCTGTCCTGAAGCTTACTGCCAACTAACCACTATGCTGCCAGCGTAGCCTCATATACTAGCTACTTAGTGAATGCCTTGACATCTTCATAAGTAGGGGTTTAGGTACCTAAATGAGCTAGCAGCCAAAGTAAATTGATAATTTTTGACGAATTTTCAGAGTTTCAGGCTTCGTGCTCTGTCCTGAAGCTTACTGCCAACTAACCACTATCCTGCCAGCCTAGCCTAACATACTAGCTACCCAGCGACATCATTCACATCTTCATAAGTAGGGGTTTAGGTACCTAAATGAGCTAGCAGCCAAAGTAAAATGATAATTTTTGACGAATTTTCAGAGTTTCAGGCTTCGTGCTCTGTCCTGAAGCTTACTGCCAACTAACCACTATGCTGCCAGCGTAGCCTTATATACTAGCTACTTAGTGAAAGCCTTGACATCTTCATAAGTAGGGGTTTAGGTACCTAAATGAGCTAGCAGCCAAAGTAAATTGATAATTTTTGACGAATTTTCAGAGTTTCAGGCTTCGTGCTCTGTCCTGAAGCTTACTGCCAACTAACCACTATCCTGCCAGCCTAGCCTAACATACTAGCTACCCAGCGACATCATTCACATCTTCATAAGTAGGGGTTTAGGTACCTAAATGAGCTAGCAGCCAAAGTAAATTGATGATTTTTGACGAATTTTCAGAGTTTCAGGCTTCGTGCTCTGTCCTGAAGCTTACTGCCAACTAACCACTATGCTGCCAGCGTAGCCTCATATACTAGCTACTTAGTGAAAGCCTTGACATCTTCATAAGTAGGGGTTTAGGTACCTAAATGAGCTAGCAGCCAAAGTAAATTGATAATTTTTGACGAATTTTCAGAGTTTCAGGCTTCGTGCTCTGTCCTGAAGCTTACTGCCAACTAACCACTATCCTGCCAGCCTAGCCTAACATACTAGCTACCCAGCGACATCATTCACATCTTCATAAGTAGGGGTTTAGGTACCTAAATGAGCTAGCAGCCAAAGTAAAATGATAATTTTTGACGAATTTTCAGAGTTTCAGGCTTCGTGCTCTGTCCTGAAGCTTACTGCCAACGTACCACTATCCTGCCAGCCTAGCCTAACATACTAGCTACCCAGCGACATCATTCACATCTTCATAAGTAGGGGTTTAGGTACCTAAATGAGCTAGCAGCCAAAGTAAATTGATAATTTTTGACGAATTTTCAGAGTTTCAGGCTTCGTGCTCTGTCCTGAAGCTTACTGCCAACTTACCACTATCCTGCCAGCCTAGCCTAACATACTAGCTACCCAGCGACATCATTCACATCTTCATAAGTAGGGGTTTAGGTACCTAAATGAGCTAGCAGCCAAAGTAAATTGATAATTTTTGACGAATTTTCAGAGTTTCAGGCTTCGTGCTCTGTCCTGAAGCTTACTGCCAACTAACCACTATCCTGCCAGCGTAGCCTCATATACTAGCTACTTAGTGACAGCCTTGACATCTTCATAAGTAGGGGTTTAGGTACCTAAATGAGCTAGCAGCCAAAGTAAAATGATAATTTTTGACGAATTTTCAGAGTTTCAGGCTTCGTGCTCTGTCCTGAAGCTTACTGCCAACTAAGCACTATCCTGCCAGCCTAGCCTAACATACTAGCTACCCAGCGACATCATTCACATCTTCATAAGTAGGGGTTTAGGTACCTAAATGAGCTAGCAGCCAAAGTAAAATGATAATTTTTGACGAATTTTCAGAGTTTCAGGCTTCGTGCTCTGTCCTGAAGCTTACTGCCAACTAACCACTATGCTGCCAGCGTAGCCTCATATACTAGCTACTTAGTGAAAGCCTTGACATCTTCATAAGTAGGGGTTTAGGTACCTAAATGAGCTAGCAGCCAAAGTAAATTGATAATTTTTGACGAATTTTCAGAGTTTCAGGCTTCGTGCTCTGTCCTGAAGCTTACTGCCAACTAAGTACTATCCTGCCAGCCTAGCCTAACATACTAGCTACCCAGCGACATCATTCACATCTTCATAAGTAGGGGTTTAGGTACCTAAATGAGCTAGCAGCCAAAGTAAATTGATAATTTTTGACGAATTTTCAGAGTTTCAGGCTTCGTGCTCTGTCCTGAAGCTTACTGCCAACTAACCACTATCCTGCCAGCCTAGCCTAACATACTAGCTACCCAGCGACATCATTCACATCTTCATAAGTAGGGGTTTAGGTACCTAAATGAGCTAGCAGCCAAAGTAAATTGATAATTTTTGACGAATTTTCAGAGTTTCAGGCTTCGTGCTCTGTCCTGAAGCTTACTGCCAACTAACCACTATGCTGCCAGCGTAGCCTCATATACTAGCTACTTAGTGACAGCCTTGACAACTTCATAAGTAGGGGTTTAGGTACCTAAATGAGCTAGCAGCCAAAGTAAAATGATAATTTTTGACGAATTTTCAGAGTTTCAGGCTTCGTGCTCTGTCCTGAAGCTTACTGCCAACTTACCACTATCCTGCCAGCCTAGCCTAACATACTAGCTACCCAGCGACATCATTCACATCTTCATAAGTAGGGGTTTAGGTACCTAAATGAGCTAGCAGCCAAAGTAAATTGATAATTTTTGACAAATTTTCAGAGTTTCAGGCTTCGTGCTCTGTCCTGAAGCTTACTGCCAACTAACCACTATCCTGCCAGCCTAGCCTAACATACTAGCTACCCAGCGACATCATTCACATCTTCATAAGTAGGGGTTTAGGTACCTAAATGAGCTAGCAGCCAAAGTAAAATGATAATTTTTGACGAATTTTCAGAGTTTCAGACTTCGTGCTCTGTCCTGAAGCTTACTGCCAACTAACCACTATGCTGCCAGCGTAGCCTCATATACTAGCTACTTAGTGACAGCCTTGACATCTTCATAAGTAGGGGTTTAGGTACCTAAATGAGCTAGCAGCCAAAGTAAATTGATGATTTTTGACGAATTTTCAGAGTTTCAGCCTTCGTGCTCTGTCCTGAAGCTTACTGCCAACTAACCACTATCCTGCCAGCCTAGCCTAACATACTAGCTACCCAGAAACAACATTCACATCTTCATAAGTAGGAGTTTAGGTACCAAAATGAGCTAGCAGCTAAAGTAAATTGATACTTTTTGACGAATTTTCAGAGTTTCAGGCTTCGTGCTCTGTCCTGAAGCTTACTGCCAACTTACCACTATCCTGCCAGCCTAGCCTAACATACTAGCTACCCAGCGACATCATTCACATCTTCATAAGTAGGGGTTTAGGTACCTAAATGAGCTAGCAGCCAAAGTAAAATGATAATTTTTGACGAATTTTCAGAGTTTCAGACTTCGTGCTCTGTCCTGAAGCTTACTGCCAACTAACCACTATCCTGCCAGCCTAGCCTAACATACTAGCTACCCAGCGACATCATTCACATCTTCATAAGTAGGGGTTTAGGTACCTAAATGAGCTAGCAGCCAAAGTAAATTGATAATTTTTGACGAATTTTCAGAGTTTCAGGCTTCGTGCTCTGTCCTGAAGCTTACTGCCAACGTACCACTATCCTGCCAGCCTAGCCTAACATACTAGCTACCCAGCGACATCATTCACATCTTCATAAGTAGGGGTTTAGGTACCTAAATGAGCTAGCAGCCAAAGTAAAATGATATTTTTTGACGAATTTTCAGAGTTTCAGGCTTCGTGCTCTGTCCTGAAGCTTACTGCCAACTAACCACTATCCTGCCAGCCTAGCCTAACATACTAGCTACCCAGCGACATCATTCACATCTTCATAAGTAGGGGTTTAGGTACCTAAATGAGCTAGCAGCCAAAGTAAATTGATGATTTTTGACGAATTTTCAGAGTTTCAGGCTTCGTGCTCTGTCCTGAAGCTTACTGCCAACTAACCACTATGCTGCCAGCGTAGCCTCATATACTAGCTACTTAGTGAAAGCCTTGACATCTTCATAAGTAGGGGTTTAGGTACCTAAATGAGCTAGCAGCCAAAGTAAATTGATAATTTTTGACGAATTTTCAGAGTTTCAGGCTTCGTGCTCTGTCCTCAAGCTTACTGCCAACTAACCACTATCCTGCCAGCCTAGCCTAACATACTAGCTACCCAGCGACATCATTCACATCTTCATAAGTAGGGGTTTAGGTACCTAAATGAGCTAGCAGCCAAAGTAAATTGATGATTTTTGACGAATTTTCAGAGTTTCAGGCTTCGTGCTCTGTCCTGAAGCTTACTGCCAACTAACCACTATCCTGCCAGCCTAGCCTTACATACTAGCTACCCAAATACAGCATTCACATCTTCATAAGTAGGGGTTTAGGTACCTAAATGAGGTAGCAGCCAAAGTAAAATGATAATTTTTGACGAATTTTCAGAGTTTCAGGCTTCGTGCTCTGTCCTGAAGCTTACTGCCAACTAACCACTATCCTGCCAGCCTAGCCTAACATACTAGCTACCCAGCGACATCATTCACATCTTCATAAGTAGGGGTTTAGGTACCTAAATAAGCTAGCAGCCAAAGTAAATTGATAATTTTTGACGAATTTTCAGAGTTTCAGGCTTCGTGCTCTGTCCTGAAGCTTACTGCCAACTAACCACTATCCTGCCAGCCTAGCCTAACATACTAGCTACCCAGCGACATCATTCACATCTTCATAAGTAGGGGTTTAGGTACCTAAATGAGCTAGCAGCCAAAGTAAATTGATGATTTTTGACGAATTTTCAGAGTTTCAGGCTTCGTGCTCTGTCCTGAAGCTTACTGCCAACTAACCACTATCCTGCCAGCCTAGCCTAACATACTAGCTACCCAGCGACATCATTCACATCTTCATAAGTAGGGGTTTAGGTACCTAAATGAGCTAGCAGCCAAAGTAAAATGATATTTTTTGACGAATTTTCAGAGTTTCAGGCTTCGTGCTCTGTCCTGAAGCTTACTGCCAACTAAGTACTATCCTGCCAGCCTAGCCTAACATACTAGCTACCCAGCGACATCATTCACATCTTCATAAGTAGGGGTTTAGGTACCTAAATGAGCTAGCAGCCAAAGTAAATTGATAATTTTTGACGAATTTTCAGAGTTTCAGGCTTCGTGCTCTGTCCTGAAGCTTACTGCCAACGTACCACTATCCTGCCAGCCTAGCCTAACATACTAGCTACCCAGCGACATCATTCACATCTTCATAAGTAGGGGTTTAGGTACCTAAATGAGCTAGCAGCCAAAGTAAAATGATATTTTTTGACGAATTTTCAGAGTTTCAGGCTTCGTGCTCTGTCCTGAAGCTTACTGCCAACTAACCACTATCCTGCCAGCCTAGCCTAACATACTAGCTACCCAGCGACATCATTTACATCTTCATAAGTAGGGGTTTAGGTACCTAAATGAGCTAGCAGCCAAAGTAAAATGATAATTTTTGACGAATTTTCAGAGTTTCAGGCTTCGTGCTCTGTCCTGAAGCTTACTGCCAACTAACCACTATCCTGCCAGCCTAGCCTAACATACTAGCTACCCAGCGACATCATTCACATCTTCATAAGTAGGGGTTTAGGTACCTAAATGAGCTAGCAGCCAAAGTAAAATGATATTTTTTGACGAATTTTCAGAGTTTCAGGCTTCGTGCTCTGTCCTGAAGCTTACTGCCAACTAACCACTATGCTGCCAGCCTAGCCTAACATACTAGCTACTCAGCGACAATATTCACATCTTCATCAGTAGGGGTTTAGGTACCTAAATGAGCTAGCAGCCAAAGTAAATTGATAATTTTTGACGAATTTTCAGAGTTTCAGGCTTCGTGCTCTGTCCTGAAGCTTACTGCCAACTAACCACTATGCTGCCAGCGTAGCCTCATATACTAGCTACTTAGTGACAGCCTTGACATCTTCATAAGTAGGGGTTTAGGTACCTAAATGAGCTAGCAGCCAAAGTAAAATGATAATTTTTGACGAATTTTCAGAGTTTCAGGCTTCGTGCTCTGTCCTGAAGCTTACTGCCAACTAACCACTATCCTGCCAGCCTAGCCTAACATACTAGCTACCCAGCGACATCATTCACATCTTCATAAGTAGGGGTTTAGGTACCTAAATGAGCTAGCAGCCAAAGTAAAATGATATTTTTTGACGAATTTTCAGAGTTTCAGGCTTCGTGCTCTGTCCTGAAGCTTACTGCCAACTAACCACTATCCTGCCAGCCTAGCCTAACATACTAGCTACCCAGCGACATCATTCACATCTTCATAAGTAGGGGTTTAGGTACCTAAATAAGCTAGCAGCCAAAGTAAATTGATAATTTTTGACGAATTTTCAGAGTTTCAGGCTTCGTGCTCTGTCCTGAAGCTTACTGCCAACTAACCACTATGCTGCCAGCGTAGCCTCATATACTAGCTACTTAGTGACAGCCTTGACATCTTCATAAGTAGGGGTTTAGGTACCTAAATGAGCTAGCAGCCAAAGTAAAATGATAATTTTTGACGAATTTTCAGAGTTTCAGGCTTCGTGCTCTGTCCTGAAGCTTACTGCCAACTAACCA